>JAKWJA010002498.1:13262213-14462213 GCA_027704765.1 Solanum habrochaites
CTAACTATCATGTGTCTAACCTCAAAAACGAGGTTTTTTGAACTATTTATAAAAAAACAAAAACCTAATTAAACAAGGATTCTAATTGCTGGAAATCTGCCAAAATGCGGTTGGGTCGATGGACCACGCGACGGACCGTCGTAGTCATGACGGACCGTCATGGACTCCGTCGTCCCATACTTGTGCACTTTCTTCTGCTGCTCTCTTCATTCCCCTCGACTGCAAGTACGACGGACCGTCATAGGCACAACGGTACGTCAAGGGTCTTCGTTCCAAAATACTTCAACTCTTGGAATCTGGGTACTGGGATCACTTCTCTGAACATCACGACGAACCTGCAGGACGGACCGTTACAGCCACGAAGGACCGTCACAAGCTACGTAACCCCACACTTGGTCAGACTTCCCCATCTTCTTTCAGCAGCTTCTCTACACTTCCACCTACGGACCGTCACAAACACGACGGACCGTCATCAGCTCCGTAGGTGGTCTCTTCTACATAGCTTCGCTCAAAGTCTCCGCATTTAGCTTTGGACAGATTTCCTGCAAACAAAGACAAACTTATATAAAAATTAGCACAAAAAAGGATTTTGGACACACTAAACTTAAGGAAAAAGTATTAATAATACCGTGAACCCACGGTATATCAACACCCTCAACTTAAATTCGTTGTTTGTCCTCAAGCGACACACTATGACTCACTTCACAATCTTTGTACAATAGTATCCATGTTTTATCCTTTGCAATCATTTGGCTATCAATCCCGATCAATCTCATCAAATCTATGCATGCTATCACTATTAGGCTTGAATATTGTGGGATCAGAACATGACACAGACTCACCACGCACTAACACCTATCCTCTTCAATTTCTCACCGAGGTGCTAACAATTCCGGTATTGCAACTAGTGTCCTCACTTCAAAATAAAATCCTCATTTTTCACACAATGATTTCAGTTTGAGTATAAGGATTACTTTTCAACACTCACTCTCAGAACAAAATCACACTCATTCATACCTTTTTTGCCATAAGCTTGCCCTTATTTTCACTGCCTTAAGTTCGCTATACAACCCTTAGGATCACAATAGGACTTTCTTAGCTTGTAACATAGGCTCAGAGTCAGGTAGGGTATATTTAGGTGTACTTTAGTGAATTTTTTCCCTCCTTGACATATCGGCTAAACCTTCCACTTTCTATCACTTTATCTCACCCAGTTTCTCCTATTCTTTCACCTTGCTATTTTCCCTTCTTTCTTCATTTGAGTAAGTGACTCTTTTTTTTTCTTGTATATTTCTCTTTTTCTTTACTTTTCATTCAACGAGTTCTTGAGTCACTTTACTTTTGTTCTTTCTTTATCTTTGTTCTTTCAACCCCACTTTCCAGAGCATTCCTCCTAATAGCCACCTTCAACTCATGGCTTTGCCATGAGTCAAGGTACACAATACCCAAAATTGGGTCAGGGCCATAACGAAGGTTTTTCATGCATTAGCCACCCTGGCTGTTGGCTTACCAAGCACTTTCCCGCTGCTCCCGCCGCCCGCTTGGCGGGCGGAGCGCTCGTTATCCTGACTTTTCTCTCTGCTGGGGCCCTCCCATTGCTATAGACATAAGCTATGGCAGCTCCAGCTCGCAACCACAGGGGGGGAACTTATGATTTTGGCATAAGCTGAGGTGCACATGTATAAGGAGGGACCAGGGCCAACACTTTGTTCCTAGAAAAGATCAATTGGGGTGAAAAAGAAAGGTCTACTTTTAAGCTCAGATTATTTGGATCAAAGAAGGATAAATTTCATTTGGTTTCTTTTATTTAGGCTAGAAATGGGCTACATTGAATAAGGGCCTATGATCCTTTCCTACTTGTCTATTACAGCTTACATTTAGCAAGACTAACCAGGCAAGTTCTAGCTCAGTACCAATAGTGGACTATTCAAATTTCCTCACACTCACTTGACATGTCATCACTATACCAGATTATTAGACACCTAGTTCGAATTGAAGACTTAGGGTAATGCAATGGTGTAATTCTATTTCATGCTTAGAGCACAACAATTTCAATTATATGCCTAGTACAATGCAACATTTTCCAGTTTTATCAGGATATCATTTTAGCCATCATGATTCAGAGTTAAACTATGTACAAAAGATATAAAACATATGCGCGTAAACAGGAAAAAGTAAAACATTGTTGGAACAGAAAAAGTAAAGTCTTTTGGGGAAAAAGAACACAGGCAAGAAAACCCCAAAAGAGGATAGTGAGTTGGGCTACTCAGACTTCACCCTAACACTCACTTTCCATTTACCCCGCCCCCAACAAAAAAACATGCAATTGTCCCCAATGCAATTGTCCCCAATGCAAAGCGCCATCGATCAGCAAGCTGGTGGGTCCGATTCCCCAAAACCCACGTCCTCTGCATTCTAGACACCTTCATCCGTGTCCTCAGCAACAACCGCACCATCAGTAGTGCCTCCTGCTGTCTCTACACTAAACGCCACAGCCGCTAACTGTGATGCTCTGATCTGGTGCGCCTCCTCCTCATCAAGTAAGGCTCTCCTCGCAGCCTCCATCTCTCGATGCTTTTTCTTCCTTGCTCGAGCCTCGTCGTCTTCTTGACCCCTACGCCTATTGAAACTCTCTCGAGGGGGAGGTGATGTCAGGAGTAGAAAAAAGGGTCGCCAACACCGTGTCCTCAGCAGGCTCGACAGGAGGGGCCGCAGACTCCGGTACCCTTGCCTCTAGTATCGTGTCGATGTCTGCACGAAGACTGTCGACTGCATCCTGAAGAGTCGACACATCCACCAGAGGGGCTGGTCAGGCTAACACTCTCAACTCAAAGGCGTACAGACGCTGGTTGACCTCTGCAATCTTCCGCTATGTAAACTGCTGCATCTTCCTCTTTAGATGCGCTTCAGACTCAGTAATCGACTTCTGCATCCACGGATGGATATGATGCAGAAGAGTGGCCATTTGTGCCTCTAGTTTTTGGACCCTAGCAAGCGGGACCAGTACCAGTAGAGGGGCTATGTGAGAGGAGCTCGGGGCTGTGCTACTACCCAGGATAGACTCGATCGGGGTAGTGTCAGTGGACGCCTGTGTAGCTTGCGGGCCTGAGCTACCGTATCCGCAAGATCATCAGCAAGTGGGGGTAGCTCTGGACGGGGCCCTCTGCGTGGAGCCAACTCATTGGCCTCGTCTCTGATGAGGCTGACGTCTACAATGCCCTGCGGGGTCTTAAGCTGATCTACGTGCCATATGGGCACACCTGCGGACCTGCAAAGGGAAAAGATCATACACGGGAAGAGGTAGGTAGTAGTGACCTTGAATTTCCTCTCGTGCATGACTACCTGGAGAAGCCATGCGAAGTCCAC
Organism: Solanum habrochaites; assembly: GCA_027704765.1. Lineage (NCBI taxonomy): Eukaryota > Viridiplantae > Streptophyta > Magnoliopsida > Solanales > Solanaceae > Solanum > Solanum habrochaites. The sequence goes on from JAKWJA010002498.1 coordinate 13,265,580, forward strand.
CTCGAATCCGGCTATCAGCACCGCCATCAACACTGCTCGATCCCAGGTGACGATGTTATCAGCAGCTGTGGGGGAAAGTCAGTGACGGACGAGCAGCCACAAGAACTTTGCTATGAACGTGAGGTTGGCCTTCTTGATGGCCCCCTTCGCCTCAGTGACCCAATCGGCACCCTCTCCATCTACTGACAGGTGCAGGGCCATCCACCTCTTGGTGGTCTCTCAGTGCTGGCTCGCGCAAGAACTATCCATCCTTTACTATCTGCCAGCGGTAGTCAAACTCGGCAGTGATGGGGGTCCGAGTAGCATCTGCACTCTCGCCGTATAGGAACCGGCGGATGGCTGGCAGGGAAATGTCAACCTGCACGCCCCGGACTCAAACCTGCTCAAGTGGGGCCTGTTTAGCGGGAGCAGCCCGCCTATCAATCTGTGATCAGAGAGTCTCTACGTAGGATGCGTAGAACTCTCAGACCATTTCCTCGCTGTATCGTCCCAACGGACGTGCTGTCCACTCTAAGCGATGCCTGGTGAAGAGGTTATGGATCTCTGGCATCGTTGGGAGACTCCCTGTAAGTACCCGTCGCTCCAAGGTGAGTGTTCGAGTCATTACTCCTTTATCAGTCAGGAACTTGGCGTCTGAGTAAACTTGAAACTGGCCGTCGACACACCACCGGTTTGGCTGGTCAGAGGCTGAGGTGGGGACCTGAGCTGGTGCGTCAGATGTAGAGTCTGAACTGTCAGCCTCATCAGACGAGGTCGACGCTGCAGCAGTGGCAGGTGCGGGAACCTCAGCAGAGCCAGAAGCTTCCTCGGACCATGATACTCCTAAGGAGCATGACGCTCCTTCCTTATTTGTGGATGACCCAGAGGGTGTGCCTGTCAGTGTGCGTCCTAATCAGACTTGTAGGTAGTGACTACGCCGGACGCCACCGTCTTAGGTGTGGCTCCAGGAGCACGTGCAGCACGGGAAGGTGCGGAAGTGCCTGGGGGCACATACTTAGGGTCCCGCTCATCATCAGAGCCGATGATCAAGCAAGCAGACGGGGCAACAGACTTTGATCACCCGCGTGCGTAGGTTCGGTCTTGCTTGAGTGCCATAGTAGATAGTACCTGCAAAGGATCACTATTAGTACGAGTAGTGGCAAACAAGACAAGCGAAACCATATGAAATAAATCAATGAACATAATATGTAATTGCTATAGAAACATTGACACACGACGGGCTTGGTGACGGCTCATCGTGATTATGATGGACCGTCGTGAGGTCCGTCGTGTTGTACTTGGACTCTGTTTAAATAGAAAACCCTGAAGGAGAGTCTCTGACTAGCATGACGGTGTGTGCAGGACGGACCGTCACAGTTATGACGGTCCGCGGTAGATGTCCGTCGTAGGACACTTGGAAAAAATATGGAGACCCTTAGGAGAAGGGTCTCTGACCGTTATGACGGTCATGCAGGACGGACCGTCACAGTTACGACGGTCCGTTGTAGTGTCCGTCGAAGGACACTTGGGAAAAATATGGAGACCCTGAGAAAGAGGGGTCTCTGACCACCAGAGGGTTTTGCAGGACGGAAAGTCGTGGTTACGGCGGTCCATCACATGTGTCCGTTGGAAGGACACTTGGAAAAAAAATGAGAGACCCTTAGAAACAGGGTCTCTGACAACATGACGGTGTGCAGGACGACCGTCGTGAGGACGACGATCCGTCACATGTGTCTTTGGGACAGGGGTGCTAGGGCTTGTGCAACGGACCCTACGACGGTCCGTCATGGCTACGACGGTCCGTCATCGGGGTCTCGTTCTGAATGACAGTGACAGAACGAAAGGTACCCTAAGCAACCCCGATGAACCCACATCAACCTTGTAGTGTTTTGGACCTACATGTGTCTAACCCAACTACCTAGGAAACTTGCAATGCAAAAGCACCTATGTCTAGGGTGGTAAACATGGTAATTTCGAACATTTGTAACCTAGGTAAGGCAGAATCGTATAAAGTAAACCAAAAAAACTATGAGGGACTAAGATGAATACTAACTAGTAACAAAAATGCAAGATAAATGAGTATAAATTAGAGACACATACCGTAGAAATGGAGAAAAGCATATGCAAAAGTACTCGGTGGCAAGGTAGACACTCACAGCAGCAGTTTCCACAAGTAGATAGCACTTTAGGGCTTTGGACAATTGTGAGAGGGAAATGATCGATGGGAGGGAATGGGGAAGTTGAAAAGAGAGAGTAATGGGAGAATAAGAAAGTAATGGGGTGAAATATGGAGGGGTGGGGAGTTTAAACGGTCTGATTTTTGGAAAAGGGTCCAGCCGGGTCGAGTCGGGTATACCTGATTAATCACGTGACGGTTCCCCGACGACGGTCCATCGCAGTTGTGACGGCCCATCGTTGGTTCCGTCGTGTGTGCCCTAGTTTTAAAATGATAGAAAAACGTACCTGGTACGACAGATGAATACGACTGTCCGTCGCAGGCGCAACGGTCCGTCGATGTGTCCGTCAGTGACTGCTGCAGAGTAATTTTCTACAGAATTTCCTGGTAATGTGCCTACAAATTTAAAACCCATTAATAGAAAAATGCTACCATTACTAAAAAGACGATAAGTATTGGGTTGCCTCCCAACAAGCGCCTAATTTAATGTCGCGGCACGACTGGGGACACTCGATTACTCAGACTTCATCAAGATGGTATGCCTCTATTACTTCATTTGCCGATTCAGCATGCCCGAAATAGATTTTTATGCGCTGTCCATTCACCTTGAACCGCACACCCTCCTTAGTTTCCAACTCAACTGCTCCATGAGGAAATAGTTGGGTAACCAAGTAAGGACCAGTCCATTTGGACTTGAGCTTGCCCAGAAACAAGCTCAACCTGGAATTGAATAAAAGCACCGAATCCCCGACCATAAATTCTCGCTTTTCAATTTTTTTGTCATGGTACTTCTTCATCTTTTCTTTGTATAGTGCTGAGCTCTCATAGGATTTTAGGCGAAATTCATCGAGTTCATTCAACCCATTTAACTGTTGCTCTGCAGCTTCGCTCCAATCCATTTTTAACTTCTTCATAGCCCACATGGCTTTATGCTCTAACTCAACCGGAAGATGAAAAGCTTTCCCATATACAAGTTGGTATGGATACATACCTATGGGAGTCGTATATGCTGTCTGGTAGGCCCAAAGAGCATCATCAAGCCTCCTTGACCAATCCGTTCTACTAGCATTCACTGTTTTTGACAATATCTGTTTTATTTCCCGATTCTACACTTCAACTTGCCCACTAGTTTGAGGGTGGTAAGGAGTGGCAACATTATGGCGAACCCCGTATTTCTCCAATAACCCCTTGAACAATCTGTTGCAGAAGTGGGAGCCCCCATCACTAATAATGGCCCTTGGGGTGTCAAAACGAGAAAATACATTCTTTTTTCAAGAATGCAGTGACACTCTTCCCTTCATTTTTTGCGAGGGTTATGGATTCGACCCATTTAGATACATAATCGACTCCTACTAGAATGTACTTCATTCCATGAGAACTCACGAAAGGGCCCATAAAGTCAATACCCCAAACATCAAATAACTCAATAACAAGAATGGGGTTTAGAGGGAGCTCTTGCTTTCTTGAAATACCACCATCTCGTTGACATTTGTCACATGCTTTAGCAAACCCATGAGCATCTTGATGAAGAGTTGGCCAATAGTAACCACATTGTAATATCTTATGAGCGGTTCGGATACCACTGTGATGTCCGCCAACGGGTGAAGAATGGCATGCCTCCAACACACTCAAAATTTCACATTCTGGCACACAACGCCGAATAAGCCCGTCGGCACAACTCCTATACAAGTATGGTTCATCCCAAAAGAACTTCTTCACATCGTACATGAATTTTTTTCTTTGATGAAAGGACAAGTCTGATGGAACAATATCACTAGCCAGATAGTTCGCAAAATCTGCGAACCATGGAATCAAGTCTTGTAAAGCAGCCAATACATGTTCATCAGGGAAAGTATCATTAATGTCACTCTTATCCCCTAACTCTCTCATAGCTTCATCCTCTAGACGATACAAGTGATCAGCAACTTGATTTTCAGTTCCTTTTCTATCCAACACTTCAAAGTCAAATTCTTGCAGTATTAATACCCAACGAATCAGCCTAGGTTTCGCATCCTTCTTCGCCATCAAATATCTCAATGCTGAATGGTCAGTATGCACTATAACTCTAGTACCTAGCAAATAGGAGCGAAATTTCTCAAAAGCAAAGACTACTGCAAGGAGTTCTTGCTCAGTCACTGTGTAGTTCTTCTGAGCTTCATTTAGGGCTTTACTAGCATAGTAAATGGGGTGAAGGATTTTATTTTTTCCCTGTCCCAATACTACACCAAGAGCCACCCCACTAGCATCGCACATTACCTCAAATGGACTGTTCCAATTCGGAGAAATAATGATAGGCGCAGACGCTAACTTTTCTTTAAGCTCACCGAATGCTTTAAGACAGGATTCATCAAAACAAAATTTACATTCTTTCTCCACCAATTTGCACAATGGGTGTGCAATCTTTGAAAAGTATTTGATGAATCTCCGGTAAAACCCTGCATGCCCAAGAAAGCTTCTCACACCTTTCAAAGAGATCGGTAGGGGAAGTCTCTCTATTACCTCGACTTTAGCTCGATCAACCTCTATGCCCTTTTCTGAAATGTGATGACCCAACACAATATCCTCTTTCACCATTAAATGACACTTTTACCAGTTTAGTACTAAATTGCAGTCTTCACATCTCTTAAGAACCTCAGATAAATTGGTCAAACACCACTCGAATGAATCACCAACCACAGAAAAATCATCCATAAAAACTTCTATAGTATCCTCCACTATGTCAGAAAATATTGACATCATACATCTCTGAAAGGTTGCGGGTGCATTGCACAACCCAAACGGCATTCTTCTGAACGCAAAGGTCCCATATGGACAAGTGAAAGTGGTTTGATCTTCTGGTGCATAGAAATCTGGGTAATATATATAGATATAAGAAATACCCATAAAGAAACAATACCACCCTTTTCCGGCAAGTCTATCCAACATCTGATCCATGAAGGGCATAGGAAAATGGTCTTTTTCAGTCCATTAGTTCAGTTTACAGTAATCCATACACACCCTCCATCCATTAACCGGTCTCATTGGAACAAGTTCATTCTTTTCATTGGGGACCACAGTCATTCCCCCTTTCTTAGGTACACACTGAACCGGGCATACCCAACTACTATCGGCGATTGGATAGATTACTCCGGCATCCAACCACTTGATAATTTCCTTCTTCACAACCTCTTGCATAGGAGGATTCAAGCGTCTATGGTGCTCAATACTCGGCTTATGATCAGGCATGAGTTGGATTTTATGATAGCAAATACAAGGAGGGATCCCAATAATGTCCGCAATGGTCCACCCAATATCTCTTTTGAACCTTTTTAGTACCTTCACCAAACTCTGAACCTGTTGTTCATCCAAGTCTGATGCAATGATTACCGGCAAAGTGTCACCATTTCCTAAGAATTCATACCTAAGATGAGGTGGGAGAGCTTTTAATTCAACTTTTGGAGCCTCCTCTATCGATGGTTTCGCGGGTGGGGACTCGCGATTTTTCATATCAAGCTCAAATTTCTTCGGTTTAAACCGAACATCACCTCGGTCAAGAACCGCGACTAATGACTCATACCCTTCAATGCAATCGCTATCAAAGTTCATTATCACTGCCGCTAATGCTTCGACACCTAGACGTTCTTCCATTTGTGTCTCAAATGTCTCACCCATGTTGTAGGATATAGCAGATGCCGATTGGAGCTCACCACTCTGCCTCATGGACCTACAAATATTAAAGGTCACTTCCTCATTGTTCAACCAAAATTTCATCTTCCCTTTTTCCATGTCTACTAAGGCTCTTCCCGTAACTAGGAATGGCCTCCCAAGGATAATAGGCACTTCAAAATCAACCTCACAATCAAGAATAACAAAATCATCCAGAAAGATGAATGACTCCACTTTTACTAGCACATAATGAAGTATCCCTATGGGCCGTTTTACTGTTCGATCAGCCATCAGTAGCCGCATCGCACTGGGCTTTGGGTCACCCAAACCCAACTTCTTGTAAATCGAGAGGGGCATGAGATTTATGCTTGCCCCCAGATCATATAATGCTTTCGCAAAATTTAATAGCCCGATTGTACAAGGAATAGTGAATGCACCCGGATCTTCTTTCTTTTGGACTAGAGATCTTCTAACAATAGCACTACAATGCTGCATTCTATCATCATCCTCAAAAGTAACCGATCTTTTCTTTGTGACCAGATCTTTCATAAACTTGGCGTAACCGGGCATTTGTTCTAAAGCTTCAACCAAAGGGACATTGATAGAAATTTGCTTCAACATTGTTATAAAACGCTGATATTTTCCATCCTTGGTCTTTTTCAATAATCTTTGAGGAAATGGGGGTGGTGGCCTAGGCATAGGAGTTACCTTTTTAGGCACTTCAGCATCTTTTGCAATGTTATCCTCTAACTCAGAATCAACATTTACCACTTTATCAGTATCTTTTGTCACCTTATTCTCATTAGATGGCATAGGTGGGTCAATGGTTTGCTTGCCACCGCGAGTAGTAATTGCCATACAATGTCCATCATTTTTCGGATTTTGGACAGTGTTGCAAGGAAGAGTGCCCGGTTGCCGTGTGTTCACAGTTGCAGATAATTGGGCCAATTGTAACTCGAGTTGCTTAATTGATATTGCATGTGTATCAACTTTTTGCCCAATACCCGCTAAATCATTCCTCAACTCTTTATTGTACTCATCACTAGCATCGAACCTCCTCATCATTTTATGCAACATATCCTCAACTCGCGACATACTACCTCCACCATCCCTAGGAGTAACTTCCCAATTTTGAGGAGGGACATAGGGACCATTCCTGTCGTTTCTATTAGCATAGTTACCTCTATTAAAGTTGTTGTCACTGTTGTAGTTTCCTGTCGGACATAATGACCCTCACGATTGTAGTTACCATAGTTCCGACCTTGGTTCCCTTGACCTTGGTGCCAGTTCTCCTGATTAGATCCTTGGGCACTTGGTCGGAAACCCCCCATCTGTTCATTTACTGCATAGGAATCCTCATCATAATAACACTCATCATTTGGAGGTGGTGGTTTAGCCAAGTAGGTTACTGCATTAATCTTTTCTGCACCCCCAGTGACATGTTTTAGTACCAACCCAAGCTCAGTTCTCATTTGAGCCATTTCTTCACGAATCTCATCTGTGGCTGGGTTGTGAGTGGACTGTACTGCGAAGGTGTTTCTCCCTGTATCAGACTTCCTAGTAATCCAGGCTTTGTTATTCCGGGAGATTTTTTCTAATTTTTCAGCGATCTCAGCATAAGGACATTCTCCATAAGATCCACCTGCTATAGTGTCCAACACCATTTTGTTGTTATCATCATGTCCCCGATAGAAGTATTCTTTCAGTGACTCATCATCTATACGGTGATTTGTAACACTTCTCAAGAATGAGGTGAATCTATCCCAAGAACTACTAACTGACTCTCCTGGTAGTGCCACAAAGTTATTAACTCTGTATTTGTGGTTTAGTTTCTTGGAGACCGGGATAGTAGCGTGCTATGAAGACATCCCTTAGTTGATTCCAAGTAAAGATGGAGTTGTATGGGAGCTCAGTGAACCAAATAGCAGCCTCTCCCGTCAGTGAAAGAGGAAACACTCTGAGGCCTATTACATCTAAATCCATGTCTGGCCTCCCTACACAACTTTTACACACTGACCTTACCTTAGCTATATGGGCATGTGGATCCTCAGAAGGTAGCCCTGAAAACAAACCTCTAGCAGTGAGCATTTACATCAGACTACTAGTTACCACAAAAGTGTGTCCTGTGGGTAGAGGAGGCAAAACCAGTGGCCCATCCGAATCTGCTATGTTATCATAGCCTCTGTAGTATGCTTGGGGGCCGTGGAGCGGGATTTTGTCTCCTCTGTTGATGTTCACCCGGAGCATCGGGTAACATATGACCATGAACATCCACCAGATCTGGGATGTTCTGGTTCGGATCCTCATTATTTATTCCCAAGTTTTGATTCATGTTGCGCAGTGTACGCTCTAACTCGTGATTGTAGGGAAACAAGGGTTCTCTTCCTCTCCGTATATTTGGCATACAAGGAAGATGATTCTGAAAAGAAATCAAAAACAATAAAACAAAGTAAAATCAAGAAAATATCAACTAAACTATAGTAATAAGTTCAAGTTAATCTAAAAGCTATGTTCCCCGGCAGCGGCGCCAAAATTTGATACGCTCAAACTTACTTCTCGAATAAGAAGTAAAGCGGTCGTGTCAAGTAAATAACCCAACTAGTGAGGTTGGGATCGTTCCAACGAGGAAAATAGAATAGAAATAGTCCAACCTAACTATATTACTATTGTTTGGTCAATACTTCCTTGGAAAGTAAAAACATAAAAAGGGGGATTTCTATCTCTAAATAAGTGAAAATAAATAACGAACTTGAAAGAGACACTTGACAGCTTTTAATATTGGGTTTTAATCAATTAATCAAAGTAACTAGGGTTTACGTGTTCCCCACAGGTTCATAACTTGATAACTCTAACTATAACAATTCTTTCCTAGTATCTTGCATACAAAATGATAAGTTATGTATTTCTAAATCCTTGTTCCGGTATCTAGAAAATCTCACTCGGCACCTTGGTCCGGCTACGTGTGTTGCTATCCTAACCCTTATCCTTACCTCATATTAAGCATCGTATTCGATATTTGACTAAGTTATTACCTCGTACCAATCAATACTAGCCTATTTGATAGTATACACTAAATCTATGTTAATAATTCTTTTCCTATTATCTACCTCCTTGGTCCGGCAAGTAGCATTAAGGTGAGTTCTAACGTTGTCCATCCGTTAAAAAGACTTCTCAATGAAAGAATTATTAATACATGCAAGAAACTAATCTAGAATTGTTATTTTAGTTAGGGTTTATCTCATTATTTGCCTATGGTTCCCACAACTCTAGTTATGGAGTTTAGTTACTCATAGCCATAAACACAATATTCAAATATATTAAATACGAATTCATGTACTTACTTCAATGAGAAAGAATAAAATTCAAAGTTTGCTTGATTAATATCCAAAAAATCACTTGCAAGAATCTCAAAATCCAACACTAATACACAAAGTCTAAAAATCTGATGTCTAATCTCATAGAGTCTAACTATCAGGTGTCTAATCTCAAAAACAAGGTTTTTCGAACTATTTATAAAAAAACAAAAACCTAATTAAACAAGGATTCTAATTGCTGGAAATCTGCCAAAACGCGGTTGGGTCGACGGACCGTCGTAGTCATGGCGGACCGTCATGGACTCCGTCGTCCCATACTTGTGCACTTTCTTCTGCTGCTCTCTTCATTCCCCTCAACGTCAAGTATGACGGACTGTCATAGGCACAACGGTCCGTCGAGGGTCTTCGTTCCAAAATACTTTAACTCTTGGAATCTGGGTACTGGGATCACTTCTCTGAACTTCACGACGAACCTGCAGGACGGACCATCATAGCCACGACGGACCGTCACAAGCTACGTAACCCCACACTTGGTCATACTTCCCCATCTTCGTTCAGCAGCTTATCTACACTACCAGCTAAGGACCGTCATCAGCTCCGTAGGTGGTCTCTTCTACATATCTTCACTCAAAATCTCCGCATTTAGCTTTGGACAGATTTCCTGCAAAACAAAGAGAAACTTATATAAACATTTGCACAAAAAAGGCTTTTGGACAAACTAAACTTAAGGAAAAAGTATTAAAAATACCGTGAAACCACGGTATATCATGCCCCATTCAAGGTCAGCCATAATACTTAAAGCTTGTTAGGCTTACTCCTCATTACGTTTTTCTCTAATGCAAAAAAGGGATGGTTAAAGAGATATTTTAGTCCTTATAGTATGTGTTAACCCAAAGATTATGGGTACATTGGTTTATCGATCTAGGTTTATATGAACAAATAAGAAAATGACAACCTAGCTTTGACATACTTGCATATTATTCTTATTTAGCGGTCTATTCTGGTTTTCCTATTTTGTTGGCATAATACTACTCATTTTACTACTTGAGAAAAGAAATTTCCGTTTAGCCTCTGAGTTTTGTTCTCACCTTTCCTTGCACAATTGGTTGTTTTAACTCAGGAATTGATGGAGTAATTTGTTTGGAGTCTGATAATTAATCCGAGAATAGTAGTTATCATGGTGCCTCGAAGGAGGAGGAGAAATTTTGTTCCACGGAGGCAGTTGTTAAGGAGACAGAATGGAGCTCCAAACCTTTTGGGTCCAACTTTTCTCTTGGTAAGCTACTGTTGTTTAATCAACTAGGTAATACGATTGTATAATCAAAGTTTTCATTGACTGTAATTAACTGTTAGGCTATTCTGCTGAGACGAAAAAATGTTGAACAGGTATTGACAATTTTATGCAAATGCCAGAGGATGTTCCACATCGAGATTCGACTGAAGCCGATCCTTCTCTAGTGTGTTTCCCTGGTTCAAGTTAATTATTATTTTTTCAACATTTTCTTATTTGTTTACATAACAATAGGCTCTCTGTTTTCCATTCAATTGTTCTTCTCAATATGAGTAATCCCCCCTCCCCTCGACAACACCCCCCATCTTATGCATGTGTGCCACTCAAAGAAAATCCAGCTTTTATCAGGATGTTGCATTATGGCAGGACCATTCCTGGGAACACACATCATCGACAAAATTTTGTGTGAGATTCGCGCGGATAGTTTCAGAAGAAGAAGACAATAAAAAGAAAAATTCAGTTAACTTTAGGATTTTCTGACACTTCGAGTACTGACTACATGAATGAAATAAGTTGATTATATTCGTGTTCAACTATATAAGTTTATAAGATACCTCTTAACTTGCTTCAGGAACATGTGAGCGGAACTACATACTCATGTAGATTAGAATGTGAACAATGAGCTAGACAGAGTGGTGAATATTCAATTTCAGCACTACTCACTTACCCTTGGAACCTAAACTACTGTTCGGTTGCTTCTGGACAAAAAGGAGTTAAACTACGGGGGCATGCAGTTCTGGGACTATGAGGGTTACTGACCCTAGTCCATGCGGTATTAAGGCTACTCCCAACTAGAATGTATACAACAAAATACAACTGAATATAAACTAGATAGCTCAAGATCCTTTACAAGCTAACTGAAATGAAACATTTATTAATAATGAAACATTTCTAAGCTAATGTATATATTTCTGTCTAAACTGACCTAGTAAGTGTAATTGATGAACTAAACAAACTTAAACAACTAGGGTTCTGAATTTTATGAAAGATTTAAGGAACTTCGTTACGAAAACATAATATTCTGATTTGGATTAATTTAAAAACTAAATAACATCAATAACTTCAAGCTCTATAAATCCTAAGTCTAAACATAATGGAGGGAATCAAGAATCTGAGTGAATTCTAGATACCTAATGCGCAAAACGAACCCACTAATGAAATTTCAAATACCTCGTAATGAATTCCACAAATAAATCTTTCAATTTTGGGGTTGAAATGATGAAAACCTACTGTGTTCTTGGACAGGGGTTTGGTTGACTCTTTCTCCTCTTTTACTCTGAGTTTGAAAAAATTTTATGAATGAATCTCTTTTGATAGATTCGTATTAAGTTACTAGGCTAAGCTGACCAAAGCTACACAGTTTAAGGGTTAAAAACGTAGTTTATGTGCCCAACACATAGGTGAAAAGATCAAACAACCCCTGACTTATAAGTATGATGTAGTGGACCACGACCCCTCTAACGGACCATCAAACATACCACAAACCATTAATACGGTTGTGGTCCTTGGTCCAGTGGCCACTGGTTCTTACCGTTTTACATTCACGATTGTCGCGCCCCATTTTTTGCAAAAAAGGGTTTTGTGCACGACCTAACAAATCTTTTGGGATTTTGAGTTTGGAGTCGCCACCTAACGAATTAAGGCACGTTAGGGCACCTATCTAACCTAACTAAGTCTAGCTAAGGTCAACAAGACAGAGATTAGTTTAAGGGTTCAAATTACCTCGAGGGGAAGGTGTTAGGCATCCCTCGAGGTCCACGAATGTGGGTCCCGACCGTATCTCATGCAATCTATGTGGGGGTTACAAGTAGTATTTAAGGTCACTTCATTATTATTTAATAATATACTTGCTAAGTGATGATATAAAATTAAGCAATTAATTTTTTTTTGTTAATTTAAAATTCAAGGCTAGGCGATAGCAATAAATAAACAAACAAACTCATTTTTATTTATTTTGACATACACGATTATGTTATAAACAAATAGAACAAATAACTCATGTTATTATTTTAATTAATGTTCTTATGCGAGTCTAACTGATAAGACATTAAACAATTGAGAAATAAATTTATTATTTTTAATTAATTATTTAAGCATGCAAAACTAAGTGATAACAATAAATAAACATTAATTAAAATTTAAAGATAAGCGAGAAGATAAAAAAAGGCAAATAAATAAGCAAACAATTTTATTATTTTATTTTAATCTACTCCAAATAAATTGCTAAACGATTAAGACTATTTCGATTATTTATTATTTGAGCATACGATCTAATTGATAAACAAATATTGCAAATATCAAGCAATTAATAAAAAGATAAATAAGAAGACATAATGTGCACAAAAGATATAGAAGATAGCTCGATTTAATTTATCATGCTACACCAAACAAGAATAATATAGGCGAAAGAAAAGCTTTGAAAATTGAGCAAGTTTTGAATAGGAATTTTTATTTTTTTTAAAAATGTTTGTTTCTTAATAGGGGTGATGCCATGATATTGTTAATCGCGCTCCTCCACCATAGAAACAATTTTGATTTGAGGTTAGTCTTAGAAAAAAGAAAAATAGTTTATATTTTTGAATATGATTTAAAAGATTTAGTTTGCATATAAGCACATGAATATTTACATATAAATACACATAATTCCTTGGGTAGGTGGTACTTCCGGGGATGCGTCGGTTTAATTTAAAAAATTGAAACTAGACCTCGTAGTTCCTTTGACTTTCCCACTAACGATAGGTTAGGAGATAGTGCTTATAATTTATTTTTAAGAAATAAACAATGTCATAATCAATTCAAAGTTTTAAAGGAGGATTGAATAATGACTTTTAAAAATCATGTTGCAAAACTTTGTAAGAAGAGAAACTAGTAGAACATTAATGTAGTAAATTATTAAACGCAAGTATTTTACAATGAAATACATTCAAAAAACCAAGTAATTTGTTAAATGCATGAAATGAGTTTAATTTAATATTATTATTATTTTAAGAAAATAAAATATTGCATCATAAGTGCGAAAATCTTGAAAAGGTCAAATTAATAATATTAGCTAATTTAAAAGGGGGGAAAAATATGCACAACAAATTTTATTGGAGTGGGTATGCTAAAAAATTATTTACAAACCTAAAAATATGATTTCTAGGTGTTCAAAACGGAATAACACATATAGGCATGATTTTGTAAATCTAAATTATATGAACATTTTAATCTTTAGGCATGGTTTCTATGTGACAAGACAATGCTAAAAAGTTATAACATTTTTTAAACATCTACCAGCCTACTAAATTATTAGGATTTGATTTTAACATTAAAAAATTAATGAAATCTAGTTATTTTTAAACTTTTTAACAAACAAAGCGTCAAGCATGTTGAAAATTGGTTAGATTACAACACCTACAAACAATAATTCTAGTTGGTTAAAGTTTGAAAATAGAATAAACCTATAGGCATGATTTCTAACTTTAGAAATTACAATGAAAAAGTAGCATGTAAATCCCGTTCCCATAGACGATCCCCCAAATAAATTCATATATGAGAGCTTTAGAATTATACAAATATTAAAAAATTCAAATAATTAAAAAAAATAGATTCAAATATATGAATTAAACAAATAAATCTTTCTTCATGGCTAATCTTCAACTTGAACTTCAAGTTTGAAACCTGTCAAAGAAATCACATAACTACACAAATAATCAAATTTATTTTAGACAAGATAAGACACATATGCAATTATTTAACAACTTATACATATCAAAAATAATAGAACAATGAGCTTACACAAATTTAAGAATACAAAAAAAAAATATAATGTAAATACTAATTAAGAATACTAACCGGTTAAGCAGATTATGAATGGTAGCAATGAAAAACAAATTGATCCATCTTTTACTCGAACAAAATCAAAGTATCAAAGTAGCAAAGAAGAACACTTGAATGTTTACCGGAATATTAATGTATTTTAAGAGTAGCAAGAGAGCAATGAGAGAATGAGGAGTGATGAGAGAACTTGTGATTGAGAGTGAATGAATTGAATAATGAAGGGAGTGAGGTCTTATTTATATAGCAAAGAGGGAGTAACAAATAAGGAAAAGAAATATTTTTTTAAAGAATCAATTAATATTCTATCTTCCTTATTATAAAAGAGGACCAAATCAGATAAGTTTTGAAATATTTCATTACCAAATATAAACATGTAAGAATAAATTAATAGAGAGTAATATATTTTCTCCTTAAATAAAGAGGAGCCAAAATCAGAAAGATATTATTCTACCATAAATAAGCAAGTAAGAAATCAATAAGCTCACAAATAAGGAAAAATAGATCAATTAATATTATTTTCCTTATTTCAAAGGAGCCAAAAATCAAAATTATATTAATATTTCATTACCAAATATAAACAAGTAAAATAAAATTAAGGAGAGTAATATTATTTTCCTTTAAATAAAGAAGAGCCAACTTGAAGAACTAATTTGACTATTGATATATTTTGTATTTTATTCACAAATAAGAATATGAAATTACCATGAATAAGATAATGACAAACTTCATTAACGGGTGTAAAACGAATTAGGTGACTAAGGAAAATTCAATAAACACACATAATAAAGATTATTCCAAATTACAGAAGGATACGATATTAACAGTCTTTACGGATATATGTTAACTCAAACAGAGAAAATATACAATCTATTTGAATCTTAAGAGTGAATGATTCCATAATGACACGCTTTTAACAAAAGATTACACGCAATTAACGAAAAATATTTAAGCAAATACAGCAAGATCAAACTAGACTCAAATTCAAGAAATATTCATCTTATGATAACTAAGATTAAAAAAACTTAACAACATTTAAATTAAAACATACTGAGAGTCTAAGACGGATCTCAGCACATCCGTCATCGAACTTTGACGGTGATGAAGGCGCGAAGTCCTTGCTGGTTCGTTGTTGCTGTTGCGCAGCGCTGCTGGCTTCTTTTGCTCCTTGCCAGATTGTTGTCTTCATGGTTGCTCCTCCACCGGAGCTGCTGTTTCGCGGCTGGTGTTGGTTCTGTTGTCTCTGCAAAAAGAAGAGGAAAAGAAAAGTAGAAGAAGAAGGGGAAGACGGAAGGGGAAACAAGGAGGAGAGAAATGGCGAGAGGGAGAGGAGAAGAGGGAGGAGGGGGACGACGGGAGAGGGGAGACGGGTCAAGGAAGAGGAACGAGAGGGATGCTGCCAGCGGCTGCTGGCTGGTGTCTTCTTCGCCGGTGGGGGCTGCTGGTCGCAGCTTCTGGCTGCTGGTTTGCTGCTGCCTGGCAGCTCGCCGGTCACTGTTGTGCGGCTGGCAGTAGGCGCTGGAGAGAGTGGTGGAGGCGGAGGAGAAGAAGGGAGGAGAGGAGGAGAGTAGAAGATGAGAGAAAGAGGGAGAAGGAGAGACGGGCGGTGTTGGGCGGTGTTGGGCGGTGTTGGGAGAGAGGGATGACTGGACAGGAAGAGGAGGAAGACGAGAGGGAGAAGGGGAGGAAGGAGAGAGAAGAGGGAGGGGAGGCGGCTAAAGAGGAAGAGGAGGGAGAAGAATGGGTTAGAATTTTAGGTTTTGGGGTCTTTTGGTATTGAGAGAATAGGATATTTAATCACAATCGTTGATCTAATTTGAAAGGAAGGGCTAGGATTCGATTAATAAAATAGATGGATGAGATTAAGAGATGAGATGTATTAAATCAGATTGGATTGAATATGGAATGGCTACCATTACAATTAAAATGGCTAGAATTGAAATGAAAGAGGGGCTATGATTGAAATAATATTTAATTAGTGTAGCTAGAATTGAAAGAAATTATAATAGAATAAACTAGAATTTAAATAATTTTAAGGAAAGTGTAGGAATTACTATTTAACTAAAATACTATATACATTAAAATATTTTTATATAATTGAAAATCATTTAAATTTTAAAACATTTTAAATTCATTAATAATTATAAAATACAATAATTTTTAAAATAATTTCATAAAGTAAACGATACTAAAATATATAATTTTGAGAAAAATCGACTAAAACTTCAAAACTTTAAGTAAATTTTAAAATGCGTATTTAATCGAATATAATCCTAAAAATGGTTAAAGGTCGGTCAAAATTGGGTGTCAACAACGATACTACCATGGCCTGTCGTCAGGGCGTGGTATGACGTTTAGGCATGGTGAACTCTGCTTGGCACACACGAGCACCAATACGGCTTGTGAGGTGGTTGTCACGACCCAAAACCGAGCCGCGACTGGCACCCACATTTACCCTCCTATGTGAGCGAACCAACCAATCTAAACCTTATCATTTCAATTTAATATCAACATAAAGTAATGCGGAAGACTTAAACTCATAAATAAAAGACAATTCAATAACTTCTAAAATTCAACTTCTATTAATTCCCCAAAATCTGGAGGTCATCACCACAAGAACATCTATGATCAATTTACTAAACTAAGAGTATTCTAAGAAGCTAAAACAATTAAAAGCTAGTCTATGCCGAAACTTCAAGGCATCAAGACATGAGGAAGGAGATCCAGTCCAAGCTAGAAGCATTAGCTCACCCTGAAGATCCGGTGTGACGAAGACTGGCTTGAACTACTGTTGAGTCGAAGATGACGGCACGTTTGCTGCACTCCACAAATAAACAAAAGGAAAACATAAAAGTAGGGGGTCAGTACAACCACAAGTACTGAGTAGGTACCATCGGCCAACTCAAAATAGAAAACAGTATATATCAAGTAACATCATAAAATCAACTAATATCCTTAGCACAGCATTTACAATTACCATAATCCTTGGTTACAACACCAAGCACATCAATGAGGACTCACGCCTCCTCATCATACTCGTTTGGGAAACATGTTCTTTAGATTGAGTATATTCGTATCTTTCAAGATTCATTATATTATTTACTCTCGTGTCGATACGTGACACTCCGCTCCTCATTCTATCCTGGTACCGGAACGTGGCACCCGATCCATATACTATCCTGGTGTCGGAACGTGACACTCCGATCCTCATATTCTATCCTGGTACCGGAACGTGGCACACGATCCATACTATCCTGGTGTCGGAACGTGACACTCCGATCCTCATATTCTATCCTGGTGTCGGAACGTGACACTCCGATCCTCATATTCTATCCTGGTACCGGAACGTGGCACCGATCCTCATATACTATCCTGGTGTCGGAACGTGACACTCCGATCCTCATATTCTATCCTGGTGTCGGAACGTGACACTCCGATCCTCATATTCTATCCTGGTACCGGAACGTGGCACCCGATCCCCCTAATCTCACTACTTCGTTCATTAAGCCTTCTTTTTACCAAGGCATTATCATTAACAAAGTAGATTAGGTTTCTTCAAGATTTAAGATTCAATAGCTTCATCATGCTTATTTTATCACAATCATAATATATAATATATATGTAAATCAATCATGCATACACGCAATTAAGCATATAGAAGACTTAATAATACTACCAACACATATCATTCGCTATAAGAGTTTACTACGAATAGTGTGAAAACCATAACCTACCTCCACCGAAGAATTGCGATCAACAAGCTATCTTCTCAAAATCCTTGCTATCCTCTTCGTTTCTCTCTCTCTCTACTCGTTCTCTTCTCCTTTTTCTGTCTCTCTTCGTTCTTTCTATTTTTCTTATTCAAACCCTCTTTCTTTTACCCTAATTAATATATAATTAAGAATAAAAGATGGCAATAATAACCTACTAATTAACTTAAGGTTACCTCTTTTAACCCCCAAGTAATTAGACTTATTAACATTAACCCTCTAACTTTATAATTAAAGCAGGAATAGTCAAAAACGTCCCTTAAAACGTGTAAAGAAATCCGACCCAGACTGGGATTGCGCAACCTGCGACGGCCCGTCGTGCCTGCGACGGTCCGTCCTGCAGGTCGTCGCAACCGTCAGAGAGTGGATTTCTACTGGACCCTTGTGACGGTCCGTCACACATGTGACGGTCCGTCACACATGTGACGGTCCGTCCTGCCATTTCGTTACGAAGTTCAGAGAGTCGATTTCAGTACCCAATTTCAGATTTTTCCAAGTGTTTTGCAACGACACCTCCACGACGGTCCGTCGTGCCCGTGACGGTCCGGCGTGGCATCCGTCACTTCTGCCAGTTTTTCCAGAATAAAATTTGTTGCTCAAAACGACTAAACAGGTCGTTACAATAGATACCAATTTACCCATCGTTCGTCCCCGAACGATCACAAGAAGGAAAACAAGGGCGAAAAGGAATACCTGAATCTGTAAACAGATGTGGGTATCTTTCTCGCATATCTGCCTCTTCTCCCAAGTGGCTTCTTAACGGGTCGATTCTTCCATTGAACTTTGATAGATGCAATCTCCCTTGACCTCAACTTGCGAATTTCTCTATCTAAAATGGCAACAGGCTCCTCCTCATATGACAATTTCTCATCAAGCAAAACTGAATCCCAACGGATAATGTAGTTTTCATCCCCATGGTATCTTTTCAACATCGACACATGGAATACCGGATGTACTCCGGACAGCCCTGGAGGCAAGGCTAACTCATAAGCCACCTCCCCTACTCGCTTAAGTACTTCAAAGGGACCAATGTACCTTGGACTAAGCTTTCCTCTTTTACCAAACCGCATCACCCCTTTCATTGGCGAAACTTTCAACAAGACTTGTTCACCCTCCATAAACTCTAAGTCTCTAACCTTTCGATCTGCATATTCTTTTTGCCTACTTTGCGCCGCTAGAAGCTTTTCTTGAATGGACTTCACTTTCTCTATCGAATCCCTCAAAAGATCAGTACCCCATGGCCTAACCTCGAATGCATCAAACCAACCAATGGGAGACCTACATCTTCTCCCATATAGTGCTTCAAAGGAGCCATATCAATAATGAGTGGTGGCTATTTGTACGAAAACTCGCTAGGCACAAGCAAGAAGTTATCCCAATGACCACCAAATTCTATCACACACGCACGAAGCATATCCTCCAACACTTGAATCGTTCGCTCAGACTGACCATCGGTCTGAGGATGGAACGCAGTACTAAGATCCAACCTAGTACCCAATTCCGCATGCAATGTTTTCCAAAACTTAGAAGTAAACTGCGTACCTCTATTTGATATGATGGATAGTGGAACTCCATGCAATCGAACAACTTCTGAGATGTAAAGTTTGGCTAACTTCTCTGCATTGTAAGTCACCTTAACCGGAATGAAATGAGCAGACTTAGTTAATCTGTCCACAATCACCCAAATGGAGTCGAACTTGCCCAGTGTCTTTGGAAGACCAACCACGAAGTCCATTGCAATTCTCTCCATTTCCATTCCGGAATGGGCATTCTCTGAAGTGTTCCTCCGGGCCTTGGTGTTCTACTTTACTTGTTGACAATTTGGACATTTGGCAATAAAATCCACAATATCCGCTTCATTCTTCTCCACCAAAAGTGTTTCTTTAGGTCACGGTACATCTTGGTTGCACCCGGATGTATCGAATACCTTGAACTATGAGCCTCTGTCAGAATAGTGTTGATCAAATCATTGACGCGGGGTACACATACCCTTCCCTTAATCCTCAAAACACCTTCCTCATCGATTTTCGCTTTCTTAGCCTCTCCTTGCAACACTTTATCTCGGATCCGGATCAATTTTTCATCATTAACTGCTTCCCCTTAATCTTGTCAAGGAAGGAAGATCTTGCCTCCACACAAGCTAAAAATCCTCCCTTCTCATTTACTTCTAATCTCATAGGGTCGTTAGCCAGAATCTGAACCTCCCTAGCTAATGGGCGTCTAGAAGCTTGCAAGTGAGCTAGACTTCCCATGCTTCCCGCATTTCTACTTAAAGCATCCGCTACAAATTCGCCTTCCCCGATATACAAAATAGTGATGTCGTAGTCCTTCAGTAGTTCCATCCATCTCCTCTGTCTCAAATTCAAATCTTCTGAGTGAAGACATACTGTAGACTACGATGATCCGTATAGACCTCACACTTAACCCATATAAATAGTGTCTCCATTGCTTTAGTGCAAACACACCGTCCCGCGGCCAATTCCAAATCATTAGTTGGATAGTTACGTTCATTCAATTTTAATTGTCTTGAAGCATAAGCAATCACATTCTTCTCTTGCATTAGCACTGCAACCCAAACCCGAATAAGATGCATCATAATACACAATGAAATTCTTGCCTTCCACTGGTAAGGTGAGAATGTGGCAGTAGTCAACAGAGTCTTGAGCTTCTGAAAGCTTTCCTCACACTCATCCGACCATACAAATGGAACATTTTGCTTAGTCAAGTTCGTCAGTTGGGAAGCAATAAAGAGAATCCCTTGACAAATCGGCGGTAGTAGCTAGCTAACCCAACAAAGCTCCTTATTTCTGACACTTAGTAGGTCTTACCCAATTCTTCACTACTTCGATCTTAGAAGGATCCACCATCACTCCATCCTTAGAAACCACGTGCCCCAAGAAGGACACTGCATCTAGCCAAAACTCACACTTAGAGAACTTTGCATAAAGCTTTTTCTCCCTCAACATTTCCAATACCATTCTCAAATGCTCCTCATATTCCTCCTTACTTTTAGAGTATATCAGTATATCATCAATAAATACGATCACAAAGAGATCCAAATAAGGCTTAAAAATCCCGTTCATCAAACTCATGAACGGCAGCAGGGGCATTCGTAAGACCAAAAGACATCACTACAAAATTCGTAATGCCCATACCTGGTTCTAAAAGCAGTTTTTGGCACATCCGTTGCCCGTATTTTCAATTGATGATAACCGGATCTCAAGTCAATCTTAGAGAAGACACAAGCACCTTGTAACTGATCGAACAAGTCATCAATGCGAGGAAAGAGATACTTGTTCTTTATAGTCACCTTGTTCAACTGCCGTAGTCTATGCACATCCGAAAACTCCCATCTTTCTTCTTTACAAACAAAACTGGAGCACCCCAAGGAGATGCACTTGGTCTAATGAAGCCTTTGCTCAACAACTCTTGAAGTTGGGCTTTTAACTCTCTTAACTCCGCGGGAGCCATTCTATAGGGGGTATAGAAATGGGGCGAGTACCCGGTTCAAGATCAATACAGAAGTCAATATCCCTATCTGGTGGCATACCCGGAAGATCTGCAGGGAACACATCAAGAAACTCACGACCACCGAAACCGACTCAATCCAAGGTACTTGGGTAGTGTCATCCTTGAGATGTGCCAAGAAAGCTAAAAACCCTTTACTAACCATTTTCTTAGCACGAAGAAAGAGATTATACGCACCGGATTGGAAGTGTAGTCACCCTCCCACACTAACGGATCTGTCCCAGGCTTGGCTAACGTCACCGTTTTAGCATTACAATCCAAGATCGCAAATTGCGGAGAAAGCCAAGTCATACACCAGAATTACATCAAAATCAACCATTTCTAAGATAACCAAATCTACATAAGTTGCTCCCCACAAAGTTCACCAAACAAGACCTATATACCTTTTCCAACTACCACAGACTCACCCACCGAGTAGAAACACGAATAGGCGTATCAAGTAATTCCACAATGTAAATTAGACCATTAGCAAATGAGGAAGATACATAAGAAAATATGGATCCAGGATCAAACAATACAGATGCCATGCAACACAACCAGAAGATTACCTGTGATGACAGCATCAGATGTCTCTGCCTCCGATCTCCCAGGGGAAGCATAATAATGGGCCCTTTCGTTTGTTTGTCCGTTGCCCCTACCATGTTGTGATGTAGTGGCTCCAGTTTGCCCATCACCCCGGCCATTTTGGTGACCACCATTACCACCTCGACCACCTCGTCCTCCGGAATAACGGCCTCTGCCATGACCACCTCTACCTCTGAAACCGGAGGTGTTGGTGCAGAAAACATTGGGGGTGCCTGACCCTGATCAGACAACTCACTAAGATAAGCGAGAACCTGATTGATCATCTCTGGGGTAGGTTGGGGGGCATTTCCTCATTCTGTACTTGTTCATTCTCCCCATCCTCCCTTCTCTTACTACCGCCTCCAGTCGGTGGGGAGTCACCGCCCTAGCACCAGATGGGCTAGGTGCTCGTCCTCTCCCTCTAGAGGACGTCCTCCCACGACCTCTACCGCGGCCTCTTGCCACTGTTGCACTTCGAGCTACACCCTAGTGGCTGGATCAGATGCATCTTGTCTTGCTGATGTTGATGTGGCGTAGTCGTTGCTCTAGTTCTAACCATCTGCGAAATAGAGTGAAGATGGTCAGATACCAATTTGTATCACCTAGATACCAATTGGATCCAAGTAATAGCACGAAAGAAAGAAAGAAAGAATGGATTTTCCTAAAGTCTTATAGCCTCTCAAAGAAAAGTAAAGGTGTCCCCCTACCGTTCCTTAAGACTCTACTAGACTGTTCCTGTGTGATGAGACCAACGAACCTAATGCTCTGATACCAAGTTTGTCACGACCCAAAACCGAGCCGCGACTGGCACCACCCACATTTACCCTCCTATGTGAGCGAACCAACCAATCTAAACCTTATCATTTCAATTTAATATCAACATAAATTAATGCGGAAGACTTAAACTCATAAATAAAAGACAATTCAATAACTTCTAAATTTCAACTTCTATTAATTCCCCAAAATCTGGAAGTCATCACCACAAGAACATCTATGATCAATTTACTAAACTAAGAGTATTCTAAGAAGCTAAAACAATTAAAAGCTAGTCTATGCCGAAACTTCAAGGCATCAAGACATGAGGAAGGAGATCCAGTCCAAGCTAGAAGCATTAGCTCACCCTGAAGATCCGGTGTGACGAAGACTGGCTTGAACTACTGTTGAGTCGAAGATGACGGCACGTTTGCTGCACTCCACAAATAAACAAAAGGAAACATAAAAGTAGGGGGTCAGTAACAACCACAAGTACTCAGTAGGTATCATCGGCCAACTCAAAATAGAAAACAGTATATATCAAGTAACATCATAAAATCAACTAATATCCTTAGCATGCAGCATTTACAATTACCATAATCCTTGGTTACAACACCAAGCACATCAATGAGACTCACGCCTCCTCATCATACTCGTTTGGGAAACATGTTCTTTAGATTGAGTATATTCGTATCTTTCAAGATTCATTATATTATTTACTCTCGTGTCGGTACGTGACACTCCGCTCCTCATTCTATCCTGGTACCGGAATGTGGCACCCGATCCATATACTATCCTGGTGTCGGAACGTGACACTCCGATCCTCATATTCTATCCTGGTACCAGAACTGGCACCCGATCCATAACTCCTGGTGTCGGAACGTGACACTCCGATCCTCATATTCTATCCTGGTGTCGGAACGTGACACTCCGATCCTCATATTCTATCCTGGTACCGGAACGTGGCACCCGATCCTCATATACTATCCTTGTGTCGGAACGTGACACTCCCGTCCTCATATTCTATCCTGGTGTCGGAACGTGACACTCCGATCCTCATATTCTATCCTGGTACCGGAACGTGGCACCCGATCCCCTAATCTCACTACTTTCGTTCATTAAGCCTTCTTTTATACCAAGGCATTATCATTAACAAAGTAGATTAGGGTTTCTTCAAGATTTAAGATTCAATAGCTTCATCATGCTTATTTTATCACAATCATATATATATATATATATGTAAATCAATCATGCATACACGCAATTAAGAATATAGAAGACTTAATAATACTACCCAACACATATCATTCGCTATTAAGAGTTTACTACGAATAGTGTGAAAACCATAACCTACCTCCACCGAAGAATTGCGATCAACAAGCTATATTCTCAAAATCATTGCTATCCTCTTCGTTTCTCTCTCTCTCTCTCGTTCTCTTCTCTTCTCCTTTTTTTGTCTCTCTTCGTTCTTTCTATTTTTCTTATTCAAACCCTCTTTCTTTTACCCTAATTAATATATAATTAAGAATAAAAGATGGCAATAATAACCCACTAATTAACTTAAGGTTACCTCTTTTAACCCCCAAGTAATTAGACTTATTAACATTAACCCTCTAACTTTATAATTAAAGCAGGAATAGTCAAAAACGTCCCTTAAAACGTGTAAAGAAATCCGACCCAGACTGGGATTGCGCAACCTGCGACGGCCCGTCGTGCCTGCGACGGTCCGTCCTGCAGGTCGTCGCAACCGTCAGAGAGTGGATTTCTACTGGACCCTTGTGACGGTCCGTCACACCTGTGACGGTCCGTCCTGCCATTTCGTTACGAAGTTCAGAGAGTCGATTTCAGTACCCAATTTCAGATTTTTCCAAGTGTTTTGCAACGACACCTCCACGACGGTCCGTCGTGCCCGTGACGGTCCGTCGTGGCATCCGTCACTTCTGCCAGTTTTTCCAGAATAAAATCTGTTGCTCAAAACGACTAAACAGGTCGTTACAGGGTCCACAACCTATGAAGTTCTCCGTAATCCACCTCTATAGCACAAGAGAGTGAACCACTGGCAGGTATACGGACCTTGATCTCCTTTATTGTCTGTGAACCCTTTCGTGGTTCACTGGTTCATGTGTTTTTCTACTGTATTTCTAAGTCTGGTTTTTCCTAGGTGTTACAATGGTTCTCACTTTGGCATGTAAGAATATATCTTTTCAGTAGGATATAAACTCCATATTTTATGGTATAGCCCACATGGTCTATGTCGATTAAAGGTAAACTTCCTACACTAAAGAACCGAGGTTACTTTCTTACGTATCTCACAAGTGTTTTGTAAGATGCTTAGATTGCATTGACCATCATTATGACTAATGTTTTAACATGTTATTTCATGATTTAGCTTGTTCATTGCACGTCATATAAAGTCCCATTTATCTTGCTTTCCTAACTATTATGCATTGTTATCATACTTGATACATTCCATGTACGAATGCAAACTTGTGACTAAATTATTTCAATAATGTAAAGTTAGACTCTTCTATATTCCATACTCGTGGCTAGTTGATTCAATTGAGCTTTGACAATTTGTGAGTCCTCCGAGGGCCATGATTCTTCAATACCTTTTGTGTCTTTTTCTTTTTTTAGATTTTGTATGTCATGTATAATTACGTCCCAATCACTTTCCTTATGATGTAACAGATAGTTTTGGGACTTATGTTTAGACTTCCAATTTTCTCAAACTCTTCTATATGAAATCTTGTTTTAAGCTATTACTTCCATTATCTTGTAGGATGTATGCTAAGTGTCTTGAATAGGGCCTCTCGTGTTTTTGTATTCCATGTCACACCTAGGGTCTACTTTTGGGTGTGACACTCAGCGTTGAGGTACTAAGACTTCACCCGCATTGAATTCATCTTAGAACCAACATATTTAGCAACTTATTTCATAAATTAACCAACACAATCATGATTCACAATTATATAAACATTCATAATCAAAATAACATAGGCACAGGTCAAATCAGGTAATGTGATGCTACCCATTGAAATCCAGCCCATATCCACTATACATTTTAAATTAAATATAAACAAGAAGAATTTAAAAACAGACCTTAATGCCAAAAATATTGAACAAATGAGGGGTTAGGGTTGGATTGATGTGAACTCCAAGTAAATGAACTTTAAGTACTTTGAAACACTCACAAGAGACTCACAAACACTCAAAATACGTGAAGTGGGAGAAAGAAATCAAAAAGGCTATTTAATTTCAAAGGTCTTGATTATTAAATTTGAAAAGACACACTACCTTTTTCATCAACACCATATCTTTCTTTATCTCCATATCTCTAAAATTTCAACCCCACCAGTCTTTCCAAACCCCAACTCTATCCTTGTTCGCACATTGGGTCACACCTTATTGTTAATAATTGGTATGTGATGTGTTACGTGATTTCTCAAATGTTGAACTTCTTCATTGTATAATGCCTCAAATTTGGCATCACCCGACACTTTCTGCTATTGGCTCCAACCGCATTAACCGACTTGCTTCCACCTCTCATGACATATTTGGACAATAAATTGATTTGAGTCATCATTTTGGTCATTTTTTCATCTCTTTCATGGTCCTTCTCAACTTGTTCTTTACTTAGATCCACTTGTACATTATGGACTTGATCATATCTAGTATACCATGCTTAGTTTAACTTAGTCATATCATGTAACAACAAACTAGCTACATCATACAGTTGTCTCCTCAATCCATCGACTAATTGATCAGCCACAAATTTATTTATTGAGTCAAGGCTTCAAAAAGATAATGCAATAGCCAATTTTCTGGAATTCCATGCGTTGGACATTAAAAAAAGTTCTTGAACCTCAGCAACGTTTCATGCAAAGGTTCACCTCCAATAGGATTCAAATGTTGTATTTGGAGAGAAAGCTTAACCATATTCATGGATGAAAAGAATCTCTTTAAGAATTCATCATTTAGATCTTCTCATGAAGTGATTGAATGATTTGGCAACTCTACTAACCATCAGGTAGCCTTTTCGTATTACAGAGAACAAATAACCTCACCCTTACAGATTTTTGGGAGATATTTTTGAACACAAATGGTCCACGCACCTCCTTGAAATTCCTAAGGTTATCATGGGGATCCTCATGAGCTATAACCCCAAAAATTCCTTTGATCTGAGGTAGTTGCATCATAGTTTCGGTGATGTGAAACACTATCCTCCCAATCGTAGGAGGTATCCAGATTGCTCCCTTGGTTTCAATGACATTAATGTGGTGTCATTTAGACCACCCATGTTGTTGTTTTGACCATATGATTGTCAGTGTCACTCCCATGGTTACTCATTTTTTGAACATACAAATCATCCATCAACAGTACCAAATAACAATTCTAATACAAATAAACCATATTAAAATCTAATTTCTCAATTAAAATTCGCAACCATTGCCGCTGGCAGCGGCACTAGTTTTTGTAATACTCAAATCACCCTTCAAAACAAATTAAAAGAATGAGTGGTTATGTCGGTAAAAACGCAACAATAGTAAAGATCAAATCCTACAGGAAATCGTATGTCATGGAAAATTTCTTATCAAGAACTTTGGAGTTTAAATTAGCTCACTTTCAATAGTAAGAACAATTGGGTGGATTTACCACCAACTTAATATAAAGCTTTTTTTCTATCAATCATCGCAATTAAACTAAAGTATCAAAGAAAGTAAGAATTAACAAGGAATATAGGGAATCAGGGATTGGAAATTGATATCATGTATGGGTGATTGTGTTGCACTATCGTAATGAACATTCATGAATAAACTAAGTCATCTTTATTCAAGAAATTATGTTTCAATCTTAAAGCTTTTGTGCATAGAAGTCTCATCTAATTTCCAATCTTAAACAACCCAAATCCTTATTTTGTTCTCTCATTCAAGAATAGGGAAAATAAACCCAACTCATAACCACTCTCTAAAGAAAGCTACAATCATCAAACATAAATTACTATTATTAAACTGACCACCCATTTCAATCGATCTCTTTCTAGCAGCTACTAATGATTGGAAGTAGGAATTTAGTTTGCAACCTTAACCCTTAAGCTAACATATGGTAATTAGACCAAATTCATGCATGAACATCAACAAAATGGATTATGGAAAAATACCCACTACATTAAATCGACACCCAACCCCATTTGAGAACCCCTATATCTTAGGGTTTTAGCCACTCATCATAAAGTATAAAGAAATCATACCTTCCACGAAATCATACATGGGTAACATGAAATTCGGCAATTAAGACTAAACCCTCTTTGTATTTGATATACCGTGGTTTCACGATATTATTAATACTTTTTCCTTAAGTTTAGTGTGTCCAAAAGCCTTTTTGTGCTAATTTTTATATAAGTTTCTCCTTATTTGAAGGAAATCTGTTCAAAGATGTATGCGGAGGTTTTTGAGCGAAGAAATGCAGAAGAGACCACCTACGGAGCTTGTGACGGTCCGTAGGTGGCAGCATAGTGCAGCTGCCGAAGGAAGATGGGGAAGTCTGACCAAGTGTGGGGTTACAGAGTCCATGATGGTCCGTCGTGTCTATGACGGTCTGTCCTGCAGGTTCTCCATGAAATTCAGAGAAGTAATCCCAGTACCCATATTCCAAGAGTTTAAGTGTTTTGGAACGAAGACCCTCGACGGACCGTTGTGCCGATGACGGTCTGTCATACTTGCCGTCGAGGGTAATGAAGAGAGAAGCAGAAGATATTTCATCAAGTATGGGACGACGGATTCCATGACGGTCTGTCGTGACCACGACGATCCATCGCGAGGTCCTTCGACCCAGCCGCGTTTTGACAGATTTCCAGCAAATAGAGTCCTTGTTTAATTAGGTTTTTATTTTCTATAAATAGTTTGAAAAACCTCGTTTTTGAGGTTAGACTCGGGATAAATATTAGACTCTGTGTATTAGTAGTAGACTTTTGATTATCATTAGACTTTTTGTGAGATTCTTGATTACTTTGAGATTCTTGCAAGTGATTGTTGTTGACTTTTGGTGATTAATCAAGAAAACTTTCGGATTTTACTCTTTCTCATTAAATTAAGTACATGAGTTCTTATATAATATACTTGAATATTGTGATTATGACTATGGGTAACTAAACTCCATAACTAGGGTGTGGGAACAATAGGCAAATAATGAGATAAAACCTAACAAAAATAATAATTCTAGAATAGTGTCTTGCATGTATTAATAATTCTTTCGCTTAGAAGTCTTTTTAACGGATGGCCAACGTTAGAACTCGCCTTAATGCTACTTGCTGGACCAAGGAGGTAGATAATAGGAAAAGAATTATCAACATAGATTTAGTGTATACTATCTAATAGGCTAGTATTGATTGGTACGAGGTAATAACTTAGTCAAATATCGAATACGATGCTTAATATGAGGTAAAAATAAGGGTTAGGATAGCAACACACGTAGCCAGACCAAGGTGTGGAGTGAGATTTTCTAGATGCCGGACCAAGAATTTAGAAATACATAACTTATCACTTTGCATGCAAGATACTAGGAAAGAATTGTTTTAGTTAGAACTATCAAGTAATGAACCTGTGGGGAACACGTAAACCCTAGTTACTTTGATTAATTGATTAAACTCCAACATTCAAAGCTGTTAAGTGTCTATTTCAATTTCGTTAGTTATTTTCATTCATTTAGAAATAGAAACCCCCCTTTTATTGTTTTTGCTTTCCAAGGAAGTAATTGACCGAACAGTAGTAATAATAGGTTAAAGTTAAGTCTAAACTATTTTCCTCGTGGAAACGATCCCAACCTCACTAGTTGGGTTATTTACTTGACACGACCGTTTTACTTCTTATTTGAGAAGTAAGTTTGAGCGTATCAGTATTCAATATTCAATTTCTCGAATTAAGGTTCCAAATTGTAAAACTCCGAAAAGCCAAAAAAAGTGTTCTTCAATGGTTAAGTGTTCTTATAATCTCTCTACTCAAAAGCTCTACAAACTCCCAAAAACTCTACTAAATAAACTTCATTCCAAACACTTTCCTAAAAATTATATCCTTCGGTCTATATATGCTTTCCCAAAATTTGGGCCAAAAAATCCACCATGCGACTAACTCGGCAAGATTAGACAAGTCTGCCAAACCTACTCGGCAAACGCACTTTGCTCCTCATCTCACCTTGTAATGCTCTAGGCTTCAAATGTATGAACCTCAATTTGTGAAATTGATTGAGTCAGCCTTTCATGTTCAACAAATCGTTGAATACCACCTTAGTTCATCTTTCGAGCTTTGAGTTTTTGCACTACACACTCTTGCTTTGGGTGATGTGCATCAGGACCGCCATTTTCACTCGGCACATCGCCTTCATTAGTGGAGTCCACCGACCTTATTTAGAATGTAAAAGGGCAATGCACTGTAATTTGGGCGAGGTCGTACTCAATTGGTGATCCGCCCTTCATATTAGGCAATCAACAATGTTCACTTTACACTTATTTTTGTATTTTTTGTCGTTTTTTCAAACAACAGTCATTTCCTTGTTTGATTGTCATCATAACTGTAAATAATCAATATTCAATTAGAAATAAAAAAAGTTGGGAATTGAGAACATTAATTATTGAGCAAAATGGACCCCAAACGAGTGCAAATCTATCACTCTTCACCCTCATCAGTATCTCATCGGATATAATATCACCCACATGCATGTGCTCTCTGTCTATGATCCTTCCTACCAAGACAACCTTGACATGGAAAAGGACAGACTCGTTCTACAACTACATTATGTTACTGTTGATGAAGCCAAATCAGTACCTTGCCACAACATTCAAATCCTTCTTATCAAACTGCACTCACAATGCATATTATCGAAAATGATAAAAACAAAATAAAAGACGTAGGTTGCCTCTCAAGAAGCATTTTATTTAACATCATGACATAACATAGTTCTCAATTACTCAACAATCATTCTTTGGGTTCTGAATAGGTTCACTAGGCAATATTCCCTTTTGCCTTGAATATATATGAGTGGATATTTGGCAAAATTGAGTCTCGGGTTGTTAGATAGACACCAAGTAAGAAGTCACCATTTGAGATAAAATGGAGAAATAATTTTTGAATTCCTCGAACACTTTCTCATATCATTCATCCTTGTTGAAGATCCTTGTAAGCATATCCTCAGTGCAGCTTTCTACTTCCCAACAGGTTATTTTGGATGTGGACGATCATGCGGAGGCACGTACCTATCTTTTTCTATCTCC
This sequence comes from Solanum habrochaites, assembly GCA_027704765.1. Classification (NCBI taxonomy): domain Eukaryota; kingdom Viridiplantae; phylum Streptophyta; class Magnoliopsida; order Solanales; family Solanaceae; genus Solanum; species Solanum habrochaites. The sequence goes on from JAKWJA010002498.1 coordinate 13,296,679, forward strand.
CTATCTCTCTAATTTCTACCCCTCCAATCTTTCCAACCATCTCTATCCTTTTTGAAACATTGGTTCCTGACTTGTCATTGATAATTGGTGTTGGAACCCCCATTTCATTTACCAAGTATTGAACTTTTTCGTTATATAATGCCTCAAACAAGGTGTCATCCAGGCACTACCCACTTTGGTTCCAACTGCATTTACCGACTTGAGTTTCCTCCTATGACATTTTTAGACAAACAAATTGAGTTAGATCATCATTTCTATCATGTTTTCATCTCTTTCATCATCCTTCTTGATTTTCAATTGTTCAAACTAAATTATAGAGTAGGCACTTAGTCCTCTCTAGTATAACATGTTTGGTTGACCTTGGTCATCTCATCTAGCAATAGAGAGGCCATATCAGATAGTTGTCTCATCAATCCCCCTTAGACTAACTAATCAACCACACTTTATTGACTGAATCAACACAACAATAGAAAATTTGTAGCTTGAAATTGTTTGGAATGTCATGTGTTGGATATTGCAAAAGTAAATTTTTGAACCTTATCCACGTCTAATGTAGAGTCTCACCTCCATTACATTTGAAATGTGAATATGGGTTCGAAGTTTAACCATCTTCTATGGTGGAAAGAATATCTCTGTGAAGCATTTAGCTCCTGCCACGAACTGATAGAATTATTTGGAAATTCAGTCAACCATCTTATAGTCTCTCTTGTTAAAGAGAACACGATAATAAACTTAACCTTACAGAATCTTCATACATATTATCGAAAGATATATTATTGAACACATATGGTCCATAAACCTCTATAAAATTCCTAAGGTGTTCAAGGTGTTCCCCGTGAGGTATTCCACAAAAAAATCCTTTTAGTTGGAGCAATTGTAGCATTGTCCCTGTAATGTGAAAAACAAAAATGTTAGCTATAGGAGGTATTCAGATGGCTCACATGGTTTGAATGACATTTATTTTCATGTCATTCATATCACTCATGTTGTCATCTTGACCATAGTGAATTTTGGTGTAACTACCATGATCACTCATTGTATAATACTTGTAAATCAGCCAACAACACGAAACAATCTACTACAACTAACAAAATTAAAACTAATTTCTCAATTAGAATTCTCAACCGCCACTCCCATGTAGCGGTGCCATTTTGGATAACGCTCAAATTTCCTCCTTAAAACTAATTAAAGGGACATTCATCATAGTTAGTTACAAAATTCAACAAAGTGTCGAGGTCAAATCCTAAAGGAAATGATATATCGTAGAGAATTCCAATCAAGGAATTTGGATTGTAGAATTGCTCATTTTTAATAGTAAGAATAAGTGGGTGGATGATTTCGCCAATTTAACAAAAAGTTTTGTTTAATAATTATTTTTGTTTAATAATTATCATAATTAAACTAAAATTTCAAAGAACTGAAGAGTTAACAAGTAATATTAGGGCGTGGGAATGGGAAATCAATGTCATGAAGGGCTAATTATGCTTCTATATAGTGATGGACATTCATGAATAGGCTTATTTATCTTCATTGACGCTAATCATTTTTCGATCTAAAAGCATCTACGCATAGGATCTCCTTTCGATTTCATCTAATTTCTAATCTAAATAACTCAATATCTTACTTTGTTCTCTCTTTCAATGCAGAAATAATAAAAATAGATCTGACCCATAACCTATATTTTCAAGAAATTTAAATATATCAAACCTAAATTGCTAGTATTGGAATAATTAGCCACTCCAACCAATCTCTTTCGAGCATCAACCAGAGATTAGAAGTAGAAATTAAGTTTGCAACCTTAACTCAAAATTAACCCCATGCTTATTAGAAAAATATTCATGCATGACCAGAAGCAAATTAGAGCATAGAATAATACTCAATACATTAAATCAACACCCAACCCCATAATTGCACCCCTAGACCTTGGGTTTTAGTAACCCATCACTAAGAGTAAATAGACTATACCTTCCATAAAACCAGCCATGGGTAACATGATATTACACAATTAAAGTAAAACCACTTTGGATTCAACTTCTATTTGTTAATTTCAAGCACAAAAGTTGAAAAACACCAAAAGGTAGAAAGTGTTCTTCACAAAAGTTAAAGTGTTCTCTCTACAAAAACTAAAAGTATTTTTCTGTTAAGAACTATACTTCACTCCTTCTCTAATTTCTTTCTCCTTTGGTTTATTTATAATTTCCCACAAGTAGGCCTAAAACCCAATACTTGACTCACTCATAAACATTAGTCATGCCCACCGAGCTTATTTAGGGAATCGACTTTTGCTCCTCAGCTCGCCTTTTCATGTTATAGGCTTCAATTATTTGAAACTCGGGTAGTAAACTCATTTAAGTCGGCCATTCACATTTTGTATATCTTCGAGTACAATATATGTTCGCCTTTTGAGAATTCAGTCTTTCTTTTTGCACTATCATTTTCGATAATGGTCAGCAAGGCTAGATTTATTTTTCGACGCATGCCCTTCTATAATAAAGTTTGCCGATCTGGTGCGATAAACACAAATTCTATGCACTATCATTCTGGCGGAGGTCGTGCTCATTAGTTTATCCTTCCTTCTCGTTTGGCGATCAATAATCTATAGTTTGCATATCTTTTTGTATTTTCGTTATTCTTTTAAACATCACTCCATGCCTTGTCAATTTGCCTTCATAGCTGTAAATCATCAATATATCATCAGAATAGAAAAAGTAGGAAGAAGATACTAAATATTGAGCTAAATAGACATCAAATGAGTGCAAATCTATCACTCATAAGTCCTCTGCAAAAAGCAAAGCGATAACAAAGTCACAATTAGAAAACCTTCTCACAAAAACACAATCATCTGAAGAAGCCTTGTTGAAGTCATGCTGACTAATAAAAGAATCAACTTCATGTACCATTATCTAGGAGATTGTTTTAAAACCTACAATCTTTTCTTTAACTTGTAAACATAATTCTCTTTTCCATTGATTTTAAAACCTTCCTGATGCTCTATATCAATTTCTTCATCTAAGTCACCATGGAGAAAAAAAAACATTTGTTAAACCTTTAAGTGATAGCATCCAAGGAAGCTTTACTCCATTGAAGTATAAGTATGAATCTTTAGAAACTCCAAAAAGTACCATAAAAACGATCTCAATCAAAGGAGTTCAATAATAAGCTCAATGGGTTTCAGTCGTAGACCCAAAGGTGTCTTGTGGGGATGAATAATCAATCTCAAAGAGAAGAATTGTCCAAATCTACAACTATTTCGTGGCCCACGTCAAAATCGAAGATGAGGAATATTAGGATCGAAATTTTAGTATTGAAGAATCCAAATTGATGCAGAAAAAGTCTTAAATGAGCTACAAAGAAGGTCAATTTCAGCCCTTAGGTGGAGCTAAAATCAGCATCTCAATAGAACCGATAAGGGGCTCAAAAGTCATGACCAAGGCGGTCCACAAAGTACTTAATATATCCACAACTATTAGGGTTTTAGTTTTACCCTATCCCCCAAGCTAGAGTTTTATTTTATTAGGTTCTAGATTGTTCTTTTAGGATTTATTAGGGCTACCAGCCAACTTATTTATTCTATAAATAGGAATGCCTTTTCATTTATTGAAAATACATTGTATTGATATTATTAATATTTGAGAGAGTTATTTTGAACCTTTATAAGTTATTCTATGAGAATTTATTTTTAAATCTTTTCTAGTTTCAAAGTTAAGGTATGAAGTAATTTCTTCTTATGATAACTGTGGTTTATTTTTGGTATTCTTTAGTTGGTAAATAGTCTACATATACTAATTATTTTCTTTAGTTACTCATAAAGAGTTCAATATTCAAATCTATTTTTTTTATATTTCGTTTCTCAAGTAAAGTCTTTAGATTCTTCCATAATTTGTGTGTTGTTACTTTGATCTTCTCAAGGCCTTAGAATATTAAATCTTTAGAAATTCTTGGATCCTTCCATTGAATTACCCATATCTTTTTTGACAGTTTAGTTTCTTTCCTATAACAGCTTACACACTCTAATTTACAACTCTTTATTTGTGATCCCTTAACCTCGTTGTTATCACTAAGTCCAGATTTGAAGCCAAGCCTAAAACCAAACGAATGGAAGACATTATCACAACTAGAGAATATCTCATCAAAATTAATTCCTTTTTTCTGGTTAAAACGTTTCACAAATAGCCTAGCTTTGTACCGTAAAACTTGATTACAATCTTCATTTTTCACCCTAAAAACTCACCGTTTTTCAAAGCTTTTTTTAACTTTAAACAACTTAACCAAATCAAAGATATGGTTACCATGTAGATTTTATTTCACCATCCATAGCATCAAACCACCTTTATTTTTCTTCACTTTTCATGGTCTCATTAAGACTCTTAAGTTCTCCCCCGTTCGTCGAGAATACATACTCATTGGGAGATTAACGAGACGAAGGTATTTTCTCTCTAGTAGATCTTCTAAGAGAACTATTTGGAGCATCAATAATATTTGGTTGCTTACCAACCACATCTTCTTGCACTAGAGAATCAATGACATACTGGTCATTCTAAATATGATAACCATCTTCAGTATTTCATCATTTTGAAGATTTTCACTAGGCGCAATAATCAAAAGATCTGGATTAACATCAACTAGGTTCTTACTTCTCTAAGAAATAACATTCTCATCTTAGTAAAGATCTTCAATTGTTTGGTTTTCAAAAAACACCACATTATGACTTCTAACGAGTTTCTTCTCAACTAAATCAAAGAAATGATAGTCAATTTATTTTGACGATAACCTACAAAGATGCATTTTCTAGTTTTAACATCCAACTTTGACCTCTTATCCTTAGGAACATGCACAAAGGCTTTACAACCAAAAACTTTAAGATGGTCATAAGAGATATTCTTACCAGTTTAAACTCTCTCGTGGATATGACCATTCAAAGTACCAGTAAGAGATAAACTAATAATATAGGCATCAAATATTAAGTGTTTCTGCCCAACAGGAATTTGGCAGCTCAGCATATATCTAACCGTTTCAACTAGAATTATGTTCATCCTCTCTGCCAAACCATTTAGATGAGGAGTCTTTGGAGAAATTTCCTGATGTCGAATACCCTATTCTTTGCAATATCTATTAAAAGGATCAATACACTCACCATCATTACCATAAAGGATGCATTTTAATTTCTTCAAAAGGAACCCATCGGTAGCCCCTTAAACTTGATACTAACTTTCATTTAAACACCTTAAATAGATATTATTCATTTTGAACACCTATAGTAGGTTTTTATTGTGTCATTTGGACACTTTTCGCTGACTCACCACTATATGTGTCCTACACGAATACTGAGCGCGTTTGAAAGGTTTTTTTAAGAAGATTTTTTTCGTCTTCTTCCTCACTTTTCTCTCTCCTTCCACCATCCTCTTGAATTTATTTATTTCTCATTCTTCTTTCTCATGCTCTATCTGCCACTTTTCACAATCATACAAAAAAAATTTAGGTTAGTATACTTGATATAATCCTCATTCTTCAGAACCAATTTCTTTTATTTTGTGATCTCACATTTATTTTTCATCCATAGTTTCTTGTTAGATAATAATCGCTTATCACTAATCGTTTCCTCTTAAGTGTGCAGGTCTATTGAACAACAAATACAGTTTTAAAATAGAAGCACTTCCCTAAAATCTTACTTTTCATATCGTTTCAATCTCAATCAAATCTTTTTCTGCACATAATGTTCGTATATTCACTAGAAAATGAAATAAATAATTATGTTAAGTTACAAATCAGATAATTAATTTTCAAATTTATAATTAATATCGTTAGCAATTACAATGAAAATGAATGTTTCAAGGGAGATAATTTTTAGTTGTGTCTTTCTTTGCACTATATTGATTTGTGAGAAGAAAAAATACAATTTGTACTTTTCCCCTGTTCTTGGTGGTGTTTTAGAAGAAAAAGGCATGTAAAGAAAATGAAGAAAAGGGTGGGGCCCGGGTTAGATATATGAAGAAAAAACAAAGAAAATGAAGTTTTTTTAAAATAAAATAAATCCACGTGTCACATGTAGATTTGTTTATAGGTTTCAGGGTTAAGGGTTTAGGGTGTAGGGTGTAAGTGTTTGTCCAACGCGCCTAAGCTAAATCTGAAAATATAAAAGATGTGTCAAAATGACACAATCAAAACCTACTTTAGGTGTTTAAAATGAATAAGGATTACTTGAAGTGTCTAAGTAAAAATTAGTGCCAAGTTTAAAGGGCTACCGATGGGTTCAACCTTACTTTCATGTATGTCTCTCAACCATGGCATGAAAATTCTTGAACACATAAAGTACTTAATGGTTGGATTTCAAAGAAAAAACCTAGAGTTTGCGAGAATGATCTTCAATAAAGTCACAAAGTAAAGTGCATCATCATGAGACTTAAACTTAAAAGGACCATAAAAATCAGAGCATACCAATTCCAGCATATCAAGCTTTCTTGAAAGTGGATGACTTTGAAACGAAACTCTTTTCTGTTTACCGAATAAGAAATTGACATATTTCTTCAACTTTGTTTGTTTCATCCCGAAAATAAACTCTTCTTAGCCAAATTGTCAATACCCTTCTCACTCATATGACTCAACCTTTTATGTCATAACTTTGAAGAAGTATCATTCCCCGCTAAATTTACTGAGCCTCTAGAAATGGAGCCCTAAAATACTTACAAGTTAGATAACTTTTCACCACGAGTCATAACCATCAAACCTCTAGTAAACTTTCACTGGCCAGCACTAAAGGTATTAACATAACCCTTATCATCAACGTATCCCACAAAAATCAAATTCAAGCGAACATTGGAGTGTGCTTGACATTATGAGAATTAGTTTGAAACCATTGTTACATTTCAAATAAATTGTCCCAATGGAAAGAATGGCAACCTCATGATTATTTCCCATTTTCAGGATCCCAAAATACCTAAGAGTATAAGAAGAAAATAATTCCTTCTTTGGCGGGACATAAAAAGTAGCATCAGAATCCACAAATCAGCTAGACTCATCATGAACAAGATTAACGACATTTTCATCAGAAGAAACAAAAAGATCAGTAACAACATCAACACGATTTTCATTATTGTCATCTTCATTTCTTGTTTCATATTTCTCTTGTATATGTAGCAATATTTCTTGATATGGTCATTCTTGTGGAAATAGTCACATGTAATATTCTTGAATTTAGACTTTAACTTGCATCTACTTTTATCTTTGTCATTCTAACCTCAGAACTTGCTTCTCCCACTATCTCAAGTAACCAAAACATCATATTGTGAAAATGAAGATGAGTCTAGAGATCTTCTTCTCATATCTTCATTTAAAACACCACTCTTAGCATATTTCATAGCTACAACACCACTGGAGTAAAATTAGTTAATGAAACTCGAATTCAAGTTTCGAAAGAGTTTGGTACAGTATTAAGAAGTCAAAGTCCTTTTCCTTGCATCCCTTCATCAAATTTTACATTCATTCAGACAACTGGTCAAAAACACCCTGAAAATTACTAATATGATCAGAAATACAAATGACCTCTTTATACCTAATGTATATCAATCTTTTCATTAGAAACAACTTATTGTTACAAGTCTCTCGAAGCATAAAGTGTCTCCACCTTGTCCCACCAACATCTGACATGTGTATCATTCACAATGTTAGGAACACAATGTGATTTCTAACATTGTCTTCAACTCATTGTCTTATATAGCCACAAACTTGCAAGTGCTCAAATTTCCATACCACATCTGTCATAAACTAAGGTTTATTAGAAACAAACATAGGTAAATGCATCTTCTTGATAAATAGAAGATCTTTCATCTTGTATTTACTAGTGTGATAATTAATATCATTCAAACACACCGTGTTACTCAATATTTCACTCCTTCATTCAAATAGACAATCAACAACAATCTTATGCTCTCATACCACTTTGTTGGGAAAGGCAAGCACAAACAAATGTATATTATAGGGAAATAGCGGAAGAATCTAATCTAAACCTTGTCAAGGCCCATTTGGATGGGCTTAATAAAAGCAGCTTTAAAAAAGTACTTTTGAAAGTGCTGAAACTTATTTTTAAAATAAGCAGTTATGTGTTTGGATAAAAGTGCTGAAGTTGCTATGCCAAACGTGAAAAGGGAAAAATGGAAGAAAGAGATGTTAGGGTTATGTTGTAATTTGAAGATTGTATAAAATATTAAGGGCAAAAAGATAAAAATGTGGTCAACTTAAAACAGCTTATAAGCTAAAAAAAAAAAAAGCACCTATACCCCAGCTTTTAACTTTTGGCTTAAAATAAGTTTTTTTTAACTTAAAATAAGCTATTTTGAGTATTGCCAAACAGCTAAATAAGTCAAAAATCAGCTTTTAAGTCAGTTTGACCAGCTTTTAAGCTGAGCCAAACAGGCTCTTAATCTATTTGAACCGAGAGAAGACAAACTAATGCAAAAACAAATACTGTTTGGGAAGCAAACAAATCAACCAAAGAAACAAGAAAAAGTAAAATCAACACATGAGACACCAAATTTAATGTGAAAAACCTCTTCGGGGTGAAGAGTAAAAACTACAAGACTAAAGCTCCACTATAATAAAAAAAATAGTACAAAAGTGTTCTATAAAATGGTCACCAATGAAGTGTCAAACAAATGAGCAACACAACTACAAGATAACACCAAAACTAGACAAATCAAAAGAGTAAAATCACCAAAACAAAATAATTATTCACGAGCTAAAATTTAAAGCTACAGGACCCCAATGCTTCATCTCTCAGTTCTCAATCAAAGATCTTAAGTTGTTCAAAATTCAACTCAATTGGACAAGGAACGAAGCGAAAACCACAATTTGAAATTAGTTGTTAGGGATTGTGCTAAAACTTGCACTTTCTCACTTTTCTCTTTATATGGTTGTTTATCAATTTCTTGTGAAACTTGAAAATAAGGTCTAAAAAAGTCTTACAAATGCACCAAAATATTAGGTTTATGAACAAAACTGGGGTAGTCCAAATTGCCCTTTTATTTAGGGAGTGAAAAAGACCCAAAAACCAACAATAGAATGGGGTGGATGCTGGGCAAACCTGCAAAGACTTTATCTTGTCCAGCATAGCATAATTTTTTATTTTTGCTTCGCCTTGCCTACCCCACATATTTTATTTACTATTTTTTAATTATATAATATATATATTCATTAACTGAACTAAACTTTAAATCCTCTTCCTTCTTTGACATTGGTTTTATTATACATAGATTTGATTAAATGTGTATTATTTATACAAGAGTCATTACAGTTTATAGAACTTGGGCGGAGTGAGATTAAAGAAGGTTAAGAGAAAAAAATCAGAAATATGATAACAATGTATTTAGGATTTAAGTTTGACTAATTTTCAAATAATTTAACGGCTAAAACAGAAGGAAAGAAGTCTGTATATGATGGATGGTATTTGAGTTGCTTCTATTTTACAATAAAAACATATAGTTTATAAAATGAGGATCGGTGACAATATGGCAAGGGTCGGTTCCCAGGAATATGACATACATAGCATGAGTAGTGGACATAAAAGACTTGTATGAATGAATTTAGGAAGGAATATTGCATAATTGAGTTTAGTAGCGCACTTAAGTTATGCGTCTCTTGGCTATTTGCTGAAGAATCCTACCAACCCTCCATCGAATACTATTCGTCATTGTTTTGTTTGATTTCTATTTTGGAAAATAAAATGATGGGTTGTCTTCTTGTCATTTACGAAAGAGAACAATAGGAGTTTTTTTCTCCAAAATGAAGATGTTGCCGACTCCACAAGCCAGCACCAAATGTGGCAGAATCACTGGAGAAGCCTGTTATTTACTTTCTCCGCCTCTAACAAAGACAAACACACAACCACCTACCATCAAAATGCATCTAATTCTAACAAAACTCATAACAGGCAAGAAAATCACTACTTCCCTTTTGCTCACAACAAAAACATTATAAAATGTCATGCCTATCAATTAAGAAGTCTGTATGAGGGCAAATCCTCCAACCGTTTTATGTTTTCTTCCAAAAGTTCGCTTTCAATTTGTCGACGAGTGGACTTCATAACTGTCTGCATCAAACGTAACACATCTAACATCAGAAATATAGGGCACTTGGTTTACATGGAACAATAATTTCTGAAAATATACTTTTCAAGATAACATCACTCTTGTATCATGCCAATCATCCATAGCATATGAACAACTTCTCAACAAAACATGAACTGAATAAAAGGAACTAGATACTGAGAAACTATATGAGTACAGATAAAATACAAAGTGGTACAACCCAACAACTGTATGGATTTTTGCTAGCTTTTGGTGCAACAAATGGGTATAGCCAACTCGTTAGAGGCCGAAGCCATGATTACATTATCCAAATCTTCTGGATGTAGTGTCTGTATGCTGACTTACCTCAATAATACCTTTTATCTAACCTATAAAACTATGAAATACTCCACAAGCAATTCTTAACCCATAGCTTCAAGCTACTAGCACTGAGGGAAACTAATTCCTACACCATGTGGCCAAACTGAAACTTTGAAGCAAGCAGCATATAAAGTGGAAAAAGCATGGGAACTTCTGGTTGTTACGACTGCCGTAGCAAAACTGAAATTTTTAGCCAGCATATAAAGTGGAAAAGGCATGGGAACTTCTAGAGAGCATATGAACTGGATTTGATATGAGAAGAACTGAATTAGGAACGAATGTTTCATTCCTTAACTCAATCTCACTAATTTAAAAGTACACACAACTTCATAAAAACTTAAATGCACATACATTGAAGTCCATATATGACGCGTGCATGGCGAGCCACTGATGATCCATCAGCTTAAATGTGATACAATATAGCAGATCAAATGCTGATTCGTTTTCTGTACAAAGGTGAAAGACATGCTTAGATGCTTAGTAAAAAATGTCAATGCAGAAGCACTGAGTGGTCTAGCAATTTACCTGCAAGAAACTTCAAAAAAGTTGCTCCCACCAGATTTCTTGGTTTTACTGCAGAGTAGACACATAATAGCTAAATGAATCAACACAAGATCTCCTAGACTTATTTGTCTTTTTACATTTCGCTGTAAACAAGTGCATAGAAGGAACACATACTAGCTTCTATATCAAGTATCTGGATTAACATAAATGTGATGTTGACACCAGCAACAGCAAATGGGTATTCCCATAATGCCCTATCACCTTCCTGCTTTTGAAGAAGATCCTGGAATGATTTCTGCAAATAAAATTAGGGAAACGGTCTTATCAAAATAAATTAGGAAGAAGGAGGGACGAATTATGAACCTAGCACATTACTGCTTTGAATTTGGCTATACATAGAAGGGATGTTCGTAATAATGTGTACACTTCAGTATATAGTTTTGCAGATTTATTTCATACTTCTTTAACAAAATAAGAGCAAGGAAATTGTTTGATTTATCAGTCTAAACATTACATGCTCCGGATACAACTCTTCACTAGAATGACTTGCTATGTGCAAGCTCAAAATTAGGATTTTGAATTACGTCAAAGTACACTACAAGACACAGCTATTTTTATTCTTTCTAGACCATATTTTAAACAAGAAAGCCTCCTTCTGTCTTGTGGTAAAAGTTCAGAGCATGAAATGTTGAATCTCCTACCCAGTGTCACCCAAGAGTGAACTATTTCAACCTATGTTACTCGGACTCTCCAAAAATGACGTCGCATCCAAGTCGGATCATTCAAAAATGCACTACTCTTTGGAGGATTCAATACGCACTCATTAACATTTTTGAAGAGTCCGAGTAAAATAGATTTTGACACATGAAATGGTGAAATTCATTACTTCACCTACAAAGTCCCTTTGTATCATATAATTATACCATTGTGTAACTCAATAAGCATCAACTAAGTCAAATAGTCAATAGTCATCCACTAAAAGAAAAGCAACTTAGACACTTAATAAAAAAAGTTTACACTTCTGCGCCAAAGGTAGATAACTTATGTAACTCCTAGTTCAGGCCATAAGTTGAGCAGTTCAGAATCTGCAGAATTTTGGAATTTATGAACATGGTTCACGGGTCGTAAAAGGAAGCACAGCTCGTAGCAACCATCCATAGATGAGACTCAGAAACAACAAATTAGGTCTGAGATTTACGAGCCAGGTTTACGGCTTGTAAACCCTTTTACCGGTTGTAGATACTGATTCTTAAACGCACTTTACGGCTCGTAGATTCTTTTACGGACCATAGATGGGTCTCGTAAAATCAAACTTCAGACAATCTAAGTGATTTCAACTGATAGGGTTCAACGGTTCATAGACCCACGGACCATAGATGCCCCTTGTATCGCCTTTCGGCAGTTTTTAATGGGGTCATTTTGGTCTTTTCCCATTCTTTTAATCCCTTTACTATGTTATTTTGGACTATTCTAAGTCGGATTAAGGGATTCCTAGTGACCGTAACCTCTCATTCCCTCTTTAACTAGCCAAAATCAATTTTTTTTCCTTTCAAGTCTCCTCTCAAGCAAGATTTACCAAGCTTCAAGTCTCCATTCCAAGAAGGGCAACTTTCACATATACCAGACAAAAAATTTAAATTTGTATGCTATACCAAAGTTTACATAATTGCGCTCTATAGTGTGTGTATATATATATATATATAAAATTCGCTATACATATACAACTAAAGTTATGCCTATTTCACTATACGTATATACAAAAGAAGCAATTGTATAATTCGTTGGCTCCTCTTCAGATTGGTATAATTTCGTTGGCAGGCCATTTCTATAAATTGTTGTTAGCCTCTCAATTCAATTGTATGTGTTTGTATATCTGTACAAAATTTGAATTTGAATTAAATTGTATAAAACGAGAAAGAGAGAAATTATATACAATTTGAATTTGTATAAAACGAGAAAGAGAAAAAGACAAAAGAGACTTGGGCTGGGAATATACAATTGAATCAAATTGTATAACATGAAAGAGAGAAATTATATACAATTTGAATTAGTATAAAATGAGAAAAGAGAGAGGCAAAAGAGACTTGGGCAGGGAAATATTTGTATTGTATAATTATAAGTGTATAGAACGAAGATATATGTATTTGCATGTATATACAATTTTCTCTCGCTTTATACAAACAGAAACACAATTTATACATTTCTATTGTATGAAGCGAGAGAGGCGAGCAACAGTGAGCGAGCGAGAATATGAGGGAGAGAGGCGACTAGAAACAATTTGCAATGGAACACAAATAAATTAAACGGTAGTTACTGTATTTATTTTACATTATTAGTTTGTCATCCTATACAATTTCACTTCCAAGAATCAAGTCAATGTTTCTACTCCAATTATGTGGGATTTCATCAATAGTTATCCCTTCACACATTAAGTACCAAGAGAACCCCAATGCCTCGAGTTTATAATTTCTACAAAACCTAGGGTCTCTAGGATCTTTATGGGTATCTTGATGAATTTCAATTCTTCATCATGATTAGCCTTTAATTGCATTTATTTTAATTATGATCTCATGTTCTCAATGGTACTTTCATGAACCCATAATATACAAGTACTTTCATGGATCTTTATGGGTATCTTGATGAATTTCAATTCTCCAATTTTGTTTTTTTGCTTTTAAGCTATTTTTTCGAAAGCTGAAAAAGTACAGAAAAAAAGAAGCGAAAAGTCAAAAATTGGGTGTTCCAACTTATGGCTTTTGATTTTTAACTTATAAGCCACTTTAAAAAAGCCAATCCAAACAGAAGCATGTTCAGTGTTCAAAGTCTATGGTAATGCATCCAGATATCCCCAGAGAACGAACAATTATTAGTTAATGTTGTCGACATTTGGTCATTTCCTTAAAAAAAATGCTCCCGGCACTAATTTCGAGACAATTTTTGAGAAGTTCCTTCCGGACTTTGGTTGGCTTTTCCTCTGGTGGACTTCTTCCACCGGAATACCACTCTTACTTCTTCCAACGGAATAAACCTCTTTCTTTCTCTCTTTTTTTTACTCCATTACTGTTCAGATGGATAACAAAGTTTATTTCAGATCTGGGGGAAGTCTTATGACAGAAGAAAGTCAAGATCAAAAGCTGAAGTATGGTATGATTGGGTTGAAAGTGCTAGGCATCACATGAGGAGAATGGTTCTTAGCAGGGGAGCACTTGGTTTGGTATGCATAAGGCTAAAGAGGTTTCAAAGACCAGAGGGAAAGCGTCCAAGTCATGAAGATGCCGGGTTTACCCAACTAAATTCTTTATAGCTCTAAAATTCAATCAATATGGGAGATATCTATCATTAATTTCGGTTACAGGTAGCAACAGAGCAGTTATTGTACTTCTAAAAAGCGCATTCAATGAAGGATGGGAGAAGTTAGCTAAGAAAATAGAGGCATTTATTAATAGGGGTACAAGAGAAACAAAAGCCTTTTAGACTATCGGGGGAGGCAAACTGTGCTACTAACAAGGGGGCAAGGAGTTCTAAAGACTCTTTGCAGAAAAGTAAATGGACCAGAACTAAGACAGGTATAGCAGAAGGCAACATGTTGAAAGCTAGAGTCCAGTTGGAAGACAATGACCTATTGGCCTGTTGTCTAGTGGGGAATTCTTTGGAGAAGACGATACACCCACTAGAAATTATGTAAGAAGATGGGCTCAATAGACTTGGAATGAAGCACATGGAGTCCAGGAGCGGAATGAGGCATGCTCAAGACTCAAAGTAAATTGGAGAAAGAGCGGAATTTTCCAATTAAGGAGGTGCAACAGATTGGGGCTCTTGCAAGTATTTTGAAGTGCAATGTAGAGAAGCTCACAACAGTTTACTTGAGCATGCCTATAGGCTCCGAGCACAAAGCAGAAAAAAAATGGGATGGCGTTATTTGAGAAAACAGAGAAGATATTAGTTATATGGAAATCCTAATACCTACCACACTTTTCCTTTTTTTTTTTTTTGGGGGGGGGGGGGGGAGTTGGGTTAGAGTTACACTAAATTAACTCAGTTCTATATTCTTTACCCACTTATGTTATGCTCCTCTTTCCTATTCCTAGTAGGATAGTGGAAGTTTAGTTTTAGATGCACTTAAAAGAAACTTCCTATGGCAAGGGAAAAAGATGGAATAGGGAATCAATCTGGTTAAATGCCTATGGCAAGGGAAAAAGATAGAATAGGGAATCAATCTGGTTAAATGGACTTGTAGTACAACAAAGCAGGAAAAATGGGGGACTGGGAGTGAGAAATTTAAAAATTCATAACAAGATCCTTCTTTCAAAATGGTTATGGAGATATAATCAGGAGGGGCAGACTCTACGGAAAGAGATAATAACTCACAAATTTGGGTAAGTAGACTTCTGGTGCACTAGTGAAATCAATGAAACTTATGGGGTTGGAGTGTGGAGGACCATCAAAAACTTTTGGGTGAGTCTCAAGAACAACTTACAGATAGTGGTGGGCAGAAAAGACAAAACAAAGTTCTGGTTGGATGATTGGTGTGGAAATGGGATTCTAAGGGACCTATTCCTTGGTCTTTTCTCAGTATGCACAAATATTAATAACACGATAGAGTTGTGGTCACCAGAACATTGGAATTTGTAATGCTGCTAAATGACCGGGAGATTGATGGAGTGGTAGAGCTTTTGAGCTTGATTGGTGGATTCCCTGGTACTACTCTAGAGCCACACACATTAGCATGGGAAAATCACAAAGATGGGATATTTTTTTGTGAACAAACTATACAAGCTTGGTTGGTTTCTAGGAAAGATGTTTTGACTCATGAGGTAATGCAGAAGAGACGCATCAACATAGTATCCAGATGCCTCCATTGTAAAGAGGCTCTGGAGACTAATAAACATCTATTCATGCATTGTAAGGTAACTCACAGATCTGGTGTCGGCTACATTTACAAGCATAGCCAAAGAACATTGGACTGTGCCAGAACATACTTCTAACCTCCTTAGCTGCTGGATCAAAAGGGGAGGCAGCAAGAGTCAAAAGATGTTGGAGAACAGTTCCAGCATGTATCTGGTGGATTATATGGAAAAAAGGAATCTGAGAATCTTTTAAGGCAAGGAGTGTATAATATAGAAGATCAAATGAGAAGTAATTACGACTCTAGGCTTTTGGTGTGGAGAATAGGATATAAAAGAGGAGATCCAATTAGTGGGCTTCATAGGTTCTCTATAAGTGTTTCATTTAGTTTTTTCCTTTCTTGTAATAGTTTTTGGAGGTGGACAGCATAGCCCTTAGTGCTGAGGGATACAAAAGCTACTAGTTTCAGAAAAAAAAAAGGTCAATCCAAACACCCCCTCAGAATTATGTTATTTCAGATGCACTCCTCAATTATCAGATCATCATGATTTGAATGCTTTCAAATAAACTTATCTTTCAGATTACTACAGTTATCATGATTTATGAGCTACTCTGTATATATCAATTATCAGTATGGTATCAAATTATTAATATTTCCCGTTCATATGCATGTTTCCATAGGAGTTCTACTTAGCACCGAGCGGCTTTAGGGATGAAGAATTTTGTCAGCATCTATGAACCTTTAGTAGCAAATTCCTAAATCCAGAACTATGTAAGACTGTAGGATTTATCTTTATACACACTAGTTTAGTGCATTAGCTCAGATCAAATCCCTTAATCGGCAAGTATGGACACCCTCTTTTCAATGTGGGGTCAGTACACTGAACTTCATTTTTTTTAAAACTGGCAACTTTTTTTATTCCTCAGCATTAAGGGCTATGTTGGCCACCTCCAAAAAACTGTTACAAGAAAGGGAAAAAACTAAAAAGAAATACTTACGGAGAACCTATGAAGTCAATTAATTGGAACTCCTCTTTTATGTCCTGTTCTTAACACCAAAAACCTAAAGTAGTAATTACTTTCCATTTGATCTTCTGTAGTGTACACTCCTTTCCTTCAAAAATTCTCTGATTCCTTTCTTTCCATATAATCCACCAGATACTTGCTGGAACTGTTCTCCACCATCTTTTCTAACTTTTGCTGCCTCCCCTTTCAGATGTGTGTTCAGGCATAGTCCAATATTCATTCGCTATGCTTGTAAACAGAGCCCACACCTGAGCTGTTACCTTACAGAAGACTGAACTTCATGTAGTAGCTCACTTAGTTTAAGTCTGTTTTAGAATATCTCGCACAATCAGTCTTTTCAAGTATTGCATGATCAAGTATTCATATATTTCAGTTCAAGTTATTTAGTTTTCATGTTATTTACTTAGTCATTCCATCAACATGTTTTACGCATTCATTACGTTCAGTTATCATGTTATCATGCATTATCTTACATACGTAGTACATTCAAAATATTGACTGCCGACTTTCTATCGATATTGTTTGACAATATAGGTCCTGACACTCAGTATCCAACCCAGAGTTAGTATAGATCCAGTCTGCGTTGCAGCAGTCTTTGGTGAGTACTCATTATCCGAGGACGGCCCCTTTATCTTTGATTTCAGCATTTTACTATCACTTTCAGGTAGTTGCAGTTGGTTAGGGGTTTGTCCTAGTAACTCGTATTAGTAGAGGCTTTTCAGACAGTCAGATTTCGCTCATGTGTACTAAAATTTTTGTCCATTCAAGTTTCGTTTAAATAGACCTATTTCAGTCTCTCTTTTCAGTTGTTGACTTTTTATATTTTAGTCATGTCATGCCCATTAGGTTAGCTTGGGGTCAGTTGTGGCTCTAAGAATTGTGTCACGTCTAGGGGGGTAGTGTCGAGGCGCAATAACTTATTTGATTAACTTAGGTGTTTGAGAGACCCGTGGACAATTTCAGATTGGACTAATTCCCTCCCATGCATAGCTTTCGAGGACACGATCTAGCCTAGTTTTCCTCTTTCTCTTCCACCTCGCCTCATTCATCTCTTTTCTTTCTCTTTCTTACACTAAGTTGGATTCCTTATAGATGACACCATATATTTCATTTTAAGTCCTACGACATCACAATGACATCAAGCACAGGTGGGGAATGGTACGAGTGGACAAAAAGGAGCAGTTACTCCATTACACAAACAACCTTCAATGTCAAGGCTATGGAATGGGTCTCTTCGACCATGCAAGAAGCATCCAAGACAAAGGGGAACACAGTTAGAAGGTGTAAGAAAAAAGATGTCTCTTAAGAGATATATTGCATACAAATTGCAGAGAAGATTGAAAAATTCATTCATGGTCAGTGGTCACAAACATGTGGAGAACTTAGGACACAGAGACCGGTTGATAGTAATATTTCCTTGGGGGAGGAGGATGGCATGCCAGCAGAGGATATAATAATGAGGGCAGGAGGGGGTGCAGTATCTGCTGTAATGAGGATGCAAACACTCATAGCAAGGTATTAAAGAGGAGACTGGTGAGAAAATTTATGGACAATACAGGTGAGGCACCAACCTTGACAGAGGTTAGAAAATGGGCAAATAGCCTATGGAAACAAGTCCATGGCCTAAACATTTATGAAATGTGGGAGGGCCATTTCTTTTTGGAACTTCCATACAAGGTAACATCAGAACAAGGGTTTGAAGGGGACTGTTTTTGGGGTAATTTCTCGATGAAAATGTAGTGGTGAATTCAACAGTGTGTGCGTCAGTGAAGACAGACAGACCCAACTCGACTTTGATCCAAGAACATCTTCATAGTTATCAAGAATACTAAGCAGAGTGGATGTAAATAGAAGAGGAGACTCACTTGCGAATTCACCTCAACTGGATGAGAATCAGAGTTGAAGAGGACGGCTCTAACATGCAAAAGGAAGCGACGATAGATGATGCCTCTCCCCTCTCACAATACAGGTTGGACTTAAGCTCTGGCAAGGGTGATCACCGAAGAAGGTGAAATGGCTCTAACATGCAAAAGGAAGTGACAAAAGATGATGCCTCTCTTCTCTTCACGATGCAGGTTGGACATAAGCTCTGGCAAGGGTGATAACCGAAGAAGACGAAATTCAAACTTCATTCTAAAGGTCTTTGCCAACTGAACAAGAATCAAGAATTAAAGAGGACAGCTCTAACCTGCAAAAGGAAGTGATGATAGATGATGCCTCTCTTCTCTTCATGATGCAGGTTGGATTGAAGCTCTGGCAAGGGTGATCGCCGAAGAAAGGAAAATTCGAATTTCCACCTGAAGGTCTTTTGCCCAACAGTCTCCCATTATAGAACCAAAGGATTTCGAGGTGAACTCTATTTTGATAAGAGAAGAAGCACGTAGAAGTTGTGTAGCCTCTCTTCTTCTTTAGGTTCCTTGTTTCGCTCCTAAGAGGTCACAAGTAAATCTAAGGGCCCTTTCCTATTCTTCTTCATCTTGATATGTTCTTTAGATAGAGCAAATATCTATCCTAAGGTCGCTAAGATATTCTCGAAATGTCGAAAACGACCACGTGCAATCGCAGAGACATGTGGGAAGCATTAAAGACCCTAAATGCAGACTTGGGTTTAATTGTTTTGGGTAAGTCGGATCAAAGCCAAGCACAACTGCAATTTGAAATTGGGCAAATTAGCCCAAATAGCTCAGCAAAACATAAAGAGTGACATGTTATATCTAATGAGGGTGTCTGAGTGGAATTAAGATGTTGGCAACTCAGTTCGAAGAAGAATTTAGCAATTACGACTCTTAATCGAAGTTTTCACATGGAGAAAGAAAGATCCCACTCCAAAGAAGTCAGGGGGGGGGGGGGGGGGGGGGGATTTCACATGCATGAAGACATAGTTGAACAGAGCACGGAGGTCGACGAGAATATAGGTGTTCAATTGCTGGGAGAAGGGAAGTGGCCAAAGGAGCCAAAATTCTTTGTGATGAACAAAATATGCAAATACAACAAATCAATGATGTCGAACCAATAGCTTCGAATATCATGGAAATCTTCATGGAAAGGAATCGAGGCATCCAGTTGGGTTACCTTCCATATTCTGGAATTAAGTTCCACCTCTGAGTTACTTTTGAAAGTTTCACGGAAATAACCCTTCCCAGTTGATGAGATTAGACAAGTGAAAGGCTGTAATGGAAAGCAATAAAACAAAAGGCACAATTACAACAACTAGGAATTGGGGGATTGGAAAAAACGAACCAACAAACTGTGATCCAGTCTTGAATCAGGAAGTGGAGGTTTCAAAACAAAAGGGAGAGTTCTTAAATTGACTTTTAAATGAAGATATAGCTACTCTCGTGAAATATAAGAGGGGTAAACAATATTATCCACTAGGAAATTTGTTAGGAGTAAATTGCTGAAATGGAAGGCAGATATCTACTGCCTTCAAGAAACAAAGGTGAGCAAGGAGGTGGAAAAACATAGCCAAACAATTGTGATGTAGCAGATGGATGTGGTGTGGATGTATAGAAGCAAATGGCAGTATGGGTGGAATCCTCATGTGGGATTGCAGAGCATGGACATGGAGTTCGGTAGAAATAACCTAACTCTCAATTACCTACAGATTTGATGCAGTACAGAGTGCTTTTAGATGGTTTGTCGCTGGTGTGTATGTTGCTCACACCAGAAGTGAAACTGGATTGCTAGGAAGAAGTGACCGCAGTTAAAGAACTATTTGAGTCACCCTGGGTCGCTTGTAGAGATTTCAACACATTTAGAGTTATGGCAAAAAGGAGAGAATGCAATAGGATCACAACTCTGCTGACTGATTTTTTCAACTGGATTAAGGAAATGGAGCTACAAGACCCTCCCTAAATGGAGGGATTTTCACATGATTCAGAGGTGCTAATCATCATAGTGCTGCTAGACTGGGCAGGTTCCTATACTCAATGGAATAGGAGGAAACTTTTAGGAACATCAGACAAATGATCATACCCAGAGTATCATCTAATCAAAGCCATGTCATGCCGCAATGTGGAAATTGGGATCAGAGAAAGTCATACTTAAAGTTTAGAACTGGTGGCTCAAGGTTGATGGTTTTGAGGGTTCATAGTTGGTGGAATGAATTTGAAGTGCAGAGTTTCCCTAACTACAAAGTCAATGTGAAGCTAAGATGTTGAAGCAAAAACACAATAATGGAGAAAGCATGTACGGGGAATTAGCTGATACTGATCTAGCACAAAACTAGAACTTAATCAGAGGATGACTTAATGTAAGGGCAACAGTTTTAGTAGAGCTAGAGAGTTGGGGAAATCTGAGGAAGATTGAGTTTTACAAGAAACTCCACTAAATCTGAGGTGCGGAGGCCTTTTTTGAGTTTGTAAATTGTCCACGAATCTCTCAAGAGGAACAGGTTTGGATGCAAAGGCCTTTCACTAAAGAAGAAGTCCTGAATACTTCGTCTCTCTTGTTCGACCCTAACCCTAGACAGCAAACAGGAGGGAAACAGTGGCATCACTGCCTGATCGGAAATTGGCCAACCAGGCTCTATTGTTTCTTTCTATCTTGTTCTGGGTTATCTTCTGAAACCTTCCTGACCATCTTTCTTTTGTAACTTGCTTATGTAAATCCTGACATCTTTATTCTTGTAATTGGTTTCTAAGTACCGATATTTGCACTCTAGTATATTGGTTGTATAGTTCTTGCTTTACATGTTTTTGTTCCCACTTTCTATATGTTTCCATAATATGTAGCTGAGCAATTGGTTACCATAGCATACATTAAATTGTTGTATTTTTAAGAAGCTAGATGTGGAAGTGAAGCATTTAGGAATAGTGGTTTGTTCAATTTCTGCTCCTTTGTTGTCTATTTCTTGTAGAATTTTATTGTGTTTCTAGGTTCTTTGTCAGACGCTTGTGTATTTTCTTGTGTTGATTATAGTCTCATACTTAAGCTTAGTGCCCTGGTAAGAGATGGTAGACTAGGGTCTTATCCTCAATTGGGGTCGGGGGCGAGAGGCAGGGGAATTTATGGGTTTAGGGGGCTGCCAGGCTAAGACAGGGTCTTGGAATTAGTGAAGATCCTTGAGAAAGGAATATTAATATAGCTTGCATTCAGGAGACCAGATGGGTAGGTTCTAAGGATTGGGACGTGAACGGGTTCAAGACTTTGGCACTTGGGGAGTCCGAGGAACAAGAATGCTAGTAGATGAAGACCTAAGGGAGAAAGTGGTAGATTTTTTGAGGGTTAACGATAGGTTGCTGTAGATCAAGCTAGTCATTGGTGGTTAACTTTGAACGTCATTGGAGCATAACTGCATATGCTCCGCATGTAAGGCTTAGACGAGGTGGTCAAGAAGCGGTTTTGGGAGGAATTGGATGTGGTTTTGGGAGATACTCCAATCACTAAGAAGATTTTTATTAGCGAGATTTTAATGGCCACATTGGAACAATTTCAAGGGTTCTGACGATGAGCATGGCGTTAGTGGATTTAAGGTTAAAAACAGTGGTGGAAACTTGCTCTTGTATTTTGCTAGAGCTTTTGAGTTATAGCGAACTCAGGCTTTCCAAAGAAAGATCATCACTTGATTACTTTTTGTAGTGCGTGGGGCCAAGACACACATAGATTAACTGCTTATAAGGAAAGGCGATATAAGCCTTTGTAAGGATTGCGAAGTCATCTTGAGTAAGAATCTTACTACTCGGTATACGCTTTTGGAGCACGTGGAGATTAAGAGAGGGAGGAAGAAGAAGAATTTATATGTCCAGCCTAGGATTAAATAGGGCTGGTTTGACACCTACCCTCTCCCGTGTAATTCGGGAGAAATTGACGTTATGGAGGCTTAGAGGACTAGTGCGGATGTGGAAAGCATGTGGGATAAGACAGCTAGTTGCATTAGGAAAGCAGCTAGAGAGGTGTTATAGCCTATGGCTGTCAAAGGGTAACTTTGGTCGACACCGAGAGGACTAGTGCTGGAATGGAGAAAATCAAGGTAAAGTGGAAACAAAGAGGGCTGCGTATGCGAAGTAGGTGGACTACACAAATGAGGACGACAAGCGGGCGAACAGGGAAATTTATAGGACAGCAAGAACAGAGGCTAACCCAGAGGCAGGGTTATGAAAGGCGCTCGCCTCATCGCCAAAGGCGAGAGGCGAGGCGAGGCGAGGGTGTCTCGCCATTCACTGCCGAGGCGAGGCGAGGTGAAAAAGGCGAGATAAAGGCGCTGAAATGGCGATAATGGCGAGATAAAGGCGCCGCCTTTTTGATTAAAAAAATTTTGACTTAATAGTTTTAGTCAAAATTAGGGTTTTTGTTTTTACTTTCGAAAACCTCTGAAACTCGCGACTCTCTCGATCGATCGATCGATCGATCGACTCCTCTTCTCCATCGCCGGCCCTCGTTGTCCCTCGCCGGCCCTCGCTGCTCCCTCGCTGTCCCTCGCCGGCCCTCGCTGCTCCCTCGCTGTCGCGACTCGCGTCTCTGCTTCCTCGCTCTCCCTCGCTGTCGCGTGTCTTCTCCGTCGCCGGCGACCTCGCGACTCTCTGTTTTCAGGTAATGTCGCCTCTCTGTTCTTCTCTTCTTCTGTTCTTCTTCTTCTGTTCTTCTGTTCTTCTTCTTCGAAAATTTCTTCTTCTGTTCTTCTGTTCTTCTTCGAAAATTTCTTCTTCATTTTTTTTTTTTGGTAAGCTGCGTAAGCAGCAGTAAGGACTTCAGTAAGTGTTAATTTTTTTTTAAGAATTCTTTTCCTAAGACCTAATTATTTATTCCAATATTCCTAAACAGCGAATTAATTGAATTTGATAATCAATGGCGGATGCTAGCAAAAAGAGGGATATTGGATGGAATTATGGCACTCAAGGAGCGACGAAAGATTCGGTCACTTGTAACTTTTGAGGGAGTACTTTCAATGGTGGAATAACGCGACACAAACAACATTTAGTGGGTGGTTTCAAAAATGTTAAACAATGTGCCGCTTGTCCGTCGGAAATTAGAGAAGAAATAAGGGCTTATATGCAAAACAAAATAGCTAATAATCCCAAATTTCAAATGAGGCAACCGGAAGAATTTGTTGATATTGATGATCTTGATGTTGATGAAATGGATGATTATGCGGAAATGAGGCCTCCCTCCAAAACTCAAAGGATATCTTCTAGTGGAGGTTCATCCACCGCACGGAGTGTGACGAAAGGACCTTTGAACCTCTATTTTTCACAAAAATCAACACAAAAAGGAGGCTTAGAAAAAGGAGGAGGAATCGAAGAAACAAAGAAAATTCTAAGAGAGCGTGCGGTAAGTGCTTTTGCAATTTGGATGTATGATGCCGGGCTCCCTTTTAATTGCGTCAACCACAAATCATTCGATAAATTTATTGAGGCGGTTGGACAACATGGCCCCGGAATGAAGCCTCCTACATTCCATGAAGTTAGAGTCACTCACCTTAGAAAAGAGGTGGATAAAGTAGAAAAAATTGTTGAGGAGCATAAAGTGCAATGGACAAAGTTTGGTTGTTCCATTATGATGGACAAATGGACGGCACGAAATGGCAAAATGATCATCAATATTTTGGTGAATTCTCCAATCGGTAGTGTATTTCTTGGTTCGGTTGATGCTAGCAATGAATCTACCGATTCCACCAAAATGTACAAGTTATTTGAAAGCACTATCGAAAGAATTGGACCGGAAAAAGTGGTACAAATTGTCACCGATAATGCTAGTGAGAATGTCAAAGCGGGAAGTATGATAATGGGTGCGTATCCACACATTTATTGGACTCCATGTGCCGCTCATTGCATCAACTTGATATTTGGTGACATATTCAAGGTTAAGCCATATGCTTCCGGTAATCAACCTATCCTTTAACTTTATTAAGTTTCTTTATAGTCAATACTCAATAATTCATTAGCTACTAATTAATTTAATTTAATCTTTCTATAACAGTTTTTAAGAAGGCCATCAGAATCCATTCTTACATTAGTCAAAGGCCATTGTTGTTAAACTTGATGAGAAAATTCACCAAAGAAAGAAATTTGGTGAAACCGGCAAGACAAGATTTGCAACGGCATTCTTAACTTTGAGAGCTATGTACATTCAAAGAAAAAACTTGAAAACTTTAGTCCTCTCAACCGAATGGAATTCAAGCAAATTTGCAAAGGAAACTTCGGGGAAAGAAGTTGCCAATCTTCTTATTTCTATCCACTTTTGGAATGATGTTGTTCGGGCACTTACAGTTTGTAGCCCTTTGACAAAAGTGCTTCGTTTGGTGGATGGGGAGAAAAAACCACCAATGGGTTATATTTATGAGGCAATGGATAGAGCCAAAGAAGCTATTGCACATGGTTTTCGTGGAGTTCAGAAGCATTATGAGAAAGTGTTTCAAATTATTGATGCAAGGTGGTCAGAACAACTCCATCGGCCTTTGCATGCTGCAGGCCATGTTTTGAACCCAGGATTATATTATAAAGCTGAAGAAGAGGGAACTTTATTACAGAGTTTGTGGACCGAGTATTATGCATGTGTTGAGAAGTTGGTCCGTGATACAACAATACAAGATGCACTAATCGCTGAGCTTCCTAAGTACAAAATGGCGGATGGACTATTTGGTTGTGGTCCGGCTAAAAGAGCTAGAGACACAAGGTCACCGGGTAAGTGGGTTGATTTAGATCTTACATTCTTACTTATATTATTTGACTTACTTATAGTCACTAACCTTTAAATTTATTTTCTTATAGTTGAATGGTGGTCACTATTTGGTAGTGAAACACCAAACTTGCAAAAGTTTGCCATGAAAGTGTTAAGCCTAACTTGTAGCTCATCTGGATGTGAGCGAAATTGGAGTGTGTTTGAACACGTAAGTAAAAATTTATATCCTATTTTTCATATTATATTATTATCAATATCAACTAGCTAATATCAATAACTTATGCACAGATTCATTCCAAAAAGAGGAATAGGCTTACACTATCGCGTCTCAATGATCTAGTGTACATTAAGTACAATAGAACATTGAAACGCCGTTATGATGCTCGTGATCTTATTGATCCAATTCGCTTGGATAACATAGATGATTCCAACGAATGGTTAGTTGGATGCCCCGAAGATCAAGATGATGAACTAGTATATGAGGATGATGATCTTACTTGGGGTAGTGTTGCTACGGCAATTGGAGCGGACGAGAGTATCTATCATCTTAGGGGACTTTCTTCAAGATCAACAGTACTTGACAAGGGCAAAGGAGTAGAAAGTACATCTTTAAGTTCATCTTCAAGTAGAACTCGGACACTAATTGATGAAGAATACGAGGAGGAAGAAGATGAAGAGCAATATAATGATGTAGAAGATTTTGATCTTCAAGAGTTGGATAATTTTGAAGAAGAATAGACATTTAAAGTTTTGGTTTATTGTATTTTGAATTGTTTGGTCTTTAAAGTTTTAGACATTCTATTGGTTTTTGAATTGAATATTTGCTAATATGTGTTATTGCTATTAAGACTTTGGATAAAATATGCAATTAAATATTTTTAATTTTTGGTATTAATTGGCGCCTTTATTCAAAAAGGCAAGCGCCTCGCCGCGTGGCGAGGCAGGCCCTTGTCGCCTTTTGTCGCCTCTCGCCGTCCACAACACTGCCCAGAGGTAACTACAGCTAATCAATTGTATATTGAACTGTCGGAAAAGAGGAGATAAGAAGTTGTACAGGCTCACGAAGGTGAGAGAGTGGAAGGCCCGAAACTTGGATCAAGTGAAGTGCATCAAGATGACGAAGGCAATGTCTTGGCGGAGGAGAAACCCTCATGAAGCAAAGATGGCAAGCATACTTTCACAGAACTATTGAACAACGGAACAGACAAAGACATTGTGTTACGAGAGTTAAAGCACTCCAAGAGACATCAGGAAAGTGTTAGCCAATCAAGAACTCTCATGTTCAAAAGATAAAAGTGGCATAGATGAAGATGTTGTGATAAATATGTGGACATACTAAGAGAGATAGGATTAAAATTGAGGATAACCAGGACAAGGTGGAAGTGGCTTCGGTAGAGAACAAGATTCAGGGAGTGAGGTTACGATTGTTTGAGCATATGATGAGATGCATGGATACCTAGTGCAGAAGTGTGAGAGGTTAGCTATGATTGGTTTCATGAAGGGTAAAAGTGGACCAAAGAAGTAATTGGGGCGAGGTGATTAGACATGACGCAATTTTGACTTACCAAGAAGATAACCTAAATAGGAGGTTGTGAAGGACACATGTTACATGTTACAGTAGAAGTTCAATAGGTAGGAGTGCATTCTTGTTGTCCGCCCATACTCGTTGTAGTATTACTCTTGCAGTTTCTTGTCTTTGATTTTTGTTACTCTCTGTTGTTTCTTGTACTTCGACTATCGTATTATTTTGTTGTAGTATTGTTGTGTTACCATCTCTTGTTTTGTTACTTTATGTTTTTTATTGTACTACCAATACTTCCTATCTAGATTACTTTGGACTGGTTTTTTCTCTTGAGCTTACATACACTACTTTTCTTAAACCCCACTTTGTGATACTATACTGATATATTCTTGTAGTGCTCAGCCTAGTTCACATGCACCTCAACTAATTCCATGAGATAGTTGCTACCCCCCCCCCCAACACAATACTGGATAACTCTATTAACCAAGACTTGAATAGATAAGAAGAAATCACCTGGTGTTCTACGTTTCTTGTGGAATTTGAACATGAGACTTGATGGTTCTAAACTCACTTCATTGATCCGCAAGGCCAACCGTAGGAGTTTATTCTTATCTTGTTTAGCCTTCTTTTATGCCAAATTTCCAGAGCCTTAAATACATGAGTGAGTTCAATGAAATATACTTGTGCCAAATGGTAAATGTTTGAGATGGCACCAATGTTTTTAAAAGCACCCATTTCAGGACTACTAAACAATGAAGCAACGGCGAGGCGCGGGGTCGCATATAAAGGTGAGGCAAAGAGGTTTGCATGAAGCAGTTGCTTCTATCCTTGAAGCATGAGATGCGAAGAAGCAGTCACTTTGCATATTGTATAAGCGTGGCTATTTAGCAAAAAGGGAATGATGGGACTTATTTTAAATTGAAAAATAATTAGAGTTACTAGGTCGCGTCTTCTTTCTCTCTGCGTCTAGGGTTCTTCAAAATCTGCTAGTGTTGTTTCTTGAAAATTCAAGCAATTTTCTTCTTTGTTTCAGTGCGTCTTACTAGTGCTGCCATCTTTTTTTTTCCTTTTATTTTTTTCGTTGCTTCTATAATCTTCTTCGACTTTTCTTCCTTCTATTTTCTTTATAATTGGTTCATTGCCTCTACATTCTTTTATTTCTTGTTATTGTCGTAGCGATTGTTAATTAATTTAAGCGGGCAATGTAATATTCTTATTTAGTTAGTTAATTCATTCAATTTGATATTTTTCAACTTCTCTTCCTTCTCTGTTTTTTAAAATTTGATTTGAATATATATACAAGTTTCCTTGAGTTTTTTACTTGGTTATTCTATTTTTTTGTGCAAGGTTTATTTTAAATTTATAAAAAAATTCAACTGAGGGCTTTACTTCTTGCTTTAAGCGAAGTAGACCCTTATCAGTTATCACTTTTTTACACGTATGGCTCTCAAATACACAATGGCATATAACTTGCTCCATCAACTTTTCTTTATAATGGATATGCCATCTTCCATTAATATATATACAACTTTTCTTTATTATGGATATGCCATCAGTACCATCAGATTAGGATACCACAAACTGGAACTTGTTCCACCTAGACTCGTACAGTTCTTTTGACTTTGTAACCTAAATATGCCCAAAATACTCCAGAAAAAAGGATCTGACGTGTCAATTAACAGTTTGATACTCTACAGTCTATGCAGCAAATTCGTTTAATTTTACAAGTCATTTGAAATAGGGATCTCAATGGTAGAAGATTCTCTCTTTCTTTGTGGGTCAACTAAGATCTAGGACAATCTATGTAAAAAGGGGCAGCCTGGTGCATGATGTATCTCGCAAGGTCTGGGGTAGGGCCTCACCTCAAGGAAGTGCAATGTAGGCAACCCGCGATGACGCAAGTATCAGTAGTTGATTCCACGGCATGACCTATAGGTCACACAGTGACGACTTTACCAACATACCTATTTATCCAAAACGTTGGAAAGGAAAAAAAGATCTACCTAATTGATCCTGGGTTCATTCTTAAGTCACCCCTTTGTCATTGTCATTAGATAAAAATACTGATAGAAACACTTACCCAGTTTTTTAAAAGAAATTAGATGCTACGGTATCTCAAAGAAAACAGAAGGGTGCCTGCAAAACATTTCTGTTTGACAGTAGCAAGGAATAGCATAGAGTAATTTAACCATCCTTTAAGATGTCCATCAACCAACACAGTCCCAACTACTATAATGTTTTTGAGGGTTGAGGAATCAAATAGAATTATACTTTTACAATTGCATGAAAGAAGAGGTGCATAAGAAACTGTCAGAACTGAGAACATACAGAAGTAACACAACCTCTGAATAATAACTAGTCTCGGGAGACATAGTCATGAAGACCAGTTTAAGAAACATAGATGTTAGGTCTCCAATGATTACCAAATAAAAGCACTTGTTGATACTAAAGATTAGCTTTTCATTATAGGCATAAAAGGTTTACAAGGCACAATGTTACTTCTCCATAAAGAGAAGGCAGAAAAAAAGACGTACCGGGAAATTTCTCGCAAAATATAACAAGTTCTCCAGTGATATGAATCCAGCACCCCTATAAAAGTCAATCAAACATGTCAGTGGTGAACCAAGAGTGGAAGGACCAGAAAGGCCAGAAGAACTCGGAAAATCGAGATTAGATAAGCTCAATCATCAGTGATTTCTTATTTAAGATGCCTAGGGGGGAGGGAGGAAGAGAAAGAAAATACTGATGTACCTAAAGTCAGTAGATGGATCCTTCCCTTGCCAACCCATATCCTTCCATTGCTCAGATATTAAACCATGGAGTTCCTCCACAGGGAAGGCAGCTTTCCACAGTGTTCTTAAAGCTTCCTTTTGGTAAAGAGAGGGGGAGAGAGAGATGAAGATGAGCAGTAAGAACATAAATTTAACCTTAATGGAACGTTTAAAATCCTTAAAGATGTTTTCTCTTAAGTTCATAGTGAATGGCTAAGATGTCTTCAAATAGAGGATACCTGATGTTCAGGAATTGAACCATCATATGCAACATCTATACGGTTTTGTAGTTTTTGCAAGCATTCCTCCTAACATTAACAAAGTAAAACAGAATACGATAAGTGCCGATGTGCCAAAGACGCCCCATACTTCCTCACGGTGTTGTGAAAGTTGACATTCTGAATAACATATTTTCTAAGAATAAAACTGGATAAGTTGACATAAGTGGCGAATTGAAAATAAAAGGATATATTGGCAATCTCGTCAGAATTATCAACTGTGGTTATCTGAGGATTGTGGAGGAAAAGGGAGAGCGTGAAATTTCAGATATAAGACATTCATGCCTGAGACTTGGCACAATTTAAGAGAGTTAAAGAATATGTGAACCTCAACATGAGCTCAATTAGCCAAATGACTGAGAAACCAAGTAAAACTTATTACCACTCGCAACACTCAGCATATTCCCTATTTGTTGTAACTTTTAAGTTTAAAATCTTAGTAAAAACAACCAGAAAACAAATTTGTGTAGCATATTGGAAGCACCACAACGAAATCCTATCCAGAATACAAACTTTTAATAAGAGAGGATCAAAAGAACCCAATACTGCATCGTGTTGACACTCCTAGAAATTACCTAGTAGGAAGCTTACACTTCATATAATCTGCACTAGAATCTAAGTTGTTACCTAGTAGGAAGCTTACACTTCATATAATAACCTGCACTAGAATCTAAGTTGTAAGCACTCATCGCTTTTGATGCCATACCCATGTCAGACTCTCCAAAAATACAATACTTTTGGAGAGTCCGACACGCACCCGCTGACATATTTGAAGAGTCCGAGCAACATAGACTAGAATATTACCTGAGCTGGTGTCACATCAAATGATGGACGCGTATCAATATCGGTTCCCTGGGCACAAACGCATGAAAGGCCTCTGCCAAGCCATGCTGTTGATCCTGCCATGACCTCTGCAGTAACAGAAGGAAACAATAATCTAGGGAAAATGGGAGGTCAATTTCTCAGTAACAACATGCTTCATAGTGTATAGAGATAAAAAAAAGATTTAGACACATGAAGAGAGGCACATTCATTTTTTATTATTAAGAAGAGAAGTTAATCCTTCATTTATTTATTTTCCGTTTTTGGAATAAGGAGTTAAAGTGTATCTTTCTAGACAAGAAAAGACAACTCTAATGAACAAAGTCTAAGTTGCTCGGACCCTTCACTTTTGGTGCCGCACCCGTTCGACACGGCATGGGTGTGGATGTGGGTGTGGGATCTGTGTCCGATTTGGTACACGGATTTTGGGTACTTTGACCAAAATCGATGGGAAATGTCACTCTTTTTCTTTCTTTTTCCTTTAATCTCCTTCCAGGATTCTCCTCAAGTTCTCCACATAATATCTCATAATTTAGGTTTGATAACTCTATTTTTAAATATTTTAATTATTTTTAGGTGAAGCCGCACATCCGTATTCATTCATGGATCCATATCCCCTAATCATAAAAATTAGATAATGAAGGATCCATCCACACCTGTATCGCACACCCGCACCCGAGTACGAGCAACTTAAAGCAAGGTTTCATAACTGACGAAGAGGTGTCAAGAATGCATCAATTCAGCAACTATGACAAGGTTCAATTGTGTAATCGGTATAATATCACAATTAAATACATGGTACATGCATGGGTACGAAAACAGAAGCTCACAAATGTTAGAGAACAAATATCATGGGCTATACTACTCAGTTAGTAGAAATCCTACCCACCAAAATTGTTCATTGAGAAGTGGAAACATCTGTATACTTTTTTTCTTTTTCAGTGTTTAGATTATGTTGATGATGAGAAATAAGCACAAAGAGAGTGCTGTTGCAGATGTACAAAAACAGCAGGGTGTGTTGAACATAAATATACCATTCAAGTGTCTTGACATACATGAACTAACCTTATTTATGCACAACAAGAGAAAAAAAATAACCTCCCACCACTGAGTACAAAACAAGAACCACCTTAACACAACTTCACTATATTGCCTTTTATAATTGTCTATCAAAAAACAATTCCCATTTGAAAGCTAAAATTAGATGCAATCATGTAATGTATAATCATTAAATACAGAGGAATTCTTTTTTAAAAAAAAAAATAACATGTCAGGACACAGTATATATTAACAGTTGACAGAATTTAATAGGGCAGCTCAATACACAATCCTGCTTTCTCATAATGTGCAACCGTGAGATGAACAGCCTGGTTAAGTAATAACAATACCCCTAATGCAGCCCAAAAGATAACATAAATGACCTAGTAAATTCTCAACCACTCCATTCTAGTGTTCTAAAGCTATCAGTGATAGTTGGACTGGCTAAAGCTACTTTTCGGACATTTTTGCTTATATGAAAGGTCAACATCCGACATCCTAGAAACCAAAACTATGAAATAATAGGTTTTTGGAGAAGAATCAAATAGACGCCTCTATAGGCATATTTGCCTACTGTAATTCCGCAATTTTACAAATAAGCTTCCCAAACTTTGTACATGCATCTTTCTTGCGGAACAGAGATCTAAAGAAATTTTGCGGAAACTCACCACAAAATTAAAGGCAACCAAAAATTTCAATTCATAGATAAAGAAAGCAATAAGGAATAAAAGTAGAGACTAGAGAGAGGTGTCATAAATATTAAATTAAAGAAGGAATATAGCATACATACCAGAAGATGAATGGCAAGTACTATTCCCTCTTTCAAATCCTTGGGATATCCTCCTCACTGCCACGAACGATTCTCCTCTATCCTCCATTTTTACCAATTTTAAATCTACCTTTTCTGGAAATCGATTTCTTGAAGAGAAATGGAAGGTTCCTTCGTTGAAGCCGTAAGATCTGCAACAAGGGAAGTGTTTATTTATATACTATGCGTTATATCCAGCTAGCAGATATAGTTGTTCTGATTGTGATCTTCACACCAAATTTTCTTCTTAAGAAATCACGGAATGAGTGAGGTTTTGGGTGGGGTGGGGACTGCCGATCCAATTGCTTAATCTATGAGTTTATTTATTCATGTATTAATTAATTTTATAATTTGTACATACAATTAATTTCAAATAACCTTTTGCTCCTAAGTTTCAAAGGTTATATAAACGTCTATCACATATAAATTTTATATGATATTTAAGAAATTTATGTGGATAGAGGTTAAGTGGTATTAGTTATAAATGAATTGAAATAATAAAAATTCTTCAATCTTTTGTGAGGATTATACGGCAAGGAGAAATAGAGATAGATTGTGTATCTAGGAGAATGTCAATACTAAAGTTTATTTCTCTTTCAAAAGGAACACTAGGAAGATTATCGAGAAACACTTTTGGAAAGTCATTGACAATCGAATGTGATTCAACATTAGGGGTTTCACAATCCATACTCGAACAAGATGATAGAAGCAATCTTTAGATATCATTTTCCTACCTTTTACGCAAGATATGAATTGACCCTTAGACGCTGCATTTCCTCCTTTCTGTTTTAAGATAGATTTGTTGGAACCTAGAGTGTGACCAATCGGATCTTGTAGTCTATAGAAGCATGGCAAGAGAGAAGTCAATTCATCCAAGGAATAACATCAAATCTAGCATATCAAGCTCTATCAAATAACATGAGTGACTATATGAAACAAGGGAAATTTTATAGGCTTGTAGCAACAATAGAATCATTAACACGGGTAGAGACTAAAAAAGGTTCTAAAAGTATAGAGGGACAGAGATCAAATCTCAGTCACATAAGGAGTCAGAAAAGACAATGTAGCATCTAGATCAAGCAAAGCATACACATCATGATGAAAGGATTTTAACATATCATCCATAATATCTAGAGAACCCTCGTGATCCTATCGAGTCTAAAGAGATCGAACCTATTCTGAATAATATAGACTTTGATAGCAACTTTATCAAATCTCAGACTATCATGATTGACACCCAGACTAACCCTCCAGTGGGAGAACCATTACTATAACTCAACCAACAATTTAATACTACGGAAGTAGGTTTAAATAACTAAATAATGAAGTTTACATAAACTTCAAACAAAATTTCAACAACGAACTAAACAATGCGGAAGAAATAACCTTGAACCTAAAAGTCAATGTACCAAAACATCTAACAATCAACCAAAGTCTTAACACAAAGGGATACAACCCAACAAATGAATAAGTAACT
Organism: Solanum habrochaites; assembly: GCA_027704765.1. Taxonomy (NCBI): domain Eukaryota; kingdom Viridiplantae; phylum Streptophyta; class Magnoliopsida; order Solanales; family Solanaceae; genus Solanum; species Solanum habrochaites. The sequence continues at coordinate 13,330,828 of JAKWJA010002498.1, forward strand.
AACTAGAAGAGTCTAAGTCCGAAATATAGGCATAGACGAAAAGAGAACTCAAGGCAGCCTTGAAGAATTGGCTCACCCTTGAACTCGAAATGATCACTGATCTTAAGCGAGGTCTGTCAATAGTCTCCAGAAGATGTCATGTAGTCAACAAAAATAAGAGCAAGTGCGGTATCAGTACACAACCACAATGTACTGGTAGGATCATGTGTCTATCTCAGTAAGTGCAACATAAGCTAGTAAAAACAACATCATAAACATGCAAAATACCGAACATATACAATATCAATTATTACATGCTCAGCATGTACATTTATAACAAGTCGCTGATCCTCTCATGGAACCCAAATTCAAATTTTTAGCATACTGGAACATGTAACCGATCCAATAGTTATGTCAGAATGTGGCAAACGATCTCATATTTATGTTAGAACGTGACAACCGATCCTAATTAGTTATGTCAGAATGTGGAAAGTGATCTATTCAACACACCACAATCACAAGTATATTCTCAAATCATATAATCAAAGAAGTGATTCATGACATATAGTTATTCTTTCATATTCATTTACATTTAATGTGATCAACAATGCAACATTCGCATTCATGCATGCATCATAATGAGGCAAGAACCAACATATATTACACAATCATAGACTCACAACCATCACCTACCTCGAGAAAAGCTTGAAACCCTAAAAAACTTGATCCGGATTCGTTTTGCTTGATTTTGGTCTACAAACAATCAATATAATATGGAAATCAATAAACAATTACTAATTACCCAGATTACTAACAATTCTAACAACCCTAGATCATACACATGATCTCAAGTATCAAAAATAGGGTCTTTTTCACCATGATACCATATCAAAACCCTCCCTCATCAATAATTACCCATTAAATTACGTTCTACAAGTCAAAAATGGATTTGGGGAGTTAAAATATTGCCTTTCGACTCAAGAATGGTGGAAAATTGTCAAAAATCATTTGGGTTCATTCCTTAGCTCTAAAAATTGAAAAGTGCAGGGTAAAGACAATTTGGGGTTTATTTACGACTTTAAGTCGCATCTAGACCTCCACAGAAGTCTTCACCTCGCTACAGCGGCACTGCTAGAGCGATCAAAATCATTGCCGAAGTGGCCTTCACGTAACAATGAGTTATTTAATAATTCCAAGACCTCCATTTCACAACACACCTTTAACAAACAATGCTCAGAAAATAATATTCATCCAGAGAAAACGATTTCAGGAGTTCTACTCTCCCGAATTTAATTTCGTAACTACTCATGTTTTAAATCAAGATCATAATTAAACCACCCGACTGTTACCAAAATTTTCTACACCTTAATGATTCCGATTTTTCCCTAATCTGGATTAGGTTGGAAAATTTTAAGTTACTACAAAAAAGTTTTCCGACCCGAAGTTTTTCCCCGTTGGATTTTCTATAACGAAGGAACCTGATCTTTCACTCCTCCACACTCATATCCTCTTAGTGAATATTAATGAACTCAATAACCTTTGCCTCTTACATCTCAAGCGAAAAGAAATGATAAAGAAAAGATCTTTTGATTTCTCCCCTTCGAGAGGACTTACATCAATTACCCTCTCTTCCTTCTATTGATTGAATCAAACTTAAGCAACACTCTTGAGTTGATAAGCGGCCAGCTCCACTTTTTCCATCGATGTCACAAACAAAATCTTCATTATCTTATAAATCTCATCAATAAACTAATGAGGATCCTCATCAACTTTTCACCCATGAAACACTAGGAGATTCATCCTAGTGAAGTCTCTCACTCTTATTGTCGTCGTACCCACAGTTGGGTTCACAGAAGTAATGACCTCTCTATTAGCTTGGTCAGTCAAAGCTCGAGCCAACACTTGAAAAGTGACTCAAAATTTGGCATGAGACGCTTGCTCGGACAAAGGATCAATCGACACTTGAGGAACATCGGGCTCCGTATTCCTTTTTGCATTAGCTCTTAAAGGTGACATATCCTGAAAAGCATCGGACAAGAGTTAGGAGAAAGAACTTTATAGAAATGAACTATATTGCACAACTTTTGAGTAGTGAAAAAAGTGTAGTTTCCTAAATGTCTTGTACTCTCCCATTCATTAACATGGAACGCTTCACACTCATGAACAAAACTCTACTCGACGCGGCTTGTTAGACATACTAAGACCTTTTCCAAAGTTTGGTATGTTGAATACCATATTTGTCATGACCTAAAGTACACCATAGAAGTGACATGGTATCTAGGATTCTGAGATACCCTAAACAATCCCCTTGACCTAAGCATAACATAATCAAATACAATTTAAGAGATATAATCAATATAAGTATTGAATCATAAGATGACATAAATGGTATCAACAAAGTACATATAAGAGTATGCGAAATACTAATATATCTAACATAATTCTTTTTAACATCATAGGAGTGGTTGGAATGTAACCCATACACCATGTACAAATATGAAACAACAAAGATCATCAAAGCAATAAATTGGTTATGGCTTTTTCCTTGAATCATGAGACTCACCTCCAAAGAACTTTTATGAAAGCAACTTCTTTATTTCTCAACTTCCAAACTTAATTGTCTAAAATGTCAACCAGAACCTCTTCATATAAGAAACTTCCCTTAAATCGCAAACATTCAAATAGAAATATAGACGTCAGATCTCCAACACTATTCTTCAAAAAAGAGACATGGAATACTAGATGTACTGATGCTAAATTAGTAGGTAAATCTACTTCAAAAACAACCTTGCAATGCTTTAATATCTAATATGGGCCCATATTCCAAGGACTAAGCTTCTTTTTTTTTAATCTCATAACACTCTTCATGGGTGAGATTTTCAAATAAACTCAATCATCGACATTGTAACACCTCAGAAATCTAACTAGGATTATATAGGAGGGAAAAGAGGTGAACCACGGAGGGGGTCCACGTTTTGTGTACGGGACCCGTCACCCCCATCTTGGTTCTGTCGTGCCCCATTTTTCCTCAAAATGGGTTTGGACGCACGACGTAGCAACGCTTTTTGATTTGGGTTTGAAGAGTCGTCACCTAACGAATTAAGGCGCGTTAGGGCACCTATTCTAACATAATTAATTCTAGGTAAGGTCAATGAACCAAAGATCAAGGTAAGGGTTCAAATTACCTCAAGGGGAAGGTGTTAGACATCCCTCGAGGTCCACAAATGTGGGTTTCTGCCATATCTCATGCGATTTATGTGGGGGTTACAAGTAGCAAATAAGGCCACTTCATGTATTATTCATTTAATTAGCAAGCTTACTAAGTGACAATTTAATATTAAATGATTAAAACTATTTTATTATTTTAATTAGTTATTTAAGAATGCGAGACTAGGCGATAACCTAACACTAATAAATAAGGTCACATTATTATTTTAATTAGTTATTCAAGCCTGTGAGAGTAGGTAATAATATTGAATAACTAACACAGATAAAATCAAAAGAAATAGCGAGAAGACAGAAAGTAGTAAAGTATATTGGAAAATGTCAATTTATTTAATGAAACTACACCAAACAAATATAATTAAATCAAAACAAATAAAGGGACAAAAGGGAAAGGAGACTCTGGGAGATTTTTTGGATCAACACTCGACTTTTAATTTTATTTCGGACATATTCTATGTAGATACAGAAAAAACAAATGTTTGTCATTTAGACAGAGTCGATGCCATCATATACATAGGGCTAGCTACCCCTACTCCACCGCCACATGCATTTCGTCCTAAAAGGTACCTATCGTCTCCGCTTAAGGTCCAAGAGGCATTGGACTACTAGTAGGGTGGTTTTAGACAAAATAAAATATAAGGCCCACCTATACACCAAACAAAAAGAAAAATATCTGGACAAGATTTGACACCTAAAGTATCAATTTCGCCTCTACATTTTATTAGACATGCTATCACGCACACATATTTGTGAAAATGATTTCATGCTAGTGTGTGAATATACAAATATACGAAATAAATTTAATTATGTGAGGGCAAATAATTATGATATGGATGCATATTTCATTTAGTGAAACATGCAAAAATTATTATTCAATAGTTGATTAAAAGTGGCAAGACAATTGTTCTAAAGTCGCAAATTTTAATATTAACTTTATGTAGCATTCGATTTATTCGATGCATAAATTAATTAGTAACGAATTTTAAATGACAAAGAGGTTAATTATGATGCAGAATTAATTATTTTGTGCAGATTTAATTTAGGCAGATTAGTATGGCGGATTAAGATAAAACACATGCAGAAATTTATTCTTTTACGGTGAGTAGAAAATATTTGCAGAATTATATCATTTTTAAATATGCTGGATGTTATTAAAGAATAATCTTAACAAGCAATATTATTTAATTTTTATCAACATTTTATCATAGGTAGATCCTATAGACATGGTGTCTAAGTGAACATGCTGAAATTTGTTAATAAAAATTCACATCAATAAATAAAAAGTAGGACATATTGACATTTAAGATTTTATTCTTTTTAAAGTAAGTAACCATGCTAGAGATTAATTGATTATTCCTATGAACATGATTTCTAGGTTAACCAAGTTGGTTGATTAATTAGAATAGTTTAAGCAAGTTATTTAAATTTATCATCAATTTTATTTGATTGATTCCTATATGCAGGGGTTCTAAATGTGAACAATCTGAAAGAATTAGTAAGGGTAACATAAAAAATTATGACATATCAATACTTCTAAAAGGTTCAAGTTTTCTCTTGTTAGGTTCATTAGTATGCTGAAAAAAGTTATTAACATATAAAAGTTAAGATCTAAGTTATTAACATATCCTATTGATTCAAGTTAATTAATTAATATACAAACAAGACAAGAAAATATTTGATTTTAAATATATCATTTGGGTGATTCCAATATGTTGCATATTCTAATGATATTAACAATAGACATATTGTTTGTATCAATCACATCATAAAATAAGCAAAGAAAACACTAAGCACATATATACCCCTCCCCTTATAGCCTATTCCCCCAAATTTATTTCATATATCGAGATAGAGTTAGAGAGCTATACAAATATTACAAGCCGAAATAAATACCGGATATGAATTAAAAATACGAAAATTAAATATAACACCTCCAAAAATGACTTAGGTGAAACTAGGGACTAATGTGTGTGACATGAAGTCTTGAAGTCCTAAGATGGTTTAAAGTGATGTTTGAGGCAGTGTCTCAAGATTTGGGTTAAGTTTAAAGTCAAACGTCAAGGGATGACCAAGACGTTCGACGACTAGTCACCTATGTGCATTATGTGTTTTCATGTGCTTATGAGTGAGTAATGAGTTTATTTGGTCCTTATATGACTGATGATGGTGCTTATAGTCAGTGTGTTGAGTTTAGCAAGGTTTGGAGGTCAAACGTCCTGACATTCGAAAGATAGCCTTTAGACATCCTTGTGAGTTAGGATATGTTTTAGAATGTTGTGTGGCTCGTTTGATGTTGAACCTATTTGGAGATGTTGATAATACCTAGACGTATATGTTTAGAGGTTTAACTTCCGGGTATAACTCCACCTAGGACCCAGAAGGGGCCCTAGAGGAGGACCCAACTCAAGACTTGAAGTTGCATGACAGCTTGCATGTAGTGCCAAACGACGGTCAGTCGATGGAACGACGGCTCTTAGACTTGGGGCGTCGATAGAGACTGAAAGTGTGAAGGTTGAGGAGCTGCAGGAGGAACCAACGAGACCCCCCATAGACGGGGCGTGGTCTCACCCATGGACCGTCGATGCTAGGACAAGATGGTACTGTAAACTGCATGCAATTATCTGTTAAGGCTTGGGGTTTTTGAAAAATTCACCCATTATAAAATAGGAGGACAATTACTTTGGGTGTTTATGGGTATTTAAAGAGTATATAAGTCATAAAACTCTCAGTTAGACCCTAGCACCTAAATCAAAATCAATTCTCTCCCAAAGTTTCTTCAAAAACCTCCACGAGATCTCAAGGTGAACATAGAGCTTGAAGATGGATCTTCAATGAAGTTTCTTCTTCAATTTTCATTGGATTATTATAATAAGGATGCGATTATTCATCTAAGGCTTGCTATCACCTTAGAGTCAATTTCAAAGATGATTTTCAAAGATTTCAAAAAGATGAAAAAGTCCAGTTTCTACTCTAAATCTTGGGTTCTTGCATGAAATGTTTTAAAACATTAAGATATGACATTTTGATGTATAATTTATGTTTTTCAATGAAATTCTCCATGAACCCTTGACTTCTCAAATCTCTCAATTTGAATAAAATAGGGGTTATGTGATCATGCTTTGATGTTAATGAATTCAAGTACAGGTTGTTATGGGCTTTTGATTCATGTATAGATTATGATTGATTGGTTTATAGGCTGTTTCAATTTTATCAATGAATATTGTATATTCTTAGATCAATTGAATATTAAGCTTATTGAATTGATATTGACTTAATGCTTATGAATTCTAGTGTAGTTTTCTATGGGCTATTGATTTATGTAATACTTGTATTAAATTGGTATCTAGGTTGTCTTAGATTGATAAATATATATTAAATTGACCTAGATTCATTGAGTATTATAGTTTATGTGTTGACTTGATGTTCATGGACATAAGTAAGTGCTTATTGGTATTGAATTGGATGAGTTAGCTTTGGATTGAAGTGGTGAGATTGAATGGGTGGTATGATATTCTAACTCTCTTAATATTATGTATAGTTTTTGTATTACATTGGTGATTGGTATGGTCCACTTATGGTGGCGGTGCTATGTGAATTGATGTGGCCTTGTCGGCGTTACTTTATGTATTATGATGATCATGTCCTTGTCGGCACTACTTGAAGTGTTAAAATGAGTAGTGTAGTTGATTTATGTGAAGTATGAGCATATCTATCTACATGTGATCAATGTGAAAGCATGCTATCTTCTATTGATATTAGGTGATCATGTTAGACTATGACTATGTACTTATGAGTGTAGTGTTAGAGTTGATGCATGATTGTTCCTATTTGACTATATGAGTCTATGATGGTTATATTGATGATGTTATAGTAATGTATAGGATGACATGAAGATGATAAGGTTCATTCCTAAGTGCTTCAAAAAATGATATGGCATATGGATTAAAGTAAAGAATGTTGTGTCTTGTTTTGGTAGACTTGTGTCCCTTACTTGATACATGTATGAATGATATGTGGATATGAGATGTCTTGACTAGGTAGGAATACTTCACCCTTGTCATGCATGAATGAATGATATGTGAGACCTTAAATGATGTTAAGAAGGTCATGTACGTGGAAAAGGTTATGCTATGAATTTGAAGTCGAAGAGCCGTAATGGTATCCTTCATGTAAAGGATGATGGACTTAGGGTTGGTTGGGTAGAACGACGTCATATCATCCTTAGGAAAATCATGATGAGCTATCTTAGTCGCCATTGGAAGGTAGACCTAGTAGACCACTTTGGTAGGGTGAATGTCATTGGGTTATGAACTAGATATAAAACCTCTTCATGTGATCCTTTAATGTCAATTACTCTATAAGAAAAAAGGCTAGCACTGAGTGAGTGTGTCATGGGAAGTATATCTACTTGAGAAGGAGACTAGAGTACAATGTAGCTATACTTGAGAATGAGACTAGAGTGCATAAAGAAGCCCTTCATATTCCTTAACCATGTGCCTACATGGGATATGTCCTAGTTCTACCGTAGGCAAGTAGAACACCCATTGGAGTAGGTTAGAACTCTGATTTCCATGTCTAGCTATCATGGTCTATGTCAGTTATTGCCAATTTCAATCATATAGGATGCCTACTAGCATTAGAGAAGTTCTATGGAGTTTAGGTGGTGGTATGGGACGCTATCTAGACATTGCACAATAGGCTTTGAAAATGTTAGTTAGAGTCCCTAGGTCTTGTCCAAGACCATTACTTGAATGTCCTTATGTGATGAATGAGTCTTAAATGAACTAATGAAGGTAATGACTTAAGTCAAGAATGTCTGTTAAATGAATAAGTGAGAATGGTTCTATCTTCAGTAGTCTATAGGATCTCTTAAGTGTGTGTGTAAGGGATCGTATGGGATGTCGCTTCATAACTCACTCAAGTAAGACTTAGAATCACCATTGGTAGGAGGATCTCATGCTCATGTGTTTATGTGCTTGGTGTGTATCTCATTATAGGTGGTTTTAAGGATCATTTAGGTGTGCCTAGAGAGGGTGTATAGGCGGTATATCTTTGTCTTACTTAAGTGAGTCTTAGGATAGCTTTTAGTGAGAGGATTGCATACTAGGAAGTTATCTATGTGAAGTTGATAGGCTTCACTTTAACAGAAGGAGTTCACTGTAATAGTGAACTTGCTTACTGTGAAGTTGTTCCAAAAAATGTGAATAATTGCTTAAATGATTTATTATATGTTCCTAACGTGTTAAATGTTGTTCTTATGCTTATAGTATGATGTTTTAATCAAAATTTATGAAAAACATGTTATTTACTAAATGTCCCTTTTTCATGGTTTTTGCATGACTTCCATACTTAGTGCATCTAATGTGTTAACCCCTTCTTTTCCCTTTTTGACTAAAGTGTAGGGAATTGGAAGTCTTGATATGCCATGGAGGATGGATAGGTTTCTAAGGGTTGAAGATGAAGTATTGGTGAGTCCTCATCGATTCGAGGACAATATCCACATGTTCCTATGTCTTAGTCTTTATTTTATGTCTTGTATGGGCTTAGTCCCAAGTATTGTATACTCCAAATTTTAGATGGTTCAATGAGATGTTGTAAAGGTTTAATGTTTTAAATGAAAGTCTTCCGCTTGTGTAATGATTATGGAAATAGTTATTCATGAATGAAGAAAATTTTAAATTCTTACTCATTTTAGAATGTTTAGTATGCAATGAATGATACGAGTGGCTTTGATGAGACTTCTTGAAGTCTCATTTGCCGTGTGGCGACACAAGGATGCACTAACTCAAATATTAAATCTTAAAACCAGATTAGAAATGGCCACAATTGCAATAGAAATTGAAATGAAAGGGTGACTTTAATTGAAATAAGATTTGAATTGGAGTGGTTAGAATTTAATGAAATTAGATTAAAATAGGCTAAGATTTAATAATTTTTGAGGAAAATTGAGGAATTTTTTATCCAATTAAAATACTACAAACATCATAATTTTTTTAATATATAACTAAAACCAATTAAATTTTAAAACATTTGAATAAAACAATATTTTCAAAAAATTTAAAATATTTTAATAATATTTACAATAATTTTATAAAGTAAACATACTAAAATATGTAATTCTATGCAAAATCGACTAAAATTCGAAACTTAAAATTAATTTTAAAATGCGTATTTAATCGAATAGCATCCCTAAAAATAAAATTGGGTTTCAACAGGTTCATTTTTGAAAAAATGCGGAGGACCAAATACCCCCTTCACTAGCCATAAAACTCCACACAAGTCGTCAGGTTGCCCGTGAAAGTGACCAGAAGCCACCCAAGGCCACTGTGACAAACCACAGACCGCTCGATGGTACGTGGACCACACATGGGTAGTTAAGTGGATTGTGGAAGCCACCCTAGAACCACCTAGTTCTAATGAGGAACCCAAATAATATTTACGACCCGTGGTGCTTCACACGGTCTGTGAAGTGGACCGTAGAGGGAATATGACAACCTTCAAGTTTTGGTTCAACTTTAAACGGTCATATATGATGACTTGCATTTTTATCATTCACATACTTCATATAAACATATTCAAAGGCCAAACATCACATAAGATCACACATAGAACTTATGACATTTTTGAAGTGACTTTACAATGAACTAATTTCCCTTAATAGTTAGCATTCTTTTCGTTTATTTATTAACCTCCAAGTAACCCTCTAGTGATGCTTGGTGAAATGCATCACCTTAAGGCCACAAGTAAACATACATATAACCTACATAAGCCAACACATATCATCATATAAGCATGATACATCAAAGGCACATTTGAGTAAAAACCTTAGGACATTACAGTAAGCTACTTTGATTTGTACATATTTTTACCACTCTTTATATGCATCATTATAAGACCTTGTTCATGACCCCAATATTTGTCTACTAGTGCAATGAACATATGGATCCCCATAACCCCATACATTCTTAGTAAACCCTTCATGACACAACAATCCTTAACATTCAATTTATACCTCAATAACTAAGTGAAGACAACCTCATTCACATCTATACAAGACCTTCATCATATAGTCATTTAGACTAACATAGTGAATATAAGGATAAGACCACATCATACAGATTCATACCATCCACATCTTCATAACAAGTAGACCAATACTACAAAGTCATGCATATGGACATAAACATAATCATACATATTAGGTCACCTTCTAGGACTTCCTAAGGAGATACTTGTGTAATGTCTAGATGGGTTCATTACTTCCACCTATCCTAAGTAACCTCCCTTAAGTCCTCCTACTAGGATCCTATTCATTTACTTTCATTGTCCATTTTACATTAGGGAAACAAAAACCTTAACCAACACTAAGACCATGGGTGCTAAACATGGAATTTGGTGTCATCCCCTCACACCAAAAAGAGGGCATCTTACTTTCCAAGGTAAGACATGAGTAACATACTAGCATCTTAGGTGATATCACTTTATAGATTCTATTTGGCTAGCATAGTTTATGAAACTAAGATATATGTATTCTCCCTTTACATGCCACTTGGCAATTGCGGTTTCCTCTCATGGGAATCCATTGAATGAGTATCCCTCTTTGGGGATTCAACACCCATTATAGGATTATAGGATGAATCTTCCTCTATGGGAAGCCATAACCTCCTATTGTCAAGTTCACTCGGTGCTAAGATAAGTTTCCTTTATTAAAAACCTTCATTAACATTACTTTATAAAATACTGGCTTAGGAGAGTCATACCCTCATGTTCTTCGCTCATAGGTCGTAGATGAAAGTTCTTCAACCTAAATCATGTGAGAAGATCCTTTCACATGGACATAGCATATGTATTGGCACTATCTAGTTTAGGATACACTTGAGCACACCTTTCAAGTCTCCTCTATTGAATAGATCATCATTCATGTGTGTGTGTATACATATATGTGAGCAAACCTTTCACATAACACATTAAGTCACACATGTTCATACATTCATATTCATACATATAGAAACCAAAACTAGAACTATCCTATCAAGGTACACATGTGCAATGCATAGGCAAAGTCCCATACCCTTGCCCATACTAGTACACCTATCAAGTTATCCTAGCTAAGGAAACACATATCATACTTTCATAAACATCATCTTAACATGCATAGTAGTAGACACTAGTGAATATGAGAACTACCTTTCATTTAGACACTATGGCCTATACTACTTGTAACATGCATGTACAGTGACGGTGTGTGTAGATTGGTCAACATTATCACATAATGTCTATCAAAAACACATTGAGACAACCACCCTCTTAGACCATAATACTCTTTCAAACATAAACCACACAACACACAATAGCATAGCAGACAAGCCAACTTCCTATTACACTGAAGACTCCTAACTTGTACTATTCATGCATTCACATAGGGGTACGTAGGTAAGGGATTATTAACTCTTTTAGTCATCAATGGCATCACCTATACTTTACCCATATATACACATGCTTATACAATTTCCATACGACCTAGATGACAACTAGAATAGGATAATAGGCATAAACTTCTCATAGTATCATCATAAGCATATGTTCATCAGTTTGCCTTCAAGGCCATGGTCAACACATATATAATGACAATAAGGTAAACACCGCCACCATAAGTGTACCATACCACACAATACCATACAAGGCTTCATCAACTACATTAATATAGAAAAGTAGAGGGATGAGCCATTCTTACCAATTCATCAATCTTTGATCATCATTGATCAATACTCCTTTCTCATCATTTATTCATTATAGAGCAGTATCTTTATCTGCTTAAATCATAAATAAAACCATGTACATGTCGTCACAAGAGCATGATATAACTAGTGCATTATATCACATATATGGTAGAAAGTAGAGAGTTATAGATCATCAAGTAACTTCCCTAGTTTGGCTCATCAATCATCATGTATCAATAATATACATTTAGGGTAGTAGGTAAATAGATATAAACAAAATCTAAATCATGCTTCATCTACCCTAGAATTAAGATCATATAATGTTCATTACAACATTCAAATTGTAGGCTAGATCAATTCATGCCAAGATTCCTTTTCTTTGATCATAAAGAATTTATACCCACAACTCATTAATATAATCAATATAAGGAAGTAGTTAAAGACAATATAATCTACACGAAATCCTACTACAATTGCCATAACCTCTAGATCATAATGTACACGATACTTTAGATATCAATGGAAAATAGAAGAATCATAAACTAATCGACATTGATCTACATGAATCACTTATTTACAATTCATAAATAATATCCAAGTAAGATAGTACACACAACCATCCCTACAAAATCAAATTCCACATTAAATCATTAAGAGGTCAATGCTGTAGTGAATAATGGAAAACCAAGCTAAACATGTTCAAATATTCATACAATGATCCACATGTAATATTCATCATCAATTCAACATTAATTCACGCAAATAACAATAGATATAACCACTTCAACGTAATAAAATCATAATTCAATCGATAACAAGTCAGGATCATAAAGCCTATGCAAGAAATAAATCAATATGGGGAGGGAACATGGGTTCATCATGCAATTGGAGTAAAATCAAGTTCAAACCAACACATTAACATCAATTAATCATGATTTATTCATTAAAAACATTTTGAGAAGGAGCCCATGGATAGATTGAAGAAGAAGAACTTTGATCATGAAATTTTCTTTAAAAAACATTGAGATTAACTCTCCAAGTGAAAGGCTACTTAGAGATGAAGGATCACCATAACTTTATCTACATTAATGCCTCTAAATTTTTTTGAAGAAACCATATTTATTCATGCTCCAAGCAGTTCTTGAGCTTTACCAACAATGGAAGTTTATAGGGAGAAGATTTTTGGAGGGAAAGGTTCAATTTCGTGAGAAGGGATTAGGAATGGTCTGTTCATGTGTATCATCCCTTATATACACCCAAACAAAGGTAAATTAATCAATTAGATTCATTTTAGGACGTGGGGTGAATGGGAATAAAATAGTCCGCTAGACAGTGTTGCAGGCCACCATCAACGGAACCCCATCGACTGGCCGTCCTTCGGCTTCCGTCAATTTGACCTTGTCCTATTTTTTGGTTGAGACCTTCCCATGATAAGTTTCCATTGACAATACATCACCAATTGGCCGTCGTTTGGTTCGTCGATTAACACTGCCATGGTAGTGTCTCGACTAGCCTTGGGTCCTTTTTGTGGGCCCTTTTGCGAGGCCCTTTAGAAGTCATACCCAAACATTTATAACGTAAATACAATCCTTAATAAGTTGTGTACCTACAACATGAGTTTTAACCAAAACAAATACACGTAACACTTCCAAACTGGCCAAGACACACTTGAGCGTCTTAAAGGGTATCTTTCGAATGTCTTGGACGTTTAACCTCCAAACTTCACAAAAATCCATATTCAATCTTTAAAAATCACTATAACTCATTTAAAGACTTCATAATATCATGTCATACAATATATTAACACGCATGGACACATGAGACACATAGGTGACTAGTCGTCGAACGTTTTGGTCGTCCCTTGATGTTTAACTTCCAAATCATCTCAAACTTTACACACTGCCTCTAAACCATATTATAATTCATTTTAGGACCTTAAAACCTTAATACAAACATGTTAGGCTCTAGAAACCCTATATCATTTTGGGGGTCTTATAATATCCCCCACTTGGGAACATTCGTACTCGAATGACGCTTAGAATACTTTAATCACATCAAGGACTTAATACATCAGAGAGAAGTTCATCGCATTTATAAAATAATCAAATCATTTTAGCACCTAATGCACACTAGCAAGAAAAAATTCCATTCACTCACTATTTAATGCATCAACCACAAAGGCTCTTATCATGTTCATAGGAGGAGCATCTTTCTCCTAATCATAACATGGTCATTACACTTCAACTCATTAATATCTCATTTTGCAACTATTCTTTAAGTCACACTTAGAAAGATTTCAAAAACACTCAAGAAGCAATTAGGTACTCACACTTCAACGCACATAGACTTGAGTTAATTTAATCAACAAAGATCTTTATTGATTAGACTTAGTGCCATGAAGGTCACACTCAACCATACCATGCTTAGTGGTGTCCATGGAGGAATGTCTTTCTCCTCAACATACTTACATGTATCATGAGTTCACCTAAGAAAAATACAAGGTCAATTCCTTTTTAAGATAAGAAATTCTCAACTTTTGAACAAAGGCATGCTTATATTTCCTTCCTAGTGAAGTCCAAATGGTAAGTGACACCAAGCACATCACAACAATTACGAAGTAATTTCACAAAATGTCTATTTCTTACATAGTACTCACCTATTTGAGGAAAATAACACAAATCATAGGCACACACATGAATAATTAGCTAAACATGCTTTCACTTTTCAAGAGTGAGCCTACAATCATGCTTCACAAACCATACAAGTCACATAATTTTCAATAGACTCAACATATTTTATTTTAAAGAGACTCAAATTTTCATTATAAGGCTAAACATTTCACCTCACAAGTGACTATTACCATGTTTCTTATCTTATATAATGAAGTCAAATGCACAACTAGCATATCAAGATGCAAATCGACATGAGAAAACATGGATTTTATCAAAAAATTTCTTTCATGCACTTTGTAACATTCATAATATCTTCAAGGTAATGCCAATCAATACATACCAAACGTATAAGGTCATTCAATTCATACTTGAGATAAGACTTCTATCATGAACAAGCTTACTAAATAATCTTTTAGATTCAAATTCAAGTAAGAATAGAAGGACAAGGTAGAAAATATCTACAACCTTAATATGCCATCACCATCCCCCACTTAGGATATACCCAATTTAAGAGCAACTTAACCCAACCATAAGAGGATCTTAACTAAACAACCTTCATTTTCATCACTTAAAAGTGATTACCACTTTAGAAGGAGTTTACAATAAGTTAACATAAGAACACCAAGGTATTCTAAACCTCATCATCATAGGCAAATTATCCTCCAATTATCAAGTTAGGTCATAATATTCGACCACATAAGGTTTTCATATGATACAAGAAGACACCAAGGTCATACATCATTAGGGGAAACAATAGAGGAAACTTAGTCTTAAGGACTCTTTCTTTTATTTCAACATTAAAGTAGGGTAACTTCCAGGTCAATCAAACCCACATCATCACCCTACATAGATAAGAGTACTACCCTCAATTCTAGAATAACATATTTTCCACAACATCAAGGGACTCACAACACAATAAGAAGTTAGAACAATTACAACTCATCATGCCCTAAGACTCTCATTCTTTATTCCAAATAGCAAATATTCCTTTTACATTCATTATCATGTTCATTTGCACCAATTCTATACACATTTTGACAACTTCCAATCAAAGAACAATTTAGTTGGTTTCCGCAAAGATCTTATAATAAGTTGTCAAGTATTACAGTGAACATGCTTCAAAATTCCAAAAATGCAACATTTAGGCAATTGT
Organism: Solanum habrochaites; assembly: GCA_027704765.1. Lineage (NCBI taxonomy): Eukaryota > Viridiplantae > Streptophyta > Magnoliopsida > Solanales > Solanaceae > Solanum > Solanum habrochaites. The sequence goes on from JAKWJA010002498.1 coordinate 13,346,577, forward strand.
TGGGAAAAAACATGACAATATGAGATATAAAACTTTACCAAAACAAGCATACTATAAACACACCTTAGATCAAGTCTGTACAAAGGACTTCAATCCATACTAGGCAACTTATAAAGGACCACATTGATACAAAGGAAAACATTGAACACTTTTAAGCACATATTCTTAGGATAGCATACTTCTAGAGGTAGTCACTAAGCATTTAAAGTTCAAATCATATCATAAGGCTACCATCATACAAAACCATATAGGAACACACCATTCCAAAAAAACTCGTTTTGACCATAATAACTTCTAACATGCTTTAACTATATCATGACATACATTTCTCAATATAACATGCTATTTCACATAAATTTCCTATATAGTCGTAATTGGCGTCACATCATCAAAACATGCCAAAATTCCCCTTCACACATACTCATTCAACCATAACGCCAAGATAATCATTAAAGCTCACCTTTTCTCCCTCAAGCATAGAAAACAATCTCTCCGAACAATCTCATCTAAAAAGACCACCAAACAAGAAAACATAAGAGAGAGATCTTATAGAGTTAAGTTAAATGGAACGATATGAGAATGATGAAGAAGGGAAACTCTATCATCCTGTATCCTCTCGTACCATTTGATGTGCGCGACTCACCACCAATGATACAAAACTCTACTAGACATGGAAATATGAGACTTCTTGGACCCTAAACAACTTTTAAAACCTCATGCTCTGATATCACGTTTGTCACATCCCGGGAGCACTCCCTAGAAGTAACATGGCGTACTTGACCTCTCGGAGGTCTTATACAAGCCCATAGTTATCATTTATCGCATTGACATAGTAAATTTAGCGGAAAATTTAAAAAATTTCATAGCACATCATATGCTAGAAACTTGACTTCATATATATATATATATATATATATATAAAAAATACCATATTACATAATTACACTCTAAGTCTCTTTGCCATCTTAGACTCAACAACATTATAATACATTAGGGACTCAACCCTTAGAACATAAGACATAACTATACGACATTTAATAAACTCTACATTAAGACATAAGTAGGGAATCCTTGGAACTTAAGGATCCCTTTCCTTGAGCTTGGGAATCATCTAGCAAGATCCTCAATCATAGACATCCTTTAAGCATCTATAACCTACAATTTGTGTAAAAAGTAGAGAAAAATAGGATTAGTAGAAGAATGCAAAAACATGCATTCAAAAGGGACATTTTCTTGAAATCATACTTCATGCATATTTTGAGTAGATCTTCATAAAACCTTTAAACAATTGCATTTATATCATTCACATACTTCATATAAACATATGATCGGTCATACCATTGCTATCCATAATGGAAAAGAGCATTTGCCTATTTATATAACGGATAGTATGCTAGGCCACAAATTGGGAGAATTTGCACCTACATTAAATTTTAGAGGACATGCAAAAAGCGATAATAGATCTCTTCGTTAATATTAATAAAAAAATCTAGATACTTATGATTCAGTAGTAGGAGACAAATCTTATGCTAATGAAGAAAAAAACAAAAGTATATGCTATAGGTTGTACATAAGCAAAGTATTGAAAATCATATTTACTCTTCCTATTTCTAACCATCGGGAAGATTCATCCTAGATTATTCCAACAAATAGCAGAATCGTGGCTAGGGAACTATACTAGCGACCTACCCAATTTATTGTAGAAATTTTCGCGATCAATGCTTGGACCATGCAAACTAGAAAAGATGGGCTGTCAAGAACGTAGAAGAGGTAGGATGGGCATTTGGTCAGATCTAGTATGGATCGTACATGGACGGTAGTTGGAGTCGGCGGCTCTCCCAGAATTCCCTCATCTGAGATCTCTGGGGAAGAGGATAAAGTTGGCCCTTTTGAACAGCTTGATGCACTATATCCCTTCAATCCTTTGAGCGAAATGCGAAAAAAGAAAAGGAAGGAAAATCCATGGACCGACCCCATCATCTCCACCCCGTAGGAACTTCGAGATCACCCCAAGGACGGAAAGAACACCAACAACGAAAGCACTCTGCTGGGCCGACACTGACAATGAGAGACGAAAGCTAACAGATCTTGTAGGATTCCCAAGAAATTCTTTGATTTATTCTGGAAACAGATGATTAATCATCTGCTTCTCACGTTCCGTGAATAGCCGGGACATTGAGGAATAACCAGAAAAGCATTTCGGGAATCGGCCTGATTCCATCTCTTTTCGTTTCGTTTGAAGAAAGGAAGGATCCCAAAGAATCGATCTTTCTTTTCGTTGTTGAATCTTTCTTTCATTAATCAATGTGTGATATTCCGAATCCTTATTACTAATGGAATCCAAATGATCTCTGGATTGATCAGAAGATCCTTTCACTTGGATAGAAGGCCAAACATCACATAAGATCACATATAGAATTTATGACATTTTTGAAGTCACTTTACAGTGAACTAATTTCCCTTAATAGTGAGCATTCTTTTCGTTTATTTATTAACCTCCAAGTAATCGTCTAGTTATTCTTGGTGCAATGCATCACCTTAAGGCCCCAAGTAAACATACATATAACCTACATAAGCCAACACATATCATCATATAAGCATTATACATCAAAAAAACATTTGAGTAAAAACCTTAGGACATTACAGTAAGCTACTTTAATTTGTACATATTTTTACCTCTCTTCATATGCATCATTATAAGACCTTGTTCATGACCCTAATATTTGTCTACTAGTGCAATGAACATATGGAGCCCCATAACCCCATACATTCTTAGTAAACCCTTCATGACACAACATCCTTAACATTCAATTCATACCTCAATAACTAAGTGAAGGAAACCTCATTCACATCTATACAAGACTTTCATTATATAGTCATTTAGACTAACATAGTGAATATAAGGATAAGACCACATCATATAGATTCATACCATGCACATCTTCATAACAAGTAGACCAATACTACAAAGTGATGCATATTGACATAAACATAATCATACATATTAGGTCACCTTCTAGGACTTCCTAAGGAGATACTTGTGTAATGTCTAAATGGGTTCATTACTTCAACCTGTCCAAGTAACCTCCCTTATGTCCTCCTAGTTAGGATCCTATTCATTTACTTCCATTGTCCACTTTACATTAGGGAAACTATAGCCTTAACCGACACTAATACCATGGGTGCTAAACATGGAATTTGGTGTCATCCCATCACACCAAAAAGAGGGCATCTTAGTTACCAAGGTAAGACATGAGTAACATACTAGAATTTTAGGTGATATCACTTGCTAGATCCTATGTGGCTTGCATAGTTTATGGAACTAAGAGATAGGTATTCTCCCTCTACATTCCACATGGCAATTGGGTCTCCTCTCATGGGAATCCATTGGATGAGTATCCATCATCGGGGAGTAAACACCCCTTATAGGATTATATGATGAATCTTCTTCTATAAGAATCCATCACCTCCCATTGTCAAGTTCACTCAGTGCTAAGCTAAGTTTCCTTTATTAAATACCTTCATTAACATTACTTTGTAAATTATAGGCTTATGAGAGTCATCCCCTCATATGCTTAGCTCATAGGTCAAAGATGAAAGTTCATCAACCTAAATAATGTTAGAAGATCCTTTCACATGGACATAACATATGTATTAGCACTATCTAGTTTAGGATACAATTGATCACACCTTTAAAGACTCTTATATTGTCTAGATCATCATTCATGTGTGTGTATATAAATATATGTGAGCAAACCTTTCACATAACACATTGAGTCACATATGTTCATACATTCATATTCATACATATAAAAATCAAAACTAGAACTATCTTATCAAGGTACACATGTGCAATGCATAGGCAAAGTCCCATACTCTTGCCCATTCTAGTACACCTATCAAGTTATCCTAGCTAAGGAAACACATATCATACTTTCATAAACATCATCTTAACATGCATAGTAGTAGACACTAGTGAATTTGAGAACTACCTTTCATTTAGACACTATGACCTATACTACTTGTAACATGCATGTACAGTGACGGTGTGTGTAGATTGGTCAACATTATCACATAATGTCTATCAAAAACACATTGAGACAGCCACCCTCTTATACCATAATACTCTTTTAAGCATAAACCACACAACACACAATAGCATAGGAGACAAGCCAACTTCTTATTACACTGAAGACTCCTAACTTGTACTATTCATGCATTCACATAGGGGTACATAGGTAAGGGATTGTAGTCCTTCTGAGCGTTCATTTAGGGGCCTTGTTAGCGACCTATCATTCTTCCCTAAGCTGTCAGAGTCCGATCGAAGCGAGCAAGAGATAGAAGAGGAAAAAAAAATCTCTCTACTTGCTGCCAACAGTCTTTCTTCAGAATTATATGAACGAGTCGATCCTCCCATCCCGTTTGTTTTAGCAACTTATCCTAAGGTCTCCTCGCCAAGAGCTCCCCGGAGACAACAGAGGAAGCAACCCGTCTGCTGTGGCGGGGCGGCTTTTTTCGGATCTCCGCCCCAACACCAACCGCTGCTGCTGTGGGGGAATTTTGTTGGGATTACAATGGCCAACGGTCTGTTGCTGATTTTAAGTCAAAGGAAAATGTTTGACGTTTTCTCTTTGATTTAAATCTCAACAACGGACGCTCTTGGTCGAAAGTTCCATCAGTTGGAATACTGGATAGAACCTTCATTGCCCACTTGTGGACAGGAAACAGTAATCTTTGCTTAATATAGTTGCAAATTGCAAAGATACATCTCTTACCACCTCCGCCAATCACCTAGCATGAAGCGGTCTTGTGGATAGCTCTCCTGCTCGGGTACCAAGGAAACGGAGCAAGAAAACGTATGCGCATCTGAACTCGAGAAGAAGCTTTCGAAGGCGCGTGTACCATTACTTGTACTTGTTATTCCACTAGTGATTTTTGGCAAGATCAATATATAGTGATCAGTTATGATTGCTCAAACTACGGTACATAGTTTCAAGTTAGGCCTTACTTCAGTCTGGTCTCCTCTCCCAGGTCTCAGCTTCAGGCTCCCACCGAAAAACGTATGAAAACGGCAAGGCAAGCAAATGCACGAACGTATTGGAGGCTTTCTCTCATAAGAATCTTATTTTCATCAGTATACGCCTGATCGGCGAGTTCAGTCACACCTATAGGTCCGCTACTTCAAAGGCATCGCCTCACTTAGATCGCCGGGGTTGGAGCTTCTTCGACCTCTAGCCATGACGCTCCTCCCTTACCTTGGGCTTCAGTAGGTTTCCTATGCTAGTGAATCAGATCTTTGGCTTTACCGTGTTACTATTCGGAGAATGGAGGTGATCTCTCTCTATCTTCAGTCAGTCATTTCTACCGGCTCCGGCTAACTTCCTTTAGGAAGGAAAGCAAGTCCCATCGATTGAGCTGTTGATGGAATAAGGGCTGCTTTCAAACCTGAAAGAGGTCCAGGTCTTGGAATCGGGCTAGGAGCAGCTATTGAATTTGTCCAGTCGAAAGGGAAAGGCGATGACTATCAGTTCTGACTCTTTTTCCAAAGGAAGCGAGTGGAATATAAGACAGCGAGTAAGGGAGTGAGTCTGTCCAAATAAGCTCTTAAGAAGCGGAGTTTCACTCGACAAAAAGGGTTTGGACTGAAACCATTCTCAGACGGAATCGACTGACTTCTAGTTGCATCGGATCTAGAGATCTGTTGCCAGTTCCGATAGAAGGAAAGGAGTAAGGTTTAGGCTTTACCCAATAGTTGTTGAACCCGAGGTTGGTAATAAACTGAAGCTGCTCAGTCTTCTAGCATAGCGGAGTGAGATATATCGAAGAATGAACTTAGCCTTCAACCACAAATGGGGTCCTTTAGGCAGCCGATTGCCCGTTTGCTTCCACTGGCTTACGTCGTGAAAACCCGTCAATGAAATAATGAAATGAAGAGAGGGGCTTTTCCCATCCTATGAGCCCTGCGAGCTCACGAGTCGTCAGTCACTCGGAGGATTTTATCGACCGGAACGCAGCGACGAAGGGCTTACCCCGAGACCTAGCATCGTCGAAGGTCAGGCTTAGGGCACGAGTTCTAAAGTGAATCATAGGGGGTCGCATATATAAATCAGGCTTGTGCAAGCAAGGGACACTTTACTTCAAGCGAATAGTGCTGCCTCGCTTTAGCTAGGCTGAGAATACGATTTCCGACATTGAACTTCAAAAGAAAGGAGGAGAAGACGATCTGCGGCTGCAAGTGTGCATGAAATAGCGCGTATATAAGAGCTGTTTGAATGGGTTGTGTCAGCCTTTTCCATGTATTGCAATTGGCAGATCACAAAAGGCAAGCAAGGCCATTTATCTTATCGTTGGATGCGCAAATCCCCTCTTCGCCCAAGGAATGCTTACCGAAGGGAAATGTTAACTACTTGAATAAGAAGACCGGAGTCTACCTTCGCATTAGGAGTAGTCGGTCTAGCGCTGAACCTACGTGCCTATGACTTCGTTTCTCAGGAAATTCGCGCAGCGGAAGATCCTGAATTTGAGACTTTCTACACCTAAAATATTCTCTTAAACGAAGGTATTCGCGCTTGGATGGCGGCTCAAGATCAGCCTCATGAAAACCTTATATTCCCTGAGGAGGTTCTACCACGTGGAAAGGCTCTTTAATGGAACTTTAGCCTTAGCTGGTCGTGACCAAGAAAGCACTGGTTTCGCTTGGTGGGCCGGGAATGCCCGACAACTCAATTTATCCGGTAAACTACTAGGGGCTCATGTAGCCCATGCTGGATTAATCGTATTCTGGGCCGGAGCAATGAACCTATTTGAAGTGGCCCATTTCGTACCAGAGAAGCCTATGTATGAACAAGGATTAATTTGACTTCCCCACCTAGCTACTCTAGGTTGGGGGGTCAAAAGTATATATATACTTTGTTTAAATAGGGCCCTAAGTGAATCAGACTAACCACCTGTTCATCTTCTTCTATTTGCAGGTACACACACTTGAGGATCAAGACTAGAATCTCCATGGATGGACTCTGACTCTAAACGAAGGAATCTGAGCTTTATCAACATTGATAAGCTTTCTAGCTTGTGCAGGCAGCTGGTGGAACTCCTCAAAAGTGCCAGAAATCTCCTCATCAATGGCATAATTAGCTAGGCTATCTGCCACAGCATTTCCTTCCCTGTACACATGAGAAAATCGCATTTTTTTATCCCTCAACAATGTAATAATTTTCCTGACTATTGTATCAACAGCCCAGGGTGCAGACACCTCTTGTATCATGATCAGTCTAGCAATGGTTGAATCAGTCTCAATCACCACATTTGTGAAGCCTTTATGCACACAGATTTCAGCAGCTAACTGAATAGCCATTATCTCTGAATACATATTAGTTTGAACGGGTAGCAGCACACAGAAAATCACCAGCAGCATCTCTAAACACCACAGCAGCACCACTCTTACCTGGATTACCTCTTGATGCACCATCTGTGTTACATTTAATCCATTGTCCACTAGGGAATTCCCAACATACTCTTCTATAATGTAGCCTGGGGATGTAGCTCTCCAACTCACTAACCAATTCAGGCCAATTAGAAGACAATCTTTTCATCTTAGGAAACCTGTACACCAGTAAATTGTGCAGAGTTGCTGAAACCTGAAAAATTCGCCTGTTCAAGGAGATATTACCACCATACCTTCTTTTCTTTCTCCTCTTCCATAGCTCCCAGACAACTACACAGGGCAATGCTTGATATAAGGGCTTCAGATATACATTTGCAGGGTGTTTCCACCACCTTTGAAATACCTGCTGTAAGCTAACACCATGTGTAAGACCTGCACCCAAGGAAAAGTACTGCCATACCTTATCAGCACATTGACTCTTCAGAAAAAGATACTGCATGGTTTCCACTGTTGGTCGATTACAACACCAAGACCTTGAGGGCATTGTATATCCAAGTCTTGTCAGAATGTCATCCAAAGAAAGGAAGTTAGCAATGCCACACTCTCCATGAGAAGAAAGATATCTTGATTGGCAACCATAACGCTCTAACGCACGTCGTTATGGCGCTTTGGAACACTGCCGATCGCCACCTCTTGCAAGCAACCGTCGGTCACAAATGGGAATAATCATACGCTATCATAGGCGCTTCGAATTTCTTTGGAGATTCTCAATGCAGCATGCGCTGAAATCCGCCTAGCTACTTACTACTCTACTTAACTGAAAATCTAAAATGAAATGGAATTCAAATTGGTCGAGAAAAAGAACCGCGCTAGTCGGAATTTGGGGAAAGATAGAGAGCTCTCTAGGCTCTCCTGATCAAATTGAGAGTTCGCTTTGCCAGTCCATGAATATGCCGCACCCAGCAGTTCGAGGAGTTGGCCAGAAGTAAACAAAGAGCGGTAGAAGAGAATAAAGTGTTGCGCCCATTCTTTTCTTTCATAGCTGGAGCAAATGGAAGGAGACGTCGTGCAAGCCGAAGACTTTGACAGGTGTCGGTAGGCACGCCTCTGATAAGGGCTCGATCCTGAGAATCAATCCCAATCGAATCTATGGAAGGTAGACCCTCTATCCTCTTAATCTTTAGAGTATATATTTTATATAGGATAATAAGTCCACTGCGGTGCCCAAGACAAGGCAAGATGAATAGGAATGTTGAAGGGACATAAGGCTCAACTAAGGTAAGGAAAGACCCTGACCATCTAGGCCACCAATCTTCTTTTTTAGACTATTCATATATTGAATTTTCATCCAGGCAAGAAAAAGTCTATGAAAAGATGTTGTATATGTATATCTTTTTTCTTCTTTGTAATTTGTATGATGATTCAATCAAAATTTCTCGAGTTCTTCTAATTTGTAACCCCTTGACTCCTGCGGGCTACGTTCGAAGGAAACGAGAGTAAGTCTTTCTCCACGAGAGCTTATTCTTCATAAAAATATCTGTGTCTTCTTGCTGCGGATTGAGGTCTCCAAATTTGATATAATCAACGTGTTTTTCCCATGGACAACTCCTTCCTCTTAGGGCTGTCGGGGAGTCCGAGGCGGCTCCAACCAAAAGTAGGAAACTGAGCGAAGTAAAGTAATCAAAGAGGAAGTCAGTGCTAGTAGTAAGGACTTGTCACGATCCATTGGGGCACATAGAATCTATGTCCTAGGTGTGGACGAAGACCGAGACTTCTCTAAGATCCGATTCGATGGTATATCCCTCTTCTATTGTTCTTAGACGGATCTCTCACTCTTGATGAAGAAAAAGACTTCAGCTTTAAAGATCCGATCTTGTCTTCACTCACCGATTCCTTTAATAAGAGGAATGCCCGGAATGCTTGGTACCCTTTTTCTTGCTACTGGTTTATTCCTGTCCCACTTCTGCTTTCCTCACTCCCCGGCTTGCTTGCGTAGTAAAAAGAAAGAAAGCGTCTATGGCAGATGGAATACGAGATCTAGGCAAGCCTTTCTTCCTTTGTTAACTTAAAGGCTATGTAGAATCCTAGGTTTCGCTTTATAATACCAGTCATTAGTTCCGGCTATCGCTCCAAAGTGATAGCGCCATCGAAAGATAGAGTGTCAAACAGTCAAACTTCGATACCTAAATTCATTCATCCAAAGGCTTTTCCATTCCCTGATCCGTGCCTCCTTGCTTTAACTAAGACTTTTTGAATAGTGGCTTGGCTGGCTTTCGAGTTGGGAAAGATAAGAAGAGCTTGACCGATCCATTCTGAAGGGAAGAAGCACACTGCTTAAGATATAAAGCGCAGTGCAGCCACCCCGACTTCCGTCCTATCCTAATAACAGACCTGGATAACAGGTAAGCTCCAATACATAGTTCCTTGGTTAGACTGTCAGTGATAATGAGAAGAACCTTCTTCAGATAACCTCCTCGAGGAACTTTTGGCATCACTACCTCATGGCAGTAAGATGAAGAGAATGAATCTTTTTCTCGAAGGATCAGAAAAAAATGGGTCAGGATCTCCTGCGGGAATGATTTGGAAGAAAAGAATGGGCGCAACACTTTATTCTCTTTTACCGCTCTTTGTTTACTTCTGTCCTTCCCGAACTCCTACACGGGGGGAGTCAGATCTTGGAGTAAGCTCCCTTCCATGGGCAATCTACTCAAGAGTTTAGGCCCCTAATTAGGTCTATGTCTGGGCTGCTGCCGTAATCAAAGGCGAGGGGCTCCAAAAGTGGATGCGATCGGCCTCAGAGGAGAGGGGAGGAAACTTGGGATTCTAGGCAAAGTGCTTTTTTTTTATATAGGCCTTCGTATAGGATAGGATTTTCATTCCTCCCGCAAAAGCTAGAAAAGAAAGGAGCTCTCTCTTTTTTCCAGCCTTCTTTTTATTTTAAAGGCATATAGTGCGTTCTCGCTTTCAGGGGGAATTCAAGTAAAAATCTAGTACAAGGAGGAAGCGAAAGGCTAGCTACCAGGTACGAAACAGAGTATGACTATAATAAATCATAGAGCAGTGGGGAGCATGCCCATCCCATTTGATATCATTTGAGCTTCCCCTTTCCTAAGATCCTGGACGTGGTACTGACGCATGAACTTGGTTACTGGTTTGACCGGTTTGTTGGCAAAAGGAAAGGTCTGCTCATTTGTCCAGAAATATGTTTTCGGCCTATATATCGATTGAACCAGGGGGTGGGCTCCTGTTGACAGACATAAGAAGTGGGATTCAGAATAGGGGAAGAGCAACTCTACTCATACTTCTGCTTATGGAAAGACATAAGAAGCACCCTATAAAACATGCAAGATCTCTTAGTAAGCCCTTGTTGGCATATCAGGTGCCATTGAACACAGTACAGGGAAAGCATCTATCTATAGTGATAGTGATCCATCGCCTTGACTTGAGTCTCCACCACATCTATTTCCTGCCCGCTTGTAGCGGTTGGTTAGGCTAGGCCGGTTAGAACCTCTCCGCAGTTCTCGATTCTGATTGAACTAGGGAGGATCGGTATTGCTGGGGGAGATTGTTCTTCCTCAGCTGTCTTGTTAACCATGGTCTCTTGAAGGTTACATTCTTTTACCAGCTCTCCCAGCCAATATCTTCTTGGTCGTCATCAAAGAAGTTGACGTCCGGGGCTTCCTCTTTCCCTTTAAAATAAAAGCGGTGAAGTGAAGTCCATCCTAAAGTTCCAAATCTACATCCAACACCAGAGGTTCCTGATGAGAACAAATTGTAAGGCGTTGAAAGAAACCCTTAAGAAAGATGTCAAGACCCTCTTTGACTTTGATATAGAACACATAAAGGGGGAGAGTCACAGTCTCCCTTATTTCCTAACAATAAAATTCTTTTTTGGAAGGGCCAGTAACAATGCGATATTCCATAGATAAGCAAGAAACTGAAGCCTCTCTTTTTATTTATGATGTACCGGCTTGAATTCACTTTCACTTTAGGAAAGGATTTCTTTCTCCTCAAAGTAGGTGTTCGCTCCGCAGCACGAACAGGTCGAGATGCGACGTCGATCACATCGGGTGGGGCCATTCTCCCAGAGCAGAGCTTGAAGCAAGGGTCAGAACTTTAGGCGGGGCCTCTGTCGATAGAGCTAAAGCAGTCATTCATTAATCCACCCTCGACATACTAAGCAAAAGGGCTGATCCAACTACAGAACAAATACAGACATAAACATAAAAAATACCGCACAGAGCGCCCGCTCTAAAAAGCTGCCCTCCGACATTTGTCCTTCAAAGTAACCCATCCAATAGTATTTAACATCCAAAAAACTGCCAAATAAAACGCATCCCATGCCGAAATATCACAAGTACCGCAAGATCCTATTTTCTTTAGTACAGAGCCTTGCTAGCGGATCAAAAGAGTGGGCGACAAGCAGAATGGAATAATAGTTCCGAAAGGTCACCTTATTGACTGCTAGGGAGTCTACCCACATTCGAAGAGTGCCCTGCTCTACGAAAGGAAAACGGGCTCGGGCGACAGATCAATAGTCGACTACATCATTAGAGCTTGAGTTCTAACAGCGGGATCTAGTTGATCAACTAGGGTAGAAAGCCGAACGGCATTAACCCTTTTTACTCATCTATGACAGCATCAATACTTAACGTTTTATATATAAACATGCTTATACAATAGCCATACAAGCTAGATTACAACTAGAATAGGAAAGTAGGCATAAACTTCTCATAGTATCATCATAAGCACATTATCATATGTTCATCAATTTGCCTTCAAGGACATGATAAAAAAAAATATAATGACAATAAGGTAAACACGGCCACCATAAGTGTACCATAATACACAATGCCATACAAGGCTTCATCAACTACATTAATATAGAAAAATAGAGGGATGAGCCATTCTTACCAATTCATCAATCTTTGATCATCATTGATCAATAATACTTTCTCATCATTTGTTCATTATATATCAATAGCTATATGTTCTTAAATCATCAACAGAACCATGTACAAGTCGTCACAAGGAATGATACAACTAGTGCACTATATCACATATATGGTAGAAAGTAGAGAGTTATAGATCATCAAGTAACTTACCTAGTTTTGCTCATCAATCATCAGGTATCAATAATATACATTTAGGGCAGTAGGTAAATAGATATAAATCAAATCTAAATCATGCTTCATCTACCCAAGAATTAAGATCATATAATGTTCACTACAACATTCAAATTGTAGGCTAGAAGAACCTAGATCAATTCATGCCAAGACTCATTTTCTTTGATCATCAAGGAATCATACCCACAACTCATTAATATCATCAATATAAGGAAGTATCTAAAGACAATATAATCTACAAGAAACCCTACTACAATTGACATAACCTCTAAATCAAAGTGAACATGATACTTTAGATATCAATGGAAAATAAAAGAATCATAGACTAATCGACATTGATCCACATGAATCACTTACTTAAAGTTCATGAATAATATCCAAGTAAGACAGTATTCACAACCATCCCTACACAATCGAATTCCACATTAAATCATTAAGAGCCCATTGTAACAATGAATCATGGAAAACTAAGCTAAACATGTTCAAATCTTCATAAAATGATCCATATGAATTCTTTATAATCATTTCAACATCGATTCACATAAATAACATTAGATATAACAACTTCAACGTTATAGAATCATAATTCAATCGATAACAAGTCAAGATCACAAAGCCCATGCAAGGACTAAATCGATTTGGGGAGGGAACATGGGTATCATGTAATTGGAGTAAAATAATGTTCAAACCAACACATTAACATCAACGAACCATTATTTAATCATTGAAAATGTTTTAGAAGGAACCCATGGTTAGATTAAAGAAGAAGAACTTTGATCATGAAACTTCCTTTGAAAATATTGAGATTAACTCTCAAAGTTAAATGTTACTTAGAGATGAAGGATAACCATACCTTTATCTACATGAATACCTCCAAAACTTTGTAAATAAACTATAGTAATTCATCCTCCAAGATGTTCTTGAGCTTTACCAACAATGGAAGTTTATAGGGGGAAGATTTTTGGAGGGAAAGGTTCAATTTCGTGAGAAGGGATTGGGAATGGGTTCTTCACGTGTTTGATCCCTTATATACAGTAAAATATAGGTAAATTAATCAATTAGAGTCAGTTTAGGACGTGGGGTGAATTTCCCATTCACCCCATAAATAAAACAGTCCGCTAGATAGTGTTGAAGGCCACCATCGACGGAACCTCATCAATTGGCTATTGGTCATCGACTGACCGTCCTTTGGCTTTCATCAGTTGGACCTTGGTCTGTTTTTGGGTACCTTCCCAGGATAAGTTTCCATTGATGATAACTCACAAAAAAGCCTTTGAAAAACGAACATGCCATCGTTTGGTCTGTCAATTGACACTGCCAAGGCAGTATCTCGACCAGTCCTTTTTGCGGTCCCTTTTGCTGGGCCCTTAAGAAGTCATACCCGGAAGTTTCCAACATAAATACAATCCTTAATAAGTTTTAGGCCTCCCAAATGATTTTCATCCAAAACTAATACACGTAACACTTCTAAACAGGCTAGGCCCCATTAAGACACACTTGAGCGTCTTAAGGGCTATCTTTCGAATGTTTTGGATGTTTGACCTCCAAACTTCACGAAAATCCACATACCATATTTAAGCATCATTATAACTCATTTTAAGGCTTCATAATCTCATGTAATAAAATATATAAACACGCATAGACATATCAGACACATAGGTGACTAGTCGTTGAATGCTTTGATCATCCCATGATGTTTGACTTCCAAATAACCTCAAACTTTACACACTGCCTCTAAACTATATTATAATTAATTTAGGACCTTAGAACCTTAAGAAAAACATGTTATGCTCTCAAAACCCTAACTCATTTTGGGGGTCTTACAATTAGGTGTCCCTTGGTCATCATGAATGCCCGTGAAACCTATCTTGAAGACTCTTCGGCATCATTTAAGTCAGGGTCACATAGTTATTTCCCCCCATGTGTTGGGTACTTAAAATATGTCATTTGATGCCTAAAATGCATCATTTTAGTCAGTATAAGCCTTATAATCTAGCCAGACAATACCCAAAACCCTCATTCTCCATAACTCACTCAACTTAGAGTAAAAAGAAAAGGAGAAGTCGACCGCTTCTCCCAAAAACAAGCAGGAGTGTTCTACAAAGTTCAATCCCAAAATCCAAAGGATTTCTCTTTTTGTCACCACATATGTGAGATTTCACTAGTGTGTTCGTTTCACCCTATAGGTCCTTATAATTTAGCCAGTTCTTCAATTTCTCATAAACAATTCAGACTAGGGTTTCTAGATTTTGAAGATTTATTGTGATTTTAGTTGTTATAGTTTATATGATCTAAATAACATGATTCATGGTGATTTACTGTAATTTGCATGTATAGAATTCAGAAAACTAGGTTTTATCAACTATCAACTCATTAATTATACTTGCTGAGGATATTGGTAAAAAAATAATGCTTCAGAAATTGAATGCCATAACTTTTAGTATAATGATGTGCATTCCAAGATAGTATGTTAGCATTTTGAGCTACTCAGTATTTCAATGCATTTTAACTTTACATTCACTTGGTAATAAAATTAGCACCGAGTTGGACTAGGGTTCAGGAAACCCTCACAGTCCTAGAACTATGCGCTAACATAGGTTTGAAAGTCCCATTTATTAGGCACCAATTTTAGTCATCACGCCACAGTCATGCCTTTATACCTCTATTAAGGTAGATTGGGTCCTCTCAACGGGGCATATACATTAGACTCCATATTTAACTCATTTGATTTATGTCGATTAATAGTATCTCCCGCAGTCATACTCCTATTTCATTGACCATGTTATCAACATTCACTTCAATATTCAATTCAACATATTAGTTACATAATTAGTACTTGGTCATTATTATCACATCCGGGAAGTACTTCCTAGACGTAACCGGCGTCCTCGTCCTCT
Source organism: Solanum habrochaites (assembly GCA_027704765.1). Taxonomy (NCBI): domain Eukaryota; kingdom Viridiplantae; phylum Streptophyta; class Magnoliopsida; order Solanales; family Solanaceae; genus Solanum; species Solanum habrochaites. The sequence goes on from JAKWJA010002498.1 coordinate 13,361,984, forward strand.
AGAGGACTAGGACTAGCCTCTTAGCATTCATCATTACATTAATAGGTTAAAAAGTGTGGAAAATTTAAAATTTTTATCTACATCTATTTTATGAGGTTTACTTAGACCTCTCACTTAGACATAATATATTCATAGCTGAGTATACATAGACTTATCATATAAGAATATTACATAGTCTCCTACTTTTTGCCACATATAGACAACATACATAATATAGTTTTAAAATGGATGTCTCATATTAAAGCATCTAAACGAAATAGAACAATATGGGCATTGCCCTTACAAAAATGTAAAAGTGCCACTTTAGGGCACACAACAATGTATTGAAACAACATGAATGAAATGAGTGTCTTTAGACTATAACAATGTAACATAGGTAGTGTGATAGAAAGGAATCATCCCCGTAACATGAGGACATACCCACACTTGGAGAAATGATCCGATCCTTCCTTTAAAGTGGTCATGAACCCTTCAACGACCGGAACCTAAAATGTTGGGAGAAATGAGTTTAGCACATCACTTGTACTAAGTATGGAATCATACTAAAAAGGAAATTTGTTCAAAACCATGCCAATCTACTTTGAAAAGCCTTATGCACAATCATTAACTCGTAGGACAATAACCATATACTGATTAAGACAATATCATATTCAACACAAAATCAACATCATCAAGTATAACAAAGTCAACATGATTAATAGCATACTAAAACCTTAACCAATAGAACTCCAACATCGTGTTATATCAATAAAGCACATGTAAGAGTTTATGTCATAACAATATATACAAAACCCTTACGTATAGCCCCCATAAAGTCTACAAGTGCAATGACCAAGTAAAGACCCATAACCTTACTTAATAATGTCAACCAACCAAGAATCATAAGCAATGCCTACCATCCCATAACGTAGAATCAAGAGTAATCGTCATCATATTTAGCAATTTAGACCAATAACATGTTCGTACATGAAACCAACATCATATAGTATCATCAACATATAAAGTCAACATACACATTTCATTCACTTTATAAGAGCATAAAACATAAGAACATCCTCCTAAGTCTCCCCTCAAGGACAAGTAGTTAAATGTATATGTATAGTCTGATACACTTACCTGGACTAAGTTAAACCTCTCAAGTCATCCTAGTTAAGAGTTCACTTTATTACTTCATTTACTTTCGCTGACATCTTGCCTTAACCAACATAGAACACATGAGCCAATGTGGAAGCTGGTGTGATGGAACCCCAAACCGAAAGAAGGTGGACTACTTTCTAAGGTAGTACCAAAACATGAATATAACATCTGTGTGGATCCACTAGCTAGTATTCCTATGGGAGCAACATAGTTCAAGAACTACAAGATGTATTTGGGACCCTAATTATACTACATGCATTATAGTCTCTAATCGCATCAGTACATTATTGAACCTACCTTCCCTATGTGGGAAGGGACACTCCTCACTTCTAGTTCACTCGGTGCTAAGCTAGAGTCCCTTTTGAAATGTCTTTTATTAATAATCATAACTAAGTTTAGGTCATAGGGTATAAAACTTATATATTCATAGTCATAGCTCAACAGGAATCACATGAGTACGTCCTTTAATACAATTCACATAGCACATTTACATCACCAAATCATAATAAGGCACATAGGCAATTCATCACCAACCTTATATCCTTACATATTAACCAACACTCATAAGCAATATAACAAGACATTTCAATTCAAAATCATACCAACCCTAATCAATCTTATCATACGGTATACTTCAATATAACTTCATCACTTAACACAAGTAATCATAATTGAAATAAATGTTTGAGATCACAAGACTTACCCAATCTCCTTCACAAGCCATCATCTAAGGTTTTACCATAAACAATACAATTCAACCCAATAAGGGTGTAATATCATCACACAATAGTAATTAATACAATAATGAAGTCAATTGAATCACTACACATCAATTCATCACTAGTTCATAACCTAGGGTGATGGGCTTGGATCAATTTCATGATCTATTCCACAATCTAGGTTAACTCATCAAAAACAAGCATAAATTAATCAAAATATATCATAATAATCAAAATAAACCATATATAATTCAATTTAGAAGATCAATTTTGTAATAGAAACAAACCCATATGAAACTCATCTTTTGAAATATATTTTGGAAGAACCCTTTGGGCAAAGGAATCCCAAAGGTGAAAGGATTCCATACCTTGTCTATTGTTCAAGATTGATGGAGAAAAGTACTCTTCTTGCTTCCCTAAGGACCTTGACCTAGACTTTCAATGGAGTTCTTCTTTTGGGGAGAGAGAAAGTAGAGAGAAGGAAGAGCAAGTTGGGGGTGTTAAGTTGTGTTTAGACTTAGGGTAGGTTATATATTTAATTAACTAAACTAATTAACCAAAACCTAAACACTAATTAAACTCCTAAATAACTAACTAACTTACTTAAACTAATAATTAAAAATTGACAACAAAACAGTGTCCCTGACTTACGAGACCCCGACCTACGGGCCATAGGTCAGTCGACGGTCAGAACCTCCTCCGTCCTGTGTAGTCATCCTTTTGGTCATAGAGTGACTAAAATGGACCCTTTCCCAAAATGTATAAGTGACCATCGACGCCTCATCAATTAGGACACGCCTCGTTGCTTGCAACCATCGATGGTTACTGTCTCAAGTATCTACCAGCCGTACACCTAACCTGGACAATTGGTGTACCTCTTTAACAAGATCCTTCTTCTCATCATCAATATGAGACACACTACCCATGCTCAGTTGGCTCAAAGCATCGGCCACTACATTGGCCTTACCTAGGTGATAATGGACACTCATGTCGTAATCCTTGAGCAACTCTTGCCAACTTCTCTGACTAAGATTCAATTCTCTCTGTGTAAAAACATACTGAAGACTTTTATGGTCAGTAAATACATCAACATGTACACCATATAAGTAGTGTCTTCAAAGTTTTAACGCAAATACCACAATAGCTACCTCAAGATCATGGGTAGCATAATTCTTCTCGTGGATTTTCAATTGTTTTGATGCATATACAATCACGTTGTTATTCTGCATAAGAACACATCCCAAACCTACTCGGGAAGCATCACAGTACACCACATACCTTTCACCACTCCTCGGCAATGTGAGAACTGGGGTGATGTGAGTCGGTATTTGAGCTCTTCGAAGCTCTTTTCACAAGTTTCAGACCACTCCAACTTTGCCTTCTTCTTTGTTAAAGCTGTCAATGGAGCAGCAATAGCAGAAAATCCCTAAAAAACCTGCGATAATAATTAGCCAAACCCATGAAATTCTGGATATGTATAGAAGTGAGGGGTCTCGGCCAGTTTTTTTACTGGCTCAATCTTTTTCGGATCAACCTCTACACCCTGGTCGGACACAACATGACCATGGAAGGTGATTAATCTCAGCCAAAAATCGTATTTGCGGTATTTGCATACAACTGATGTTCCCTGAGTACTTGCAATGTCATTCTCAAATGCTGTTCATGCTCTTATGTGGTCTTAGAGTATATGAGGATGTCATCTATGAATTTTATGACAAAATAATCAAGGTATTCACGGAAGACCCTATTAATAAGGTCCATAAACACTGCTGGTGCATTAGTGAGACCAAATGACATGACAAGAAACTCGTAATGACCAAACCTAGTACGGAAGGCAGTCTTAGGAATATCCTCTTGTTTTACTTTGACCTGGTGATACCTTGAACGAATATCTATTTTAGAAAAGAAACTTGAACCTTGGAGCTGATCAAATAGATCGTTAATTCTGGGAAGAGAGTATTTGTTCTTTATAGTGACTTTGTTGAGTTACCAATAATCGATACACATTCTAAGGGTTCCATCCTTTTTCTTAATGAACAACACTGGAGCACCCCATGGGGTTATGCTCAGCTGGATGAAACCCTTATCAAGTAGATCTTTTAACTGCAACTTCAACTCTTTGAGTTCAGTTGGAGCCATTCTATAGGGAGGAATCGAAATTGGTTTGGTGTTGGGATCTAAGTTAACACCAAAGTCAATTTCGCGTTCAGGAGGGATTCCTGGTAAATCCTACGGAAAGACATCTTGAACCTCATCACTATGGACACAAATTCTATGGGAGGAACTTCATGTTCTAAGTCATTGACTCTGACTAAGTGGTTTAAATACCCCTTAGATAACATATTATTGGCTTTAAGATGGGAAACTATTTGGCCTGTTGGATTTGAACTACGCCCTTCCATTCCATCTCTAACTCATTAGGAAACTGAAACCTTACTACACTGTTTCAACAGTCTACTGTAGCATAGCATTTATGGAGCCAATTCATACCCAAAATTATATCAAAATAAAAATGGTTACTTCTATTAGGTCAGCATAGGTAATTCTATCAAGAAAATTTATTGGGCAATATCTATATACTCTTTCACCTCTAATGTTGTCTCGTATGGGAGTACTAACTAGAAACGGTTCATGTAAGATACAAGGACGCAAGCTAAATTTACTAGATACTAAAGGAGTAACAAAAGACCAAGTGGATCCTGGATCTAACAATGCATACACAGGAAAAGAAAAGACATGCAAGTTACCATTGACCACATCAGCTGACATCTCCTGCTCCTCTCTACCTTTAAAAACATAGAACCTGTTCTCTTGGGAGGCTCGGCTGCACCAGTAGGATTAAGCCGAGGGTGAGTATCTGCCTTGGCCTGATTCTTCACATGTGGGCAATCCTTGATCATATGCCCACTCTTTCTGCACCCATAGCGGGCATTAGAACCTACCATGCACTCACATCCATGCAAACATCCACACTTACCACACGACTTCCTGTCACACTGGGCATTTCTATCATTGCCTTTCTTGGGACCATACTTGTCCCTTTGGCATTAGCGTTCCTGGAAGGAGTAGTATTACCTGAGTTCTGGTGACCCTTATTGAACTTTGGCCTGTCCTGGACTCCAAAAGAACTCCTACCAGTGCTAGAACCAGTATAATCCGAGGGCCTAGGCTTCTTTCCTTCTCGGCCTCTCTTTTTCCGACGACTCTCCTCCACCTACTATGCATGTACCATTAACCTAGAAAGGTCCATGTTATCATGCAATATGGGTGCCCGACATTCCTCCTCCTCCAGATCCTCTGATACACTAGTCACAAACTTGCTCATCTCATCCCTGCTACTGGACACTAGGGAAGAAGCATATTTGGAAAGTTTAACAAACTTCAAGGAGTATTCCTTGACTGACATACCTCTCTGACATAGGTTAATGAACTCTTCAAACTTATCCTCTCTTTTCTATGTGGGACAGAACCGCTCCAGGAATGCATTCTTGAAAATGTCCCAAGTGATGGGGACTTCTCCTGGTGCTTGACAATCTACCCACATCTTGTACCATTACTAAGCCACATCTTTGAGCTGGTATGCAGCCAAGTCAGCCTTCTCCTCTTCATTAACATCCATAGCACAGTAAATCTTGTGCACCTCGTCCACAAACTCTGGGGTGTCCTCATTGGTTCTGGAGCCAAAGTAGACTGGAGGATTCATCCTGGTGAAATCTCTGAGTCTTCTAGCCTGGTGCTAGTATGTGGGTTCTCCCTTGGAGCACCCTCTCTAGTAGCCTGGGTTGTGGTAGCCTGTGCATGAGCAGTGATATCTTGGGTCATCTGAAAAAGTGCTGCTCTCACTTTTCCATCTGTCAACGCAGCTGGGTTTGACAAGCACCTGCACCCCCAGCAGCTGCTTCTCCAACTCTCCTGCCTGCAGTTCTTCTTGTGTTTATTTTTCTTCACGCACACACAAGAATGAAGTTAGATGCTAGAATGACACAAATGTCAAAACTCTACACAACACGATAAAGAGTAGAAGGGAAATTTCCTAACATCACTTAGTCTCTAAGTCATGGTTGTGGTGCACTTCACAACCATTAGCTAGAAAAAACGCAACATGGTTTTTTAAGCCTTATTTCCTAGGTAATTTAACCTCATGCTTTGATAAAAAGTTTGTCACACTCGGGTCCTAGACCTTAGATGAGATCGGAGTCGTTAACCTCTCAAAGGTTGCAGACAAGACTCTTCTTAGATTTCATCACAATCATACAATTAAATTTAGCGAAAAATATACAACTTTTTAACTTTACTGAAGTGTACTTAGACTTCATATAATTTCTGCATAAGAGTGATATACTAACGGCTCAAACTAAACAACCATCTATTAACAGATTGGCAATTAAAATGAAGAATTCATAATATTATTAATAGTTTCCAAACCGGCCTTAATACGAAAGCTTGAATTTTTTTTGAAAGGAAACTCTAGGGACAACATCCAATAGCTATGTCTAATGAACCAAATCTAGAATAAAAAGCGTAGGCATCCTCGAACTCAAGAGGACCTACCGAAGTCTGGAGGTACTAGTCCAAATATCCTCAACCTAATCTTCAATCTTCTTCAAGGACCTGCACCTATTTAAAGTAGTAATTGTATATGGGTTAGTACACACTTGTACTAAGTATGGGTGTATGCACATAAACACATAAGGACTATGCATGATCAAGGAAAGCTCTTCTTTACCAACATGCCAATTTTGGAAAGTGAGGTCACTTTACTTTTTTAATTCGTTATTTATGAATCATGCTATAAATATGACATATTTTTATGCATTTAAAGAACACAACTCATTTTCTATATGAACGTAAGACCTTGGAATCATGAACATAATTTTAGAACAACTGAAGCAAAATTTAATATTTTTGCTCCCCCTTAGGCCAAGAGCTCCCTCTCCCGGACTTTAGTTTGTTTTTCAGTCTTTTCTTCTTTTTTGTTGTGTAGTTAAATGATCTTATTTGATCCTGTGTTTTACTTGCGAGTGCAGTAATTCATTGTAATCCCATTCCTACAATGAATCAAGTAAGTAATTCAAAAGACTAAAGAAATGATTTGACTACCCTACTTACAAGTTATTCTTTTCATTCTTGTTAAATTGGGCATGAAGTCTTTATAAGCCAATCTTTATTGGCTATGCCCATCATTTGATCATTTACAAAATATAAAGATACTGAGGCATATATTTATTGGTTATGCCTATTATTTGATCATTTGCATAATATAGAGATGCTGGGGCATATATTTATTGTTTATGCACATTATTTGATCATTTGCTTACTTAATTCACTTTGAAATTACATTTCTTCTTCTTTGATATCATGTTCACTATGGACATGCTAGGTTGAAATAGGATATATTTTTAAGACTTCCATTGGTATCTTTCTGTGCAATGACTAAGAAAGACTTACATCATTACTTAGTGTAACCTCACCCTTTGGTCATCCTATCCGAACAACCCTCATCTTCCTATTTCTTTCTTTCTTTCTTTCTTACTTACTTTCTTTAATAGATGTTTATCATTTAACCAACATAGATCATGTGAGCTAAAATGAAATTCAGTGTCTTCCCCACACTGAAAAGAGGTGGTTCACCGACCAAAGTTAAACCGAATATTTCCTAGCTTTCTTAGGTGGATCCACTATCTAGTAACCTATGCTGGCAACATATTCTATCGGTGTTTTGCTCAATTTATCATACTTTATAACTTTTAGAGTTGACTCATATATTATGGAAGATTTCTTCGTATGGTTAACTCAATGGATGACTTGTCAACCCTTTCTTTACTTGATGATTGTGAACTTTATCTTACATTATCATTATGGTGTTAATGAGACTTGTCTCGTGATTTCTAACACCCTCTTATGTGAGTATCTTTGACATAATTGTTTAGGTTCAAGTGAGACTTGTCTCATTTCCTTTAACACCCCATTCTAGGTCGATTTCATAACTCATAAGCTTTTAGTTATTTCATTACTCACCTTATCTTGTTCAATGTTGTTTGGTAGACTTGTACCATTCTTTAAGAAAGTTATGAGGACTATTTATTGTTCTACTATGTTCACAAGTTCATTTAGATAGGGTATGTTGGGACTTGTCTCAATCATTGGCATACCCCAGGTTATGAGTTCATTGAGTTACATCTTGTCAAGTTAATCTTTAACATGTATTTTGCCTTACAAGAACATCATAATTTACATTGTCCATTTAAGATTAGTATGACTTAGTCATTGGGCAACTCTATATCATATTTTGGAAATAATATTGCTAGCAAATTTATTGGCATAAACAAACTTCACTAAACACTGTTCGTAAATAATATCATTAGCCAAGTCAATTAACTCCATGTATATACTATAGTAATCTCATCATTTTAAGCAAGCCACCGTTTAAACTTTTCATCTTCTCAAACACAATTGGGTATTAAAACATTTCTTATCTCATGTAAATAATACTCTAATAATACAGATCTAACCTATAGGTCTCATTTGACATTATCAAATCAAAGAAACCTACATATAATGATCAGTTAGATCCACATACCAAGAACATGCTCGAGATTTGCATTATACATATTACTAAAATCGAAAATAGGGAGAACTAGGGATATGAACATTCAACAATATGATATACCATGGGTTCACGGTATTATTAATACTTTTTCCTTAATTTAGTGTGTCCAAAAGCTTTTTTGTGCTAATTTTTATATAAGTTTCTCCCTATTTGCAGGAAATCTGTCCAAAGATGAATGCAGAGGTTTTTGAGAAAAGAAATAAAGAAGAGACCACCTACGAAGCTTGTGACTGTCCGTCGTGCTCGTGAAGGCCGTGGGTGGCAACGTAGTGCAGCTGCTGAAGGAAGATGGGGAAGTCTGACCAAGTGTGGGGTTACGAAAAGCGTGACAGAGCTTCGTAGCCATGACGGTCCGTCCTGCAGGTTTGTCATGATGATCAGAGAAGTAGTCCCAGTACCCATCTTCCAAGAGTTCAAGTGTTTTGGAACGGAGACCCTCAACAGACCGTTGTTACTGTGACGATCCGTCATACTTACCGTCGAGGGTAATGAAGAGACCAGCAGAAGAATTTGCAAAGTATGGGACGACGGAATTCATGACGGCCCGTCGTGACCACGACGTCCCGTCGCGAGGTCCGTCGACCCAGTCGCATTTTGACAGATTTCAAGCAACACCTTATTTAATTAGGTTTTTAATTTTCATAAATAGTTCAAAAAACCTCGTTTTTGAGGTTAGACTATGGATTATTTGGTTAGACCAGTGATTATTTTTAGACTCTTTGTTTTTCAATTAATTTCATTAATTGATTGTTGGTGATTTTTGTTGATTAATCAAGCAAACTTTCGGATTTTACTCTTTCTCATTGAAGTAAGTGCATGAATTCTTATATCATATATTTGAATATTGTGATTATGACTATGGGTAACTAAACTCCATAACTAGGGTTGTGGGAACCATAGGCAAATAATGAGGTAAAACCTAACTAAAATAACAATTCTAGAATAGTGTCTTGCATGTATTGATAATTATTTCTCTTAGAAGTCTTTTTAACGGATGGACAACGTTATAACTCGCCTTAATGCTACTTGCCGGACCAAGGAGGTAGATAACAGGAAAAGAATTGTCAACATAGATTTAGTGTATACTATCTAATAGGCTAGTATTGATTGGTCCGAGGTAATAACTTAGTCAAATATCGAATACGATGCTTAATATGAGTTAAATATAAGGGTTAGGATAGCAACACACGTAGCCGGACCAAAGTGCAGAGTGAAACTTTCTAGATGCCGGACCAAGGATTTAGAAATATATAACTTATCACTTTGCATGCAAGATACTAGGAAAGAATTGTTATAATTAGATTTATCAAGTTATGAACCTGTGGGGAACACGTAAACCCTAGTTACTTTCATTAATTGATTAAACTCCAACATTTGAAGCTGTTAAGTGTCTCTTTCAATTTCGCTAGTTATTTTCATTTACTTAGAAATAGAAACCCCCCCTTTTATCATTTTTGTTTTCCAAGGAAGTAATTGACTGAACAATAGTAATAATAGATTGAAGTTAAGTCTAAACTATTTTCCTCGTGGGAACAATCCCAACCTCATTAGTTGGATTATTTACTTGACACGACAACTTTACTTCTTATTTGAGAAGTAAGTTTGAGCGTATCAAATTTTGGTGCCATTACCGGGGAAAGTAGATTTTAGATTAACTTAAACTTATTACTATAGTTTTGTTGATATTTTCTTAATTTTACTTTGTTTTATTATTTTTGATTCGTGCAGAACCACCTTCCTTGTATGCCAAATACACGGAGAGGAAGAGAACCCTTGTATCCCTACGATCAAGAATTAGAGCGTACACTATGAAACATGAATCAAAACTTGGGAATTAATGATGATGATCCAAACCAGAACATCCCAGCTTCGGTTGATGTTCATGGTCAGTTGTTACCCGATGCCCCTGGTGAACAACAACAGAGGGTACAAAATCCCACTCCACGGCCCCAAGCATACTGCAGAGGCTATGATAACATAGCAGACTCCGATGGGCCACTTGTCTTGCCTCTTCTACCACCAGGCCACACCTTTGTGGTAACTAGTATCCTGATTCAAATGCTCACTACCAGAGGTTTGTTTTCAGGGCTACCTTCTGAGGATCCACATGCCCATATAGCTAAGGTAAGGGCAGTGTGTAAAAGCTGTGTAGGGAGGCCTGACTTGGACTTGGATGTAATAGGGCTCAGAGTGTTTCCTCTCTCACTGACGGGAGAGGCTGCTATATGGTTCACTGAGCTCCCGTACAACTCAATTTTCACTAGGAACCAACTAAGGGATGTCTTCTTAGCACACTACTATCCAGTCTCCAATAAACTAAACCACAAAGACAGAGTGAACAACTTTGTGGCACTACCAGGAGAGCCAGTTAGTAGTTCTTGGGATAGATTCACCTCATTCTTCAGAAGTGTCCCAAATCACCTTATAGATGATGAGTCATTGAAGGAATACTTCTATCGAGGACAGGATGATAAAAATAATGCGGTGTTGGACACTATAGCAGGTGGATCTTATGGGGAGTGTCCTTATGCTGAGATTGCTGAAAAATTAGAGAAAATCTCCCGGAATAATAAAGCTTGGAGTACTAGAAAGTCAAATACTGGGAGAAATACCTTTGCAGTGAAGTCCACTCACAACCTAGCCACAGATGATATTCGTGAAGAAATGGCTCAGATGAGAACTAAGCTTGGGTTGGTACTAAAACATATCACTGGGGGGTACAGAACAGATAAATGCAGTTAACTACTTGCCTAAACCATCACCACTAATGATGAATGCTATTATGCGGAGGACTCCTATGTAGTAAATGAGCACACGGGGGGTTCCCGACTGAGCGCCCAAGGCTCAAATTAGGATAATTGGCGCCAAGGTTAAGGGAACCAAGGTCGAATCTATGGTAACTATAACCGTGAGGGTCATTATGTCCGAGATGGAAACTACAACTGCGACAACAACTTCAACAGGGGTAACTATGGTAACAGAAATGATAGGAATGGTCCCTATGTCCCTCCTCAAAATCGTGAAGTTACTCCTAGGTATGGTGGAGATAGTATGGCGCAAGTTGAGGATATGTTGCACAAAATTATGAGGAGGTTCGATGCTAGTGATGATCACATTAAAGAATTAAGATGTGATTTAGCAGGTATTGGCAAAAAGTCGATACACATGCAATATCGATTAAGCAAATCGAGTTGCAAATGGCCCAATTATCTGCAACTACCAACACACGGCAACAGGGCACTCTTCCTAGCAACATTGTCCAAAATCTGAAAAATGATGTACACTGTATGGAAATCACTTCTCGGGGTGGTAAGCAAACCATTTACCCACATATGCTGTCTAATGAGGAAAAGGTGAGAAAGGATGATGATAAGGTGGTAAAGGGTAGTGGTGAAGCAGAAGAGAGCACTGGAAAAGATGCAGAAGTACCTACGAAGGTAATTCCCATGCCTAGACCACCACCACCCTTCCCTCAGAGATTAGTGAAAAAGACCGAGGATGATAAATATCTGCGTTTTATAACAATGCCGAAGCAGCTTTCTATCAATGTCCCTTTGGTAGAAGCTCTAGAACAAATGCCCGGTTATGCCAAGTTTATGAAAGATCTGGTTACAAAGAAAAGATCGGTCACTTTCGAGGATGATGATAGACTGCAGCATTGTAGTGCTATTGCTACAAGATCTCTCGTACAAAAGAAAGAAGATCCGGGTGCGTTCACTATTCCTTGTACAGTCGGGTCATTACATTTTGCGAAAGCATTATGTGATCTGGGGGAAAGCATAAATCTCATGCCCCTCTCGATTTACAAGAAGTTGGGTTTGGGTGACCCAAAATCCACTGCGATGTGGCTACTGATGGTTGATCGAACAGTGAAAAGTCCTATAGGGATACTCCATGATGTGCTAGTAAAAATGGAGTCATTCATATTTCCGGCAGATTTTGTTATTCTTGATTGTGAAGTCGATTTTGAAGTGCCTATTATTCTTGGGAGGCCATTCCTTGCTACAGGTAGAGCCTTAGTTGATATGGAAAAGGGCAGATGATATTTCGGTTGAACAATGAAGAAGCGACCTTCAAAATTTGTTGGTCCATGAGGTAGAGTGGTGAGCTCCAATCGATATCCGCCATATCCCACAAAGAAAAGATGAAGAAGGAGAATGAACAAAAAAGTGAAAAATAAGAGTTTATGGTTGGGGATTTGGTGCTTTTAGACAGTTCAAGGTTGCATTGGATTCCGAGCAAGCTTAATTCCAAACGGACTGGCCCTTACTTGATTACCCAAGTATTCCCTCATGGAGCAGTTGAGTTAAAAACCAAGGAGGGAGTGAGGTTTAAGGTGAATAGAGAACGAATAAAACTCTAGTTTGGGCATACTGCATTGGTGAATGAAGTGATAGAGGCATACCATCTTGATGAAGGCTGAGTAATCAATTGTCCTCAATTGTGCCGCGACGTTAAATCAGGAGCTTGTTGGAAGGCAACCCAATACTTATAGTTTTTTTCTTTCTAGTAATGGTAGCATTTTCTACTAATGGGTTTTAAATTTACAGGCACATCACAAGGAAATTCTGCAGAAAATTACTCTGCAGCAGTCGCTGATGGAAACAACGATGGACCGTTGCTCCTTCGACGGACAGTCGCATGAATCCATCATGCCAGGTACGTCTTTCTGTTATTTTCAAACTAGGGCACACGCGACGGAACCAACGACGCACCGTCACAACCGACACGGACCATCGTCGGGGAATCATCACATCATTAATGAAGCGTAGCCGACCCAACCCGGCTGGGGGTTTTAAAAATTCATCATTTAAAACCCCCACCCCTTCATTTAACCCCATTCTTTCACTCTTTCTCCCATTTCCCTCCCTTTTAATCTTCCAAAGCTCTCTTCCAACCGATCATTTTCCCCAAATTCTCCAAATTCCTCAAAATTCATCATCTACTAGTCGGAGCTGTTGCTGTGGGTGTCTACTTGATCACCAAGTACCTTTCCTTCTTGTTTTTCTCAAATTCTTAGGTACTATCTACTATGGCACCAAAACAAGATTGAGTCTATGCACGTGGGCGATCGAAGTCTGTCGCCAGGTCTGCCCGCCTGGTCATTGGCTCTGATGATGAGCGTGACCCCGAGTACGTGCCCCCAGGCACTTCCACCCCATCCTGTGCTGCACGTGCTGCTAAAGCCACACCCAAAAAGGTGGCATCCGGTGTAGTCACTGCCTCCCAATCTGATGAGAAGCGCACACTGATCGGCACACCTTCTGGGTCAGCCACTAATGAAGAAGGACCGTCTGTCTCATTAGGAGTTTCGTGGTCGGAGGAAGCCTCCGGATCTGCTGAGGTTCCCGCACCCGCCACCGCTGCAGCATCGGCCTCGTCTGATGAGGCTCACAGTTCGAAATCCACACCCGGTTCACCAGTTCGTGCTCTCACCCCAGTTAGTGACCAGCCCAACCGGTGGTGTGTCGACGAGAAGTTTTAGGTCTATTCCGATGCAAAGTTCCTATATGAGAAAGGAGTTATGACTCGGACACTTACATTGGAGAAACGGGTCCTTATGGGAAGTCTCCTGACGATGCCTGAGATCCACAATCTCTTCACAAGACATCGACTAGAGTGGACAGCACGTCCGTTGGGACATTATAGTGAAGAGCTGGTCCGAGAGGTCTATGCATCCTACATAGCGACACTCCGATCACAGATTGATAGGCGGTCTTCCCCCGCCAAACAGGCCCCACTGGAGCAGGTCCGAGTACGTGTTGTTCAGGTTGATATCTCCCTGCCTGCCATCCATCGGTTTCTATACGGCGAGGAAGGTGATGCTAATCGGACCCCTCTCACTGCTAAGTTTGATTACTGATGACAGATTTTTAAAGATGACCGATTCCTGCGTGAGCCATCATTGAGAGAGACCACCAAGAGGTGGATGGACCTGCACTTGTACGTTGATGGAGAGGGTGCCGACTAGGTGACCGAGCCTAAGGGGGCCATCAAGAAGGCCGACCTAACTTTCACGGCGCAGTATTTGTGGTTGATTGTCCGCCATTGCCTTTCCCCCACAGCCGCTGATAATATCGTCACATGGGATTGAGAAGTAGTGATGGCAGCGATGATAGACGGGTTTGAGGTGGATTTTGCGTGTCTTCTACATGTGGTCATGCACGAGAGGGATTTTAAGGTCACAACTACTTACCCTTTCCCGTGCATGATATTTTCTCTATGCACGTCCGTAGGTGTGCCTATATGGCACGTTGATCAGCTTAAGACCCCTATGGGCACTGTTGATATCGGCCTCATCAGGAATGAGGCCAATGAGTTGGCTCCACGCAGAGGGCCCCGTCCAGAGTTTCCTCCACTTGTTGACAATCTGTCTGATACGGTAGCACAAGCCCGCACGGCTATGCAGGCGGCTTCCACTTACACTACCCCGGTCGAGTCTATCCTGTGTAGTAGCACTACACCGAGCTCCTCTCGCTCAACCCCTTTACCCGCTCTGGTCCCGCTTTCTAGGGTACAAAAATTAGAGGTGCAAATGGCTACACTTCTGCATCATATCCAGCCTTGGATGCAGAGGTCTATTGCCAAGGCAGAAGAGCGCTTGGAGCGGAGAATGGTCCAGCACACAAAGCGGAAGATCGCTGAGGTTCATCAGCGCATGGACGCTTTTGAGTTGCGGGTGCTCGCCCGTCCAGCCCCTCCAGTGGATGTGTCGACCCTTCAGGCTGCGGTCGACAGTCTTCGCGCAGATATTGATATGATTTTAGAGGCTAGGGTGCCTGAGTTTGAGGCCCCTTCTGCAGAGCCTGCTGAAGACACAGTGATGGTGGCCTTATTCGCCACTTCAGAGATTCCACCACCTCCCCCTAGAGGGCATGCCAAGAGGCGTAGGGGTCTAGAGGAGGATGAAGCTCAAGCACGGAAGAAGGAGCGCCGTGAGATAGAGGATGCGAGGAGAGCCTCGCTTGCTGAAGAGGAGGCACGTCAGATGAGAGCAGGAGAGTTAGCTGCTGGGGCGTCTATCTCCAGAACTGTGGAGATAGCGGGAGGCACCGCTGATAGTGCTGATGATGTTGAGGACACCACAGAGGGTGTCCAGATTACAGAGGTAGTGGGTTCCGGGGTACCGATTCCACTAGCTTGCTGATCATCGGCGCTTTGCGCCCCAGGTTTGCTTCACCTACCACTCTAGTATTTCAATTTTTGTATGCATTGGGGACAATTTCATGTATTTTTGTTGGGGGTGGGGTAAATGGAAAGTGAGTGCTAGGGTGAAGTCTGAGTAGCCCAATTCACTATCCTCTTTTGGGGTTTTCTTGCCTGTGTTCTTTTTCCCCAAGAGACTGATTACTCTTTATGTTGAACCGGCATGTCTATATCTTGTGTACATAGTTTAATTCTGGAGCATGATTGCTAAAATGATATCCTGATAAAATGGAAAATGATGCATGACTAGGTATAGTAATTGATAAATGTGTGACTCTAAGCATGACATAGAGGTACACCATTGCATGACCCTAAGTCTAAAATTCAAACTAGGTGTCTGATAATCTGGTAGAGTGATGAGATGTCAAGTGAGTGTGAGGAAGATTAGAATAGTCCACTATTTGTATTGAGCTAGAACTTGCCTGGTTAGTCCTGCTAAAAGTAAGCTGTAATAGACAATTAGGAAAGGATCATAGGCCCTTATTCAATATAGCCCATTTTTAGCCTAAATAAAAGAAAACCAAATGAAATTTATCCTTCTTTGATCTAAATGATTTGATCTTAAATTAGACCTTTCTTTTTCACCCCAATTGATCTTTTCTGGGAATAATGCGTTGGCCCTGGTCCCTCCTTGGACATATGCACCTTAGCTTATGCCAAAAGCATAAGTTGAGGGTGGCTAATGCAATAAAAAACCTTTTTACGGCCCTAACTCAACTTTGGGTATTGTGTACTTTGACTCATGGCAAAGCCATGAGTTGAGGGTGGCTATTATGAGGAATGCTCTGGAAAGTGGGGTTGAAAGAACAAAGAGAGAGAAAGAACAAAAGTAAAGTGACTCAAGAATTAGTTGAAATAAAAGTAACAAAAAATTAAAAAAATTACAAGAAATACAAGCAATAAAAGAAGAGAGTCACTTACACAAATGAAAAAAGGGGAAAATAACAAGGTAAAAAAAAAAAAGGGAAACTGGGCAAAATAAAATGATAGAAAATGGTATGTTTAGCCGATATGTCAAGGAGGGCAAAAAGTCACTAAAGTATACCTAAATATACCCTACCTGACACTGAGCCTATGTTACAAGCTAAGAAAGTCCTATCGTGATCCTAAGAGTTGTATAGCAAACTTAAAGCAATGAAAATAAGGGCAAGCTTATGGAAATATGTATGAATGAGTGTTAATTTGTTCTGAGAGTGAGTGTTGAAAAGTAATCCTTATACTCCAACTTAAATCATTGTGTGAAAAATGAGGATTTTGTTTCTAAGTGAGGACACTAGTTGTAGTACCGGAAATATTAGCACCTCGGTAAGAAATTGAAGAGGATAGGTGTTGGTGCATGGTGAGTCTGTGTCATGGTCTGACTCCACATAATTCAAGCCTAATAGTGATAGCATGCATAAATATGATTAGATTAAATGGGATTGATAGCCAAATGATTGCAAAGGATAAAACATGGATACTATTGTACAAAGATTTTGTATTGAGTCATAGTGCGTCGATTGAGGACAAACAACGAATTTAAGTTAAGGGTGTTGATATACCTTGGTTTCACGGTATTATTAATACTTTTTCCTTAAGTTTAGTGTGACCAAAAGCCTTTTTGTGCTAATTTTTATATAAGTTTCTCCTTATTTGCAGGAAATCTGTCCAAAGATCAATGCGGAGGTTTTTGAGCAAAGAAATGCAGAAGAGACCACCTATGGAGCTTGTGACGGTCCGTCGTGCTCATTACGGTCCGTGGGTGGCAGCATAGTGCAGATGCTGAAGGAAGATGGGGAAGTCTGACCAAGTGTGGGGTTACAGAAAGCGTGACGGACCATTGTAGCCATGACAGTCCGTCTGCAGGTTCATCATGAAGATCAGAGAAGTAGTCCCAATACCCATCTTCCAAGAGTTCAAGTGTTTTGGAATGGAGACCCTCGACGGACCGTTGTTACTGTGACGATCCGTCATACCTGCCGTCGAGGGTAATGATGAGAACAGTAGAAGAATTTGCAAAGTATGGGATGACGGAGTCCATGACGGCCCGTCGAGACCACGACGTCCCGTCACGAGGTCCTTCGACCCAACCGTGTTTTGACAGATTCTAGCAAATAGAGTCCTTGTTTAATTAGGTTTTTATTTTTTATAAATAGTTTGAAAAACCTCGTATTTGAAGTTAGACTATGGATTATTTGGTTGGACCCTTGATTATTTTTAGACTCTTTGTTAGACTCTTTGTCCTTCAATTAATTTCAGTAATTGATTGTTGGTGATTTTTGTTGATTAATCAAGCGAACTTTTGGATTTTACTCTTTCACATTGAAGTAAGTGCATGAATTCTTATATCATATATTTCAATATTGTGATTATGACTATGGGTAACTAAACTCCATAACTAGGGTTGTGGGAACCATAGGCAAATAATGAGGTAAAACCTAACTAAAATAATATTCTAGAATATTTTCTTGCATGTATTGATAATTCTTTCGCTTAGAAGTCTTTTTAACGGATGGCCAACATTAGAACTCTCCTTAATGCTACTTTCCGAACCAAGGAGGTAGATAATAGGAAAAGAATTATCAACATAGATTTAGTGTATACTAGCTAATAGGCTAGTATTGATTGGTACGAGGTAATAACTTAGTCAAATATCAAATACGATGCTTAATATGAGGTAACGATAAGGGTTAGGATAGCAACACACGTAGCGGGACCAAGGTGCGGAGTGAAATTTTCTAGATGCCGGACCAAGGATTTAGAAATACATAACTATCACTTTGCATGCAAAATACTAGGAAAGAATTGTTATAGTTAGACTTATCAAGTTATGAACCTGTGGGGAACACGTAAACCCTAGTTACTTTCATTAATTGATTAAACTCCAACATTTGAAGCTGTTAAGTGTCTCTTTCAATTTCGCTAGTTATTTTCATTTACTTAGAAATAGAACCCCCCCCCCCCTTTTTTTTTTATCATTTTTGCTTTACAAGGAAGTAATTGACTGAACAATAGTAATAATAGATTGAATTTAAGTCTAAACTATTTTCCTCGTGGGAACGATCCCAACCTTATTAGTTGGGTTATTTACTTGACACGACCACCTTACTTCTTATTTGAGAAGTAAGTTTGAGCGTATCACAATCTCATTGGGAGCAACCCTAGTTTAGTTTTTCTTTAATTCAAAACATTTGAAAAGCCTCCTGGGGAAAGGAATCCAAGAGATAAAACCCATACTTTACTGTAGAACTAAATCTACGAATATTACCCTGTACTTTGAACGAAAATCTTGAGGAATTGCCGTGAAATCGCCTAAGGAGAACCGAGAGTTTTTCTATTTTTCTTACGTTTGTTTAGTGTTTTTGAGTTTCTACATGAGTCTAAGTCTTAGGAACTAGATATTGACTAATTCAACTTAGTCTAATTAACTTAATTAAATAAATCAATTAGATAATTACCAAAACGCGTCTCCTAAATTGACTAATAATAGTATAGCATTTGACTTAGCCAAATCTAAAAATTTGGTAAGGGTTCGGGTAAGACCATGATTTTAATTCATTAATTAAGTTGCTAATTTAATTAATTAAGTGACAAAGGGTAATTACTAAAGTACCCCTAAGTCATTAGGACCATAACCAACCCCTTTAGACCATCCTAGGTTAGGTACTAGGATGTTTCTTTAGTTAGTTACCCGGCTAGTGTCACTCAGTTAGCTCTTAGGATTTCGGGTACACTAGTTAGATTATTTTAGTTAGTCCTAGGTTAGTTAGTTAGTTAGGTAAGTTAGTTAGAGCCTAGGATTGGTTAGGAAGATAGGACCCACGTGGCTTGACCCGTACACGTGCTTGCCCCCTTACCTCCCTAATAAAATTTGGTTGGGCTTGTCTCTTGGTCTCTTGGTCGGTAAGCACATGTGTTGCTGCACACTTCTTGTCCAAGGACCCTCAGTATGTCCTTGGGCACAACTTAATTTGCATGATCATTTTAAATGATCATGTTCCATGGTACCTAGGATTAACACTTGGATGCCTCGTACCTAATGTGCTAAGAATTCAATGCTATTAGCTTAGGGTCTTCCTTGCAGGTACTATTCCTAAACAAGCTTGGATTGGATCATTTAAACATTAAAGTATATCTTAAGTTACTTGTTAATACATTCATATAAATAACACCCTTAAGCCAATATTCTCTAACATGCCCAATATTGGGATGCCTATATACCCCAATACATATTCTTAAAACCTAATAGACTCTTTACTAGATAAATACATTTTCTGGAATGTTACAATGCTACTCCCATTTATTTAGGTAGTCAACTAGTTATGTCTGAATTTCTGTAAATACTGGATAGCTCAAAACTGAACATGCAAGCTGAGAATGCAACAATTAATCTTGTAATATACATTTATAATTTATGCATGTATATCTAAAGTAACTGAAATATCTGACCTAGCATGTGTAATTCAAGTACTAAATAAATACATAGCTAGGGTTCTGAAATTCATGCGATAAACTAAATAATAACATGGATATCTGATTTGGAACATATAACTAATTAATTAATGAAGTTCTGTTGATGTTCTATAAACCCTAGGTCTAATCATGATATGGGAATCAAGAATCTGACTGATAACTAGGGACACAATGGGTGAAAGGAACCCACTAGTGACATCCCAGATACCTAGTGATGAAATTTACAGAGAAATATTCAGATTTCGGGGCTGGAACTGTGCTTCATTCTTGAACTAGGATTATTGACCTTTTTCTCCTTTCTTGATTCTAATTTTCTAAAATTTTATTAATGATTTGACTAAGATAAGTTTTAGTTATGTTTCTATGCTTAAACTGACTAAAATATGATGATTTAGGGTTAAAACGACATATCTTAAGGTTTAAATGAAGTGGGAAAAGACAAAAAGACCCCTGAGTTAAGTGATGTCGGACCTACCAATGACCTGGACTAACGGTCCATCGTTCAATTGACTGAAGTTGAGACCGAGAAAGGTTCTGAGAGAGTTTCTGGACTAACACTGAATTGGACTTCTATGTAAGGAGTTACAAAAGAAAGTGTAGCCTCTGGATCTAACAACGTGAATGTCAATATAAATGTGAACGTGAACGTGAATTTGCACGTGAACGTCAATATCAACGTCTACGTGAATGTCAATGTGAACATCAACGTTAATGTCGACGTGAATGTGAACGTCAAAATCAACATCAATGTGAACGTCAACCTGAACATTATGTCAATGTGAACTTTAACATGAATGTGAACGTGAACATGAACGCTAATGTGAACGTCAACGTGAATGTCAATGTAAACCTCAACATCAATATCAACATCAACATCAACATCAACATCAACGTCAATGTTAACGTAAGCGTCAACGTGAATGTCAACCTAAACGTCAACATGAACGTGAACGTTAATCTTAATGTGAACATGAATATGAATGTCAAAATGAACGTCAACTTGAACGTCAACGTGAAAGTGAAAATCAACATAAACGTCAACATTAACGTAAATATATGCGTGAATGTCAACATCAACGTGACTGTCAATATGAACATCAACATGAACATCAACATGAACGTCAATTTGAACGTCAACGTGAATGTCAAAGTTAACGTTAATGTGAAAGTCAACATGAACATGAACATGAACGTCAAAGTTAACAACAACATGAATGTTAATGTAAACATCACCGAGAACGTCAACATAAACGTTAGCATGAACATCATTATAAACGTCAACATGGATGTGAATGTCAACGTGAACATTAATGTCAACGAATAAAAGGATTAAAAATTAGAGAAAATAAGGAGGGGAATTATAATAACTTAATATATAATTATAATCTAATTTTTATAATTAAAATTGTGTTGAATAAGTCAACAACAATTCCCACAAAAAAGGGGCGACAACTCCCACTAGGAGTGTGCTTCTTGCCCACTCTTAATTTTTTAATTTACTCCTAAAAAACGTTTTCAGCCTTACCCCACACTTGAAAAATAGAATATAAGCGTAAAACTTACTATTCTAAAAGTTTTCTTGGCTGCATCCATCAAAAAACAAAAGGAAGAGTTCATACGCTTAAGTGTTTTATGTAAAGAACTTCACTTGCAAACAAGAATCAAAGCTCGGAAGAAAGGTTTGTGTGTTGGCTGGGGAGTGTGGTTGTGTCTGGTTGTCAAGGCTGTAAAGGTATGGGTTTTCTTATATCTTGGTCCCTTTCCCAAGAGTTCCTTAAAGTTCAGTTTAAATCTAATAGAAAAACTAAGGTTGTCCCCGTTGCATGCCCTTGTCATTAGATCCTATGATAGAATTGATGAACGCGTTGGTATGACTTCTGGTAGATAATTTTTTGAATGATTGTGATTGTGTGCAATGTGTGTGTTCCGGACTGTTTATGAATTGTTAAGTACGTCCAAATATTGAATGTTATATGTGCGCCAACATGCCGATTTTCCGTAATTTGTATTGTGATGGTTCACTAGAAGAAAATGGTGAATCATGTGATATGAAATGTTGTGTGTTTAACATGCAAAAAAAATTGTGATGTTCATGAATAATAAAGTGAAAGTAAGGTCCTTAATGAATTATTTAAAAGTATATGTAAAACTATGAATTACACGCCTAGACTAAGTGTAAGAAAGTGAATTAAAATTATATATTAATGGAACATGGGTTCGGCTAGTCACTAGTATGGATGAAGGGAAATAGTTGCTTCCATTTGGGGGTGAATCTCGATGACCTTAAGGTCCTATCACTAAAAGAAGCAGTCTTAAATTAAAAGAAAAAAAAATAGGGAGATAGAGGGGATTCGAACCCGGCTCATTGAAATAATCCTTAAAATAAAAGAAAAAGAAAATAGTGAGAAGGAGGGGGCTCGAACTTGGATCCTTGGACAAGGGTGTGAGATACATAAATCTCACACCAAAATAAAATAAATAAATAAAGTAAGGTGCTGCCCAAGGGGTTCGAATATGGGTCCTCTTGGCTGAAATTGTGAGACACATAAAATAATAAAAAGGTGAGGCCACTGGGATTCGATCTCAGATCCTCTTGGCCAAATTTATAGAGACACTTAGCACTTTAAATAATTAAATGAAGTGCTGCCCAAGGGATTAGAACATGGGTCCTCTTGGCTGCAATTGTGAGACTATAATTAAATGAAATGCAACCACTAGGGATTGAACTTGGGTCCCTTGGCTGAATGTGTAAAATGCATAAGTCATACACAACATATACTTAGATTATCATGAAACACTTAGCCAAATATGAGTAACCCGAAATGGGTCTTACCATGAGTAAATGGTAAGATTAAGAAATGAACATTCACGTAATAAGGTGAGTAATTATATTATACATGATGCTAATAAAAATGGTGAAAACATGATAAGAGGATAATATGAATTGTGAGACAAGTCTCAACCAAGCCTAAGTAAATGTTACCAAACATACTCACCTATGGGATAGTAGAATGATGTAGAGTCAAGTCACAAGCATATTCCAAAAGAAAGTGTTAAGAATGAATTCATAGTTACTATGTAAGGAAAAGAGTGACTACATGATGATAGGCTAGTGCAAGTGAGACAAGCTGCATCTACGCCTAAAAAGCAAATGTCACTAAATGCAATTTCTAAGAGAGCATATATATGTTAACCGATGAATAAATAATGAAAGGTGAGTAAAGATGAAATGAAAAGATGTTAAGAAAGAATAAGGTGGCAACACAATATGAGGCTAGTGCAACTGAGACAAGTTGTACCTACGCCAATATAGTGTCACCAAAAGTACTCACCTAAGAGACTGTTGAATATTAAGAGACAAGTCTCAATCACACTCTATATGTAAGTGTAAGGACAATTCACACTTAATACGTAAATAATATATGATAAATAATCTTATAATCTATGACTACCTCATGCTAGAAGAAAGCTTCGATGATGTTTGAGTTGAATGTAAATAGGAACTTTAAACGGAGCACCGATAGGCTAGCTATGAGTGGTGATGCCTTCTTTCGGGAAGGGTCGAGGTTTACGTGATTCTCATGAGATGATATTTTCCACCAAGGTGGGTATAGGTCTCCCTAAATATCCTAGTATTTGAGCTATGCTACCAACATAGGGAACTAGCCAGTGCTTTTCCACCTAAGCGAGCTAGGGATGTTTTGGTTTCACTTTGGCCAATGACTTCACCTCTTTTTTGTGTGGGGAAGACACCAGATTTCATAATGCTACATAATCTATGTCTGTTAAAGTTGATGTTCCTCAAACTATGAAAGATAATAAAATGAATGATACTTAAGATGTATGTGCAAGACAATCAGGCGGTGAAATAAGATTCAGGTAATGTGATAAGGCAATTCTTGGTCATTGCACTTAATGATCCCGATGAGAGTCTTAAAATTCATCCTAGGTATAGCTTGTGTTTACATCAGCCTACGAATGAATGAAATAAATAATGTGACGTACTTATGAATGAAAGAAGCAGACACTGTGTTTTCTAAAGAAGGCTCCCAAGTTGAGGTCCCATATGTTGAGCCCTCATTTGGGAAGTCCTAATGTTAAATCCGTGATTCCAAGGTCTTATGGTATATAAACTAATGATATGTGATATATGTATATGAATATGAAATATGTTATGTGCTGGGTTCAATATGAAAAGAATGATGATGCATGTTACATTCATAGCATGACTTTCCTAATCTTATTTGGCAAGTCCAACTAACTTGAATTTCCATAATTCGTATCGTTAGGAGAGAGCTCTTCTTAATCATGCATGTCCTTGGTGTATACTTGCATACACCCATACTTAGTACAAGTGTGTACTAATCCCATACATTATACTATTTTAGGTGCAGGTTCTAGAGGGTGTTGAAGACATTCGTTGCAGCTGTTCGGACATCAGAGCTTTTCATCTAGACCTGGTAGGTCCTCAAGCATTTGAGGATGTCTGCCATTACGTTTCGAGCTTAGTAATATGTTTAGGCAAGTGGAACATGTTCCACTAGTATTTCTTTCCTATTTTGATCAGACTTATGTAATGATGCCACTTTGGCAATTCTTATTTATAGTATAATGGTATTTATTTCAATATCGAATGATCCTTTATTAGATGGTTGATACACATGAGTAATGAACTTCTTTATATGCGTATGCATGTTATAACTATGAAGTCTATATACACTTTAAACAAAATAAAAAGTTTCAAATTTTCCGCAAAATTAACTGAACGAATGTAATGACGACGTAAGTAAGCTTGTCTGCGACCTTTGAGAGGTCAACGATGCCAGTTTTGGCTAGGGTCTAGACCCCAGTCGTGACAAATTTGGCATAAAAGCATTAGGTTAAATATCCAAGACATCAGGCTCATGTCAACCACGTTAAGTAGTTTCTAAGTTATGGTAGTGAAGTGCACCACAATCATGAATTAGAGATTGCATAACACTTAGGAAATATCCCTTTCTTCTAATCTTATCGTGCCTTGTGAAATTTTGATTAATTGGTGTTAAGAGCGTATCTAACATCAACTCTGGTATTTCTGAAAGAAGAATACGAGGAGAAACACAGGTAGAGGGATTGGAGGAGCAGCTGCTGGGGGAAATCAAGTTCCTCCCCAGGTCCCAGCTGCTGGAATGGATATGCCTGTCAATCTATCTGGGTTAACAGATGGAGAAGTAAGGAATGCCTTGCTACAGATCGCACATGCCATCACTACTCAAGCTCAAGCCACTAGACAGGGTGTTCCCAGAGAGAATCCTCATGCTAGCACCATGTCTAGAAGGTTAAGGGACTTCAACAGTATGAACCCCCCATTTTACTATGGATCCAAGACATATAAGGATCCCCAAGAGTTCGTGGATGAGGTACACAAGATCCTTTGTGCCGTGGGACTAGACGAGGAGGTGAAGGCTGAGTTTACTGCATATCAATTCAAGGATGTGGCACAAATTTGGTACCAGATGTGGGCTAATAGCCGAGCACGTGGAGATGTTCCCATCACTTTGGATGTTCTCAAGATTGCCTTTCTGGAGAGATTCTTCCCCAGAGAGCAACGAGAAGCCAATGTTAAAGAGTTCATCAACCTAAGATAGGGAGGTATGTAAGGCAAGGAATATTCCTTGAAATTAGTTAAACTTTCAAAGTATGCTTCTTCTCTGGTGGCAAATAGCAGGGATGAAATGAGCAGGTTTGTGACTGGCGTGTCAGAGGATCTAATAGAAGATTGTCGGGCAGCAATGTTGCATGATAACATGGATCTGGGAAGGTTGATGGTGCATGCCCAGTAAGTGGAGGAAAGCAGGAAGGGCGGAGGTTCACGTAATTCTCATGAGATGAGACTGTCGACCAAGCTGGGTATGGGCCTCCTTAAGTCTCCTAGTCTTATAACTATGCTACCAACATAGGGAACTAGCCAGTGGTTTTCTACCTAAGTGAGCTAGTGATTTTTTGGTTTCACCTTGGCCAGTGACTCCACATCTTTTCGGTGTGGGAAAGACACCGGATTTCATGATTCTCACATGATCTATGTTGGTTAAAGTTGAAGTTCCTCAAAATATGAAACATAATGAAATTAATGATACTGAAGATGTATGTGCAAGACAATCAAGAGGTGAAATCAGATTCAGGTAATGACATTAGGTCATCCTTGTTGATTTCACTTCATGATCCCGATGAGAGTCTAAAACTTCATCCTAGATATAGCTTGTCTATATATCAGCCTTCAAATGAATGAAATGAATAATGTGATGTACGTATGAATGAAAGAAGCAAACTCTTTGTTTTCTAAAGACGCTCCCAAGTTGAGGTCCTATATGTTGAGCCTCATTTGGGGAGTCCTAATGTAAAATCCGTCATTCCAAAGTCTCATGGTATATAAATAAATGATATGTGATATATGTATATGCTATATGAAATATGTTATATGTTGAGTGCAATATGAAAAGAATGATGATACAAGTTACTCTCACAGCATGACTTTCCTAATTTGATTTGTCAAGTCTAACTGACTTGGCTTTTCATATATCATATCTTTAG
This sequence comes from Solanum habrochaites, assembly GCA_027704765.1. Lineage (NCBI taxonomy): Eukaryota > Viridiplantae > Streptophyta > Magnoliopsida > Solanales > Solanaceae > Solanum > Solanum habrochaites. Next base: position 13,388,678 of record JAKWJA010002498.1, read on the forward strand.
CAGAGATCTCTTCTTATCATGCATGACCTTGGTGTGTACTTGAATACATCCATACTTAGTACAAGTGTGTAAAAATCCCATACATTATACTTTTTTAGGTGCAGATTCTGGAGGGTGTTGAAGATATTCATTGTAGTTTTTCGTACATCAGAGCTTTTCATTCGAACTTGGTAGGTCCTCATGCATTCGAGGATACCTGTCGGTATGTTTCTAGCTTAGTAATAGGTTTAGGCTAGTGGAGCATGTTCCACTAGTATTTCTTTCCTATTTTGTTTAGACTTATGTAATGGTGCCATTTTGGCAATTGTTATTTATGCTATAAGACTATTACTTCAAGATTGAATGATCCTTTATTAGATGGTTGATTCACATGAGTAATGAACTTCGTTATACACATATGCATGCTATAACTATGAAGTGTATGTACACTTCAAATAAAACAAAAAGTTTCAAATTTTTTGCTAGATTTAACCGAACGAGTGTAATAACGACATAGGTAAGCTTGTCTGCGATCTTTGAGAGGTCAACGACGCCAATTTCAACTAGGGTCTAGACCCAGTCATGACAACTTCAATGTACACGACAATATGAACATCAACTTTAACATTAACATGAACGACAATGTGAACGTGCACATGAACGTTAACAAAAATGTCAACGTGAACGTGAACGTGAAAGTCAATATAAACCTGAATGTCTATGTGAATGTTAACGTTGACGTGAACGTGAACTTCAACATGAACGTTAACATAACGTGAACTTCAACATAAATATTAACTTGAAAGTGAACGTGAACTTCAACGTGAATTTGAATGTCAATGTTAATGTCAATGTTAACTTAAAAATCAACATGAACATCAACGTGAATATCAACGTGAACTAGAACTTCAACAACGTAAATGTGAACGTCAATGTAAATATAAACATTAACGTCAACATGAATGTGAACGTTAACACCCACATATATGCCAAAGTAAACGTAAACATCAACATCAATGTAAACATCAAAGTGAATGTCACTGTTAATTTGAATGTGAATGTGAACTTGAACGTCAACATCAACATGAATGGGAACATGAACTTAAATTTCAATGTCAACATGAACCTGAACATGTAGATCAACGTCAATATGAACGTTAACGTCAACATGAACATCAAAGTTAATGTGAACGTGAATGTGAACGTTAATGTGAACTTGAATGTGAATGTGAACATGAACATAAACATGAACATTAACGTCAACGTCAATATCAATGTGATTGTAAACATCAACATGAGCGTCAACATAAAAGTGAACATGAACGTGAGCCTCAATGTAAGCATAGATTCAGCGTCCACTTCAAGATGAACGTTAACGTAACCGTGAACATCAACATAAACATGAACATCAATATAAAATAGAATGTGAACGTCAATGCGCACATCAACGTACACATAGACGTCAACATCAATGTAAATGACAACGTTAATGTAAACCTCAACGTCAACATCAACATCAACGTCAACATTAACATCAACATCAACATCAACGTAAGCATCAACATGAACATCAATATGAAATTGAATGTCAACGTCATTGTGAATGTAAACGTGAATGTGAACGTCAATGTCAATGTGAACATCAACACAAATATTATCTTCAACGTCAATGTCAACATCAATATTAATATCAACATGGATGTCAATGTAAATGTGAACATGAACGTGAATGTTAACGTTAATTTGAACGTCAATGTGTATGACAACATCAACATTAACATGAACGTTAATGTGAACGTCAATGTGAACGTCAATGTTAATGTTAACATGTGGACTTCAACTTGAACGTGAACTTCAATGTAAATGTGAACTTGAATGTAAACGTCAACATCAAAATGAATGTTATGTCAACGCAAACATCAATGTCAAAGTCAATGTAAACATCACCTTGAACATCTAAGTAAACATCAGCGTATATGTTAATGTAAATGTGAACATCAATGTCAATGTCAATGTCAACATAAAAATCAACATCAACGTCAACGTCAACGTGAACATCAACATTAATGTCAAGGTAAACTTCAATGTGAACATTCATGTGAACATCTACGTGAAAGTCAATGTTAACATCTATGTGAAAGTCAATGTCAACATCAACCTGAATGTGAACGTTAATGTCAACTTAAATATCAACGTTAACATCAATGTAAACATCAGCATAAACATCAACGTCAATGTCAATGTGAATGTCAACATCAACATCAATGTCAACGTCAACATCAACTTAAACGCTATCATCAACATCAACATGGAAATCAACATGAACGTCAAATGTAAATGTCAATGTGAATGTGCGCATGAAAGTAAACGTGAACAACTATGTAAAACTCAACGTGAATGTCAATATTAACGTCAACGTGAATGTAAACATTAACGTCAATGTTGATGTGAACGTCAACATCAATGGCAATGTAAAAGTCATCTTGAACGTAAAAGTAGATATTACCATCAACATTGACGTGAACATCACTGTGAACGTGAACGCCAATGTGAACGGGAACGTCAATGTGAACATTATCGTACACCTAAACGTCAACGTCAATGGCAACGTCCACAAAAGTGTTAATGTAAATGTAAACGTCAACATTAAGATTAACATAAACGTCGATATAAACCTCAATACGAACGTGAATGTGAACGTCAACATCAATGTTAATGTCAACATTAACATCAACATGAACGTTAACGTAAATGTGTTGTGAACGTCGATGTAAATGTCAATGCATCATCAATGTTAGTGTCAACGTGAATGTCAATGTGTACATCAACGACAATGCTAAAATGAATATCAATGAAAATCTCAATGTGAACGTCAACATGAACATGAACTTCAACGTAAACGTAAACCTAAACGTCAACATGAACGTGCACATGACGTCAATGTAAATGTTAGTTTGAACGTTAATATAAACATCAACATACACGTCAACATCAATATCAACGTGAATGTCAATATCGACATCAACGTCAATATCAACATCAATGTGAACATTTATATTTACATAAACATCAAAGTGAATGTTAGAATGAACGTAAACATGCATGTGAACGTCAACGTGAATGTCTACATGAATATCAACATGAACGTCAATGTTAATGTCAACGTGAATGTGAACATCAACATCAATAACAATGTGAACGTGTACATCAACGTGAACTTCAATATGAATGTCAACATAAATGTTAACTTGAACGTGAATGTGAACGTCCACGTGAATGTGGATGTCAATGTCAATGTCAATGTGAACTTGAACATCAATGTGAATGTGCACGTGAACGTGAACATAAACCTCAACATAACCATCAACATCAACGTCAACATCAACGTAAGCATCAACGTCAAGGTCAATATGAACGTGAACGTCAACGTCCATCTCAATATGAATGTCAATGTCAATGTCAACGCCAATGTAAATATTAACTTCAACGTCAATGTCAACGTGGACAATAACATCAACATGAATGTCAACGTAAATGTGAAAATGAACGTCAATGTGTACATTGACATTAATGTTAATGTGAACGTCAACGTGAACATCAACATTAACGTTAACATGAATGTGAACTACAACGTTAACATCAACGTCAACGTAAACGTAAACTTGAACTCAACGTGAATATGAACGTCAAAGTAAACATCAACACAAACAATAGCTTGAACTTCAAAGTAAACATCAGCGTAAACATCAACGTTAATGTAAATGTGAACATCATCATTAATGTCAATGTGAACGTCAATATTTACATCAACGTCAATGCTAACGTGAACATCAATGTGAATGTCAACATCAATATCAATGTGAACATCAATGTGAACTTCAACATAAACGTAAACGTGAACTTCAATGTAAATGTAAACTTGAATGTCAATGTGAACATTCATATGAACGGAAACGTCAACGTAAGCATCAACTTGAACTTTAATGTAAAAATCAACATAAACGTCAACATCAGTGTAAACGTGATTATCAACATTGACGTCAACATAAAAATCAACGTTAATATAAACATCAATATAATTGTCTATGTAAACGTCAATGTGAATGTTAATATAAACATGAACATCAATGTAAACGTGCTCGTGAACATCACCGTGAATGTCTACGCGAATGTCAACATAAACGTCAATGTTAACGTCAAATGTAAATGTAAACATCAACGTCAACATCAATGTGAACGTGAATGTAAACTTCAACCTGAACATCAACGTTAATGTTAACTTGAATGTGCATGTGAACGTCAACGTGAATATGAACGTTAATGTCAACGTCAACGTGAACTTGAACATCAACGTGAATGTCAGTGTGAACGTCAATGTGAACTCCAACATAAACCTCAACGTCAACATCAACATCAATGTAAGCATCAACGTGAACGTCAATGTGAATTCCAATGTCAACGTCAATGTGAACGTCAAGGTTAACATCAATATGAATGTCGTAAATGTTAATTTCAAAGTCAATGTTAATGTGTCCGATAACATCAACATGAATATCAACGTAAATGTGAAAATGAACGTCAACGTGAATATCAACATTAACGTTAACATTAACGTTAATGTAAACGTCAACTTTAATGTTAACGTTAATGTCAATGTGTACGTCGACGTCAACATTAACATGAATATCAATGTGAACGTCAACGTAAAAGTCAACATTAACGTTAACATTAACTTGAACTTCAACGTGAATGTGAACGTCAGCATAAACGTAAACTTGAACAACAACATGAACTTGAATGTCAATGTAAATGTTAGATTGAACTTCAATGTAAAAATCAGTATAAATATCAATGTAGACATGAACAACAACGTCAATGTAAACGTCAATGTCAACGTCAATATCAACATCAACATCAATGTGAACATCATCATGAATGTCAACATAAACGTCGACGTGAATGTCAAGATGAACATGCACGTGAACATCATTGTGAACATCAACCTCAACGTCGATGTTAACGTCAACGTCTACCAAACGTCATCTTGAACTTCCACATAAAAATTAACGTAAACATTAATGTGAATGTCAATATCAACGTCATCGTAAATGTCAACGTCAATGCGAAAGTCAATGTGCACGTCAACATACACATCAACATAAATTTGAACGTGAACGTACACTCAATGTCAATGTGAATGTGAATGTGAACTTCAATGTAAACGTCAATGTGAACATCAACATAAACGTCAGCGTCATGTTAACGTGAAAGTCAATATGAATGTGAATGTCAATGTAAATCTGAATGCACATATTAACTTCAACATAAATATGACTGTTAATGAGAATGTCAATTTGAACATCAATGTGAACGACAATATGAACATCAACGTGAACGTCAATGTAAAGTATGAATGTGAACATTAACGTGAACGTGAGAGTGAACATGAACCTCAACATAAACATTAACATCAATGTTAACATCAAATACAATGTGAACATAAACATCAAAGTAAACGTCAATATCAATATCATTGTAAACATGAACATACATCAATGTCAACGTCAACATTAACATCAACGTCAATGTCAACGTAAATATTATCATGAACCTTAATGTCAATATGAACACATAAATGTGCATTAAATGTCAACATCAAGGTCAATATGAACATGAATGTGAACGTCAATGTCAACGTGAACATGAATATGAATGTCAACGTCAACGTAAACGTCAATCTCAATATGAACATGAATGTGAACGTCAACTTCAACATCAATGTCAATGCCAACGTCAACGTAAATATCAACTTCTACATCAATATAAATGTTAACGTGAATGTCAATGTCAACGTCAACTTCAAAATGAATATGAACGTCAACGTAAATGTGAATGTGAACTTCAACGTGAACGTGAACGTCAACATAAACGCAAACTTTAATGTTAACGTAAATGTAAACATCAACGTTAAAGTGAATATCAACGTAAATATCAACATAAACATAAACTTAAACGTCTACATAAACATCAATGTATACGTCAACATCAATGTCAACATCAACATAAATATCAACATCAATGTCAATGTCTATGTCAATATCAACATTAATGTCAACGTCAACGTGAACATCAACGTGAACATCAATATTAACATCAACATGAATGTCAACGTGAACTTCATTGTGAATGTCACACCCGAATTCTGGAATCCAAATGAAATTGACATCGTTAACCTCTTAGAGGTCGCAGAAAAACCTCTTCTTAACTTTCATCACATTCATATAGTTAAATTTGTGGAAAATTTAAAAGTTTTAAAACGAAATGAAGTATACATAGACTTCATATAAAATTTACATGGATTCATATACTATAGGCTCAAACTAAACAACCATCTACTATCGATTAAGCAATTCAAATGAAAGAATCAATATATCATAATAGTTTGCCAAAAACAGCCTTATTACAAAGCTTTGAATAAATACCTGAAGGAAACGCTAGGGACAACATCCTTTAGCTATGTCTAAAGTACTAATGCTAGGAAGATAGATGTAGCATCCTCGAATTCAAGAGGACCTACCAATAGTTTGGAGATCGCTGAGTCCAAACCGCTGAAATGAGTCTGCAACCTCCTCTCTGACCTGCATCTATAAAATAGTAATAGTATAGGGTTAGTACACACTTGTACTAAGTATGGGTGTATGCACACATACACATAAGGACTATGCATGATCAAGGAAATCTCTTCCTATAACAACATGCCATTTTTTGAAAGTGACATCACTAGACTTTCCTAATTCGTTATTTGTGAATTGTGGTATGATTATGGCATATTTTAATGTATTCAAAGCACACAACTCATTTTTTATATGAATACAAGACCTTAGAATCATCAGCATAATTTTAGAACAACTCGAGCGAAAATTTTAATTTTTTATCCTCCAAATCTGAGAAAGCCTGTGAACATCCTTCACTATCTCCTTCCTTTATTCCTAAACATGGGCTATACTGGCCATAAATAATCTGCTAAGAGCATCTGCTACTACATTAGCCTTACCCGGATGATAATACACACTCATATAATAATCCTTACGGAACTCTAGCCATCTCCTCTGGTGAAGATTCAACTCTTTCTGGGTGAACACATACTGAAGGATCTTATGGTCAGTGAACACATCTACGTGAACACCATACAAGTAATGTCTCCAAATCTTGAGTGCAAACACCAATGCTGCAAGCTCGAGGTCATAAGTTGGATAGTTCTTCTCATGACCCTTAAGTTGTCTAGCGCCATGAACTATCACCTTACCTCGCTGCATCAACACACAACCCAGGCCAACTCTGGATGCATCACAATAGATAACATAATAATCTGAACCCTCTGGTAGAGTCAAGACAGGAATTGTAGTAAATCTTGTTTTCAACTTTGCAAAACTTTTCTCACAATCATCTGACCATTGAAACTCGACCATATTATGAGTTAACCTAGTTAATGGTGAGGCTATGGATGAAAATCCATCCACGAGCCTTCTGTAATAACATGCTAGACCTAAGAAACTTCTGATATGTGTAGTAGAGGTAGGTCTGGTCCACTGTTTCACTGCTTCTATCTTCAGCGAATCAACACGGATTCCTTTAATAGATACAATGTGACCAAGAAAAGCAACAAATTGCAACCAGAACTCACATTTACTAAACTTAGAGAATAACTGGTGATCCTTGAGAGCCTACATAACAACTCTCAAATAAATTGTATGTTCTTCCTCACTTCTTGAGTAAATGAGGACATCATCAATAAATACGATAACGAACAAGTCCAAGTACTATTTGAACACTCTGTTCGTCAAATCTATGAAATCTACAGGATCATTGGTTAGTCCAAATGACATAACTACAAATTCATAATGAACATACCGAGTTCTGAAGGTTGTTTTTGGACTGTCACTATCTCTGGCTCTAAGTTGATGATAACCCGATCTGCGATCTATCTTTGAGAAATGGATATCCCCTTGAAATTGGTCAAACAAGTCATCAATCCTAGGGATGGGATACTTATTCTTTATTGTGACCTTGTTCAACTGTCTATAGTCATTGCACATTTTGAGAGAACCATCTCTTTCCCTTACGAACAACATTGGTGCACCCCATGGTGAAATACTAGATCTAATGAAACCCTTATCTAGAAGGTCTTTCAATTGCTCTTTCAATTCCTTAAGCTTTGCTGGAGCCATTCTATAAGAAGGAATAAAAATAGGCTAGGTATCTAGAAGGAGATCAATTCCAAAGTTGATTTCCCTTTCGGGAGAGACTGTAGGAAGATCTTCTAGAAATACTTCTAGAAACTCATAGACTACTGGAACTTACTCAAGAGTTGGGGTTTCAAGGCTAGAATCCTTAACCCAAACTAGATGATAGAGATAAACCTTACATATCATCTTTCTAGCCTTAAGGTAACACCTAAATCGACCCATAGGCGCTAAGATACTACCCTTCCATTCTAAGATTGGTTCGTCTGGAAACTAAAAACCAACAATATTAATTCTACAATCTACTGAGGCATAACATGAGTGTAACCAATCCATGCCTAGAATGACATTGAAGTCTACCATTTCTTACTATACTAGATCTGCTGAGGTGACTTTCTAAGAGAATGTGACAGGGCAATTTTTGTATACCTGTCTAGGTGTAACTGGGTAATCTACTAGAGTAGAGACAGAGAAAGGTTTTGAGAGAGCTTCTGGACTAACACCGAATTGGACTTTATACTGAGTTATAAAAGACAAGGTAGTCTCTATTGTCTTTACACTGAGTGAACCATATGTGAGTCAAATCTTTAAGCTAGTTGGATGCAAATTTCACCCTATCACTACCATTTACTTGCATAACTCGAAATATTTTATTGACCTCATCAAAGAACTTTTGCGGGTTCTCACATAACTTGGGACCTTGAAACTCAAGTAAATCTTTCAAAAAAACTATTGAATACTAGCTGCCACTGATCCACCATTGTCATTAGTTTGAACTCGAACCTTCTGATTATTCCAGGTTGTCATACTTTTAGCCAAAAGATGTACTGGCATTCTGAAACTCTATGTTAGAACTTCCTTATTTGGTACTAGAAGAACTGCATTAGCATTAGTGCATTAGCATTCCATGCCTAAGCTCTACGAGAAGACATGATCGTAAGCGCACAACGTCGAGTTAGAATGGAATCATATCATAACTTACACACGATAAGAGTAACAAGAAAGTGAAGTTTTCCTAAAACACTTTGTAGACTCCTTCTCAGTAGATGTGGTGCTTCACACCATAAAAAAGACTCTACTTAGTGCGGCTTTTCAAACATCCTAGGATACTTAAACCTAGTGCTATAATACCAAGTTTTATCAAACCCAAGCAATCCCTGAGTCGCGGACACGGAACTTATAACCACTAGTGATCCTAAGCTAACCCTGCTGGCATGATCATGAGCATACTAAAGATCATAAAGTGGTGCGGAAGATAAATCATAATTAAATATGAAAAGATGAGGAATACCCATATTCTATAATTGAGATATTTGAAAACTATGAGTTTAATACAAAGGATATATTAAATCAATACTAAGATGAATCTAACTATGTATGAAATAAGCTTCTAAACTAGACTAGAAATATTGGGACAAGCCTTAGCTAAATCTAGCAAAAATTGAAACTAAATGACTAAATACTGAAATGACACTCATGACAGTTGTCCTCGGAGAATGATGACTCACCAATGAATCTGCTGAACTAGAGATCGAAAATCGATCTATGTGTGATGTGGATGCTGAGAACCTAAACCGACATCACCGGAAGATATAGCGCACGTATGCGTCATGACTTGAAAGATACCGAGCATGTAGGATAGAGTGAAGCTGAAATAAAACATAATTGAACAAGCATAAAAGCAAGTATAATAATCTGACATGATAACTAAATTTTGAGCTAACTGAATTCAATGACAATTTATAACATGCTGAAACTGAATACTGAATATACTAATAAATGGTCAATTCAAAGAGTCTGATTGAACTGTGGGAGCTACTAATAATTGATAAAAAAAATCACATGAGCTAAATGTGGAGTCCGATGTATATGCCCCATCGATAGGACCCTATATACCCTTCCAAAGGTATAAAGGCATGCTGGCGTGATCACTAAACTGATTGCCCACTGAGGGAACTTACAACCTACTTGGCTAGTAGTTCTGGGATAATTGGGTACGCTAAACCCAAGGCCAACTCGGTATTATACTACTCCGAATAAATTCTGTAAATTTTACTAATTATGTCTGAGTTTCTATAAATACTCATAGCTTGAACTGAACATGCAAACTGAGAATGCAACATTTAATCTAATAGTGATGCATTAAAAACTAAATTATGTATATTTGAATGACTGAAATATCTTACCTAGTATGTGTAATTCAAAAAGTAAAGAAATACAAAGGTAGGGTTTTGAAATTCATGCGATAGTCTGAGTAATGACATGATAATTTAATTTGGAACATATACTTTAACTAAATCATAAAGTTCTAACAAAGTTATAGAAACCCTAGGTTTAATCATGATAAAAGAATTAAGAATCTGACTGAAAACCAGGGACCCAATGGGTGAAAGGAACCCACTAGTGAAATACCACATACTTGGTGATGAAATCCACAAAAAAAAACTTAGGTTTCGGGGCTGGAACTGCTGGAGCTTGTTGCGTTCTTGAGGTTTTTCTCCTTTCTTGCTTCTAATTTTCTAACTTTTGATTTAATGATTTGACTTAGATATGTTTTAATTATGTTTCTATGCTTAGACTTACAAAAATATTATTATTTCGGGTCAAAATAACGTAACTTAAGGTTTAAGTGAAGTGAAAAAAACCAAAAGACCCCTGGATAAGTTGTTGTTAGACCAAACGATGTCTAGGACAGATGGTCCGTCATCTGACCTATGGACCATCGATCCGTCCGTTGATCAAGACTTAGCCAATTTTTCCTGGTTGAGTTTTTAGGAGTCTGTTGATGGTTGGTCAGGATGGACCGTCGTCTGTCCTACGAACCATAAGTCCGTACGTTGTCCAAAACCTAACCAATTTTTCTAGGCTGAAGTTTTTGAAAGGCTCTGATCCTATCGACGGTTGTGCAGGACGGACAATCGTCTGTCTTACGGACCATAAGTCCATGCGTCGTCCAAGACTTAACCAATTTTTTTAGGCTGAAGTTTTTGGGAGTCTCTGATCCAATCGACGGTTGTGCAGGACATACAGTCGATGCCACCATTGGTTGCCCCTTCTTATTTTTTTTTTGAAAAATTGATTTTTGTTCTATTTTGGCTACGGGGTTTTACAATGTGATCGTCAATATCAACGTCAATGTAAACGTCCACATCAAGATTAAGGTCAATGTCAATGTAAACATCATCTTGAACGTCAACATCAACGTGATCATGTAAACGTGAATTCAACGTTAATGTCAACGTCAATATGAACATGAACGTAAACATCAACGTCAACATACACATCAACGTCAACGTCAATGTTAACATAAATTTGAATGTGAACGTCAACGTGAATGTGAACTTCAACGTATATACGAATTCCACGTCAAAGTCAAGGGGAACATAAACGTCAATATAAACATCAGCGTGAACGTCAACACCTACGTCAACGTGAACGTAAATGTCAACATGAATGTGAACGTCAACGTGAACGTCAAAGTAAAAATCAACATGAATGTCAATGTGAATGTCAACTTGAATGTTAACGTGAACATGAACGTCAGTGTAAATGTTAACATGAACGGAAACATCTACTTGAATGTCAACGTCAATGTCAATATCAATGTTACCGTAAACATGAACGTCAACATCTATTCTACGTGAATGTAAACATACACATCAACATGAACATCAAGGTGAACATGAACGTCAATGTAAATGTGAATATCAATGTGAACAGGCATGTCATTGTCAATGTGAACTTCAATGTACATAAAGACATCAACATCAATGTCAACGTCCACATCATAGTCAATGTAAATGTCAATGTCCACATCAATATCTACGTCAACATCAATGTAAAATTCCACAAGAATATGAATGTAAGGTTAACGTCAATGTGAATGTCACGCCCCGAGCTACCCCCGAGACACGGACACAGAACCTAGGACCACAAGTGATCCCAAGCTAACCCTGTTGGCATGATAATGAGCATACTAAAGAGAATAAACTGTTGCGGAAGCTAAATAATAATTAATATTAAAATATGGGGGATACACATATTTTATCACTGAGATAAACAAAATACTGATGAGTTTAATTCTAAGAAGTTATTAACTCAATATTAAGCTGAAACTAACTATGTCCGAAATAAGCCTCTAACTGACTAGAAATGCTTGGACAAGCCCTAGCTAAGTCTAGCAAAACTGAAACTAAAGGACTAAATACTAAAAATAAACTCATGCATTGTCCTCGAATAATGAGGAATCACCACTAAATCTGCTGAACTGGAGAGGGGAATCGATCTAAGCGCGATCTGGATGCTAAGAACCTGAACCTACATCACGAGAAGAGGTAGTGCACGCATGTGTCAGTACTTGAAGGTAATGAGCATGTAGGTTAGAATAAAGATTAAATAAAACATAACTGAACAAGAGCAAAAGCAAGTATAATAATCTGAATATGATACACTGAATTCAGAGCTAACTGAATGCAATGACCAATATTTAATATGCTGGAACTGAATACTAAACATACTGATAAATGGTCAATGCAACAATGTCTGATTGAATTGTGGGAGCTACTAATAACCGATAATAAAACCACATGAGCTAAATGTGGAGTCCGATGTATGTGCCCCATCGATAGGACCCAATATACCCTGCCAGAGGTATAAAGGCATGCTGGCGTGATCACTAAACTGATTGCCCACAGAGGGTACTTACAACCTACTTGGCTAGTAGATCTGGGAATAATTGGGTATGCTGAGCCCTAGTCGAACTATGTCTAGCAAATATGGGAACTAGCCTGTGGTGTCTACCTAAGAGAGCTAGGTATGTTTCGATCTCACCTTGGACAGTGACATCAACTCTTTTTGGTGGGGGAAGACACTAGATTTCATGTTTAGCTCACATGATCTATGTAGGATTATTCTCAAAAGAATAGTATTGGTTCACTATAGCCGTTAGCCACCCCTTTCGGTGTGGGGTAAACACTTGAAATAGATTCACCTTAGCCAGCGAATCACCCCTTTTTGGTGTGAGGAAGACACTGGATTTTATCTAAGCTCACATGATCTAGATTCATTTTGATCAATGAATCACCTCTTTTCGGTGTGGGGAAGACACTGGATTTCATGGTAGCTCATATGATCTTAATTCTAAAGATTTCTCTAAGAAAGCAAGCAAGAAAGAAGAAGGAATGTATACTCAAAGTGAGCTATGAAAGTAAGAGCTTATGAATAACAATCGTCAGTGTTGATACCAATGAAATTTCATCAATTAATGGGAAAAGTCAAATAAAATTGTCTTATAATGACTTCTTATATGATCCCAATAAAGGGGATTAAAATTTAATAGCTAAGTAATGCTTCATAACTTCCATTATATGAATATGATGAAGTAAGTGGTATAGACAATAGAGACTGGCTTATGAAGTGTTCCTGCCCAACAAATACATAATGTAATGAATGACTTATTGTAAGGATAGTGAAATCATTCCCATAGTTCTACGGTTACATACTTGATTCATTGTAGGTATGGGACTACAATGAATCATTGCACTTGTAAGTAAAACATAGGATCAAAGGAACCATTGAACTACACATAGAAAATGAGTATTGTGCTTTGAATGCATTAAAATACATCATATTCATGCTACAATTCACGACTAACGAATTAGGAAAGTCTAGTGACTTCACTTTCCAGAAATGGCATGTTGTATAGGAAGAGCTTTCCTTGATCATGCATAGCCTTATGTGTATGTGTGCATACACCCATACTTAGTACAAGTGTGTACTAACCCTATACAATTACATTTTTTATATGTGCAGGTCAGAGAGCATATTGAAGATTCATTGCAGCGGTTTGGACACAACGATCTCCAAACCATTTCGTAGGTCCTCTCTAGTTCGAGGATACTAATTCTATTTCATAGCCTATCATTTAGATATATCTAGAGTATGTTTTCCCTAGTGTTTCTTTCAGATGTTTTCATTTTGAACTTATTGTATTAAGACCGTTTTAGCAAACTTATTACATTATATATTGATCTCTTGATTTAAATTGATTCTTCAAATAGCAGATGGTTGTTTTTTATTTGAGCTTAGTAGAATATTATCTATGTAGAAAATATATGAAGTCTATGTATACTTCATTATGTTTTAAAAGTTTTAAATTTTCCACAAATTTAACTATATGAATGTGATGAAAGCTAAGAAGAGGCTTGTCTGCGACCTCTAAGAGGTTAACGATGCCGATCGCGATTCAGATTCCAAAATCCTTGTCGTGATAATAATTTAGTAGTCTTATACCATTATTTATGAAATTTATAAGGACTTATTCAATGTGCTACTATGTTCACAAGTTAATTTAGATAGGGTATGTTGGGACTTGTCCCAATCATTGGCATACCCTAGGTGATGAGTTCATTGAGTTACATCTTGTAAAGTCAATATTTAAGATGTATTTGGCCTTACAAGAAACATAATAATTTACATTGGCCATATAAGATTGATATGACTTAATCATTGGCTAATTCTATTACATATTTTGGAAATACTATTGCTGGCCAATTTATTGGCATAAACCAAACTTTCACTAAACACTTATGATATTATTACTATCCAAGTTAATTAACTTCATGTATGTACTATAGTAATGTCATCATTTTAAGCAAGCCAACTTTTAACATTTTATTAGCTTGTAAGACCAATTCAGTGCTTAGTTTGGCCAAGTTATAATGTTGTTTTGGCATTGAAGATTCATTAACTAGCTTTGATTCTCATTCTTATTTCTCCTTGTAAACATTGCATTCAAAACACTTACAAATATATCTACTTTAAACACACACAGTTATCGAAACATTCATTCCTTTTAACAGTAAACTTCATTTTATAAATGACTTATAACAATTTCATCTTCTTGAACACAATTAGGCATTACAACATTCCTTATCTCATGGAAATGGTATTCTAATCTTACGGATCTAACCTATAGGTCTTATTCGACATTATGAAATCACATAAAACTACACATAATGATTAGTTAGCATCACATACCAATAACATGCTCGAGATTTGCTTTATACATACTACTAGAATCGGAAATAGGGAGAACTAGGGAGATGAACATTTGAAATTTTCATTGTGAACAACACTAGTTTTGGTTTTTCTTGACTTTAAAACTTTTGAAAAGCCTCCTGGAGAAAAGAATCAAGAGATCAAACCCATACCTTACTGTAGAATTGAATCTACGAAGATCACCCTGTACTTTGCACGAAAATCTTGAAGAATTGCCTTGAAATCACGTAAGGAGAACTGAGAGTATTTTTCAATTTTTATTACGTTTGTTCACTGTTTATGAGTTTCAACATGAGTCTTAGTCTTAGGAACTGAATATTGACTAATTCAACTTAGGCTAATTGACTTAATTAAATAAATCAATTAGCTAATCACCAAAACTCCCCTCCTAAATTGAATAAAAATAGGAGAACATTTGACTTAGCCAAATTTTGAAAATTTGCTAAGGTCTCGGGTTTGACCATGAATTTAAATTAATTAATTAAGTTTATAATTTAATTAATTAATTGACCTATATTAATTACTGAAGTACCCCTAAGTCACTAGGACAATAACCGACCCCTTTAGACCATCCTAGGTTCGGTACTAGGAGGTTT
The DNA here is from genome assembly GCA_027704765.1 of Solanum habrochaites. Classification (NCBI taxonomy): domain Eukaryota; kingdom Viridiplantae; phylum Streptophyta; class Magnoliopsida; order Solanales; family Solanaceae; genus Solanum; species Solanum habrochaites. The sequence goes on from JAKWJA010002498.1 coordinate 13,404,555, forward strand.
CTTTAGTTAGCTACTCGGCTAGTGTCACAAGTGTAGGTCATAGGATTTCGGGTACACTAGTTAGTTCGTATTAGTTTGTCCTAGGTTAATTATCTAGTTAGGTAAGTTAGTAAGAGCCTAGTATTAATTAGGAAGTTTGGCCCCACGTGGCTTGACCCGATGCGTGCCAGCCCCCATACCGCCATAACTGAATCGATTGGGCTTGGTCGCTTGGTCTCTTAGCCGGTAGCACATGTGATTGTACATGTATTTACATGCACTTTCCAAACCGTGTACTCTGTAGTTGCACTTGGAAAGTTCACTTCTAGTCCCAACGATCCTCACTATGTCTTAGGGAACTACTTAATCTACAGGATCATTTTAAATGATCATGTGCTATGGTACCTAGGCTTGACACTTGGATGCCTCATACCTAATGTGTTTAAGATATGAAATAATTTTTTTTAGCATAGGGTATTCATTGCATTTAAAGCACACAACTCATTTTCTATATGAACATAAGACCTTGGAATAATGAACATAATTTTAGAACAACTCAAGAAATTTTTTATATTTTTTCTCCCCTTAGGCCAAGAGCTCCCTCTCCCAGGCTTCAGTTTATTTTTCAGTCTTTTCTTCTTTTGTTCTGTAGTTCACTGATATTCATTGATCCTATATTTTACTTATGAGTGCAATGATTCATTGTAGTCCCATTACTATAATGAATCAAGTAAGTAATCCAAAAGACTAAGGAAATGATTTGAATACCCTACTCACAAGTTATTCTTTCCATTCTTGTTAAATTGGGCATGAACTCTTTAGAAGCCAATCTTTATTGGATATGCCATTCTTTGATCAATTGCATAATATAAATATATTGGGGCATATATTCATACTCCAATTGATGAGTCATTTTGTTTTTCTCCATTTATTAGCATAAGCAAATAACTATTTAATTTTCATTTTTATCAAACACTGATGAATTGATATACTAATGCTTTTGCTTACGTAGTTCAATTTGAACTTGCATTTCTTCTTCTTTGATTTAATTTTCGCTTTGAACATGCTAGGTTGACTGAGGTCATTCTTTTAAGAATTCTATCGGGATATTTCTATGGAATGACTAAAAATGACTTACATCATTACATAGTCTAACCTCATCCTTTGGTCATCCTATCTGAACACCCTTCATCTTCCTAGTTCTTTCTTTCTTAGAGAAATATTAAGCATTTAACCGACATAGATCATGTGAGCTAACATGAAATCAAGTGTCTTCCCCACATTGAAAAGAGGTGGTTCACCGGCCAAAGTGATACCAAATACTTCCTAGCTTTGTTAGGTGGATCCACTAGCTAGTAACCTATGTTGGAGACATAGTTAAAAGACTAGGATATTTGGAGACCCTTATCCACCTTGGTGGTAGTGTCATCTCATGAGGCTTACATGTGCTTGCACAAGCTCATTACTAGTCTATCGATGCTTAGCTCAATTTATTATACTTTAAAACTTTTAGAATTGACTCATACACTATGGAAGCTTGCTTCTAGTATGAGGTATGCTTAACTAAATAGATGACTTGTAATACCTTTCTATACTTGATGAATGTGAACTTAAATCTACATTATTATTATGGTGTGAATGAGACTTGTCTCACGATTTCTAACACCCTCTTATGTGAGTATCTTTAACATAATTGTTTAGGTGCCAGTGAGACTTGTCGCACTTTCTTTAATACCCCATTCTAGGTCGAATTCATAACTCAAAGCTTTTAGTTATTTCATTACTCACCTTATCTTGTTCAATTTTATTTGGTAGTCTTGTACCATTATCTATGGAAGTTATAAGGACTTATTCAATGTGCTACTATGTTCACATGTTAATTTACATAGGGTATGTTAGGACTTGTCCCAATCATTGGCATACCCTAGGTGATGAGTTCATTGAGTTACATCTTGTCAAGTTAATATTTAACATGTATTTGGCCTTACAAGAAACATCATAATTTTTATTGGCCATATAAGATTGGTATGACTTAGTCATTGGCCAATTCTATTAAATTTTTTGGAAATAATATTGGTGGCCAATTTATTGGCATAAACCAAACTTTCACTAAACACTTGTCATGATATTATCACTATCCAAGTTAATTAACTTCATGTATATACTATAGTAACATCATCATTTTAAGCAAGCCAACTTTTTACATTTTATTCGCTTGTAAGAACAATTCAATGCTTAGTTTGGCCAAGCTATAATGTTGATTTGGCATTGAAGATCCATTAACTAGCTTTGATTCTCATTCTTATTTCTCCTTGTAAACATTGCATTCCAAACACTTACAAATATATCTACTATAAACACACACAGTTATCAAAACCTTCATTCCTTTTTACAGTAAACTTAATTTCATGAACGACTTATAACAATTTCATCTTCTTGAACACAACTAGGCATTACAACATTCCTTATCTCATGTAAATGGTATTCTAATCATAAAGATCTAACCTATAGATCTTATTCGACATTATCAAATCAGAGAAACCTACAGATAATGATCAGTTAGCACCACATACCAATAATAATTTCATTGGGAACAACCCTAATTTCGATTTTTCTCAAATTCAAAACATTTGAAAACCCTTCGGGGGAAAGGAATTCAAGATATAAACCTTTACATTACTGTAGAATTGAATCTACGAAGATCACCCTGTACTTTGCACGAAAATATTAAATAATTGCCTTGAAATCGCCTAAGGATAACTGAGAGTATTTTTCATTTTTTGTTACGTTTGTTCATCGTTTTTGAGTTTCAACGTGAGTCTAAGTCTTCAAAACCAAATATTAACTAATTCAACTTAGGCTAATTAACATTATTAAATAAATCAATTAGGTAATTACCAAAACGCCCCTCCTAAACTGACTAAAAATAAGAGAGAACTTAACTTAGCTAAATCTTAAAATTTTGTAAGGGTTCAGGTATGACCATGATTTTTAAATAATTAATTAATTTTCTAATTTAATTAATTAAGTGACCTAGGGTAATTAATAAAGTTCCCTTAAGTCACTAGGACCATAACCAACCCCTTTGGACCATTCTAGGTTAGGTACTAGGATGTTTCTTTAGTTAGTTAGTCGGCTAGTCTCACCCGGTTAGGTCTTAGGATTTCGGTCAGACTAGTTAGTTTATTTAAGTTAGTCCTAGATTATTTATCCAGTTAGGTAAGTTATTTAGAACCTATGATTGGTTAGGATGTTAGGTACCATGTGGCTGACCAATACGCGTGCCTGCCCCGATAGCAGATTTGCTTGCACATCTGTTGTTGTGCACTTCTCTTCCCAAGGATCCTCATTATGTCTTTGGGCACTGCTTAATCTACAAGATCATTTTAAATGATCATGTGCTATGGTACCTAGTCTTGACATTTGGATGCCTCGTACCGAATGTACAAAGAATTCAATGCTATTATTTTAGGGTATTCATTGCAGGTACAATTCCTAAACAAGCTTGGATTGGAGCATTTGAATATCAAAGTATATCTTAAGTTACTTGTTAATACATAGAAATTGGCTAGCACCCTTAAGCCAATATTCTCTAACATATTCAATATTAGTCAATATTGGTCATTAGGATGCCTATGTACCCCAATATATATTCTTAAAACCTAATAGACTCTTCACTAGATAAGTATATTTTCTAGAATGTTACACAATCATACAGTTAAATTTAGCAGAAATTTTATTAGAACTTTAAAATTTATTGAAGTGTACTTAGACATCATATAATTCTTGTATAAGAGTGATACATTTAAAGCTCAAAATAAACAACCATCTATTAAAAGACTGAACAATTGAAATGAAGAATTCATAATATCATTAATAATTGCCAAACCGGCCTTAATAAGAAAGCTTGAACAAATGTTTTAAAGGAAACGCTAGGGACAATAACCACTAGCTATGTCTAATCTACTAAACCTAGAAAATAAAGCGTAGGCATCCTCGAACTCAAGAAAACCTACAAAACTCTGGAGGTACTAGTCCAAACAGCTTCAATAGATCTTCAATCTTCTTCAAGGACCTTCACCTATAAAAATAGTAATTGTATATGGACTAGTACGCACTTGTACTTATTATGGGTTTATACACATAAACACATAAGGACTATGCATGATCAAGGAAAGCTCTTCCTATAGCAACATGTCATTTTTGGAAAGTGAAGTAACTTCACTTTCCTAATTCCTTATTTATGAATCATGCTATGAATATGACATATTTTAATGCATTTAAAGCACAACTCATTTTATATATGAATATATTACCTTGGAATCATGAACATAATTTTAGAACAACTCAAAATTTTTTTAATATTTTTGCTACCGTTAGGACGAGAGCTCCCTCTCTCAGACTTAGTTTATTTTTCTGTCTTTTCTTCTTTTTGTTGTGTAGTTCAATGATATATTTTGATCCTATGTTTTACTTATGAGTACAATGATTTATTGTAGTCCCATTGCTACAATGAATCAAGTATGTAATCCAAAAGACTAAGGAAATGATTTGACTACCCTACTAACAAGTTATTCTTTCCATTCTTGTTATATTGGGCATGAAGTCTTTATAAGCCAATCTTTATTGGATATGCCCATTATTTGATCATTTGCGTAAATTAAAGATGTTGGGGGCATATATTCATATTCCAATGGATGATTCATTATATTTTTCTCCCTTTATTGGCATAAGCCAATAACTGTTAAAACTTCATTCTTATCAAACACTAATGATTTGATGTACTTATGCTTTTGCTTACTTAGTTCACTTTGAACTTACATTTCTTCTTCGTTGATCTCATGTTCACTTGAACATGATAAGTTGACTTAGGATATTTTTTTAAGACTTCCATAGGGATCTTTTTGTGCAATTAATAAGAATGGCATACATCATTACTTCGTCTAACCTCACCCTTTGGTCATCCTAACCGAACACCCCTGATTCGAAGTTCTTTCTTTCTTTCTTTCTTCAATAAATCTTTAGCATTTAATCGACATAGATCATGTTAGTAACCTATACTGGCGACATAGTTGAAAGATTAGGAGAACTTGGAGACCATTATCCACCTTTGTGGTTGTCGCATCTCATGAGGCTTACATGTGCTTGCACAAGCTCATTACTAGTCTATCGGTTCTTATCTCAATTAATTATACTTTATAACTTTTAGAGTTGACTCATACACTATGGAAGCTTGCTTCTACTATGAGGTATATTTAGCTCAATGGATGACTTGTAATCCCTTTCTATACTTGATGAATGTGAACATAAATCTACATTATTATTATGGTGTGTATGAGACTTGTCTCACGATTTCAAACACCCTATTATGTGAGTATCTTTAAAATAATTGTTTAGGTGCCAGTGAGACTTGTCTCACTTCCTTTAACACCCCATTCTAGGTCAATTTCATAACCCACAAGCTTTTATTTATTTCATTACTAAACTTATCTTATTCAATGTTATTTGGTAGTCTTGAACCATTCTTTATGAAAGTTATAAGGACTTATTCAATGTGCTACTATGTTCACAAGTTCTTTTTGATAGGGTATGTTGGGAATTGTCCCAATCATTGGCATACCCTAGGTTATGAGTTCATTGAGTTACAACTTGTCAAGTCAACCTTCAACATATATTTAGTCTTACAAGAAACATCATAATTTATATTGGCCATATAAGATTGGTATGACTTAGTCATTGACCAATTCTATTAAATATTTTTGAAATAATATTGCTGGCAAATTTATTGGCATAAACCAAACTTTCACTAAACACTTGTAATGATAATATCACTAGCCAAGTCAATTAACTTCATGTATATACTATAGTAATCTCATCATTTTATGCAAGCAAAAAATTTCTTGATTAGCTTATAAGAACAATTCAGTGCTTCGTTTGGCCAAGCTCTAAAGTTTATTTGGCATTGAAGATTCATTAACTAGCTTTTATTCTCATTCTTATTTCTCCTTGGAAACATTGCATTTCAATCACTTAAAAACATATTTACTGTAAAAACACAATAATTGAAACCTTCATTCCTTTCAAAAGTAAACTGAATTTCATAAAAGACATGTAACAATTTAATCATCTCAAAAATAATTAGGCATTACAACATTCCTTATCTCATGTAAATGGTAGTCTAATTATACGGATCTAACCTATAGGTCACACTCGACATTATCGAATCAAAGAAACCTACACATAATGATCAGTTAGAACCACATACAAATAAAATGCTCGAGATTTACATTATACATACTACTCGAATCAGAAATAGGGAGAATTAGGGAGATGAACTTTTGAAAATTTCATTATGAATAACCCTAGTTTCATTTTTTCTTGAGTTCAAAACTTTTGAAAAGCCTCTTGGAGGAAGGAATACGAGAGATAAAACCTAAACCTTACTGTAGAATTGAATCTACGAATATCACCCAGTACTTTGCACGATAATCTTGAAGAATTGCCTTGAAATTACCTATGGAGAACCGAGAGGATTTTTCAATTTTTATTACGTTTTTTCACTGTTTTCGAGTTTCAATGTGAGTCTAAGTCTTAGGAACTGAATATTGACTAATTAAACTTAGGATAAGTAACTTAATTAAATAAATCAAGTAGCTAATTACCAAAACGCCCCTCCTAAATTGACTAAAAATAGGAGAGCAATTGATTTAGCAAAATTTTGAAAATTTCTAAGGTCTCGTGTTTGACCATGAATTTAAATTAATTAATTAAGTTTCTAATTTAATTAATTAAGTGACCTATAGTAATTACTAAATTACCCCTAAGTCACTAGGACAATAACCAATCCCTTTGGACCATCCTATACTAGGTACTAGGATGTTTCTTTAGTTAGCTACTTGGCTAGTGTCACCAGGTTAGGTCTTAGGATATCGGGCACACTAGTTAGTTCGTTTTTGTTTGTATTATGTTAGTTATATAGTTAGGTAAGTCAGTAAGAGCCTAGGATTTGTTAGGAAGCTCGGCCCCACGTAGCTTGACCCGATGCGTGTCGGCCCCCATATCGCCCTAACCGAATCGGTTGGGCTTGGTCGCTTGCTCTCTTGGCCGGTAGAACATGTGCTTGCACATATGTTTCCATGCACTTTCCTTACCGTGCACTCTTTAGTTCCACTTGGAAAGTTCACTTCTAGTCCTAACGATCCTCATAATGTCCTTGGGCACTACTTAATATACATGATCATTTTAAATGATCATGTGCTATCGTACCTAGGCTTGACACATGGATGCCTGTTACCTAATGTGTGTAAGATATGAAAATCAAATTTTTTAGCTTAGGGTCTTCATTGCAGGCAATATTCCTAACCAATCTTAGATTGGAGCATTATAACATAAAAATAAATTTTAAATTACTTGTTAATACATAGAAATTGTCACACCTGGGTCCTAGACCCTAGATGAGAACGGCATCGTTAACCTCTCAGAGGTCGCAGACAAGACTCTTCTTAGCTTTCAACACAATCATAAAATTAAATTTAGCGGAAAATTTACAACTTTTTAAATTTAATGAATCGTACTTTGACTTCATATAATTCTTGAATAAGAGTGATATACTAACAACTCAAAATAAACAACCATCTATTAACAAATTGAACAATTGAAATGAAGAATTCATAATATCATTAATAGTTGCCAAACCGGCCTTAATACAAAAGCTTGAACAAATATTTGAAAGGAAACACTAGGGACAATATCCACTAGCTATGTCTAATCTACTAAAGCTAGAAAATAAAGCGTAGGCATCCTCAAACTCAAGAGGACCTACCAAAGTCTGGAGGTACTAGTCCAAACAGCTTCAACTAATCTTCAATCTTCTTCAAGGACCTGCACCTATAAAAATAGTAATTTTATATGGGTTAGTACACACTTGTACTAAGTATGGGTGTATGCACATAAACACATAAGGACTATGCATGATCAAGGAAAGTTCTTCCTATAGAAACATGCCATTTTTGGAAAGTGAAGTCACTTCACTTTCCTAATTCGTTATTTATGAATCATGCTATGAATATGACATATTTTCATTCATTTAAAGCACACAAATCATTTTATATATGAACATAAGACCTTGGAATCATGAACATAATTTTAGAACAACTCAAGAAAAAATTAATATTTTTTCTCCCCTTAGGCCGAGAGCTCCCTCTCCCAGACTTAGTTTATTTTTCAGTTTTTTCTTCTTTTTGTTGTGTAGTTCAATGATATCCTTTGATCCTATGTTTTACTTATGAGTGAAATGATTCATTGTAGTCCCATTGCTATAATTAATCAAGTAAGTAATCCAAAAGACTAAGGAAATGATTTGACTACCCTACTCACAAGTTATTCTTTCCATTCTTGTTAAATTAGGCATGAAGTCTTTATAAGCAAATCTTTATTTTATATGCCCATTATTTGATCAGTTGCATAATATAAAGATGATGGGCATATATTCATACTCTAATTGATGAGTCATTATGTTTTTCTCCCTTTATTGGCACAAGCCAATAACTGTTAAATTTTCATTTTTATCAAACACTCATGACTTGATATACTAATGCTTTCGCTTAGTTAGTTCACTTTGAACTTGAATTTCTTATTCTTTAATATCATGTTCACTTTGAACATACTAGGTTGACTTAGGTCATTCTTTTAAGAATTCCATTGGGATATTTCTGTGGAATGAATAAGAATAACTTACATCATTACTTAGTCTAATCTCATCCTTTGGTCATCCTATCCGAACACTCCTCATCTTTCTAGTTCTTTCTTTTTACTTTCTTATAGAAATTTTTATCACTCAACCAACATATATCATGTGATCTAACATTAAATCAAGTGTCTTCCCCACATTGAAAAGAGGTTGTTCACCGGCCAAAGTGATGTCAAATACTTCCTAGCTTTCTTAGGTGGATCCTCTAGCTAGAAATCTATGCTGGCGACGTAGTTCAAAGATGATGTTAATTTGGAGACCCTTATCCACCTTGGTAATAGTCTCATCTCATGAGGCTTACATGTGCTTGCACAAGCTCATTACTAGTGTATCGATGCTTAGGTCAATTTATTATGCTTTACAATTTTAGAATTGACTCATGCACTATGGAATCTTGCTTCTAGTACGAGGTATGCTTACCTCAATGGATGACTTGTAATCCCTTTCTATACATGATGAATGTGAACTTAAATCTAGATTATTATTATGGTGTGAATGAGACTTGTCTCATGATTTCTAACACCCTCTTATGTGAGTATCTTTAACCTAATTATTTAGGTGCCAGTGAGACTTGTCTAACTTTCTTTAGCACCCCATTCTAGGTCAATTTCATAGCCCATAAGCTGTTAGTTATTTCATTACTCACCTTATGTTGTTCAATGTTGTTTGGTAGTGTTGTACCATTCTGTATGAAAGTTATAAAGACTTATTCAATGTGCTACTATGTTCACAAGTTCATTTAGATAGGGTATGTTTGGACTTGTCACAATCATTGGCATACCCTAGGTTATGAGTTCATTGAGTTACATATTGTCAAGTCAATCTTTAAAATATATTTAGACTATCAAAAAACGTCATAATTTAAATTGTCCATATAAGATTGGTATAACATAGTCATTGACCAATTCTATTACATACTTTTGAAATAATATTACAGGCCAATTTATTGGCATAAACCAAACTTTCACTAAACACCTGTATGATATTATCACTAGCCAAGTCAATTAGCTTCATGTATATACTATAGTAATCTCATCATTTAAGCAAGCCAATTTTTAACATCTTATTAGCTTATAAGAACAATTCTGTGCTTAGTTTGGCCAAGCTACAAAGTTGATTTGGCATTGAAGATTCATTAACTAGCTTTATTCTCATTCGTATTTCTCCTTGGAAACATTGCATTCCAAACAGTTACAAATATAGCTAAAGTAACACACAGTAATCGAAACCTTCATTCCTTTCAACAATAAACTTAATTTCATAAATGACTTATAAAATTTCATCTTCTCGAACACAGTTAGAAATTAGAACATTCCATATCTTATGTAAATGGTATTCTAATCATACGGCTCTAACCCATAGGTCTTATTCGACATTATCAAATCACAGAGACCTACACATAATGATCAATTAGCACTACATACCAACAACATGCTCGATATTTGCATTATACATACTACTAGAATCGGATTAGGAAGAACTAGGGAGATGAACATTCAAAATTTCATTGGAACAACCCTAATTTTTGTTTTTCTTGAACTCAAAACGTTTGAAAATCCTCCTGGGGAAAGTAATCCAAGAGAGAAACCAATACCTTACTGTAGAATTGAATCTACGAAGATCAACCTGTACTTTGCACGAAAATCTTGAAGAAATTCCTTGAAATGGCCTAAGAGAACCGAGAGTATTTTTCTAATTTTCTTACGTTTGTTCAGTGTTTTTCAGTCGTGGGTTTCTACTTGATAAAAATGAGTATAAGTCTTAGAAACTGAATATTGACTAATTCAACTTAAGCTAATTAACTTAATTAAATAAATTCATTAGCTAATTACCAAAATGCCCCTCATAAATGACTAAAAATAGGAGAGTATTTGACTTAGCCAAATTCTGAAAAATTTGCTAAGGGTCTTGGGTTTGACCATGTATTTAAATTAATTAATTCACTTTATAATTTAATAATTTAAGTGACCTAGGTTAATTACTAAATTACCCCTAAGTCATTAGGACGATAACCAACCCCTTTGGACAATCCTAGGTTAGGTACTAGGATGTTTCTTTAGTTAGCTACTCGGCTAGTGTCACCCGGTTAGGTCTTAGTATTTTGGGCACACTAGCTACTTCAATTTAGTTCGTCCTAGGTTAGTTATCTAGTTAGCTAAGTTAGTTAGAGTCTAGGATTGGTTAGGAAGCTCGTTCCCATGTGGATTGACTCAACGCGCGCTAACCGAATCGGTTGGACTTGGTTGCTTGGTGTCTCGGCCAATAGCACATGTGTTGTCTGCAATTTCCTAACCTTGCACTCTCTAGTTGCACTTCGAAAGTTCACTTCTTGTCCCAAGGATCCTCACTATTCCTTGGGCACTGCTTAATCTAAATGATCATGTTCTATGGTACCTAGGTTTGACACTTAGATTGCTCGTACCTAATGTGTGTAAGCTATGAAATCAAAAACTTTAGATTAGGGTCTTCATTGCAGGTACAATTCCTAAACAAGTTTGGATTGGAGCATTTGAACATCAAATTGTATTTTAAGTTACTTGTTAATACATAGAAATTGGCTAACAACCTTAAGCCATATTCTCTAACATGCTTTACAGTACTCAATTTTGAGAATTGGTATGCCTATGTACCCCAATACATATTCTTAAAAACTACTAGACTCTTCAATAGAAAAGTATATTTATGGAATGTTACATTATCCCCCCTTTTCTTAGAAATATTCGTCCACGAATGACACTACACATCATTTTGAATCAAAAAGGTATTTTTGAGAAACAGATCAACATACTTGAAACGTTGCGCTATGTGAATATCTGATTTACAACTTACTCTAGATGAAGCACATCACTCAAAGCTTATCTAAAGCTTCAAATATCAGATTGTGGAATTTCCTTGTCAACCTAAGTTTAACTCATTGCACATCATAAATCATGCCACAAAAAATCATGTCAACGCTATACAAAACAACGACATGAATGCAAGCATGAACTCATATTAACTCATATAGTGCAAGTATAAAACACATAGTATGGACCTAAAACACCAAAATCGACTAATGCACTAAAATTTAGAGTTTCATAGACAAAATCAAACTTAGGAAGAGTATATCTGACCTCTACAACTAAACAAGTGAGGGTACGGGATCTCACGTCGGCCTCGGCCTCCCATGTTGCTCCCTCAACAAGGTAGTTCCTCCATAACACCTTCACGGTGACAACCTCCTTGTTCCTCAGCTGCTTTACTTGGCCATCTAAAATTTCAACTGGAACCTCTTCATAAGAAAGGTTCTCATTGATTCCTAACCCCGTAACAGGAAGGATGGATGTTGGATCACCTAGATACTTTTTAATCATCGAAACATGAAACACTAGATGACAGAAGCCAAGTCATTTGGTAACTTCAGTTCATAGGCAACATTCGTACTCGCTGTAAGACCTTGTATGTACTATATGCCTCAGACTCAACTTCCCTTTCTTACCAAACCTCATCACCCCTTTCATGGGTTATATCTTCAGGTAGACTTTATCACCTACCTTAATTCAATAGCCCTGTTCATATTATCAGCATAGGATTTTTGACGACTGTAAGCAGTAGCCAATCAATCCCATATCATTCTCACCTTTTCCATAGCCTCATGTATGATATCAGGGCCAAGGATGGAAGACTCGCCTAACTCAAACCACCCAACTAGGAACCTACATCTCTTGCCATATAGTGCTTCAAAGGTGCCATTTCGATACTAGAATGGTAGCTATTATTATAAGAGAACTCAATTAGTGGCATGTGATAATCCAACTCCCCTTGAAGTCAATAACACATTCTCTCAGAATGTCTTCAAGGGTCTGAATGGTACACTCTTCTTGTCCATACGTCTGAGGATGAAAAGTTGTACTGGGTTTTAGTGGACACTCATGTCATAATCCTTGAGCATCTCTACCCATCTTCTCTGACGAAGGTTCAATTCTCTCAGTATAAAAATATACTGAAGACTTTTATGGTCAGTAAATACATAAACATGTACACCATATAAGTAATGTCTCCAAAGTTTAATGAAAATACCACAACAACTAACTCAAGATCATGGGTAGGGTAATTCTTCTCGTGGATTTTATACTATCTTGATGCATATGCAATCACCTTTCCATCCTGCATAAGAAACATCCCAAACCTACTCAAAAAACATCACAGTACACCACATACCCTTCACCACTTCTTGGAAATGTGAGAACTGGCTGAAGTGAGTCGGTATTTGAGCTCTTTTCACAATTTTTAAAACACTCAAACTTTTCATTTTTCTTTGTTAAAGTTGTCGCACTAATAGAGGAATAGCCCTCAACAACCCTGCGATAGTAAATAGCCAAACCCAAGAAACTCCGGATGTCTGTAGGAGTGAGGGGTCTTGACTAGTTCTTAATGACTCAATCTTTTAAGGATCAACCTCTACACCATGGCCGGATACAATATGACCAAACAAGGTCACTGATCTCAACCAAAAACTCACATTTGCTAAATTTTGCATAGAACTGATGTTCCCTGAGTATTTGGAATGTCATTCTCAAATGTTGTTCATGTTATTCTCTAGTCTTAGAGTACAGGAGGATGTCATTTATGAATACTAAGACAAAAGAATAAAGGTATTCATATAAGACCCTATTTATAAGGTCCATAACCGTGGCTGGTGCATTAGTGAGACTAAATGACATGACAATAAACTCTAATGACAATACCTAGTACGGAAGGCAGTCATAGGAATTTCTTTTTTCTTACTCTGAGCTAGTGATACCCGGACCGGAGATCTATTTAGAAAGAGACTTGAAACTTGGAGCTCATCAAATAAATCATTAATTCTAGGAAGAGGGTATTTTTTATTTATAGTGACTTTGTTGAGTTGCCGATAATCGATACACATTCTAAGGGTTCCATCTCTTTTCTTAATGAACAACACTAGAGCACCCCATGGTGATATGCTCAACTAGATGAATCCTTTTCAAGTAGATCTTTTAACTACAACTTCAACTCTTTAAGTTCAGCTGGAGAAATTCTAGAGGGAGGAACGAAAATTGGTTTGGTTTTGGGATCTAAGTAAACACCTAAGTATATTTCGCGTTCAGGAGGGATTCCTGGTAAATCCTTCGGAAAGACATCTTGAAATTCATTCACTATGGAGACAGAGTCTATGGAAGGAACTTCATGTTCTAACTCATTGACTCTGACTAAGTTGTATAAATATCCCTTAGATAACATCCTATTGGCTTTAAGATGGGTAACTATTTGGCCTATTGGATTGAACTACGCCCTTCCATTCAAGCTCTAACTCATTAGGAAACTAAAACCTTACTACCCTGTTTTGACAGTCTATGTTAGCATAGCATTTGTGGAGCCAATCCATACCAAAAATTATATCAAAGTCAAACATGGTTAATTCTATTAGGTCAGTACAGGTAACTCAATCAAGAATAGTTATTGGAAAATCTCTATATACTCTTTCAGATCTAATGTTGTCTCCTATGGGAGTACTAACTACAAAAGATTCATGCAACATATCAGGAAGCAAGTCAAATTTACTTGCTACTAAAGGAGTAACAAAAGACAAGGTGGATCCTAGATCTAACAATGCATACACATGAAAAGAAAAGACATGCAATGTACCACTGACCAAATCATCTTACTTCTTCTGCTCCTCTCTACCTTTCAAAGCATAGATACTGTTTCTTTGGAAGGCTCGGCTGCAGCAATAGGATAAGCCGAGGCTGAGTATCTGCCTTGTCCTGAATCTTCATATGTGGGCAGTCCTTGATCATATGGACACTCTTGCCGCACCCGTAGCAGGCAATAGAACCTACCATGCACTAACCTCCATGCAAACAACCACACTTATCACACGACTTTCTGTCACGCTGGGAATTTCTATCATTGCCCTTCTTGGGCCAGACTTGCCCCGTTTGGCATTAGTGTTCCTAGAAGGAGTAGGATTACCTAAGTGTTGGTGCCTCTTCTTGAACTTGGGCCTGTCCTGGACTCCAAATGAACTCCTATCAGTGCTAGAACCAGCCTAATCCGAGGGCCTAGGCTTCTTTCCTTCTCGGCCTCACTTCCTCTGACGGCTCTCCTCCACCTGCTGTGAATGTACCATCAACCTAGAAAAGTTCATGTTATCATTAAACATGGCTTCCCGACATTCATCCTCAATATTCTCTGATACACCAGTCACAAACCTTATCATCTCATCCCTGTTATTCGATACCAGGGAAAAAGCATATTTGAAAAGTTTAACAAACTTCAAGGAATATTTCTTGACTGACATACCTCCTTGACGTAGGTTCATGAACTCCTGAACCTTAGCGTCTCTCTTCTCTTTGGGAAAGAACTTCTCCAGGAATGCAGTGTTGAGAATGTCCCAAGTGATGGGGACTTCTCCTGGTTTTCGTTCATCTACCCACAACTTGTACCATACCTGAGCCACATCCTTGAGCTGGTATGTGACAAACTCAACCTTTTCCTTATCATTAAAACCATAAAAAAGAGAATCTTATGGACCTCGTCCACAAACTATTGGGGATCCTAATTGGAACTAGGCCTGAAGTACACTGGAAGATTCATCTTGGTGAAATCTCTCAATCTGCTTGCCATGGTGCTAGCATGTGGGTTCTCCCTGGAAGCACCCTCTAGTGGCCTGGGTTGTGATAGCCTTGCCTGATCAGTGATTGCTTGGGCCATCTGAACCACTGCTTCTCTCACTTCTCCATCCATCAACGCAGCTAGGTTGACAGGCACTTGCACTCCAGCAACTGGGGCTTGAGGAAGAGCTTGGTTTCCCCAAGCAACTGCTTTTCCAACTCTCCTGCCTGTTTTTGTTCTTGTGTTAATTTTTCTACAAGGACACACAAGCAGGAAGTTAGACGTTAGAATGACACAAATGTCAAAACTATACATTGCACGATAAAGAGTAGAATAAGGGAAGATACTTAACATCACTAAGTCTCTAAGTCATGGTTGTGGTGCACTTCACAACCATAAGCTAGAAACTACTCCCCGTTGTTGTTTTGAGCCTTAGTTCCTAAGTAACTTAACCTCATGCTCTGATACAAGGTTTGTAACACCCCGGTCTTAGACCTTAGATGAGACAGTCATCGTCAACCTATCAGAGGTAGCATACAAGCCTATTCTTAGCTTTCATCACAATTATACAATTAAATTTAGTGGAAAATTTTAAACTTTTTAAATTTACTGAAGTGTACTTAGTCTTCATATATAGTTCTTCCACAGGAGTGATTTACTAAGAGCTCAAAATAAACAATCATGTATTAACAGATTGAAAAATTGAAATGAAGAATTCATAATATCATTAATAGTTTCCAAACCAGCCTTAATACGAAAGATTGAACAAATATTTGAGGGGAAACACTAGGAACATCATCCACTAGCTATCTCTAATCTACTAAAGCTAAAAAATAAAGCATAGGTATTCTAATTCTTATTTATCCTTGGAACATTGTATTCCAAAGACTTACAAATATATCTACTATAAAACACACAGTAATTGAAACCTTTATTCCTTTCAATAGTAAACTGAATTTCATAAACGACTTATAAATATTTCATCTTCTCGAACACAATTAGGCATTACAACATTCCTTATCTCATGTAAATGGTATTCTAATCATACAGATCTAACTATAGGTCTCATTAAACATTATCAAATCACAGAAACCTACAAATAATGATTAGTTAACACCACATACCAAAAACATGCTCGAGATTTGCATTATACCTACTACTAGAATTGGAAATAGACAGAACTAGGGAGATGAACATTCGAAATTTCATTGAAACAACCCTAATTTAGATTTTTCTTGAATTCAAAATGTTTGAAAATCCTCCTATGGAAAGGAATCAAAGAGAGAAAACTCATATCTTACTGTAGAATTGAATCTATAAATTTTTACACCCTGTACTTTGCACGAAAATCTTGAATAATTTGCCTTGAAATCGCCTAAGGAGAACCGAGAGTATTTTTGTGTTTTTCTGATGTTTGTTCACTGTTTTTTAGTCGTGAGTTTCTAACCTAGTTAAGCGTGAGTCTAAGTCTTAAGAACTGAATATTGACTAATTCAACATCAACATAAACATCAACGTGAACGTAAGTTAAATTGTGAATGTAAACCTCTATGTGAATATAAACACAAACATAAACATTATCATCAACATTAACGTCAACAATAATGTGAGCATAAACGTCAAGGTGGACGTCAATGTCAATGTCCACATCTATATAATGTCAACATCAATATTAATGTCAACGTAAATGTCAATGTCAACGTAAACATCATCTGAAACGTCAATGTGAATGCATAAACATAAATTCAACGTCAACAACAATGTCAACATCAACGTCAATGTCAGTGTCAACATCAACATCAACATCAACATCAATGTCAATGTCAATGTAAACATCATCTTTAATGTTAACATGAACATGAATGTCAATATAAATGTGAACGTGAACGTGAATTCCACGTCAATGTCAAGGTGAACATCAACGTTAATGTGAATGTAAACGTTAATATAAATATCAGCATGAACATCAATGTGAACGTCAAAGTTAATGTCAACTTAAACGTCAACATCTTTGTGAATGCCAACGTCAACATCAAAGTCAACATCAATGTCAACGCCAATGTTAACATCAATATCAACATCAATTTCAACGTGAACGTAAACATAAACATGAACATGAACATCAAGGTGAACATGAACGTCATCGTAAATGTGAGTGTCAACATCAATCTGAACATCAAGGTTCGCATAAATTTCCATGCTAATCTAAAAGTCAACGTCATAATAAAAGTCAATATCAACATATACGTTAACATCAACATAAAGTCAAAGAGAACGTCAACACGAACATTAACGTTAATATGAACATCAACATGAACATCATCGTCAACGTCAATGACAATGTGAATGACAACATAAATGTCAAAGTGAATGTGAATATTAACTTAAACGTGAATGTCAATGTGTACGTCAATATAAATTTTAACATGAACGTCAATATCAAGGTCAAATTGAACGTCAATGTGAATGTGAACGTGAACGTCAACGTCAAAGTGAACTCCAATGTCAACTTCAATGTTAATGTTAATGTGAACGTCAACATGAACGTGAACATCAACATAAACATGAACGTTAACGTCAACATGAATGTTAACATAAACATCATAAACATCAACATAAATATCAGCATGAAAGTCAACACAAACGTCAACATGGACGTGAACGTCAACATTAACATGAATGTCAACGTAAATCTGAATATCAACATGAACCTGAACGTCAACATGAACCTAAATGTCAACGTGAATTTGAACTTCAATGTGAATATGAAAGTCAACATGAACCTGAATGTCAAATATCAACGTTAATGTCAATATTAATGTAGGCGTCAACGAGAATGTGAACGTGAACATCAACGTCAATGTGAACGTCAATGTAAATGTGAACATCAACGTCAATATCAATAGAAATGTTAACGTGAATGTCAACATCAATGTCAACATAAATGTGAATGTCAACGTTAATGTAAACGGCAACATGAACGTCAATGTTAATGTTAGTGTGAATGTGAATGTGAACTTCAACATTAACGTGAATGCAAACGTTAACGTTAACATAAACTCAATGTAAATATCATCTTTAACGTGAATGTTAACGTCAACATCAACGTGAATATCACTGTAAATGTGAACGTGAATGTCAACATAAATGTGAATGTCAATGTCAACGTCAATATTAACGTTTATGTCAATGTCAATGTTAACGACCACGTGAACGTCAACGTTAATGTTAACGTGAAAGTAAACGTTAATGTTAACGTGAACGTCAATGTTAACAATAACATGAAAGTTAATGTTAAAATTAACATGAACGTCAATGTTAATGTTAACATGAACGTCAATATTAATGTTAATGTGAATATCTACGTTAATGTAAACGTCAATTTGAATGCCAAAATGATTGTGAATATCAACGTGAACATGAACGTCTATGTCAAAGTAAATGTGAATATGACCGTCAACATGAACGTCAATGTGAATGTCAGTTTGAACATTAACGTCAATGTCAACGTGAAAGTGAACGTCAACATAAATTGAGAATATGAACATTAACATGAATGTGAGCATGAACATGAACGTCAACATAAACATCAACATCAATGTTATCATCAATGATAACGGGAACATAAAAATCAACGTAAACATCAATATCAACATCAAAGTCAATGTCAACATCAACATTAAAGTCAATGTTCACATTAATGTCAACATAAAAATCATCTTGAATGTCAACGTCAAAGTGAACATGTAAATGTGTATTCAACATCAACGTCAACATCAACGTCAATGTGAACATGAACATGAACATCAACGTGAACGTCAATGTAAATGCCAATGTCAATGTCAACATCAACATAAATATGAACATCAACATAAATATGAATGTCAACAAAAATGTGAACGTGAACGTCAATGTGAACATGAACCTTAACATAAATGTGAATTTAACGTCAATGTCAAGGTGAACATCAAGGTCAACGTGAACATAAACATCAGCCTGAACGTTAACGTAAATGTCAACATGAACATGAACAAGAATGTGAACGTGAATATTAACATGAATGTGAACGTCAAAGTGAATGTGAACTTCAGTGTGAATGCCAACTTGAACTTCAACGTGAAAATCAACTTGAACGTCAATGCAAGTATATGCAGGAATATCAACGTCACTGTAAACACCAACGTGAATATTAATGCCAACGTAAACATCAATGTCAACGTGAATGTAAAAGCAAATATCAACATGAATGTCAACGTGAACATGAAAGTAAACACAAATGGTAACGTTAAAGTCAACATCAATGTGAGCATCAACGTACATATAAATGTCAACGTTAATGTCCACGTCAATATCAACGTAACTATTAGCATCAACATCAACATCAACATCAACATCAATGTCAACATCAACGTAAACATCAACGTGAATATGAACATGAATGTGAACATTAACATCACCGTAAAAATCAATGTCAATGTTAAAGTCAACATCAATATAAACGTCAACGTCAACATCATCGTCATCACAAATGTGAACATGAACATCAATGTGAAATTGAAACTCAACGTAACGGTGAATTCCACGTCAACATCAAGATAAACATCAATATAAATTTCAATGTGAACATCAAACGGGAATTTCAATGTCAACATAAATGTCAATGTCAGCGCAAATATTTATGTAAATATCAATATGAACGTCATTATCAACGTGAACGTCAATGTCAATTTCAATGTAAACATAAACTTAAACATCAACATGAACATCAAGGTGAACATGAACGTCAACTTAAATGTGAACGCCAATATGAACATCAACATACGCATCGACATTAACGTCAACGTAAATGTCAACGTCCATATAGACGTCAATGTAAAAGTCAATGTCAACATCAACATCTATGCCAATATAAATATAAACATCAATGAGAAAGTGAATGTCAACATCAATGTGAACATAAAGATCAACGTCAACGTCAACTTCAATATGAATGTCAACATAAATATCAACGTGAACGTGAACATTAACGAAAACATAAACATCAATGTGTATGTCAACATCAATTTTAGCATGAACGATAATGTCAAAGTCAACATCAACATCAATATCAATGTGAAAGTCAATATGAACATGAACATCAATGTCAACGTCAATATGACCATCAACATAAACTTCAATGTTAATGTTAATGTGAAAGTCAACATTAGCGTGACGTCAACGTGAATATCAACGTGAACGTCTATGTGAGCGTCAACATCTTAACGTTAATGTGAATATGAACATAAATGTCAGCGTGAATGTCAACATAAATGTTAGTGTGAATGTAACGTAAACTTCAGCATGGATGTGAACATCAACGTGAACCTAAACATCAACATCAATGTAAACATAAATGTGAACCTGAATGTCTATGTCAAATCAACGTCAACATCAACATCAATGTGAGTGTGAACGTAAATATCAACATAAATGTGAATGTCAACATCAGCGTAAATGTGAACGTCAACATCAATATCAATATAACCATTAACATTAATGTCAACGTCAATGTGACCATCACCATCAACATAAACATCAATGCAAACCTGAACATGAATGTGAATGTGAACATTAACTTAAATATGAACGTCAATGTGTACATTAACGTCAACGTTAATGTCAATGTGAACATGAACCTCAATGTCAACATTAATGTGAACGTTAATGCAAACGGCAATATGAATGTCAATTTTAAAATAAACATGGACATCAACGTCAAGGTGAACGTCAACGTAAATTGTGAATGTGAACGTGAGCATGAACATGAACATCAACAAAAACGACAACGTAAACATCAATGTTAACATCAATTTTAACATCAACATGTATTTCACATCAACGTGAACATGAACGTCAACGTCAACGTCAACATTAACATGAACGTCAACATAAATGTGAACATAAACGTTAACATGACATGAACCTCAACATAAATGTGAATTCCAAATCAACATCAAGGTAAACGTCAATAACAACGTGAATGTAAATGTCAACATAAAACGTTAGCGTGAACATCAATGTAAATATCAACATGAACATAAACGTCAATGTTAACATCAACGTTAATGTGAACATCAAAGTGAAATTCAACTTACACGTCTGTGAGAACGTCAACTTGAACATCAATGTGAACATCAATGTCAATGTAAGTGTTAAATTCAACGTAAACATCTACGTGAATGTCAATGTTAACATAGATGTAAACATCAACGTTAACGTCAATGTCAATTTCAACATGAACATAAACTTAAATATCAACATGAACATCAATACGAACATGAACGTCAACCTAAATGTGAACGTCAACATGAACATGAACATCAACGTCAATTTGAATATCAATCTACGCATAAACATCCATATCAACGAAAATATAAATATCAATATCAACATTAAAATCTATGTCAAAATCAATGTAAACATTAATGATTATGTGAACGTGAGCGTCAATATCAATGCAAACATGATCATCATCATCAACGTCAATGTGAAAGTCAACATAAATTTCAATTTGAACGTCAAAACGAATGTGAACATTCATGTAAACGTGAACGTCAATGTGTATGTGACACTTCATATCCAAAACACACCAAAAACAAAATTTTTGGAAAATCTAAGTGCATCGACGATGGCCAATCGATGGACTGTAGCCTAACCCACGTTCCATCCTTCACATCCGTCGATTGAGTCAGAAACCTTCAAAAATCCTATTCCATAAAATTTCACTAAGTGTTGAACGACAGACGGACCTACGGTATGTACGTTAGTCTACGGTCTGTAGTCTGAGTCCGTCGATCGACACCCCATTAACCCGCTCTCTAATACGAACGACGATAGACCAGAATGGACCGTCATTCGATCTACAGTCCGTAGGTCTTACTTAGGTTGAAATTAACAAACAATAAGGGGCAAATGAACTTCTGTCAACTTTAATTGATCATAACTCTTAGCATAGAATGAATTAGGAGTCCCATGACATAGCCACATATAGATAATTGAATTAGATTTCCATAGCCACCAACCTTGCAAAAATAGACCTCTGAGTAAAACGTTATGCCCGTTTTAGTAAATACCTTTTGAACCCAACCAATAGACCCTAATGACGGACTACCGATTGAACGATGGACCATCAGTCCAAATCGTTTTTTGGTCCAACATCAATTAACTGGGATCTTTTGGTGTTTTCCCACTTAGTTTAAGCCCCTAAATCATAATATTTGAGTCATTTTAAGCCTATAAAAATAAATAAAACTTACCTAAGTCAAAATAATAATCAAAACTTAGATAAGTAGAAGCAAGAAAGGAGAAATGGATCAAGAACCCTAGTTCAAGAACGCGACAAGTTTCTAACAGTTCCTGCCCCAAAATCTTAACGTTTCTCCGTGAACTTAATCAAAAGGTATGTTGGATTTCACTAGTGGGTTCCTTTCACCTATTAGATGCCTAGTTTTCAGTTAGATTATTGATTCCCATATCATGATTAGACCTAGGGTTTTCTACAATTTCAACATAACATCATGAATTTATTAGTTATATGTTCCAAATCAGATTATCATGTTATTACTTAGATTACTGCATAAATTTCAAAACTCTAGCTATGTATTTTTTTAGTTCTTGAATTACACACGCTAGGTCTGATATTTTAGTTATTCAGTTATATGCCTCAGTTATTAATGCATCATTATCATATTGAATGTTGCATTCTCAGTTTGCATGTTATGTTTTGAGGTATCTAGTATTTACAGAAATTAAGACATAATCAGTTAACTAGATAAATCAATGAGAGTAGAATAATACCTAGTTGGACTAGGTTTTAGCGTACCCAACTAGTCCCAGATATACTAGCCAAGTAGGTTGTAAGTACCTTCTATCGGTAATTAGCTTCGTGATCATGCTAGCATGTCTTTATACCGCTGGTACGGTATATTGGGTCCTCTCGTTGGGGCGCATGAATCGGACTCCACATTGAGCTCATGTAATTTTATTATCGGTTATTAGTAGCTCCCGTAGTTCAGTCAGACTCTATTGTAATAACCATTTATTAGTATATTCAGTATTTAGTTTCAACATGTTATAAATTGGTCATTGCATTCAATTAGCTAAGAATTCTATACATCATGTTCAGATTATTATTCTTTCTTGTGCTTGTTCAATTATGTTTTATTTCAGCTTTCTCTATTCTTCATGCTCAGTACCTTCAAAAACTGACGCATACGTGCACTACATCTTCTCGTGATGTAGGTTCAGGCTCTCAGCATCCAAATCACGCTTAGATAGAATTCCCAATCTACAGTTCAACAGATTCAGTGGGGAGTCCTCACTCTTCGAGGACAATAGTCACGATTTCATTTTAGTCTTTTAGTCATTTAGTTTCAGTTCTTTCTAGACTTAACTGGATCTTGTCCCAGCATTTCCAGTCAGTTATAGGCTTATTTAAGACATATTTAGTTTCATCTTAATAGTGAGTTAATGTCTTCTTTGTTTAAACTCATTATTTTTAAATATCTTAGTTATAGAATATGGGTATTCCCCATATTTTCAGAATAAACTATGATTAAGCTTCCGCATTCAGTTTAATATCATTAGTATGCTTATGATCATGCTAGCAGGGTTAGCTTGGGATCCGTTATGGTCTTAGGTTCCGTGTCTGCGTCTCGGTGGTAGATCGAGGTGTGACAGTGTACGTCAACATCAATATTAATGTGAACGTCAATGTCAACATCAACGTGAACGTCAATGTCAACGTGAATGTGAACGTAAAATTAAATGTCAACGTCAATGTCAATGTGAACGTCAACATGAACATCAATGTTAACGTTAATGTGAACATTTAAGTGAATGTTAACATGAACGTGAATGTGTACATGAATGTTAATTTCTCAACGTGAATGTGAACTAAACATAAACGTCAACATGAATGTCAGCATAAACATCAGCGTGAATGTCAACGTAAATGTCAACATGGACATGAATAACAAAGTAAACATCAATGTCAATGTAAATGTGAATGTCAACGTGAACGTGAACGTCACCGTGAATCTGAACGTCTATGTCAGCATCAACACCAACATCAACTCAAGCGTCAACGAGAACATCAATCTGAAGGTGAATGTCAATGACAATGTGAAAGTGAACGTCAGTGTCAAAGTAAATATGAACGTCAATATAAATGTCAATATAAATGTTAATATGAATGTAAACATCAACATGAGCATCAACATCAATGTGAACGTCAATGTAAATGTGAATGTGAATGTGAATGTGAAAGTGAATGTGAACGTGAAAGTGAATACGAACGTTAACTTAAATGTTAACATAAACTTACATATAAATGTGTACATAAACATCAACGTTAACTTGAATGTCAATGTCAGTGTCAATATGAACATCATTATGAACGTGGACGTCAATGTCAACGTCAATGTAAATAGCAACATGAATGTCAATATTAATGTTAACTTAAAGGTCTACGTGAACATGCATGTGAACGTTAACATAAACGTTAATGTGAACGTAAACACCAATCTGAACGTCAACATAAATGTGAACGTGAACGTCTATATGAATGTCAATGTCAACATCACCGTCAATGTGAACTTCACTGTAAATGTCAATGTGAACGTTAATATGAATATCAACATAAACGTCAGTATAAACGTTTACATGAATGCCAATTTGAATGTGAATGTCAACATGAACGTGAACATCAACGTCAACTTCAATGCCAAAATCAACTTTAACATCAACATAAACGTCAATTTGAACATCATCATGAACATCAACGTCAATGTCCAAGTCACATCAAGGTGAATGTCAACATCAACATAAACGTCAATGTCAATATGAATATGAACGTCAATGTAAACATCAACTTCTATATCTACATCAACTTAAATGTGAACTTAAACGTCAACGTCAACCTCAACGTAAACGTGAATTCCACATCAACATCATGGTGAACGTCAACTTAAACAAAATTTTTAACATGAACGTACACTTGAATGTCAACATCAACATCTGCGTGAATGTCGATGTCAACATCAACATCAACGTGAATGTCAATTTCAATGTAAACATCAACATAAATGTGAATGTCAACATCAATTACAACGTGAATGTAAATGTAAACATAAACATGAACGTCAACATAAAAGTGAATGTCAATGTGAACATGAACGTCAACGTCAATGTGAACATGAACGTCAATGTCAATGCCAATATAAATATCAACGTCGACGTCAATGTCAGCATAAAAGTCAACATCAACATCAACATCAACATCTGTAAGACCCCAAAAATGTCTTAGGTGAACTAGAGACTAATATGTTAGTATTTATGGTGTAACGCCCTAAATAGGTCTTATATATGGTATAGAGGCAGAGGCAGTAGCTAAAGTACTAGGTGCATTAAAAATCAAACGTCAAGGTACGACTAAGATGTTTGACGAATAAGTCACCTGTGAGACTCATATGTGCTTTTTATGTTTTATTGTGTGATTCATAAGGTTTTAAAGTCCTTAAATGAGTTATTAAAACATGTATAGGCAGTGTGTCGAGTTTTGTGGAGTGTGAAGGTCAAATGTCCAAGAACGTCGATGACGTTCAAAGGATATGCCTTGGAGTGACGCTGAGTGTCTAGGAATGTTTCATGGAGTTATAAATGATCGTTTTTTATGAAATTTATGTGAGAGGTGATATAATCATAGAAGATCGTATTCGGTTGGAAACGTCAACAAAATTATCCCAAGGACTATCCAAGGGTCCTGGAGAAAGGATCCAAAATCAATGTCAAGACTATCCCAGGCAGCTCCTAATGACGGAGGCATCGACGACTCGTGGTCCAATCGATGCCCCGTCGATGGGTGGAGTCGGTGGAGACTTAGTCTTTGGAGGAAGGAGGACTTTAACAAGTCTCTGACCCAACAAACAGATGGACAGGATGGTCCGTTTGTTGACAAATGGTCCGTCGACCGTCCACCGTTGATGGTCATGTCCCTGCGTGCAGTTTCACTGCCATGCTAGGGGTGAATTTGTAAATTCACCTCATGTCCAAAAATAGACTTTGGCGGTTCCTGAAGGGTGTATTTGGTATTTTAAATGTGTACATATGTGCTAAACACATTGAAGACTTCATTCTTCAAAATCAAATTCCCAAAATCCCTTCAAAAATCTAAAAGACTCCATTGATGTCCAAATCAAGGAACAACTTTGCGGTGACATTTTGAGTGGAAATTCTTCATCAAAGTAGAGAGAGTGTATGAGTGGACTCTCATTCTTCTAATTAAGTGAGTCTTAGAATATCTCTTATTGAGAAAATTACATCATAGAAAGTATCAAAAGTGAAGTTAAGACCCTTAATTGTGACAGTGAAGGAGTTCATTGTAACAGTGAATTAGTTCACTGTACGTTTTCCTTAAAAATGTAAATAATTTTTTATGTGATATCTTATGTGTTTCTAAGGTGTTGTTTTATTCTTATGCTATAATATGCCATTTTAATTAAAAAGAGCATGTTTCTACTAAATGTCTGTTTGTATGATTTTATGCATTAAGCCATACTTAGTACAAGTGTATGTACAAATTCTACACATTTTATTATATCTAAAGGTGTAGGTGAAAGGTGAGAAAGACCGTGAAGGAAAGCTTGGATTATAGAGTCATTTTAGCAAAGTTGAAGTATGTCATCAATTGACTCGAGGACATATTTATGTCTTTTATTTCAAAATATTATAATAGACTAAGTATTTTTATATTCATATTGTATGGGTCGTGTCCCAAGTATTCTCGAGTCAAAGAATGACATATGTTGAGTCTTAGAGTATTTATGATTTTTAATATTAAAGTTGTTTTATGATATTCATGGGAAAAGTTTTAATTCTACACTGCTTTTCATATGTTTATGTAAGTTGTTGCACTCCAAGAGTGCCATATCTTCTAGGGTATGCTTTCGGGATGTGACATATATGTGGCATAAAAGTAGAAGACTATGTAATCTTCTTATACGAAGGGTCTATGAAAACCTTATGAAGTAGTTGTAGATTAAATGTTTTAAATTTTTCGCACTTCTTAACCTATGAATGTAATGACAAATTCTAAGAGGCTAGTCTTAGTCCTCTCGAGGAAGACGACGCCGGTTGCGTCTAAGGGTACTTCCAGGATGTGACAGATTGGCTCGGTTTGGTTTTCGGTTTGAAAACTCCGAGGTCATATTTAGTGGTTTAGGGAAAGTCTAAAAAACATCTTGATCCTTTATTGATGTATTTTAAGGAATCAATACTTAGTAAGTTGAATGAGTCATTCTTCCAAAGGGGTGGGAATGTTGTGCTTTGGTACCAAGGTAGGTTATTTCTGTCGGACGTGGATGGTTTAAGGGGGAAGATTTTTGAAGAGGCTCATGGTTCCTAATATTCCATTCATCCGGGTGCCACCAAAATTTATCGTGATCTTCAAGAGGTCTATTGGTGGGATGACTTAAAGACAAACATAGCGGAGTTTGTAGATAAGTCTCCAAATTGCCAACAAGTGAAAGTCGAGCATCAAAGTCCGAGTGGTCTAACCCAAGTAATGGATGTCCCTACTTGGAAGTGGTAAGAAATTAATATTGAATTTGTTTGTTGGGTTTCCTCAAACCCGGAGGCGAAATTACTTAATATGGGTTATTGTGGATAGATTGAGAAAACTGCTCACTTTATCCTTGTCAAGTCTACTTATTCAGCGGAGGATTATGCAAGAATATAAATTAATAAAATTGTGAGATTGCATGTGATCCCATTGTCCATCATTTCAGATAGATGTGGTCAATTCACTTCTCAATTTTGTAGGTCTTTAATAAAAGGGTTGAGTACTCAAGTGAAGCTTAGCACCGCTTTTCTTCCTCAAATGGATGGACAAGAGGAGTGTACTATTTAAACCATAGAAGATATTTTAAGAGCTTGGTCAATAGATTTTAAAGGTATTTGTGACAATCACCTACCATTGATTGAGTACTCCTATAATAATAACTACCATTCAAGGGCACAATTTAAAGCACTCTATGGTAGAAGATGTAGGTCTTCGGTTGGATGGTTTGACGTATCCACCCGCAAGTACACCCTAGAATAAAGGAGCACTCTTGAGTCATGACAAGGTGTACTTGACCCTTAAGAGGTCTTGTACAAGCCTCTTACCTATAATTCATTACATAAAATATGAAAAGTAGTGCAGCATTAAAACTTTTAACAATAATGATAATAAGAAACTCTTTCATAAAAATACTAAGGAATAAGTTTCATTGTCACAAGCCAACTCAAAGAAACATCTTTAATATATTAGGGTCCAAAAACTTTACATTGAAAGAAATACATAGTTAGTCTTAAAGAAGAAACTAAGAAACATACCGAGACTTGATAGAGTCAACTTCCCAAGCTTTGCCTTCCAATTTTCCACTTGCTTTCAACCAATACTTATAGATTATAGAAAAGTATGGGGTTAGTACAAACATTGTACTAAGTATGATATTATGTAAAACCATGGAAAACAGGATATTTTAGTGGAAATAACGCTTTCACGATATTTTAATAAAACCTTCATGAATCAAGTAATAAAACAACGTATAAATCATCATTTCACACATAATGTAAAACTTCCATAATTTAAACATAAACTTATACTTTGAAATAAACCCATTTCATAAAAGAAACTATTCCTATCCAATGTTATCTCAAGGTTCACTAAGGTTAGACATGAGTAAACCGCCCATACAATCTCTTCAATGCACACCTAAGAGATCCTAAAGGCAACCAAAGATAGGGATGTTTCATCTCATTTCATAAGACAACATTCTACTACAAGAATATACATGCATTTAGAAACTTCACATAAGAACATCCTCCAAGACAACTCCCAAGTTACACTTAGTGCAATGTGAGAGTAGCATCCCACACTACTACTACCACCCTAGTGCTCCTTAGGAATTCCCTTAGACTAGGCACATCACATTCATCACACACATAGCTTTCATCATACAAGACAAAACCTTAACATGCTTCCTTTACATTAGATATAAAGTCACATTACTTTATTTACATCACGTAATGACCCATTCATTCATTTCATTTCACATAAACACCAAGACTCCCTCGAAATTCCTACTTGTGCAATATATAGATAACGTCCCATTCTACAACGTACCCTATGTAGTACACCCTTTAGAAGACTTAGTTTATTACATTCATTTGTGGGGGATAGCTTTAAACGACATAGACCATGAGAGCTGGACACGAAATCCCGATATTACCCCCTACCGGATGAGGGATCCCCATGTGCCTTTGGTACGGTCATTCTTGCGCCTTAACATGGATTTTCCAATAGCTACTCCTATGCGGGAGCATAGTTAAGGGATAAGGAGATTGATTCTAAGTAACTCATTCTCTACTAACGAGGAGTACTCATTTCAAGAGGTAGATTAGCTACAACATCTCAACTCACAAGGTGTACCCACCCCTTCTTCAAATCCTCTCGTTGTTAAGCATAACTCCCCCACAAAGTCTTAAACATTCATTTACTATAGGTTAAGGAATAACTATTGAACACCACATATCAACTCACAAAGGGTATCCAACCTCCAACCTATCTTCGAAAGCTCTTGGTAATAGTGAGGCCTCTACTAAACACTTCCTCTCAACTCACAAGAGTGCTAACCCCAAAACTCCCCTTCTAATTACTATAGTTTTTAGGAATAGTATGGAATGGTCTAGACACTTCATCTATACTTACTAAGAGTTTCCACTCTACAATTCCCCATTCTCATTCATTAATTTCTTTCATGCATTAACAATGTGTGTGTATCAGTCCATGTGAACACACCTTTCACATAATCACCAGATTCATAACTTAAATCCAAAGCATAATTTATCATATTTCACACAATAGCATTCTTCACATATACATACATTTAACCTTGTATAACATCATCAAGATACACATTCGACTGCCTAAAACATATCATGGATCAACATCATAATCATCAATTTAGTTCACATTCTATGCCTTCATGTCCTTAATCATAATACACACATTTATACAATATATTGATAAACATCAAGTAAACACCACTACCAAAGGTGGACCATACCACTCAAGATTCATTTCACCACAAGAACTAAGCAACATAAGCCAACTTATCATTCATCCCAGCTTTCACCACCTTGCGTCAATTTCTCAACTAATTCATCATAATATAGCATTTAAGGCAGTATATAATCATAATTTCACATAAATAAATACAACCCTAACGATTTCTAATATTATGTAGATACATACACTAAACTCATTTCATAAGCTAAAAGTCAGAAATATACATGAGCATGGGTTCATTAGGGTTTTGAAATTAAAATAATCAACTAAAAATAAAAACAAAACATTTTCATGCAATGACCCATGCTTAGAGTCAAAGATAGAAGAAGTTGGAGTTTGAAAACCCTTTTTGAAATATCTTGGGAATGGATCCTTGAATGAAAGAAGTTTAAAGGATGAAATACCATACCTCATGATACGCTCAAACTTACTTCTCAAATAAGAATTAAAGTGATCGTGTCAAGTAAATAACCCAACTAGTGAGGTTGGGATCGTTCCCACGAGGAAAATAGTCTAGACTTAACTTCAACTTGTTATTACTATTGTTTGGTCGATGACTTCCTTAGAAAGTAAAAACATAAAAGGGGGGTTTCTATTTCTAAATGAGTGAAAATAAATAACGAACTTGAAAGAGACACTTAACAGCGTTGACAATTGGATTTTAATCAATTAATCAAAGTAACTAGGGTTTACGTGTTCCCCGCAGGTTCATAACTTGATAATTCTAACTATAACAATTCTTTCCTAGTATCTTGCATGCAAAGTGATAAGTTATGTATTTCTAAATCCTTGGTCCTGCATCTAGAAAATCTCACTCCACACCTTGGTCCGGCTACGTGTGTTGCTATCCTAACCGTTATCCTTACCTCATATTAAGCATCGTATTCGATATTTGACTAAGTTATTACCTCGTACCAATCAATACTATCCTATTAGATAGTATACACTAAATCTATGTTAATAATTCTTTTCCTATTATCTACCTCCTTGGTCCGGCAAGTAGCATTAAGGCGAGTTCTAACGTTGGCCATCCGTTAAAAAGACTTCTAAGCAAAAGAATTTTTAATACATGCAAGACACTATTCTAGAATTGTTATTTTAGTTAGGGTTTATCTCATTATTTGCCTATGGTTCCCACAACCCTAGTTAAAGAGTTTAGTTACTCATGGCCATAAACACAAGATTCAAGTATATTAAATAAGAGTTCATGTACTTAATTCAACGAGAAAGAGTAAAATCCAAAAGTTTGCTTGATTAATCACCAAAAATCACTTCCAAGAATCTCAAAGTAATCAATAATCTCACAAAAAGTCTAATGATTATAAATAATCTCACGATACAATGTTTACAATTACGGAGTTTAACAATCTAAGAGTTTAACCTCAAAAACAAGGTTTTTTGAACTATTTATAAAAAAATTAAAACCTAATAAAACAAGGACTCTATTTGCTGCAAAATCTGCCAAAACGCGGCTGGGTCGACGGACCTCGCGATGGATCATCGTGGTCACGCCGGATCGTCATGGACTCCATCGTCCCATACTTATGCACTTTCTTCTGCTGCTCTTCTTCATTACCCTCGACGGCAAGTATTATGGGCCGTCATAGGCACAACGGTCCGTCGAGGGCCTTCGTTTCAAAACACTTAAACTCTTGGAATTTGGGTACTGGGATCACTTCTCTGAACTTCATGATGGACCGTCGTAGACACGACGGACCGTCACAAGCTTCGTAACCCCACACTTGGTCAGACTTCCCCATCTTCCTTCAACAGCTTCACTACGCTGCCACCTACGGACCGTCACAAGCACGACGGACCGTCATAAGCTCCGTAGGTGGTCTGTTCTGCATTTTTTTGCTCAAAATCTCCGCATTTAGCTTTGGACATATTTCCTGCAAAATAAACAGAAACTTATATAAAAATTAGCACAAAAAGGCTTTTGGACACACTAAACTTAAGGAAAAAGTATTAATAACATCGTGAAACCATGATATATCAACACCCTCATCTTAAATTCGTTGTTTGTCCTCAAGCAACGCACTATGACTCAATACAAAATCTTTGTACAATAGTATCCATGTTTTATCCTTTGCAATCATTTGGCTATCAATCCCGATTAATCTCATCAAATCTATGCATGCTATCACTATTAGGCTTGAATTATGTGGGATCAGAACATGACACAGACTCACCATGCACTAACACCTATCCTCTTCAATTTCTCACCGAGGTGCTAACGATTCCGGTATTACAACTAGTGTCCTCACTTTAAAACAAAATCCTCATTTTTCACACAATGATTTTATTTTGAGTATAAGGATTACTTTTTCAACAATCTCTCTCAGAACAAAGTCACACTCATTCATACCTATTGCCATAAGCTTGCCCTTATTTTCACTGCCTTAAGTTCGCTATACAACCCTTAGGATCACGATAGGACTTTCTTAGCTAGTAACATAGGCTCAGGGTCAGGTAGGGTATATTTAGGTATACTTTAGTGAGTTTTTTCCCTCCTTGGTATATCGGCTAAACCTTTCACTTTCTATTATTTTATTTCGCCCAGTTTCTCATATTCTTTCACCTTGCTATTTTCTCTTCTTTCTTCATTTTTGTAAGTGACTCTCTTCTTTTCTTGCTTTTATTTTTTGTGTATTTTTATTTTACTTTACTTTTCTTTCAACTAATTCTTGAGTCACTTTACTTTTGTTATTTCTCTCTCTTTGTTCTTTCAACCCCACTTTCCACAGCATTCCTCATAATAGCAACCCTCAACTCATGGCTTTGCCGTGAGTCAAGGTACACAATACCAAAAATTAGGTCAGGGCCATAATGAAGGTTGTTTACTGCATTAGCCACCCTCAACTTATGCTTTTGGCATAAGCTGAGGTGCACATGTCCAAGGAGGGACCGGGGCCAACACATCGTTCCCAGAAAAGATCAGTTGGGGTAAAAAGAAAGGTCTAATTTAAGCTAAGATTATTTGGATCAAAGAAGGATAAATTTAATTTGGTTTCTTTTATTTAGGCTAGAAATGTGCTATATTGAATAAGGGCCTATGATCCTTTCCTAATTTTCTATTACAGCTTACTTTTAGCAGGACTAACCAGACAAGTTCTAGCTCAGTACCAATAGTGGACTTCGTCGAATTTTCCTCACACTCATTTGACATCTCATTACTATACCAGATTATAAGACACCTAGTTCGAATTTAAGACTTAGGGTAATGCAATGGTGTAACTCTATGTCATGCTTAGAGCCACACAATTATCAGTTACTATGCCTAGTCATGCATCATTTTCCAGTTTATCATGATATCATTTTATCTATCATGCTTCAGAATTAAACTATGTACAAAAGATATAAACATGCCGGTTCAATAGAAAAAGTAATCAGTCTTTTGGGAAAAAAGAACATAGGCAAGAAAACCCCAAAAGAGGATAGTGAATTGGGCTACTCAGACTTCACCATAAAACTCACTTTCCATTTACCCCACCCCCAACAAAAAAACATGCAATTGTCCCCAATGCATAAAAATCTAAATAGTAGAGTGGTAGGTGAAGCAAACCTGTGGCGCAAAGCGCCGTCGATCAGCAAGATGGCGGGTCCGGTTCCCCGGAACCCACGTCCTCTACAATCTGGACACCCTCACTAGTGTCCTCAACAACAACTGCACCATCAGTAGTGCCTCCTGCTATCTCCACAGTGCGGGAGCTAGACGCCGCAGCCGCTAACTCTGATGCTCTCATTTGGTGCGCCTCCTCCTCAGCAAGTGAGGCTCTCCTCGCAGCCTCTATCTCTCGGCGCTCCTTCTTCCGTGCTCGCGCCTCGTCCTCTGCTCGACCCCTACGCCTCTTGTCACTCTCTCGAGGGGGAGGTTGTGAAATTTCTGAAGTAGCAAAAAGGGCCGCCAACACTGTGTCCTCAGTAGGCTCAACAGAAGGGGCATCAGACTCCATCACCCTAGCCTCTAAGATCGTGTCGATGTCTGCACGAAGACTGTCGACTGCAGCCTGAAGAGTCGACACATCCACCGAAGGGGCTGGTCGGGCTAGCACCCTCAACTCAAAGGCGTCCAAGCGCTGGTTAACCTCAGCGATCTTTAACTTTGTAAACTGGACCATTTTCCTCTCTAGGCGCTCTTCAGACTCGGTAATAGATTTCTGCATCAACGACTGGATATGATGTAGAAGTGTGGCCATTTGCGCCTCAAGTTTTTGGACCCTAGCAAGAGGGACCAGTGCCGGTAGAGGGGCTGTGCGAGAGCTGCTCGGGGCAGTGCTACTACCCGGGATAGACTCGACCGGGGTAGTGTCAGTGGACGCCGCCTGTGTAGCTGTGCGGGCCTGGGCTACTGTGTCAGCAAGATCATCAGCAAGTGGGGGCAGCTCTGGACGGGGCTCTCTGCGTGGAGCCAGCTTATTGGCCTCGTCTCTGATGAGGCCGACATCAACAGTGCCCTGCGGAGTCTTAATCTGATCTATGTGCCATATGGGCACACATGAGGACCTGCAGAGAACAAAGATCATGCACGTGAAAGGGTAGGTAGTAGTGACCCTGAATGCCCTCTCGTGCATGACTGCCTGTAGAAGCCATGCGAACTCCACCTCGAACCCGGCTATCATCGCCGCCATCATTACTGCTCGATCCCAGGTAACGATATTATCTGCAGTTGTTGGGGACAGGCAGTGACGGAAAAGCAGCCAGAAGAAATTCGCCGTCAAAGTGAGGTTGGACTTTTTGATGGCCCCCTCTCCATCAACTGACAGGTGCAGGTCCATCCACCTCTTGGTGGTCTCTCTCAGTGATGGCTCGCGCAAGAACTGTCCATCCTTAACTATCTTCCAGCGGTAATCAAACTCGGCAGTGAGGGGGTAAGAGTAGCATCAACACTCTCGCCGTATAGAAACTGGCGGATGGCAGGCAGGGAAATGTCAACCTGTACGCCCCGTACTCGGACCTGCTCCAGTGGGGACTATTTAGCGGGGGAAGCCCGCCTATGGATCTCTGATCGGAGAGTCGGTACGTAGGATGCGTAGAACTTTCAGACCATTTCTTCACTATAACGTCCCAACGGACGTGCTGTCCACTCCAAGCGATGCCTGGTGAAGAGATTGTGGATCTCAGGAATCGTCGGGAGACTCCTTGTAAGGACCCACCGTTCCAAGGTGAGTGTTCGAGTCATCGCTCCTTTATCAGTCAGGAAATTGGCATCGGAGAAGACTTGAAATTGCCCGTCAACACACCACCGGTTGGGCTGGTCAGTGGCTGGGGTGGGTACCGGAACTGGTGAGCCTGATGTAGATTCTGAGCTGTCAACCTCATCAGACGATGTCAATGCTGCAGCGGTGGCGGGTGCGGGAACCTCAGCAGAGACAGAGGCTTCCTCAGACCATGATACTCCTAACGAGCCAGAGGCTCCTTTTTCATTTGTGGCTGACCTAGAGGGTGTGCCGGTCAGTGTGCGCTCCTCATCAGACTGGGAGGTAGTGACTACGCCGGACGCCACCTTTATGGGTGTAGCTCTTGGAGCACGTGCAGCACGGGAAGGTGTGGAAGTGCCTGGGGGAACATACTCAGGGTCACGCTCATCATCAGAGCCGATGACCATGCGGGCAGACGGGGAGTTAGACTTTGATCGCCCGCGTACGTAGATTCGGTCTTGCTTGGGTGCCATAGTAGAGAGTACATGTAAAGGATAAATATTAGTACGAGTAGTGTCAAACAAGACAAGCATAACCATACGAAATAAAATATTGAAGATAGTATGTCATTGCTATAGAAACAGTGACACACGAAGGGACTGGTGACGGCTCATCGTGACTATGACAGACCGTTATGAGGTCCGTCGTGTTTTACTAGGACTATGTATATAAAGAGAACCCTGAAGGAGAGTCTCTGACTAGCATGACGGTATGTGCAGGACGGACCATCACAGGTACGACAGTCCATCGTAGGTGTCCGTCGTTGGACACTTAAAAAAATATGGAGACCCTTAGTAGAGGGGTCTCTGACCATCATGACGGTCGTTCAGGACAGACCGTCGCGGGTATGACGGTCCGTCGCATATGTCCGTTGAAGGACTCTTAGGAAAAGTGGGAGACCCTTAGAAAGAGGGTCTCTGACAACCGGAACGGTTGTGCAGGACGGACCATCGTGACGACGATGGTCCGTCACATGTGTCCGTTTTGACAGGGTGCTAGGGCTTTTGGAACGAACCCTACTACGTTCCATCGTGGGTATGACGGTCCGTCAGCGGGGTCTCGTTCTGTATAACAGTGACAGAACTGGGGGTACCCCATGCATCCTCGATGAACCCACATCAAACTTTTAGTTTTTTTGACCTACATTTGTGTATCCTAACTACCTAGGAAATTAATAATGCAAAAGCACCTATGTCTAAGGTTGTCAACATGGCAATTTTCAACATTTTGAACCTAGGTTAGACATAATCATATAAAGGCAACAACATACGACGAAGAACAAAGCTATTACTAACTAACAAAAAAAATGCAAGATAAATGAGTAGAAATTAGAGACACATACCTTAGAAATGAAGAAAACAAATAGACAAGTACTTGGTGGCCAGGCAAACACCCACATCAGCAACTCCGACTAGTATATTAACATTTTTAGGGCTTTGGGGAATTGTGGGGGGCAATGATCGGTGGTTGATAGAGGAATAGATTGTGGAAGTTAAAAAAAAAGAGAGTAATGGGAGAAATAATGAAGTAATGGGGGTGAAATCAGGGGTTGGGGAGTTTAAATGATGAAAGTTTATATTAAAATCCAACCGGGTCGGGTCGGGTATGCCTCATTAATCACGCGACGATTCCCCGACGTAGTTGTGACGACCCGTCGTTGGTTCCGTCGTGTGTGCCCTAGTTTTAAACTAAAAGAAAAAACATACCTGGTACGACAGAGGCATACGATGGTCCGTCGCAGGCGCAACGGTCCGTCGTTGTATCCGTCAGTGACTGCTGCAGAGTAATTTTCTGCATAAATTCATGGTGATGTGCCTGCAAATTTAAAACCCATTAGTAGAAAAATACTACCATTGCTAAAAGGACTATAAGTATTGGGTTGCCTCCCAACAAACGCCTGATTTAATGTCACAGCACGACTGGGGACCCTTGAATACTCAGACTTCATCAAGATGGTATGCCTCTATCACTTCATTCCCCGATGCTTTATGCCCAAAATAGAGTTTTATTCTATCTCTATTCCTCTTAAACCGCACTCCCTCCTTGGCTCTTAACTCAACTGCTCCATGAGGGAATACTTGGGTAATCAAGTAAGGGCCAGTCCATTTGGACTTGAGCTTTCCCGGAAGACAAGGCACCCCAGAACTGTCTACAAGCACCAAATCCCCAGCCATAAACTCTTGTTTTGCATTTTTCTGTTCAGTCTCCTTCTTCATTTTTTCTTTATGGGATATGGCAGATACCGATTGGAGCTCAGCACTCTGCCTCATGTTCCTACAAATGTTGAAGGTCGCTTCTTCATTATTCAACCGAATTGTCATTTGTCCCTTCTCCATATCAACTAATGCTCTACCTGTAGCAAGGAATGGCCTCCCAAGAATAATAGGCACTTCAATATTGACCTTCATCCCATGAATAATAGGCACTGTCCGATCAGCCATCAGTAGCCGCATCGCAGTGGGTTTTGGATCCCCCAAACCCAACTTCTTGTAAATTGAGAGGGTCATGAGAATTATGTTTGCCCCTAGATCACATAATGCTTTCGCAAAATGTAATGACCTAACTGTATAAGGAATAGTGAACGCACCCGGATCTTCTTTCTTTTGTACGAGGGATCTTGTAGCAATAGCACTACAATGCTGCAGTCTATCATCATCCTCAAAAGTGACCTATCTTTTCTTGGTGACCAAATCTTTCATAATTTTTGCATAACCGGTCATTTGTTCTAGATCTTCTACCGAAGGGACGTTGATAAAAAGCTGCTTCAACATTGTTATGAAACGCTGTTATTTACCATCCTCGGTCTTCTTCACTAATCTCTGAGGGAAGGGTGGTGGTGACCTAGGCATGCAAAATACCTTGATAGGTACTTCTGCATCTTTTCCATTACTTTCCTCTGCTTCACCACTACCCTTTACAACATTATCATTATCCCTTCTCACATTTTCCTCAGTAGATGGCATAGGTGGGTCAACGGTTTGCTTACCACCCTGAGAAGTGATTGCCATACAGTGCGCATCATTCTTTGGATTTTGGACAATGTTGCTAGGAAGAGTGTCCGGTTGCCGTGTGTTCACTGTCGCAGGTAATTGGGCCACTTGCAATTCGATCTGTTTAATCAAAATTGCATGTGTATAAACTTTTTGCCCAATACTATCTAAATCACCCCTTAACTCTTTAATGTGCTCATCACTAGCATCGAACCTCCTCATCATTTTGTGCAACATATCCACAACTCGCGCCATACTATCTCCACCATCCCTAGGAGTAACTTCACGATTTTGAGGAGGGACATAGGGCCCATTCCTGACATTTCTATTAGCATAGTTACCCCTGTTAAAGTTGTTGTCGCGGTTGTAGTTTCCATCTCGGACATAATGACCCTCACGATTGTAGTTACAATAGTTCCGACCTTGGTTCCCTTAACCTTGGTGCCAATTATCCTTATTTGAGCCTTGGGCGCTTAGTCGGAAACCCCCCATCTGCTCATTTACTACATAAGTGTCCTCCGCATAATAACATTCATCGTTAGGGGGTGGTGATTTAGCCAAGTAGTTGACTGCATTAATCTTTTCTGCACCTCCAATGAGATGTTTTAGTACCAACCCAAGCCTAGTTCTCATCTGAGCCATTTATTCACGAATCTCATTTGTGGCTGGGTTGTGAGTGGACTGCACTGCGAAGGTGTTTCTCCCTGTATCAGACTTCCTAGTACTCCATGATTTGTTATTCCGGGAGATATTTTCTAATTTTTCAGCAATCTCAGCATAAGGACACTCCTCATAAGATCCACTTGCTATGGTGTCCAACACCACTTTATTATTATCATCCTGTCCCCGATAGAAGTATTCCTTCACTGACTCATCATCTATACGGTGATTTGGAACACTTCTCAAGAATGAGGTGAATCTATCCCAAGA
This sequence comes from Solanum habrochaites, assembly GCA_027704765.1. Classification (NCBI taxonomy): domain Eukaryota; kingdom Viridiplantae; phylum Streptophyta; class Magnoliopsida; order Solanales; family Solanaceae; genus Solanum; species Solanum habrochaites. The sequence goes on from JAKWJA010002498.1 coordinate 13,444,173, forward strand.
ACTACTAACTGACTCTCCTGGTAGTGCCACAAAATTGTTCACTCTGTCTTTGTGGTTTAGTTTCTTGGAGACCGGATAGTAGCGTGCTAAGAAGACATCCCTTACGTGGTTCCAAGTGAAGATTGAGATGTATGAGAGCTCAGTGAACCACATTGCAGCCTCTCCCGTCAGTGAGAGAGGAAACACTCTGAGACCTATTACATCTAAATCCAAATCAGTCCTCCCTACACAACTTTTACACACTGACCTTACCTTAGCTATATGGGCATGTGGATCCTCAGAAGGTAGCCCTGAAAACAAATCTCTGGAAGTGAGCATTTGCATCAGGCTACTAGTTACCACAAAAGTGTGGCCTGTGGGTAAAGTAGGCAAAACCAGTGGCTCATCCGAGTCTGCTATGTTATATAGCCTCTGTAGTATGCCTGGGGCCGTGGAACGGGATTTTGTCCCCTCTGTTGGTGTTCACCCGCAGCATCAGGTAACATCTAACCATGAACATCAACCGGAGCTGGGATGTTCTGGTTCGGATCATCATCATTTATTCCCAAGTTTCAATCCATATTGCGCAGTGTACGCTCTAGCTCATGATCGTAGGGAAACAAGGGTTCTCTTCCTCTCCGTGTATTTGGCATACAAGGAGGACAGTTCTAAAAAAATCAAAAACAATAAAAAAAAGTAAAATCAAGAAAATATCAACTAAACTATAGTAATAAGTTGAAGTTAATCTAAAAGCTATAATCCCCGGCAGCGGCGCCAAAATTTGATACGCTCAAACTTACTTCTCAAATAAGAAGTAAAGCGGTCGTGTCAAGTAAATAACCCAACTAGTGAGGTTGGGATCGTTCCCACAAGGAATATAGTCTAGACTTAACTTCAAAATGTTATTACTATTGTTTGGTCGATGACTTCCTTGGAAAGTAAAAACATAAAAAGGGGGTTTCTATTCCTAAATGAGTGAAAATAAATAACGATCTTGAAAGAGACATTTAACAGCGTTGACAGTTGGATTTTTAATCAATTAATCAAAGTAACTAGGGTTTATGTGTTCCCCATAGGTTCATAACTTGATAATTCTAACTATAACAATTTTTCTAGTATCTTGCATGCAAAGTGATAAGTTATGTATTTCTAAATCCTTGGTCCGACATCTAGAAAATCTCACTCTGCACCTTGGTCCGGCTACGTGTGTTGCTATCCTAACCCTTATCCTTACCTCACATTAAGCATCGTATTTGATATTTGACTAAGCCTCGTACCAATCAACACTAGCCTATTAGATAGTATACACTAAATCTATGTTAATAATTCTTTTCCTATTATCTACCTCCTTGGTCTGGCAAGTAGCATTAAGGCGAGTTTTAATGTTGGCCATCCATTAAAAATACTTCTAAGCGAAAGAATTATTAATACATGCAAGACACTATTCTTGAATTGTTATTTTAGTTAGGGTTTATCTCATTATTTGCCTATGGTTCCCACAACCCTAGTTATGGAGTTTAGTTACTCATGGCCATAAGCACAAGATTCAAGTATATTAAATAAGAGTTCATGTATTTACTTCAATGAGAAAGAGTAAAATCCAAAAGTTTGCTTGATTAATCACCAAAAATCACTTCAAAGAATCTCAAAGTAATCAATAATCTCACAAAAAGTTTAATGATTATCAAGAATCTCACAATACAATGTTCACCAATACGGAGTTTAACAATCTAAGAGTCTAACCTCAAAAAATGAGGTTTTTCAAACTATTTTAAAAAAAATAAAAACCTAATTAAACAAGGACTCTATTTGCTGGAAATCTGCCAAAACGCGGTTGGGTCGACGGACCTCGCGACGGATCGTCGTGGTCATGAAGGACCGTCATGGAGTCCGTCGTCCCATACTTATGCAATTTCTTCTGCTTCTCTTCTTCATTACCCTCGATGGCAAGTATGACGGACCGTTATAGGCACAACGGTCCGTCGAGGGCCTTCGTTTCAAAACACTTCAACTCTTGGAATCTGGGTACTGGGATCACTTCTCTAAACTTCATGACGAACCTGCAGGACGGACCGTCATAGACACGATGAACTGTCACAAGCTTCATAACCCTACACTTTGTCAGACTTCCCCATCTTCCTTCTGCAGCTTCACTACGCTGCCACCTACGGACCATCACAAGCACGACGGACCGTCATAAGCTCAGTAGGTGGTCTCTTCTGCATTTTTTCTCTCAAAATCTCCCCATTCAGCTTTGGACATATTTCCTGCAAAATAAACAGAAACTTATATAAAAATTATCACAAAAAGTCTTTTGGACACACTAAACTTAAGAAAAAGGTATTAATAATATTGTGAAACCACGGTGTATCACCTCACTATTAAAAAACACATGAAATTTGGTGAAGATAACGTCCAAGACCTTCACATCTATCCCTTCCTTGAGTTCTAGCTTCTATGGTGTTTTGATAGTGTTTTTCTTGAGTGAAGGGTCCTGATATTTTAAAACGTAAACAAACCTAGGTTCTAGTATTATAAACCAGCTTAAAATAGCCTAAATAAATCTAAACAAACTTCCATTCTTCATAAAATACTTGGAGTGAAGTTACCAAAACAACCCTAAGCTTGGTCAATTTCTTTGAAGCTTTTCACCAAGAAAAACCACAGACCCCAACTATTGGGCGTTGTTTGAACGAAGGCCCGTCTTGTTGGGAATTGTTTGGTTTAGAGTCTGGGTTCGTGGGGAAAAAATCCCCACCACAAAGTGTGGATATACGCCCAAGACAATGGGGCATCGACTACTGCACGATCCGTTGGTGAGGCTCGTTGTTTGGTAGTGAATTGGATTATGCCTAAACATTGGGGGAATCATCTAAGGCCCCTCGTGGGTCCTATTTTGAGTCTTAGCCATAAATTAATCCCCTAACAGTGGTCATTAAAGTGTTAGGCTTCTCCCACATGAATATTCACTTCAAATAACCCACCAAATAGGCCAAGGCACACAATGTCACGACCCTGATGTACACCCTAGAAGATAGGGCATCCTTCAATTTGTGGTATGTTGTACTTGAATTCTTGAAGGTCTTGTACAAGATCTTTAATATCATTAATTGTATGCATGTGTGGGAAGCAGTGCGGAATTAAAACTTTTCACATGAAATAATAATACTTCAAAATATCTCTTTTATAAAAAATCATAAGGAAAGGCTAAGTATCATAGTCGCCATATTAGAAACACGAATATCATGGGTCAGGACCCATACATAAACATAATAAAAAGTAAATAGTGTAATACAATGTCTTAATTAAGAAAACTAAACGCAGTAATGCCATCAAATCTATTGAGGACATACCCCAACTTTTCTTGAATGAACAGTAATTCAAGCTTTTTTTCAATGAATCCTGTCAAATGATACCTAGACCTTTAGAGATAGACAAAATATATGGAATTAGTACATTAGAATGCACTAACTATGGTGAAATGCAATTAAAATCATGCTAAAAGAACATCTGTATAAAATGTGGTTTTATGGAAGAAATCTCAGAACACAAGTATAAGAGTCACTTACAAGTCAGCATAAACACATATAAGTCACATAATACAATAAAGTATAAGACTCTCCTTACAAAGGTCCTCCTAAGGATCACATGAGTGAGTCATAAAGATGCCTCCTATACAACCCCTTCACACACACCTAAGAGATCCTAATGTATTCCTATGATAAGATTAATCACTATATACAATTAAACACCCTACCTAAAGTTACTTTAAGACTCACCTAAGTAAGGCATGAATATATCACCCATACACCCTATCCAAGACTACCTAAGCAATCCTCAAAGCTACTCTAGATAAGTACTATTTAAAAATCATGCATTTAACTTTATGTCAACTATGTTCATCAAACCATTTAAGGGACAGTAAAAATATAAGGACTTTCACATAATGGTCTTGGAAAGACTTAGGGAACCTACACCATCGCACCTTCAAATACTATTCGTGCCATGTCTACTAGACCTGGTTTTTGAGACATCCTAAGACCATTTTCATATCCTTATGTTGTGATACCAAGTTTTTTATAACCCACAAGTACACCCTAGAAGTTAGGTCAAGCCTTAGGTCTCAACACGACGTACTCGACCTCTCGGAGGTCTTGTACAATCCACTTGACTTCACTATATAATATCATTAATAAATGGAGGGAATTTAAAAACTTTCATTAAGCATAAACTAAATGGTATTTCATAAAAGTGGAAACATCTCTAATAAAACTGTCTCAAAACCCATCTAACATTCAAACAAATGAAACATTTTTGGATGCAGCCCACATAACGTCTACAATATAAATAAACCATAAAGGAACATAAAGGTTCGTCCTCAATGCAATGAGGACTGACAACTTCTTCTCTTCTTGGAAACCTTGAAACTCTATCCTTCAAGTCAATATATCTTATAAAGACCCTACATGGACAACATATAGGCATATGAGTTAGTACAATATGTACTAATTATGGAAACTACATACCAACATAAGATATCTCAAAGGGTTAGTCAACACTAGAAATAATCATAAGCTTCACTTCAAGAAAGGATAAGATTAGTACTTTTATGAAAGTAAGAATTATGATATGTTATGTATGAATTATATGATTGCATTTTAAGTGACTTTTCTATGTAAAGACATGAATTATGCTTATGTGTGTGAATTGAACTTATGGATTTTTAATGAGTTTACTTAATTTATATGGGCTATGGGACTCCATGTGCACATTGTACAAGTAAGGTTGTGAAGGGGTTAAGAGGGTGGCTTACTCATGGTATCAACTAAATGAGTTATGACTATGGTTGTAGAAAAGGAAAGAGTCTTTATGTTATCCTATAAAGTATTTGCCTTATGTATAGTGATGGATGAAAATGTAATGACTTGTTGAGTATGTTATGCCTAGTCTATGGTGACTTTTTAGGAACACTTAATGGAGGTAGTACATTGGACTCTACCTACACATGGCACTAGTGTGACTTAGGAATTGTCTTAGGTGATGGTCCTTACGTGAAGCTTATGTCTATTATGTGCTTATGACTTGTTAATATATGTGGTTATGTTTATGAAGCATATATGTGAAAGACTATTGTAAGTTTACCTCAAGGTGATAAATTGTACAAATTACACTTGAGGGTTACTTAAAGAATGAAGTAAGATAAAAGAGAGGTAATGTATTGTATGTATTGAATATGCCTCAAAGTATGATAAATGGATCTATGTGCTAATATGAGTAGTATCCATGTCTATATGATGTATGTGAACTATATTATGCTTATATGTGCATATGTTCATGTATTTCATTAAAAAGACATGATGCATGATTTCAAATGAAATGTCCTCTTCAAATGCATGTTTTTGCATGGTTGCCATAATTAGTTCATTCTTGTACTAATACCATTAGTGTACATCTTTTTACACAAAGTGTAGGTGGTGATGTATATAGGATGCTTTCTAAGTAAAGGTGATGGATATATCTCCCAAGTTCAAGGAAAGGGATCCTTATGATTCAAGGATTTCTTATGTTAAAGATGTTATTAAAATTATGTAATAGTTTACATTATGTTTTATATTTTGAAGGGTTGTGTCCCTATTCTATTTTGTTGAGTTGTGTCTTAATATTTCAAAGAGTCTTATATTCTAGTTATGTACTTATGAAAATTTATATATATATGAGTGATAATTCTATGATATGTATGATATGAAAAAGTTTTAAATTTTCCATTATTTTTATTAAGATTATGCAAATAAAGATGTCTAACAGCTTGTATAAGACCTCTAAGAGGTCGAGTAAGCTGTGTGACAACTCAAGAGTGCTACTTTATTCTAGGTGTACTTGTGGGTCGCTACAAAATACCTTCTCAAACATTAGACATGCTCATCATATCATATCAAAGATCAACATGTAATAACCTTCAAATCACAAATTGGCACATAATCTTAACAATCTTGAAGCAATTCAGCAATATAATTAGCTACACATTATCATGGAAATTATCTACCAATCTACTCTTATACAACGGTAACATTAAAAGTATCTAGAACATCACATTATTAATGAAACTCATAACATAAGGAGACATGAAACATATACTCAAATGCAAGACTCCAAAACATAACTAAACTATTTAGGATTTTGGTCTGAAGCTTAAGTAAGAACAGATGGAAAAGATAAAGGTATCTAAAACATTAATACTCAACTCACTTTCTCCTACTTATGGAAATCCATTTTAAACAAAACAAAAAAAAACATAGGGAATTATGAATTACCAGAACCTTCATTATAGATTAGTTCCTTCTTTAACTCCCAATGCATAGACACAATTCCTCTTTGGGGTATTAGGATTTGGACCATCATAAGGAGTTTGGTTGACCTCTTTCCTTTTTGCCTTGAGGTTTGGGCAATCTCTCATCTTATGACCCCTATTACTACACCCAAATTAACCATCCGTATCGGAAAGACAGTTTCCCAAGTGTTGCTTCCCACAAGTAGCACACCTAGACCTCTGAAAAGAATGGTCACCTCCTAGAGAATTTTTGTTGGAAAACCTATCCTTGTTCCCCATGGTAGAGTCTTTATTATACAACCTCTTGTTATACTTGGGTTGACTTGGATCATCCTACCGAGGTCTCTTTCCATCCCTATTAATCTTACTATGCTTACACTCCTCCATTTATTGAGCATACACTATGAGCCTAGAAATATCCATATCATTATGGAGCAAGGTCGTACGACACTCTTCTTCCACTAAGCTAGACAATCCCATCACGAACATATTCATTCAAGCCCCAGAGTTGGCTACTATTGTTGAGCATACTTAGAGTGTTGGGTGAATTTGAGAGAATACTCTTTCACACTCATTCTCCCTTGACGAAGGTTCATGAATTCCACCAACTTTATCTCCACCAACTCTATGTAGAAAAACATATCAAGAAAACCCACTATGAACACTTTCCAATCTACCAGACCTTACCTTAAGGGTCTCTCATTCCTCCATTACTCAAAGAACACTTGAGACACATCTTTGAGTAGGTAAACGATTAGTTCCGCTTTCTCTCTAGGAGTAACAACCATATAACCCACCACCTTAAAAGCCTCATCTATGAAGTCTTGTGGATATTAATAAAGAATAGTTCCATGAAATGTAGGAGGGTTCATCCTATAAAAATCCTTGATTCTAGAAGCGGCAGTACTTGCATTGTGTTGAGGTCCAACTCTTCGGTTCCCTTGGGAAACCATCTGTCAAATACCTAAGAGAAGCCCTTATCTATGCATTGGTCATATTTCGTTCAACATAGGGAGCTTGAGGATCTTGGGGTACTTCAGGATCTTGAATCACTTGAAGGGTACCGCCTCATTCACATCCTCTTGGTCAACTGTGGGGACTTTCTCACCACAAGCAGAGGTTCTCTCATTAGCTACTCTTCCCTCGTCCCTTCTAGAGACTGTCATCCTCGTTTTATGTGCTATAAACACAAGAGAAGAGGTTGATAAAAGACATTATTTTTCACATCCGGGGAGAACTTCCTAGATTTTACCGGCATCGTCATCCTCGAAGAGAATTTAGACTACTGTCTTAGCATTCGTCATAATATATGATAAGTTAAATTATGGAAAAATTTAAAACTTTTTATTCTACTTCTAAATTTAGGTTTACGCAGACCTCTCTCTTACACAATATATATACATAGGGAGTTTACATAGATTCCTCACATAGCAAGCATTACATAGTCTTATATTTTTATTTCACATACATAAGATTGCACTATAAATTCATAAGAAGTCTAGGATAGATCTCATATTAAAACAATCTATAATGAGTACAACATTGGACATAATCCATACTTCATACAATAATAGCTACATATAGACATATACAACATTAGCCTTTAAATGAAAGAGAATGAACAAAAGTGTCCCTTAGTTTAAACAATATCCAATAGCACGATAGTGGCATCATCCTTTGAAAGTGAGGACCTACCAAACATGGGGAATGAGAATTCAAGTTATCTTTAGTGTCCTTCTAAAAGCTCAACTGCCAGAACCTACATTTTGTGGTAAATATAGAAACATGGGTTGGTACATCACTTTAACTAAGTACAGGCATATGCACCTTAAACATTTGAAAAATGCATGAAAAAGGAACATTTTTAATAAACATGCAAAGTCATTATAAAGAATTCAATGCAAATACAATAGAGCATACAAAACATAAGGATCACCATAACACAAGTCATGTTCATAATATAACTCAACAAAAGAACCATATCAACCCAACAAGTTTGATAGCTCACATTAGCATGAGCATACAAAACTCATACCAACAATCCCATCCCAAGACTACAAGTTCAACACTTATGTGAATCCCCATAACACCACACAACAAAGTTAACAAGATACGAGATCATAAGGAATGCTTTGTTACATAATACATATCACCATAGATAGACATCACTACATATATCATACTAATAAATATAATCATCATCATGTAAGACTATCGTCATAAAAATTCAATATCATATATTTCATAACATTATACATAAGAACAACCTCATATGACTTCTCTTAGAGCAACTTGTGTAATGTCTAGGTAGTGTCCCATAGCCCTACTTGTACTAAGTCAAACCCCTTAAGTCACGTAGTTAGCTTTCACTTTTTTACTTAATTTTACTTTAGGGAACACTTCACTTAACCGACATAGACCACAAGAGAAAAATGTGGAATCCGGTGCCATGAAAACCTACACCGAAAGAAAAAGGACTACTTGCCAAGGTGGTACAAAAATATGAACATAACATTCTTGGTGGGTCCACTAGCTAGTATTCCTATGAGGGCAACATAGTTAAGTAACTAGGAGATATATTTGGGGACTTCTTTACGCATATTGCATTATAGTATCCAATCTCATGAGTAAAATACTGAACTTACCTTCCCTACTTAGGAAGGGACACTTTTTACTACTAGTTTACTCGGTGCCAAGCTAGACTCCCTTTTTGAAATGTCTTTAAGTTATTATTTAAAAATAATAACTTAGAATAGTTCTTAGGTGACTAACTCCTTGTATATCATATCATTAGCACATTCGGAATTGCAAGAGAATATCCTTTCAATACCTCCCTCATATGTGAGATTAGCATATCATCATCATCATGTCATAATAAGGCACATAGGTAATTCATAACAAACCTTATATCATTACATATTAATCGTGATCTCACAATCAGATAATAAAGACATTTCAATTTCATCACCATACCAACACCTACCTAATTAAATCACAAGACATGCTTCAATTGAACTTCATTACCACGTACATGCCATCACAATTAAAGTAAAGATTTAAGATCATAAAGTCTTACATATTCATCTTCATATGCAATCATCATTGGTCTTACCCTCAACTAATCCAATTTCATCCATCAATAGGCGTAACAACATAATACAATAGTAATAACATAAACACTAAGTCAATTGTATCATGAATATCCCATTTAACTTTAATTTATAACCTAGGGTTAGGGGGAATGGGGTTCATCATGAATTCATTAAGAATTATATCCAATCCCAACAATAAATTACCCTAGGAAGTCCAAAACTGAATTAGAGTTGATAAGACAAGTCTACCAGTCAATATATTTTTCAATTCAAGTCAATTCATAGGTAAGATCCAAGATTTGGAGAATTGGGGAAAGGAACATGATCCATACAGAATTCCCCTAATTAGAATAAATTACCAAACAATATATACTTAATGAGTCATTGGTAATCACAATTATTCATAATCAATCATCAATTAAATGTTTATAAGAAACCCCATTAGTAGAGTAAAACCCTTGGAATTGGGTGAATTAGAAATCAACTTTGAAAGGACCTTTGGAGAAACGAAACCCAAGAGTGAAGATTCCATGCATTAATAAAGCTTAATCCACGATATTCAAGTGAAATCCTAGAGAAATTGGTCTTCTTCTTCAAGATTTATGCTTCCTTCAATGGAGGTTGAATGGATTTAAAAAGTAGACATAGGTGAGACCTTTTGGGTTTAGATTTGGAGATTTGATTTGAGTGAGTTAATGTGCGGTAAAACTGATTTAAAATCAATATATAGACCTCCCATGAAATAACCAAAAGACCCCTCACTTAAGTTGATCCTTTGATGAAGTTAAACTTTAATTCCAAATTGCAGATTTTCATCGGGGAACAAGTCTGCATTGCGGAGCTGCTCCTGCAAATTTTTTTAAAATAATTTTTGAACCAGATGAGTCCGCGACCTGTAGGTGTCTCAGACCATGATTTTGGATCTTGGTGGTCTTAGTCCGCGACGTGGAGCCATTTCTCCCAAGGCCAATTGGCTGTTGTCTTGGTATAACAACCATAAAAATTGCTATGCTAAGTAACGTTTAATGTGTCTACAATGCCTACAATTAGACCGGGTTCACACAAATTTATGCGCGTAGAACCAGACCTCTAAACCCTTGCAACAACAAAGCCAACCAACTTGGTGAGTTAGTTGAGCTAGGAAAAGTTGTGTCCAGCCATGTAGGGCTCCCGAATATGAAGTTCTACCCGGTTAAGTCTTAATAAGACTTAAAAAGGGTTAATCTTAAGTTTAGAGGTGCTATGGGTAAAATGGTCTTTTTCAAGGCTAAGGGTAGCATCGTAATTACCCTAAAAATATAATTAATTATTTAATTAACATGGTGGAGGGGCAATTTAGGTCGAAAGGGTTGAAATCGACCTTTGAGCGGAATCTTGCTCCACCTAGGTTCGAACCTAGGTGGGAGCAATGATTTAATTTTTTTATTTAATTTTTTGAATTAATATGATTAATTAATATTTAAATGCTTATTTAAGAAAAATGAAAATCATATTTTTTTATTATTATTTATTATTCATTAACTATTATTTAATCTAATTTGACTAAGTCTAGCCTAAATGTCCTAGGTTTAAGGGAACACTACCTCACATCTCTCTGTTTCACGTTTAACTCCCTCTCTTCAAAAACTCTCTCACGATTTCACTCTCTTTATGGTTGCAAAACAGAAAACAAAACAAAAACCAAAAGTTCTTCACACTTGGAGAACTTACAAAAAAAAACAAATGCTAAGATAATTTGAAAACGTTAAACAAAAATGTAATTTCTCGTCGGGTATGATAGGACGTTTGTTTATTGGTAGATTTGACAACACTTTGAAGGTGTTGAAAGCTAAAACCAGGTATGTGTTTCTTCTTCTTGGTCATTTTCCCAAAAGACCCTTAAGTCTTTGATAAATAAACTTCGAAAACTATGGTTGTTCCCCATTACATGTTCCCTTTCACTAGCTTCCAATGATCTTGGGTTGGTATGTCTGCTGGTAGATTAGGCATGTAATGATGTTTGTGATGAATATGTTCATGAAACTGTGTTCAGAATTGTATGACTAATAATTTATGTCTTCCGAAATTATGTGAAAAATTATGTGTTTTCAATGTGTAATCCGTGACATATACTTTTGGTTTAAAGTTCAAAAATTACATGTTTTATGGTTGTATTTAACATGCACAAACATGGATAAATTGTGATGTTCATATAAGGTATAATGTGGCTGATTTGAGTGGAAAACTCTTAGCTAAATTTAACTATGAAAGTACACCTAAAAAACGTACTAAATAATCACGAAATTCCCTAAAACTAACGTATAATTGTTCATAAAAATGAGTTGAAAAACGTCCCAACTTCCAGCACCTTGTTGGTTGGTTTCGGCCAACCAAACTTGTACAATATGCAATATAAAATGAATGTAAAATAAGTGAGGTCACTAAGGATTAAACCCGAGACCTCACCATGTTAAAATCACTAAAAAATGTAAGTAAGGAAATGGGTTAAGGGGAATGGAAATTGGGTACCTTTGCCGATTCTCATACTTGAAAAATAAAAATAAATATGTGAGAGGAGTGGCATTCGAACCCACCACCTCTCGCTCAAACATAATAATAAGGAAAAAGTTAAAAATAATATGGGAGGAGTTGTATTCGATCCCACGATATCTCGGTTGAACGAGGAGACAAGGAGAAAGTAATAAAAATAATGAGATGAGAGGAGTGGGACTCGAACCCACATCCTCTCGCCCAACTCAAAAGGAGTTAAGGGAAAAAATAAATAAATGTGCTTCTGGGGGTCTATCTCGTGTCCCCTAATGACTAAACGTTAAAGGTGAAGTCAGGAAAAGGAAAAAGGAAGGAAAAACAGTGTTAGTGAGGGGATTCGAAATCGGGTCCCCAAATCGAGGGTGAAGATTAGGAAAAAGGGAAAATAAATAAAAAAGTAAGTGTTATCCAAGGGATTCAAAATCGGGTTCCCTTGTCCAATTCTGTATTGACACATAAGTCGTACGTGAATAAATTTTCAAAAGAATACTGCCTACATAGATCGAAATCGAGATCTTGGAATACGTACAAGATGGATAAGTCTTGTATCACAGAATCTTAGGAAAATATGAATCACTTAAATGAACTATGAATGAAGACTCATGGCTTGTATGCATAGAATCATAAGTCTAGAATACTTTAGAAGTAAGTGAACCTAAGATGTATGTGATGAAATGATTTAACCCTAAAAGGGTTAAGTAAGAGCGTGAAACACACTAAAGGGCCAAGTGCATTGACATATGATGAAATGAACATTCACGTAAAAGGTGTGAGTAATTATGAAGAGTAAATGTTCTAAATCTAATGAATGTGGTGACAACATCATAAGAGGATAATGTGAAAGATGAGATCAATCTCAATTGAGCCTAAGTAAATGTTACCAAAACGTACTCACCTATGAAAGTGTAAAGTTAATGAAGAGACTAGTCTATCTGAACACTCTAATTAAAGTATTGAAGTTAATGCATACTTAATACAAATAATGAGATAAGAAATTATCTAATGAGCTATGATGTCCTCATGCTAGAATCCAACTTCCATGATGTATGAGTTGAATGTAATGGAACTTTATACTGAGCACCAACAGGCTAGCTATGAGTGGTGATGCCTTCCTTCGGGAAGGGCGGAGGTTCACGTAAATCTCATGAGATGATACTGTACGTCATGATGTCTATGGGTCTCCTTATATCTCCTAGTCTTTGAACCTATGCTGCCAATATAGGGATGTAGCAGCGGTCGAGTCCCTATATACGCTAGCATGTTCGGGTCATTTTGGCCGGTGGTTCCACCTATTTTCGGTGTAAGGAAGACACTAGATTTCATGATGCTCACATAATCTATGTCGGTTAAGGTTAAAGTTCTAAAAAAAAGAATAAGTACAACCTTAATGATAGAAAATAATGAAATGAACAATACCAAAGGTGTAGGATAGGATAATCAAGAGGTGATCTAGACATAACGAAGGACACTAGGTTATTCTTAGTCATTGCACAACGAACCCGATGAGAGTCTTAAACTACATCCTAGGTATGACTGGTGGTTGCACTAGTATATGAAATAATGATAAATGAAGTAGGTATGACGAATGAAGCAGACTCTGCGTTTGCTAAAGAAGGCTCCCTAGTTGAGGTCCCATGTGTTGATCCCTCATTTTGGGAAGTCCTAATGTCATGTCCATGATTGCAAGGTCTCATGGCATAAGAAATAATGATATGAACTATGTGATATGATATGTGCAATATGTCATGTGCTGTTTGCAAAATGATTAGTATGATAATGCATGTTACTCTCATGACATGACTTTCCTTATCCAATTTGGCAAGTCCATTGACTTGACTTTCCATAATTCATATTGATGGGAGAGAGATATTCGTACTCATGCATATCCTTGGTGTGTGCTTTCATATATCCATACTTAGTACAAGTGTGTACTAATCTCATACAACTCTATACTTTTAGATGCAGGAAAAGGAGGACGCTAGAGCTTACGATACGACGCTGCAGCTATCCTGACGTGGAGCATTCATCTGGACTTGGTAGGCCCTCATGATTTTGAGGTTGTCTGCTGTTATAATCTAGCATGGATGTAGGATTTATCTAGTGGAGTATGTTCCACTAGAGTTTCTTTCCCGTATTATTTCAGACATTGTATTGGTGCCGTTTTTGCAAGTTTACGTTTAATGCAGTTTTGAACTATTTCTTTCATTTGATGATCTTAATATTAGGTGGTTGATTGTTAACGCCTATGGTGTTAAATAGAATATGTTTCATATGAAATAATTAAACAAAAATTTCTAATTTTATGCTAAAATTAACCTAGATGAAGTTACAATGACATAAGTAGTCTTGTCTGCGACCTCTGAGAGGTCAACGACGCCGGTCTCTTCTAGGGTTTAGAATCCGGTCGTGATACTTGTGCAGGTGGCTTGGCCATGTTTGGGGTCCCTTTGAGGACTCCTAGGTGACCCTTGGGGAGTCAGACCTTGACGTTTCCACCCTTTATACATATTTTTTACCTATTTAAAGTAATTTTACAAGTTTTAGATGTCATACAACACCTAAAAAACTTCACAAAACGTTAGAACATTTTACTAGTTCAATCACACTAACTTCCGGACGTCTTGGCTCAGAAACTTCATAAATGGTTTATAAACATTATTTTATTCTTAGAAACAGTGTTCCCAACCATATAAAAACATGTGCGTCTCTAGATTAAGACTTTGACTTTTGGAGGGTTATACTTATATAACTTAACTCTATGGAACGACACTTGAGTAATGAAGAAAGTGAAACTTCTATCTCCTTATAGCCTCGCGCTCATTGATGTGTCGCGAGTCTCACCAATCAACAAGAATCTAGTATACGTGGCTTGTGATACTTTTGACCCTAAAATATTTCACAAAACCTCATTCTCTTATACAAAGTTTGTAACGAACCGCAAGTAAACCCTAGAATATAGGAGCACTCTTGAGTCATCACAAGTCGTACTTGACCCTTCAGTGGTCTTGTAAAAGTCTCTTATCTATCATTCATTACATAAAATATGAAACATAGTGCGGAATAAAAACATTTCACAACAATAATAACAAGAACCTCTTTTATAAAAATACGAAGGAATAAGTATCATCATTATCAAGACAACTTAAAGAAACATATTAAATATCTTACGTTTGCGGAATTTTACATTGATAGAAATACATAATAAGTGTTCAAGAAGAAAGTAAGAAACATAAATTATGTCTTTGATTATATGAGGACATACCGAGTCTTGAGAGAGTCAACTTCCCAAGCTTTGACTTCTAAACTTTTACTTGCCTTCAACCTATACTTATAGAGTATAAAAAAGTATGTGGTTAGTACAAATATTGTATTAAGTATCCAATTATGTAAAAACTTTAAAAGAGGATATTTTAGTTGAAATAACTATTTTATGATATTTTAATAAAACCTTCATGAATCAAGTAATAAAACAACATATAAATCATCATTTAGAACATAAAATAATGTTACCTTAATTTCAAAATAAACTTATACTTTAAAGTAAACCCATTTCATATAAAGACTATTCCTATAAAAAATTATCCCAAGGTTCAGTAAGGTGTGACATGAGGAAACCGCCCATACAATCTCTTCAATACACACCAAATAGATCCTAAAGGCTAGGAAAGATAGTCATACTTCATCTCATTTCACAATACAACCTTTCATACTAAGTTACAAAAAGAACATACATTCATTAGAAACTTCAGATAAGACAATCCTCCAAGACTACCCCCAAGTTATACTTAGTGCAATGTGAGAGTAGCATCTCATACTACTATTCCCACCCTAGTGGTACTTAGGAATTCCCTTAGACTAGGCACATCATATTCATCATACACATAACTTTCATCATACAAGACATAGCCTTAACATGCTTCCTTAACATTAGACATAAAGTCATATTACTTTATTTACATCACATAATGACCCATTCATTCATTTCATTTAACATAAGGGCACACCAAGACTGCCTCCAACTTCCTACTTATTCAATGGATAGATAGAGTCTCATTCAACAACCTACCCTAAGTAGTAAACTCTTCAAAAGACTTAGTTCATTGCATTCATCTGTGAAGGCTAGATTTAATCGACATAGACCATGAGAGTTAGACATGGAATCTCACTATTACCCCTAACGGATGCAGGATACCCGCGTTCCCTAAGGTGGGGTCATTCATCAGCCTTTACATAGATTTGCCAATAGTTACTCTATGTGGGGTCATAGTTAAGGGATAAGTAGATTGCTTCTCAGTAACTCATTCTCTACTAACGAGAAGTACTAATCTCAAGAGGTACATTGGATACAACATCTCAACACATGAAGTGTACCTACCCCTTTTTCAAATCCTCTTGATGCTAAGCATAACTCCTCCACGGAGTCTTAAACATTCATTTACTTTAGGTTAAGGAATAACTATTGAATACCACATCTCAACTCATGAAGGGTATCCAACCTCTAGACTATCCTATAAAGCTTTTGGGAATAGTGAGGTCATTACTAAACATATCATCTCAACTCACGAAGAGTGTTCACCCAAAAACTACCTTTATTATTACTAGGGTTATTTTAGGAAGAGTAAGGAATGGTCTATATACTTCATCTCTACTCACGAAGAGTGTCCACCCTACAATGCCCAATTCTTATTCATTAATTACATTCACGTATTTAAAGTCTATGTGAGTACATTTGAGCACACCTTTAAAATAATCACCGTATTCATAACTTGACTAAAAGACATACTTATACCTTCATTCATTATATTTTGGACACTATCATGTTTCACATATGCATATACATTACCTAGGAATAATATCATTAAGATACACATTTCGACTTCCTAAAACATATCATGTATAAACATCACAATCATCACTTCTGTTCACATTATATGCCTTTAAGGCCATAATTAAAATACACAAATTTATACAAATATATTGATATACTTCAAGTAAACACCACCACCAAAGGTGGACCATACCACTCAAGATTCATTTCACCAAAAGAATTAAGAAATATAAACCAACTTACCCTTTATCAAAGCTTTCACCACCTTTCCTCAATTTCTCCAATAATTCATCATAAAATATCATTTAAGGCAGTATATAATCATAATATATCATAAATAAATACAACTCTATCAATTTCTAAAATTATCTAGATATATTTACTAAACCCACTTCATAAGCTAAAAGTTGGAAATATGCATGAGCATTGTTTCATTAGGGTTTTGACATTAAAATAATCAACTAACACTAAAAACAACACATTTCAATCAGTAAGACTTTATGCAAAGACCCATTCTTAGAGTCAAAGATAAAAGAAGTTGGATTTTGAAAACCCTTTTTGAAATATCTTTGGAATGACTTCTTGAATGAAATAAGGTTCAAGGATGAACTAACATACCACACTATGAATAAACCCCCAAAATTTGGTGACGAAAACGTCCAAGACCTTCACCTCTAGCCATTACTTGAGTTCTATCTTCTATCGTGTTTTGAGAGAGTCGTTTTTGAGGGAGGGGTTTTGATATTTTGAAATCAAGACTAACCTAGGTTGTAGGACTATAAAAAAAACTTAAAATAACCTAATTACCTTTAAAAATCTCCATGATTCATAAAATACTTGGGGTGAGTTAACCAAAACACCCCAAGCTTGGCCGATTTCCCCTTCAACTTTTCATAGTGACCAAAAAACGGATCCCAACCATTGGGCGTCGTTTGGTTCAGAGGCTGGATTCATGGGGAAAATCTCCCAGCCAGTAAGTGTGGAGCTACTCCTAAGAAGATAGGGAGTCCACCAATGAACGGTCCGTTTGTGAGGCTCGTCGTTTGGGCAATGAATTGGCAGATTGTAAAACTTCAAAATCCAAGATGTGTTCTACAGCCTAACGTTAGTGCCATAAGGAGTATAAACTGTTTTAAGGTCCATTTCTATGATTATAAGTCATTTAGGAATTATAGAAACCAAAACGTCCAAGAACATCTCTGACGTCCGGAAACTACTTCAATGAGGTACTAGTGTGCCTTAACATATTTGAATAGCTTTTAAGAGTCGGAAAATGACGAAAATTTGTGAAAGGGTGTCTAACATGTGTTTAAGATGATTCATGGTCTAAACTTCCAGGTAAGACTCCCCAAAGACCAACCAAGGGCCCTTGAGAAGGACCCTTTCGTTTGGGGTCAAAAGCACTGCCTGACAATGTGCACCCACGAAGAGAGGCGACAGAACTTGTGTGGATTGATGGGGAGTCGAGAACCATCGACCAAAAGTTATACGTTTTGGATAGTGGTCCATTTTTACCAGTCTCCAAACTTCGACATGGATGTGCAACACGGAAGGGTGAGAATCCTTTGACTCATAGACGGACCGTCAGTCGAGGTCTCATCTGTGAAGCTGTGATTTTCTACACGTTTTAAGTTTCTTCCAACTAATTAATTAAGGGGTTAGGTATTTTTTTGGGGGGTTAAGAGATATAAATAAGTGAATTAACACCCCATATAAAGATCCAACCTCATTAAGCTCTCATAACTAAAATAGTTCCCAAATCCAAATTCTCTTCCTTCTCTCTTCTTTCTCTCTCTAATGAAGAACACCATTGAAGACGAAGGTAGGGGAGGGTTTAATTGACTCAAAAAGTAAATTTCCACCATCAATATTTATCAATTAAGAAGGTATGGGATCTAAATCATCTTTGAGACCTCTTTCCTCGTGGGTTTCATCCAATGTCAAATTTATGTTATGTATTGATTTATTTATGATTTATTTTGGAAATTATGAATATTTTAACATGTATTCTAACCTAATTTTTATATATATTGATGTTTTGGTCTTGTTTGTAGAAGATGACCTTGAACCCTTAAACCTAGGTGATGATCTTGATATAAATTATGTAATGTTGATTCAATTGACTTGGTTATTGGTTGAATTACTACTAGATGATGTTTTTATAATAATCGTAAATTAATTATGGTGATTTATAGTCTTTTTATTCTATTTCTTGAGAAGTGATCTAGTTTATTAAGTATGTTGTGAGTTTGACCTAAGTATGTTGTCTTAAGATATAATCTAGTATTGAATTGGCTTAATATGTAAATGTTATAAGGATAATGATTTATCAATGTGACTTATCGTGATATGAAAATTCTAATGTACTAACCTCACCTATATGAAATGTAATTAAAGGACAATGCTCATGCAATTCTTATTGAGCTAAGATGATGATGATGCTTATACAAGGGTTAGACACTCTGACCTACAATAAGATATGATGATGAATAAAGACATTAAAGACATTTCAAAAAAAAGACTCTAGTTTAATATCGAGTGAACTAGAGTGAGGAGTTTCCCTTCCCACATAGGGAATGTAGGATCACTAATGTACGAATTGAGATTGGAGACGACAATGCATGTAGCATAAAGAGCATCCCAACTGTATCTCCTAGTTGTTGAAAAATGTTACCCGCATAGGAATACTAGCTAGTGGATCCATGTTGTTGCTATGTTTATGTTTTGGTACTACCTTGACAAGTAGTTTGCCTTCTTTTGATGTAGGGTTCCATGACACTAGATTCCACATTATCTCTTGTGGTCTATGTCAATTATATAAAGATGTTCCCAAAAGGTAAAATGATTTAAAGGAATGAACTCTAACTAAAATAACCTAAGGGGTCTATCGTAGTCTAGGTAGGGGTATGGGACTCTACCTAAATATTACACTAGTTAGCCTTGAAGGGAGTCTTAGGAGGATGTTCTTACTTATTAATATGCTTACGATGATATATGGTATATACATGATGAACTTGCACATTGTTGATACTATATGTTTAATTATGTTCACGTATGAACATGTGTTGGTCTATATTTTTAAGGTATGATGATATGCACTCTTAAATACCATGTTATGTGAAGTGGGATGTTGGTCATGGTTCTTGTTAAGTCACTTGATTGAGTAAGGTTATGGGTCTTTGCTCGGTCATTGCACTTGTTGACTTGGTAGGTGTTCATGCGTGATTGTCTTATTTTGGTTATGATGAAGCGTACTCTTATTCATTCTTGTTGAAGTTATAACATGATTATTAGGATGGTCTTGACTATATATGCAAGTATGTTTGTATGTTAATTAAGTTGGCTATGCTTTGTATTGTTGGTCTTGTGGTGTACAATCCTATGACTTAAAGGAATATATCTTTTTGATTGGTATGGTCTTCTTGAATGTTCATAAGGTTTTCAAAAGGGTAAAATAGCATGTTTTCAAGAAAGGTCCCTTTTTAGCATGATTTGATAATATGTGTGCATATTGTCTCATACTTAGCACAAGTGGTGTACTAACCCCATTTATTCCTTTTCACCAACATTTTAGGTTCCTATTGTTGAAGGATTTTCCAGACAACTTTGAAGAAGACTTGGATCTCTTGATCATCCAAGTAGGGTAAGTCCTCAATTGTAACGACCTGTTTAGTCGTATTGAGCAGCATATTTTATTCTGGAAAACTGGCAGAGGTGACGGAGGCCACGACGGACCGTCAAGGGCACGACGGACCGTCGTGGAGGGTGTCGTTTCAAAACACTTAGAAAATCTGAAATTGGGTACTGAAAATCGACTCTCTGAACGTCATGACGGAATGGCAGGACGGACCGTCGCAAGCTCGACGGCCCGTCACAGGCCATCCACTTAAAAACAAGTCTCTGGACCTTGTGACGGACAGCAGGACGGACCGTCGCAGGCGCGACGGCCCGTCACGGGCTACGCAATCCCAGTTCGGGTTGGATTTCTTTACACGTTTTAAGGGACGTTTTTGACTATTCCTGCTTTAATTATAAAGTTAGAGGGTTAATGTTAATAAGTCTAATTACTTGGGGGTTAAAAGAGGTAACCTTAAGTTAATTAGTGGATTATTAGTGCCATCTTTTAAAACTTAATTATATAATAATTAGGGTAAAAGAAAGAGGGTTTGAATAAAGAAAATAGAAAGAACAAGAGAAGGAGAGAGAAAGTCGAACGAGAAAGAGGAGAAACGAAGAGAAACAAAGCTTGGGAAATTGCTTGCTTGATCACTAATCTTCGGTGGAGGTAGGTTATGGTTTATGTTACGATATTCGTAGTGAACTCTTAATAGTGAATATTATGTGTTGATAATATTGTAAACCCTGCTATGTGCTTAAGTTGTATGCTTGCATGATTATGATTATAAAATTGTGATGAATTAACAAAGCATGATGAAGTTATTGAATCCCAAATCTTGAAAGAACCCTAATTCACTTGATATATTATATAATGAGAATGATGATGCCTTAGTATGAAAGAAGGCTTGATAAATTATATAATGAGAAAGATGATGCCTTAGTGTAAAAGAAGGCTTGATGAATTAGGGGATCGGGTGCCACGTTCCGGTACCAGGATAGAATGAATATGAGGATCGGAGTGTCACGTTCCGACACCAGGATAGAATATGGATCGGGTGCCACGTTCCGGTACCAGGATAGAATGAGGATCGGAGTGCCACGTTCCGGCACCAGGATAGAAATAGAGGATCGGAGTGTCGCGTACCGACACAAGAGGAAGAAAGATAATGAATCTTGAAAGATAATGAATATACTCAATCTAATGAACTTAATTCCCAAATGAGTATGGTATTGAGGCTTGAGTCCTCATGTGTGAACTAGGTTGTAGTTATTGATGAATTCATGTTGTTATAGCTACATGTTGAGTATTGTAGGTTATTTACATTATTATTGATATATACTGTTCCCTATTTTGAGTTGGCCGATGATATCTACTCAGTACGTGTGGTTGTACTGACCCCCCCTACTTTCATGTTTTCCTCTTTGTTATTTGTGTAATGCAGCAAACGTTCCGTCAACTTCAACTCAACAGCAGATCTAGCCAGTCTTCACTTCATCGGAAAATTCAGGGTGAGCTAATGCGTCTAGCTTGGACTGGGTCTTCTTCTTCAAGTCTTGATGCCTTGAACTTCCGGCATGGACTAGCTTTTTAGTTATTTTGTTCTTAGACATTCCTAGTTAAGTAATTTGAGATAGATGTTCTTGTGATGATGACTTCCAGATTTTGGGGATAATAATAATAGTATTGAATTGTTTTTATTAATGAGTTTAAGTCTTCCGCATTATTTTCTGTTGATATATCTTGAAATGTTAAGGTTTAGATGGGTTGGTTCGCTCACATAGGAGGGTAAATGTGGGTGCCAGTCGCGTCCCTGATTTGGTTCGTGACAAACTTGGTATTAGAGCATTAGGTTCATTGGTCTCATCACACAAGAACAGGTCTAGTAGAGTCTTAAGGAACGGTAGGGGGACGCCTTTACTTTTCCTTGAGAGGCTATAAGACTTTAGGAAAATTTCACTCTTTCATTCTTCTTTCGTGCTACTACTTGAGTCCAATTGGTATCTGGGCGATACGAATTGGTATCTGACCATCTTCACTCTATTTCGCAGATGGTTAGAACTAGAGCAACGACCGCACCAGCAGCAACAACGGAAAGACAAGAAACGACTGAGCCAGCCACTGGGGCTGTAGCTCGAGGAAGAGCAACGGCAAGAGGCCGTGGGAGAGGCCGTGGGAGGACGTCCTCTAGAGGAAAAGGACAAGCACCTAGCCCATCTGATACTAGGGCGGTGACTCCTCCACCGACCGAGGAGGTGATAAGAGAGGGGGAGGAAGGGGAGAATGAACAAGGGCAGAATGAGGAAATGCCACCCCAACCTACCCCAGAGATGATCAACCAAGTACTTGCTTATCTTAGTGGGTTATCCGATCAGGGTCAGGCACCTCCAGTGGTTTCTGCACCAACACCTCCGGTTTCAGAGGTACGACATGTGGCTACTATGGCTCCCCGCATGGATGCATTATTGGGAATAGGCACATTTCCACGTCTGACTACTGGGCCTATTATGACAAATGATCAGCATGAACTTTTCAGTAAGTTCTTGAAATTGAAACCTCCAGTCTTTAAGGGCGCAGAATCAGAGGATGCCTACGATTTTCTGGTTGATTGTCATGAGTTACTACACAAGATGGGTATAGTTGAACGGTTTGGCGTTGAGTTCGTGAGCTATCAGTTTCAAGGGAACGCCAAAACGTGGTGGCGGTCACATGTTGAGTGTCAACCAACAGAGGCACCACCTATGACTTGGGAATCATTCTCTACCCTGTTTATGGAGAATTATATCCCAAGGACTTTGAGAGACAGAAAAAGGGACGAGTTCTTGAGTCTAGAGCAAGGGAGGATGACAGTTAACGCGTATGAGGCTAAATTTCGCGCACTATCCAGATACGCCACCCAACTTTGTTTCAGTCCACAAGAACGGATTCGCCGTTTTGTGAAGGGGTTGAGGTCAGAGTTGCGGATTTCAGCCTTACAGGTAGCGGCTACGGCAACATCCTTCCAAGAGGTGGTAGACTTTGTGATAGAGGTGGAAGGCGTGAAGCCAGACGACTTCACCACGACATCGACATCGAAAAGGTTTCAAAGGGGAGGCGAGTTTAATGGTTCTCACTCTAGAGGACAGAGCTCCGGAGGTTACTCAAGTCGACCAATTCAGTCTTCACTACAGACTGTAGTTGGGGGTCCACCTAAGAACGGTCGACACTACTCCGAGAGACCTATGCATGAACCCCGAGAGTGTTATGGATGTGGGGAGGTTGGACACATCAAGAGGTATTGTCCAAACCAGAGTTACAGAACCCCACTAGCTAGAGGTAGAGGTGGTCATGGTAGAGGCCGCTTTTCTGGAGGACGTGACGGTCGAGGTAATGGTGGTCATCACAACGGCAGAGGTGATGGGAAAAATGGAGCCACTACTACGCAACATGGTAGGGGCAATGGACAGACAAACGATAGGGCCCATTGTTACGCTTTCCCTAGGAGATCTGGAGCGGAGGCGTCTGATGCTGTTATCACAGGTAATCTTTTGGTTTGTGATTGCATGGCATATGTATTATTTGACCCTGGCTCCACGTTTTCATATGTATCTTCATCATTTGCTAATGGTCTAAAATTGCATTGTGAATTACTTGACATGCCTATTCGTGTTTCTACACCGGTGGGTGAGTCTGTGGTAGTTGAAAAGGTACATAGGCCTTGTTTGGTGAACTTTGTGGGGAGCAACACTTATGTAGATTTGGTTATTTTAGAAATGGGTGACTTTGATGTAATTCTGGGTATGACTTGGCTTTCTCCAAATTTTGCGATCTTGGTTTGTAATGCTAAAACGGTGACGTTAGCCAAGCCTGGGACAGATCCGTTAGTGTGGGAGGGTGACTACACTTCCAATCCGGTGCGTATCATCTCCTTTCTTCGTGCTAAGAAAATGGTTAGTAACGGGTGTTTAGCTTTCTTGGCACATCTCAAGGATGACACTACCCAAGTACCTTCGATTGAGTCGGTTTCGGTGGTCCGTGAGTTTCTTGATGTATTCCCTGCAGATCTTCCTGGTATGCCACCAGATAGGGATATTGACTTCTGTATCGATCTTGAACCGGGCACACGCCCCATTTCTATACCCCCGTATAGAATGGCTCCCGCGGAGTTAAGAGAGTTAAAGGCTCAACTTCAAGAGTTGTTGAGCAAGGGCTTCATTAGACCAAGTGCATCTCCTTGGGGTGCTCCGGTTTTGTTTGTGAAGAAGAAGGATGGGAGTTTTCGGATGTGCATAGACTACCGACAGTTGAACAAGGTAACTATTAAGAACAAGTATCCTCTTCCTTGCATTGATGACTTATTCGATCAATTACAAGGTGCTTGTGTCTTCTCTAAGATTGACTTGCGATCCGGTTATCATCAATTGAAAATACGGGCAACGGATGTGCCAAAGACTGCTTTTCGAACGAGGTATGGACATTACGAATTTGTGGTGATGTCTTTTGGTCTTACGAACGCCCCTGCTGCGTTCATGAGCTTGATGAACGGGATATTTAAGCCGTATTTGGACCTCTTTGTGATCGTATTTATAGATGATATACTGGTATACTCCAAGAGTAAGAAGGAACATGAGGAACATTTGAGAATGGTATTGGAAACGTTGAGGGAGAAAAAGCTTTATGCCAAGTTCTCTAAGTGCGAGTTTTGGCTAGATGCAGTGTCCTTCTTGGGGCACGTGGTTTCGAAGGATGGGGTGATGGTAGATCCTTCTAAGATTGAGACAGTGAAGAATTGGGTAAGACCCACTAATGTGTCAGAAATACGAAGTTTTGTTGGGTTAGCTAGCTACTACCGCCGCTTTGTCAAAGGATTCTCTTCTATTGCTTCCCAATTGATGAACATGACTAAGCAGAATGTTCCATTTGTATGGTCAAATGAATGTGAGGAAAGCTTTCAGAAGCTTAAGACTTTGTTGACTACCGCACCTATCCTCACCTTGCCGGTAGAGGGTAAGAACTTCATTGTTTATTGTGATGCATCCTATTCGGGTTTGGGTGCAGTGCTAATGCAAGAGAAGAACGTGATTGCTTATGCCTCAAGACAATTAAAAGTGCATGAACGTAACTATCCAACTCATGACTTGGAATTGGCCGCGGTAGTGTTTGCATTGAAGCAATGGAGACACTATTTATATGGGGTTAAGTGTGAGGTCTACACGGATCATCGTAGCCTTCAGTATGTCTTTACTCAGAAAGATTTGAACTTGAGGCAAAGGAGATGGATGGAACTACTGAAGGACTACGACCTCACTATTTTGTATCATCCGGGGAAGGCGAATGTTGTGGCAGATGCCTTGAGTAGGAAGGCGGGAAGCATGGGAAGTCTAGCTCATTTGCAAGCCTCTAGACGCCCATTGGCTAGAGAGGTTCAGACTCTGGCTAACGACTTGATGAGGTTGGAAATAAATGAGAAGGGAGGATTGTTGGCTAGTGTGGAGTCAAGATCTTCTTTTCTTGACAAGATTAAGGGAAAACAGTTTGATGATGAGAAACTAAGGCGAATCCGAGATAAAGTGTTGCGAGGAGAGGCTAAAGAAGCAACAATCGACGAGGAAGGTGTGTTGAGGATTAAGGGAAGGGTATGTGTACCCCGCATTGATGATTTGATCAACACTATTCTGGCAGAAGCTCATAGTTCAAGGTATTCTATACATCCGGGTGCAACCAAGATGTATCGCGACCTAAAACAACACTTTTGGTGGAGTAGAATGAAGCGCAATTTTGTTGACTTTATTGCCAAGTGTCCAAACTGTCAACAAGTGAAATATGAACACCAAAGGCCCGGAGGAACACTTCAAATAATGCCCATTCCTGAATGGAAGTGGGAGAGAATTGCAATGGACTTTGTGGTTGGTCTTCCAAAGACACTGGGGAAGTTTAATTCAATTTGGGTAATTGTGGACAGATTGACTAAGTCTGCTCATTTCATTCCGGTCAAGGTGACTCACAATGCAGAGAAGTTAGCAAAAATCTACATCTCAGAAATCGTTCGATTGCATGGTGTTCCACTATCCATTATATCAGATAGAGGTACGCAGTTTACTTCTAAGTTTTGGAAAACATTGCATGCAGAATTGGGTACTAGGTTGGACCTTAGTACCGCATTCCATCCTCAGACCGATGGTCAGTCTGAGCGAACGATTCAAGTGTTGGAGGATATGCTTCGCGCATGCGTGATAGAGTTTGGTGGCCATTGGGATAGCTTCTTACCTTTGGCAGAGTTTTCGTACAATAATAGCTATCACTCCAGTATTGATATGGCTCCATTTGAAGCATTGTATGGGAGGAGGTGTAGATCTCCCATTGGTTGGTTTGATGCATTCGAGGTTAGACCTTGGGGTACCGATCTCTTGAGGGATTCGTTAGAAAAGGTGAAGGGCATTCAAGAAAAGCTTCTAGCGGCGCAAAGTAGACAAAAGGAGTATGCAGATCGTAAGGTTAGAGACTTGGAGTTCATGGAAGGTGAACAAGTCTTGTTGAAGGTTTCACCCATGAAAGGGGTGATGCGGTTTGGCAAAAGAGGTAAGCTAAGTCCAAGGTATATTGGACCATTTGAGGTACTAAAGAGAATAGGGGAGGTGGCTTTTGAATTAGCCTTGCCCCCAGGGCTGTCCGGAGTGCATCCGGTATTTCATGTGTCCATGTTGAAAAGATACCATGGGGATGGAAATTACATTATCCGTTGGGATTCAGTTTTGCTTGATGAGAATTTGTCTTATGAGGAGGAACCTGTTGCTATTTTAGATAGAGAAGTTCGCAAGTTGAGGTCAAGAGAGATTGCATCCATCAAGGTGCAATGGAAGAATCGACCGTTGAAGAAGCCACTTGGGAGAAGGAGGCAGATATGCGGGAGAGATACCCACATCTGTTTACGGATTCAGGTATTCCTTTTCGCACTTGTTTTCCTTCTTGTGATCGTTCGGGGACGAACGATGGGTAAATTGGTATCTATTGTAACGACCTGTTTAGTCGTTTTGAGCAGCAGATTTTATTCTGGAAAACTGGCAGAGGTGACGGAGGCCACGACGGACCGTCAAGGGCACGACGGACCGTCGTGGAGGGTGTCGTTTCAAAACACTTAGAAAATCTGAAATTGGGTACTGAAAATCGACTCTCTGAACGTCATGATGGAATGGCAGGACGGACAGTCGCAAGCTCGACGGCCCGTCACAGGCCATCCACTTAAAAACAAGTCTCTGGACCTTGTGACGGACAGCAGGACGGACCGTCGCAGGCGCGACGGCCCGTCACGGGCTACGCAATCCCAGTTCGGGTCGGATTTCTTTACACGTTTTAAGGGACGTTTTTGACTATTCCTGCTTTAATTATAAAGTTAGAGGGTTAATGTTAATAAGTCTAATTACTTGGGGGTTAAAAGAGGTAACCTTAAGTTAATTAGTGGATTATTAGTGCCATCTTTTAAAACTTAATTATATAATAATTAGGGTAAAAGAAAGAGGGTTTGAATAAAGAAAATAGAAAGAACAAGAGAAGGAGAGAGAAAGTCAAACGAGAAAGAGGAGAAACGAAGAGAAACAAAGCTTGGGAAATTGCTTGCTTGATCACTAATCTTCGGTGGAGGTAGGTTATGGTTTATGTTACGATATTCGTAGTGAACTCTTAATAGTGAATATTATGTGTTGATAATATTGTAAACCCTGCTATGTGCTTAAGTTGTATGCTTGCATGATTATGATTATAAAATTGTGATGAATTAACAAAGCATGATGAAGTTATTGAATCCCAAATCTTGAAAGAACCCTAATTCACTTGATATATTATATAATGAGAATGATGATGCCTTAGTATGAAAGAAGGCTTGATAAATTATATAATGAGAATGATGATGCCTTAGTGTAAAAGAAGGCTTGATGAATTAGGGGATCGGGTGCCACGTTCCGGTACCAGGATAGAATGAATATGAGGATCGGAGTGTCACGTTCCGACACCAGGATAGAATATGGATCGGGTGCCACGTTCCGGTACCAGGATAGAATGAATATGAGGATCGGAGTGTCACGTTCCGACACCAGGATAGAATATGGATCGGGTGCCACGTTCCGGTACCAGGATAGAATGAGGATCGGAGTGCCACGTTCCGGCACCAGGATAGAAATAGAGGATCGGAGTGTCGCGTACCGACACAAGAGGAAGAAAGATAATGAATCTTGAAAGATAATGAATATACTCAATCTAATGAACTTAATTCCCAAATGAGTATGGTATTGAGGCTTGAGTCCTCATGTGTGAACTCGGTTGTAGTTATTGATGAATTCATGTTAGAATAGCTACATGTTGAGTATTGTAGTCTATTTACATTATTATTGATATATACTGTTCCCTATTTTGAGTTGGCCGATGATATCTACTCAGTACGTGTGGTTGTACTGACCCCCCCTACTTTCATGTTTTCCTCTTTGTTATTTGTGTAATGCAGCAAACGTTCCGTCAACTTCAACTCAACAGCAGATCTAGCCAGTCTTCACTTCATCGGAAAATTCAGGGTGAGCTAATGCGTCTAGCTTGGACTGGGTCTTCTTCTTCAAGTCTTGATGCCTTGAACTTCCGGCATGGACTAGCTTTTTAGTTATTTTTTTCTTAGACATTCCTAGTTAAGTAATTTGAGATAGATGTTCTTGTGATGATGACTTCCAGATTTTGGGGATAATAATAATAGTATTGAATTGTTTTTATTAATGAGTTTAAGTCTTCCGCATTATTTTCTGTTGATATATCTTGAAATGTTAAGGTTTAGATGGGTTGGTTCGCTCACATAGGAGGGTAAATGTGGGTGCCAGTCGCGTCCCTGATTTGGGTCGTGACATCAATTCTGAGGGTGATGCTACTATCTAGCTAATGGATTAGTTTTGAGTTTTAGACTTCTATGTTTCTTTCTTTTTTATTTAGTATGAAACATTGTATAGCCCATGTGACACATTCTCAGTTGATATATGGGCTATGCCCAAGTTCTTACACTCTTATTAGATGGTTATGATATAAGGCAACTATTATGACTATTTTATTTTATAGTATCTATATCGATGTGCAATGTGCAATAAAAGTAGAACACTAAGTAATCTTCCTATACGAAGGGTCTATGCATACTCGATATATATATATATATATATATATATATATATATATATATATATATACACACACACACACACTATGCGTAAGTAGAGGTCTATGTAAACCTCCAAGTTGAAGAAATGAGAAATTCTAAATTTTCCGTTAAATTTGACCTATGAATATAATGATGTAATCTAAGAGTCTAGTGGTATTCCTCAAAGACTATGATGATGCCGGTTACGTCTAGGGGTTATTATCGGATGTGATACAGATTCTGCCTAAACATTAGGGACCTCCTCTAGGTCCCCTCGTGGATCCTAGGTGGAGTCATACCAAGACGTTAAAACCCTAACATGGTCATCTAGGTTCTAGGTTCCTCCCACATCTATTTGGTCTTCAAGCAACCCACCAAACATGCCATGCCCACAAAAACACACACAAGCACATAGAGGTCTAGTCGTCAAACATCTTGGTCGTCCCCATATGTTTTACTTCCAAACTTACCAAACTGTTTTCAAACATTGAAATTTACTATGTTTGCACATTATTAACTCATGAAACACCTGGTAATCTCTAGTTCAACCTATTTCATTACGAGGGTCATTACATTTGAGGTTTGTGAGTCTTCATTCCTTTTTCCCAAGAAAATCTATGAAGCTTTGGAGAAGGTTAGGTTGATAAGGGATAGGTTGAAAACAACCTATAGTCGGAAAAAGTCCTATGCTAACAATATAAGAAAAGAACTTGAATTTGAAGTAGGTGATATGGTCTACTTGAAAATTTCAACTGTGAAAGGGGTGATGAGATTCGGTAAGAAGGGGAAGCTTAGTCCCGGTATGTGGTCCCTATGAGGTATTGCAACGGGTCAAATAGGTTGTTTATGAGTTGAGACTACATAGTGAACTAGCTTTGGTTCATCTGGCATTCTATTTATCCATTCTTAACAAGTGTATGGTGACCCGATATCTATTCTCCCAATTGAAGGATTAGGTGTGACTGAGAACCTTTCTTATGATGTGGTTCTGTTTCAAATACTAGATCGTCAAGTCAAGAAGTTGAGGAACAAAGAGGTTGGCTCTATAAAAGTTCTATGGAGAAACCACCTAGTTGAGGGAGAAACATGGTAGGCCAAGGCCGACATGAAGTCCCATTATCCCCATCTTTTTCCTCAAAAGCTCTAGCCAAATAATATAATGAATCTGAGAAGGTAGTTCCTCATGTTGTGAAATAGAGCTCTTATATGTGATGAAATGTGAAATTGAGTGGCTATGTGTAATGAGCATGTCTATGTATCCAAATGACAATTTTGGGGTCTAAATACAGGTTCCTCTACAATGACATCTATGGTGGTCTTTAGGTAGTCGTACCTTCACGTTTGACCCTAAACAAGCTCTTATATATTTCTAACACCTTTCTACAAAATTTCATTAATTTTTGACTCCTAAAACTCCTTGAAACATGTTAAGCCTCACTAGAACACATTTCACAATGCTCCATACGTCATGGTCATTTCTTAACGTTTTGACTCTAACACTTTCTACTTGGTTTAATACTTTATTTAGTCTTTGAAATAGTGTTTCAAGTCTTAGTTCATCATGTGAGGCTCTAGACTATGTCATTGACTTTCGGAGTGTTACACTTATTTACCGCTTGTCTTAACATCTAGCAATCCTCACAAAACTCAGCATTATTGACTTCTCCTTGAGGTTGCACATTTTGTGAATTCGGTACCTCTACTCCTCAACATATCTTCTTGATGGATGACCTATTGCTGCTCTTCATGGATGCATGATGATCCGAAATACGTGCAAGCACAAATTAAAGAGAAACCTTTTAGAGATAAACTCTACCACACGAAAAGAGATATGAAAGAAGTGAAGAAATTCCTTAATGATGCAGCCTCCTAATTATAGATTTGTCCCTCTTCACACTGATAACAAGGATTTTACAGCTACGGATTTTAGAGACTCCCTTTAATTCTTGAACTATAAGCTTGGATACCAAGTTTATCACTCCCTGAGCCTACACCGTAGAAGTTGTTTGCCTCCAATGACCATTTCTGGCCTTTAATAAACACTTTGCCTGATTTACTTAACTCAGTGAAGACTTAAATTAACCATAAAGCAAGAAACATTCTTAATAGAATTAGTTAAAAAAATATAGCGTGGCCAAAATGGTACTTAAGTCTCATGATAAAATATCTGAAATAATGAGAGAGTCAAACTGAACTATCTGATTGACTATATGTCTACTAAGCCTCTATAATACTTCGATTAATGTTGGGACAAACCCCACAAATTTTATAAATGAAGAGATTGGAAAGTAATAAAAGATTCTCTAGAATGAAAGGACGCTCACAACTGACTTTGAGTTCTCAAACTAGATCAAAAAGATGCTGGATGTTGATCATGGTTACCTTCACCTGCATCATTAGACGATGCAAGCCAATTGGCGTTATTACATTGAAAGTACGAATATATGAGTTGAAATGCGAAATGACAGCTTAAGCGCATAAAGAATTAGAATAAACATATTACCTTGGCTCTGCTCAACTCATGAAATACTGAACTTAATATAAAGTAGTAAAGAGATATGAAATATATAGAAAGCTCGTAAAAATTTTTAAATAACTCATTTCTTTAAAAAATGCAATAACAACTCATCTTTATGTAACAACCCTAAAAATGAACTAGGTTGGACTATAGTTTCACTTTTGTCTTAAGGGTTTTTAGCTAGCATTTTCAATATGTAAATGCATTTTTAGTTTAGTTAGAGTGAGTTCAAAGTCAAACGTCAAGTAACGACCAAGATGTTTGACGACTAGTTATCTATGTGCTTGTATGTTTTCTAGTGTGCCTTTTCTTATTGCATGAGTTGTTTGGTATCCAAGTGGATTGGAAGGGGCTCTAAGAGAAATATGAGAATGTGTAGGGGCTTAACTTACGAGTACGAATCCACCAAGGACACACATGGTTTTTAGGGAGGATTCCATCTCAAAACCAAGGTGCTGCTAGGCAGTGTCAAACGACGACCACAAGGGACGATCGGTTGGTCAAACGATGACCATATGACCTTGAGCATCGATTGGAACTGCAGGGCCTGAAAACATTTGGTCTCTGTCCCAAATGATGGACCCCCAATGAAGGGACTTCAGTCCATCTACTGTTAGTATAAAGTGGGGCGTCGTTTAGGGCTTTAATTCTTGCTACAGTTTGGACAAGCTTGTGGTGATATGATAATTCACCCCAAGTCTTTTAAGAGGTATGGACGGTTATTTGATGTTTGTTTAGGAATATTAAGAGTGTTTAAGCACTATGAACTAAAATTGAATTAACTTTTCTAAATCAAAACCCTTTCTCTCCAAAGTTCTCTCCAAAAAAACCCATGGAAGCTCAAGGTCAAGATGGATCTAAGATGGTGGATTAAATGAAATTATTCTTCAATTATATTTGTGTTTATTTTAATAAGGTATGTGATTTCATTATTTAAGGATTTTCATAAATTTAGAGCCAACTTCGAAGTGATTTACAAAGATCTCAAATTTTACGAAAAAGCCAAATTTTCACTCTAAGTCATGGGTTCTTGCATGAAACGTTTTTAAATGATTAGATATGATGTTATTGATGTATAATTGATATTTTAAAATGAAAATCTCCATGAAACCTTTATCTTATCAAATCTCTAAATTTGGCTTATGAATGTGTTAGATTTTTATGATCTAATGATGATAAAATTTAGTTGAGATTATGTTGTAATGTGAATTTCTATGGTTATTTATGCTATTATAATGTGAATTTCTTATGATCTAATGATGACAGAATTGAATTTAGATTATGTTGTAATGTAGATATTTGTGGTTAATTATACTATTATAATCTGAATTGTTTGAGATTTAAAGGAACGGTGAACTTGGCTATTGAAACAAGGTAAGTAGACCTAATTACCTTGGTTAATGTAGAATTGATATAAAATTGTTATTGGTTAGTATGGTCCACTTATGGTGGCCCTGATTATGTGTTGTATATGATGATGATGATGGCCTTGTCGACATTATTATGTGAATTTTAGTAGTATCATGTTAAGGTTTATGCGAAGGTATAATGTGAAGTGATTATGGGAAGTAATTTTACTATATACAAGATATTATGGCTTAGATGAGTGTATAAACTTAAAGATGATGTGATGTTTATATGATTTTTACTGGTGCTATAATGTTATGATTCTTCTCTGATTAATGTTATGTGGTAATGAAGGTCTAAGAAGTGTCCTTACAGAATCATGTGGTATCTTGTGTTGGTAGACGTAGTTGTCTCTACTTGGCACTTGAATGATATTGAATAAATGATATGATGAATGTTATGTCTTGATTGGTAGACTTAGGTCTCTATTGTTTATATATGATAGTTATGGGAATATGTTATCTCTTGACTTTGTAGGCTTAGACACCCTTGTCATGTGTGTGTATGAATGAATATAATAATGAATAAAAGTCTAGGATCGTAGACCTAAGGTGGTGCCCTTCTATGAAAGAATTATATGGATCCTTGAATATGAAAAAAAGGTTAAAAATGATATATCCTAATAATCCTTTGTTGGTATCCCTAGTGGACCCATCCTTGGAAGAAAAATTATTATGAGTTGGTAAGACTTAGTATTGTTACCTTCTGTAATACACCTAGGGAATCATTTACTCTATGAGAACAAAGGAAAATCACAAAGTGTATATGCTTGTGGTAGTAGCTCTACTTAAGGATTAAACTAGAGTAAAAAAAATTCCTTAATATCCCTTAACCATATACCAACATGGGATGACTCCTAGTTCTACCTTTGACAAGTAGAACTGTAAGACCCTAAAATGAGTTAGGGTGTCTAGAGTCTGACATGTTTGTATTAAGGTCTAAGGTACTAAAATTACTTATAATATTTTTTAGAGGCAGCGTGTAAAGGTTAAGGTGATTTGGAAGTCGAACATTAAGGGACGACCAAAACGTTCGACGACTAGTCACCTGTCTGCCTAATGTGTGTATGTATGCTTATATTTGTATTTCATTATATTATTACTCCTTTAAATGAGAAATAATTATGTTTAAAGATTTTATATGGAGTTTCGAGAATTTTGGAGGTCAAACGACTTAGAACATCCAAGGCGTTCGAAAGATAGCCCTTAAGATGCTCAATGCGTGTCTCGATGGGGCCTAGCCTGTTTGGACGAGTTGCAGGTGTTTGACTTGGGTGAAAATTATTTGGAATGTCTAAAACTTAAATAAGGATTGTAATTAAGTTTGAAATGTCTAGGTACGACTTCTAAAGGGCTCTGCAAAAGGCCCCACAAGAAGGAGCCAGGGTTGGGTGAGACACTCCCTTGGCAGTATCAATCGACAGACCAAACGACGGCCAGTTGCTCAACCAACGGCCCATAGGTGAGTTCTTGTCGATTGGTACTTATATTGTACAGGTCTCAAGACAAACGTTGTCCAAGGACTTAATTATGGGAGCCAATGTACGGCCCGTCGATTGACCAACGGCCAGTAGAAGGCTCGATCGATATTGGCCTGTGAGTTGCAGCCTACGTGTGATTATTCAAAGGATCAATGATAAATTTACCCCATTTCCTAACCTGATTCTAATAGTATTATTTATCTACTTTTGGGTGTATATAAGTCAGCTAACACGTGAACTTAACATTCCAAAATCCTCTCACACAAATTGAACTTTCCCCCCAAAAAATACTCGATCTAGAACCTCCATTGTTGGTGAATCTCAAGAACAGATTGGATATTGGATATCCATGGATGAATCATCAAGTTTTAGATGTTTTAATGCAGACAAAGGTATGGTGATCCTTCATCTCTAGTTATCCTTCCATCTAGAGAGTTAATTTCAATGTTTTCAAAGAGAAAACTATGATCAAATGCTTCTTCTTCAATCTAATCATGGGTTCTTTCTTAAATTGATTTCAAAAGCATAATATGAATGTATTTATTATTATCTACTTATTTGGATGTGATTTTCAATCCTATTGCATGATGAACCCACGTATCTTGATTTTAGCCTGTATGGCTTTATGATCTTGATCTTATGCATGCCGATTTGTGATTCAATTATGTTAATATGCTTGTGTCTACTATATATATTCAATATTGATGGTGAATCATTAATTAATTAACCATGTGCATCAATTCATGAAAGTTTGAACATGCCTAGCCTAGCTATCAATGAAATCACTCTAATATTTACCTTTTAAGGTATAAAAGTATAAATCGATTATGTTGTGGTTCATGTAGCTAATGCTTTAGGTTAATAAATTTGTTGAATTTTATTAAGTGATTCATGTTGATCAATGTTTGTTAGCCTATGATTCTTCTACTTTACTTGATGACTTTAAATGTATATTCACTATTATCTAAAGGTTATAGCAAAGGTATTTCATGTAGAGAATGTTATCCTTATCTATTGCCTTATATTGATGATATTAATGGATTGTGGGTATGAATCTTTGATTATCAAAGAAAAGTAATCTTGGAATGAATTGATCAAGGTCTAAGTAGTTTATATTTTGCATGTTGTAATGAACATTATGTGATCTTAATTCTAGGGTAGATGAAGCATGATTTAGATTTGATTCATATATATTTGGATACTGCCCTATTTGTATATTTTTGGTACATGATTATTGATGAACTGAGCTAGGGAGGTTATTTGATGACCTAGGACTCTCTACTTCTTAGTACATGTGAAATGCCTTGTATTATTTTATGGTATGATCTTGTAGCGATTTGTAAATGGTTTCTTTTATTATTAAAGTACATTTAGGTACTTCCTTATGTATGAATAGTTCATGAACAATTTGTATTGATCAATGATGATCAAAGGGTGAGTAATTGGTAAGAATGCTTATCTGTTCTACTTTCCTTATAGTATTGTAGTTGATGTAGTCTTGTATGGCATCTTGTGGTATGATCCACTTATGCTGGCAGTGTTTACATTATTGTCAATCTATATATGTGTTGACCATGGACATGAAGTCATATTGATGAATATATGAACAAGTGCCTGTGATTATACTATGTGAAGCTTATGCCTACTTTCCTATTCTAGTTGTGATCTAAGGTGTATGACTATTGTATGAGCATGTGTATATCAACTTTAGGGTAAATTATAGGTTCTTCCATTATGAGTAAAAATGGTTAATAATCACTTACATATGTACCCCTATGTGAATGCATTAATAGCACAAGTTAGGAGTCTTAATGTAATAAGAAGTTGTCTTGTCTCCTATGTTATTGTGTGTTGTGTGGTTTATGCTTGAAAGAGTATTATGGTCTAAAAGTGTGGATACCTAAATATGTTATTGATAGCCATTATGTGATCATGTTGATCAATGTACACACACACTCACTTTACATGTGTGTTACAACTAGTATAGGTCATGGTGTCTAAATGAAAGGTAGTTCTCATATTCGCTAGTGTCTACTACTATGCATGTTAAGATGATGTTTATTAAAGCATGATATGTATTTCCTTATCTAGGATGACTATATGTGTGTATTAGTATGGGACAGGGTATGGGACTTTTCCTATGCATTGCACATGTGTACCTTGATAGGATAGTTCTAGTTTTGGTTTCTATATCTATGAATATGTATGTGTGAACATGTGTGTCTTAATGTGATATGTGAAAGGTTTGCTCACATATATGTATATACACACATATGTATGAAGATTTAGTTAAGACAGGGGCCTTGATTGGTGTGCTCATCTGTACTGTAAAATAGATGATGCTTTACATATGATATGTTCATGTAAAGGATTCTTTACATGATTTTGGTTGATGAACTTCCATATATGGCCTATGAGTTAAGTATATGAGGGGATGAATTTACTACACCTATGTTTTATAAAGTAAAAATATAATAAAGGTTTTCAATGAAGGGAACTTAGCATAGCATCGAGTGAACTTGAATATGAGTGTGTGTCCCTTCCTATGGTAGGAAGGTAGGTCAACATAAATCTCATAAGGTGGATAACCACAATGCCTCAATGGGCATAAATAGGGTTTCTATAAGTGAATAACTACAATGCCTAATCTTTGTATAAAGAGGGCTTTCACATGTACCTCCAAGTCCCATAACTATGTTGCTAACATATGATACTAGCTAGTGGATCCACCTACAAAGATATATCACATTTGGTTCTACTTTGGCCTGTAGAACACCTCCTTTCGGTGTGGGGTTTTATGGCACCAGATTCCATGTTTAGTGTCACATAGTCTATGTCGGTTAACGCTATAGTTTCCCTAATGTAAAATGGACAATGGAAGTAAATGACTAGGACTCAAAATAGAATGACATAAGGGAAGTTACTTAGGATATATGGAAGTAATGAACCTATATAGACATTGGACAAGTAGCTCCTTAGGAAGTTCTACGAAGGTGTTCAAATGCATACCACTATGAATATTTTCCTTATGCAAAATTTTGTAGTATTTGTTTACTTGTTATGAAGATGTGCATGATATGAGTATATATGCATGATGTTGATCTTATTGACTATATAATGAAGGGCTTGACATAACTATGTCTATGTTGTAATATACTTCTATGATAATATGTGTTGGGTTGTGTAAGTAGTATGTATGGTTTTCCTTGTGGTCCTAAGGTGATGCGTTGCACCAAGTATCATTAAAGGATTACTTGGGAGGCTAATGAAAAAAAAGAAGGAGTTCACTGTTAAGGGAATTGAGCTTAGTGTAAAGTGACTCAATTATGTAATAAATTTAATAAGTAATATTATGAAATATTTGTCCTTTCAATATGTTGATATGAAGTATGTGAATGATATAAATTCTTTTATTTAAAGGTTTTTAAAGTATTTACTAAAACATGCATGAATTATGATTCAATAAAATGTCCCTTTTTAAATGCATGTTTTTGCATGGCTGTCATACTTACTGTATTCTTGTACTAATCCCATTCTTATTTACTTTTTATACAAAGTGTAGGTTATGGATGCTTAAACGATTTCTTGAATGGTGAAGATCTTTATAGATGATTCCCAAGCTCAATGAAATGAATCCTTAAGTCAAAGGATCTTCTACTTTTGTCTTTACTGTAAAATGTCTCAATATTGTATAGCTATGTAATGTGTTTTTAAGGGTTGTGTCCCTAATGTAATAGAATGTTGTTGAGTCTAAGATTTCAAAAATACTTAGAGTCATATATGTATTATGACTTATATTTAATATGTATATGAAGTAAAGTTTCTAGCATATGAGGTTCTATGAAAAGTTGAAAATTTTCTACAAAATTTATTATGGTCTAGTATAAGACCTCCGAGAGATCAAGTACGCCATGTTACTTTGAGGGGGTGCTCCCCGGATTTGACAAACATGGTATCAGAGCACGAGGTATTTTAAGTGGTTTAGGGTCCAAGAAGTCTTACATTTCCACATCTAGTAGAGTCTTGTATCATTGATGGTGAGTCGCGACACATCGAATGGTACGAGAGACTATAGGATAATAGAGTTTCCCTTCTTCATCATTTTCATATCGTGTCATAGAACTTAACTCTATAAGATCTCTATCTTATTTTTTCTTGTCCGGTGGTCTTTTAGATGTGATTGATTGGATGAGATTATCTTTATTATTTAGGGATAAAAGGTGTGTTTAAATGCTTATCTTGGTTTTATGGTTTGAATGAGTATGTGTGAAGTTGAATTTTGGTATGTTTTGATGATGTGATGCCAATTATGGCTATATATGAAGTATTTGTGAAATAGCATGTTATGTTGAAGAATGTCTGTCATAATATGGTTGAAGCATGGTAAATATTGTTATTGTTGACATGAAATTCTGTTAGAATAATGTGTTCCTATATGGTGCTAGAAGTTGTTATTGTTGACATGAAATTCTTTTGGAATGATGTGTTCCTATATGGTTTACATGATGGTAGCCTAATATTATGATTTGAGCTTGAAATGCTTAGTGACTACCTATGGAAGCATGCTACCCTAAGATTATGTACTTAAAGGTGTTCAATGTTTTCTTTTATATACTTGTGGTCCTTGATAAGTTTCCTAGTATGGATTGGATTCCTTTGTATAGACTTTATCCTAGGTGTGATGATAGTATGCTTGTCATGGTAATGTTTTGTACATCATATTGTCATTCTTTTCCTATCAATTGCCTAAATGTTGTATTTTTGGAATTTGGAAGTAGGTTCACTGTAATGATAAACAGTTTACAGTAAAATATTTTGGAAAGTCAACCGAATTGTTATTTGATTAGATGTTATCGAAATGTTTATAGAATTGATGTGTATGAACTTGATAATGAATGTAAAAATGAGATTTTATATTTGTAATGTAGAATGAGAGTCTTATGAGATAATGAATTGTAGAAATATTTCTAACTTCTTATTGTGTTGAGAGTCCCTTGATGATTGTGGAATTGATGTTTCCCTATAATTGAGGGTAGTGCTATTATCTTTGTACGGTGATGATGTGGGTGTGTTTGCCCTAGAAGTTACCTTACATTAATGTTGAAAGAAAAGAAAGAGTCCTTAAGACTAAGTCTCATATATTGTTTCCCCTAATTATGTATGACCTTGGTGTCTATTGTATTTTATGAAATGAGGTGACCTAACTAGATAATTGGGTATAAATTTCCTAGGAGATAAGGTTTAGAATAACTTGGTGTTCCTATGTTAACTTAATGTAAATCCTTTTAAAAGTTGTAATCACTTTTAAGTGACGAAAATGAAGATTGTTTAGTTAAGATCCTTTTAAGGTGGGGTTAAGTTTCTTTTAATTGGGTTTACCCTAAATGGGGGATGGTGATGGAATAGTAAGGTTGTAGATATTTCCTACCAGTTACCATCTATTTTATCTTGAACTTGAATATATTGAATTTTTAGTAAGCTTGTTCATGAATAAGAGTTTTGCATAAAGTATGAATTGCATGACCTTTATATGTTTGGTATGTATTGATTGACATTACCTTCAAGATATTATGAA
Organism: Solanum habrochaites; assembly: GCA_027704765.1. Taxonomy (NCBI): domain Eukaryota; kingdom Viridiplantae; phylum Streptophyta; class Magnoliopsida; order Solanales; family Solanaceae; genus Solanum; species Solanum habrochaites. The sequence goes on from JAKWJA010002498.1 coordinate 13,484,667, forward strand.
TGTTCCAAACTTCATGAAAGAATTTTTTTTAAAAATCCATGTTTTCTCATGTTAAATTGCATCTTGATATGCTAGTTGTGCATTTGACTTCATGAGGTAAGATGAGAAACATCATAGAAGTCACTTGTGAGGTGTAATGTTTAGCCTTATAATGGAAAGTTGAGTCTCTTTCAAATGAAATATATTGGATCTCTTAAAAACTAGGTGACTTTTATGATTTGGAATTCATAATTGTAAGCTCATTCTTGAAAAGTGAAAGCATGTTTAGCTAACTAGTCATGTGTGTGTCTATGATTTGTGTGATTCCTCTCAAAATATGCTTACTGTGAAGGTGAGTACTATGTTAGAAAATGATATTTTATGAAGTTACTTCCTAATTTTTGTGATGTTCTTGGTGTGACTTACCATTTAGACTTCACTAAGAAGGAATCATGAGCATGTCTTGTCTAAAAGTTGAGAATTTCACTTTTTATAGAAAATTGACCTTGTACTTTGCTAAGGTTTGAACTGATGATACATGTAAATGTGTTGAGGAGAAGGATATTCCTCAATGGACATCACTAAGCATGGTATGGTTTCGTATGACCTTCATGGCACTAGGTCTAACTAATGAAGATCTTTGTTGATTAAATTGACTCGAGTTTATGTGCATTGAAGTATGAGTGTCTAGTTGTTTTGAGTATTGTTAAAAACTGCTTATGTGTGGCCTTGCAAGATGATCTGTTAATAAATTGAGGTGAAATGACAATGTTATTATTAGGGGAAGGATGTTCCTCCTATGAACATTATAAGAGCCTTTGTGTTTGATGCACTAAAGAGTGAGTGACTGATTGTTTTGATTGATTGTGTGCATTGAGTTCTAAAATGATTTTATGTTGTTAAATATGTTATGAACTGCTATATCATGCATTGAAATCCTTGTTGTGGTTAAAGATCCCTAAGTGTCATTCGAGGACAAATGTTCCCAAGTGGGGAATATTGTAAGACCCCAAAATTATTTAGGGTGTCTAGATCCTAAAAAGTTTTTATTAAGTTTCTAAGGTCCTTAAATGACTTATAATATAGTTTAGAGGCAGTGTGTAAAGGTTGAAGTGATTTGGAAGTCGAATGTCAAGAGACGATCAAAATGCTCGACGACTAGTAACCTATGTTATGCTTATATTTGCATTTCATGAGATAATTAAGACTTTAAATGAGTTATAATGATTTTTAAAGATGGTATATGTAGTTTCTAGAAGTTTGGAGGTCAAACGACGAAGAACGTCCAAGGCTTTCAAAAGATAGCCCTAAAGACACTCAATGTGTGTCTCCATGGGGCCTAGCCTATTTGGATGCGTTAAAGGTGTTTGATTTGGATGAAAAATATATGGAAGTTCTAAAACTTATTAAGGGTTCTACTTACTTTAGAAGCGTCTGGGTGAGACTTCTAAAGGGCCCCGCAAAAGGTCCCACAAGAAGGACCCAATGCTGGTCGGGACACTACTTTGGCAGTGTCAATCAACGGACCAAACGACGGGCGGTTGGTCAACCATCGACCCGTAGGTGAGGTATAATATATTGGTAATTATATTGTTCAGGTCTCAAGCCAAAATTTGTCCATGAACCAAACAGCGGAAGCCAATGCACGACCCGTCGCCTGACCAACGATAAGTAGATGGCTCCATCGATGGTGGCCAGTAAGTTGCAACTGCGTTTGTTATGTCTGTTTCATTAAAGAGGTAAATGGTAAATTCGCCCCATGTAGTAAACTAATTCTAATAGCATTATTTAGATAATTTTGGGTGTGTTTAATTCATCTAACACGTGAACTTAACATTCCAAAATCCTCTCACACAAATTGAACTTTTCCAACCAAAAATATTCTCTATACAACCTCCATTGTTGGTGAAGCTCAAGAAAAACATAGATGTTGGATTTCCATGGATGAATAATCAAGTTTTATAGGTTTTAATGTAGATAAAGGTATGTTGATCCTTCATCTCTAGTTATCCTTCCATCTAGAGAGTTAATCTCAAAGTTTTCAATAACAAAAATATTATCAAATGCTTCTTCTTCAATCTAATCATGGGTTCTTTCTTTAATTGATTTCAAAATCATCATATTAATTTATTGATGATTATATACTGATTTGGACTCGGTTTTCAATCCTATTGCATGATGAACCCATGCATCTTTCACAAACTCAATTTTAGCCTATGTATGGCCTTATGATCTTTATATTATGCATGTCGATTTGTGATTCAATTATGTTAATATGCTTATTTATACTGTATATTATGATTATTAGTGGTGAATCATTGATGAATTACCCATGTGAATCAATGCATGAAGGTTTGAACATGACTAGCCTAGCGATCAATGAAATCACTGTAATGTTGACCTTTTAAGGTACAAAAGTATAAATCGATTATGTTGTGGTTCATGTAGCTACTGCTTATGGTTAATAAATTGGTTGATTTGTGTTAAGTGATTCATGTTGATGAATGTTTGTTAGCCCATGATTCTTCTACTTTTCATGATGACTTAAATAGTATATTCACTATGATATAAAGGTTATAGCAATGGTATTAGGATTTCGTGTAGAGCATGTTGTCCTTATCTACTAACTTATATTGATGATATCAATGGATTGTGGGTATAAATTCTTTATGATTAAAGAAAAGGAATCTTGGCATGAATTGATCAAGGTTCTTCTAGCCTACAATTTGAATGTTGTAATGAACAATATGTGATCTTAATTCTAGGGTAGATGAATAATAATATAGATTTGATTTATATCTATTTGGATGCTTCCCTAAATATGTATTGTTGGTGCATGATGATTGATTAACTAAAGCTAGGGAGGTTAGTTTATGACCTAGGACTCTCTACTTCCTAGTACATGTGAGATGCCTTGTATTAGGTTACAGTATGATCTTGTAGCAACTTGTACATCGATTGTTTTGTGGTTAAATTACATTTCGTTACTTCCTTATATATGAATTGTTGATTAACAAGGTTTATTGATCAATAATGATCAAAGGGTGAGAAATTGGTAAGAATGCTTATGTTTTTCTACTTTCCTTATAGTATTGTAGTTGATTAAGCCTTTTATGGCATTGTGTGGTATGGTACACTTATGGTGGCAGTGTTTATGTTATTTTCAATATATATATGTGTTTACCATGGCCATTAAGGAAAATTGATGAATATATGAACATGTGCTTATAATGATACTATGTGAAGCTTATGCCTACTTTCCTATTCTAGTTGTTATCTAGGGTGTATTTCTATTGTAAGAGCATGTGTATATCCATCTTAGGGTTAAGTATAGGTGCTGCCATTGATGAGTAAAAATGATGAATAATCCCTTACCTATGTACCCCTATGTGAATACATTTATAACACAAGTTAGGAGTCTTAAGTGTTATATTAGGTTGCCTTGACTCCTATGCTATTGTGTATTGTGTGGCTTATGCTTGAAAGACTATTATGGTATAAGAGGGTGGCCTAAATATTTTTTTGATAACTATTATTTGATCATGTTGACCAATGAACACACATACTCACTTTACATATATGTACAAGTAGTATAGGTCATGGTGTCTAAATGAAAAGTAGTTCTCATATTCACTAGTGTCTACTACTATGAATGTTAAGATGGTGTTTATGAAAGCATGATATGTGTTTCCTTAGCTGGGATAACTTGATAAGCGAACTACTATAGGCAATGGTATGGGACTTTACCTATGCATTCAACATGTGTACCTTGATAGGATAGTTCTAGTTTTTGTTTGTATATGTATGAATATGTTTGTATGAACATATGTTTCTTAATGTGTTATGTGAAAGGTTTTCTCACATATATGTATACACACACACATGTATGAAGATCTAGTTAAGAGAGGGGCCTTGAATGGTGTGTTCATGTGTAGCCTAAACTAGATGATGCTTTACATATGCTATGTTCATGTGAAGGGATTGTTTACATGATTTAGGTTGATTAACTTCCATCTATGACCTATTATTTAAGAATATGATGGGATGACTCTCTTAAACTATGTTTTATAAAGTTAAAATATAATAAAGTTTTTCAACGAAGGGAACTTAGCTTTTCACTGAGTGAACTTGAATATGAGTTTGTGTCCCTTCCTATTGTATGAAGGTAGGTCACCATAAATCACGTGAGGTGGATAACCATAATTCCTCAATGGGCATAACAATGCCTAATCTTGGCATAAAAAGGGTTTTCACATGTACTTCCAAGTTCCATAACTATGTTGACACCGTATGATACTAGCTAGTGGATCCATCTAGAAAGCGATGTAACATTTGGTCCTACTTTGACCGGTAGACCACCTCCTTTCGGTGTGGGGTTCTATGACACCGGATTCCATGTTTAGTATCGAATGGTCTATGTTGGTTAAGTCTATAGTTTTCCTAAAGTAAGATGGACAATGGAAGTAAATGAATAGGACCCTAAATAGAATTACTTAAGGGAGGTTACTTAGGATAGATGGAAGTAATGAACCCATCAAGACATTGCACAAGTAGCTCCTTAGTAAGTTTTAGGAAGATGTTCCAATGCATGTCACTATGTATGTGTTCCTTATGCATGACATTGTTTTATTTGTGTACTTGTTATGAAGATGTGCATGATATGAGTCTTTATGCATGATGTTGATCTGGTTGACTATATAATGAAGGTCTTGACTTAACTATGTCTATGTTGTACTATACTTTTATGTTGATATGTGTTGGGTTGTGTAAGTAGTATGTATGGTTTTCCTTGTCTTCCTAAGGTGATCAATTGCACCAAGTATCACTAAAGGGTTACTTGGGAGTCTAATGAAATAAAAGAAGGCGTTCACTGTTAAGGGAATTGAGCTCACTGTAAAGTGAATCAATTATGTAATAAATTTGGTAAGTGATATTATTAAATTTTTGGCCTTTGAATATGCTTATATGAAGTATGCGTATGATATAAATGCTATTCTTTAAAGGTTTTTAAGGATTTACTCAAAAGGGAGTGAAGTATGATTTCAAGAAAATGTCCCTTTTTAAATGCATGTTTTTGCATGGTTGCCATACTTAGTGCATACTTGTACTAATCCCATTATTCTCTACTTTTTACACAAAATGTAGGTTATTTATGATTAAAGGATGTCTTGAATGGTGAAGATCTTCATAAATGATTACCAAGCTCAATTAAAAGAATCCTTGAGTCCAAGGATCTCCTACTTATGTCTTTAATGTAAAATGTCTCAATATTGTATAGCTATGTAATGTGTTGTTAAAGGTCGTGTCCCTAATGTATTCTAATGTTTTTGAGTCTAAGATTGCGAAGAGACATAGAGTCTATATATGTATTATGACTTATATTTTATATGTATATGAAGTTAAGTTTCTAGCATATGAGGTGCAATGAAAATTTTTAAATTTTCCACTAAATTTACTATGTCAATGCGATGAATGATAATTATGGGCTTGAATAAGACCTCCGAGAGGTCAAATATGCCATGTTCTTCTAGGGGGTGCTCCTCAGATGTCACAAGAACACCCTCCACGGTGTGAGGTCTTATGACACCGGATTCCACACCAAGATAGTATGGACTATATGTCGATTTGTGCCTATTCTCATCATATGGGATGTACATTCTAGTACTATATAAATTGTACCACGTGTAGGTAGTGGAATGGGACACTATCTACACAAGGAACAAGTAGTCCTTCAAGGTGCTAGGATAAGTTCCATAGGTCCTTTAAGACCGTTATGTTAAGTCGTATAATATTTAGTCGTCTTTTAAATGGATTTAAATGAATAATGTTGACTTAGTAAAAGTATGTTGAATATAAAGGTTTTTATCTTGGGTAGCTTTAAGGATTTCTTAAGTGTGCTTGAAGAGAGTGTATGGACGGTCTCTTCATGTCTTACTCAAGTTAGTGTCAGAGTAACCTTAGTTAGAGACTCCAAATCAGGTAAAGTCTTACTTAATGAATATGGAACTAAGTGTTATGATATGAAAAGAAAATATATTTACTTTAGGTAGTCATGAGGATCATCTAGGTGGTGTAAAGGGATTTTAAGGAATTCCGCTTCAAAGCTTACTTAGTTGGGTCTTAGGATAACCTTAGTAGGGGATATAAATGTTTAAATGGATTTTATGTGGTTATGGTTATGATGTGGATTGGGTATTGTCTTATATGTGTTTGTTGACTTGCATTATGTCTCTTAAACTTTTATGATTAAGGTTTATATAAAAATGTCGTGTAACCATGTTTCTATAATAAATGTCTCTTTACATGATTTTTGCATGACTTCCATACTAAGTTCATTCAATGTGCTAACCCCTTATTGTCCATTTTTCACTAAAGTGTAGGGATTAGAAGTCTTGATATGTCAAGGATGATGGGTAGGTTTCTAAGGGTTGAAGATGAAGCTTAGGTGAGTCCTCATAGATTTGAGGACTAGACCCACATGTTCCTTTTATGTCTTTAGCCTTTATTTCAAGTCTTGCATTGGCTTAGTCCCAAATGTTGTATTCTAAAGTATAGATGGTTCAATGAGACATTGTATAGGTAGAATGTTTTTAAGAGAAGTCTTCCACTTGCGAGTTAATGAAAGTGTTCTTCATGTGTTTATAGAGTTTTTGATTTCATACTTATTTTGAATATACAATGAATTATACGTGAGGCATGTATGAGACCTACGAGAGGTTGATTACTTAGTGTAACTTCTAAGGGGTACTCCCCGGTTGTTACACTTTACTTATATGTGAAAATAATATAGCTTATGTGGAAGATTCTCTAACCGACAACCAACACTATGAGCCTAAGTGGTGACACAACATTTCCCCAATAGTTCCATAACTGTCTTATACTTTGTTGTCGCATAGAACTTCTCAATTTAATGGATACACTATCCTAACATACATGATCATCTAACAGTAGGACCTATCAATACCCAAGATGGCTACATGGTTTACATGGAGACTTGCGTTAATGTGAACTCTCATCCCCACAACGGTGCTCAATACTATTCCCAAAATAAACTTTAGCTCATGTTTTTAAAATAATTTCCTTTATTTGGGTTGAGATAATTTTCCCAACAATTTAGCTTTAAAAACTCTTGGGATCAATGTCCCCTTTTTTCTTGTTCAAAACCTTTTGAAAATCTTTGTTTCCTCTTTAACTTAAATGTGAAAACATTTATTAACTTTTATTGAATACTTGGTGAATGTTTTAAAAAATTAGATATGATGTTATTGATGTACAATAGATGTTTTCCAATGAAAATCTCCATGAACTCTTCATATTCTCGAATATTTTAATTTGGCTTATGAATTGGTTAATTGCTTATGATCTAGTGATGATCGAATTGAGTTTAGATTATGTTGTAATGTGGATTTCTATGGTTAATTATGCTATTATAATGTTTATTGTTGGAGATATTAAGGAATGGTGATCCTAGATATTTGTGTGAATTGACCTAATTCCCTTAGTTCATGTAGAGTTCATATGTAATTACTATTAATTGGTACGGTCCACTTACGGTGGAGGTGCTTATGTGTTATATATGATGAAGATCATGGCCTTTGTCGGCATTGTTATATTAATTGAAGTAGTATCATGTTAGGGTTTATGTGAAGGTATATTGTGAAGTAATGTGACTATATCTAAGATGTTATGTATTATATGAGTGTATAAAGTGAAGGACGTTCTGATGTCGATATGATCTTGTATTGGTGCTACAATGTTATGATTCTTCTCTAATTTATATGGTAATGAAGAATTAAGAAGTGTCCTTATAGAATGATGTGGCATCTTTTGTTGGTAGACTTAGTTGTCCTCACTTGGTACTTGAATAATATTGAATAAATGATATGATAAATTTTGTATCTTGATTTGTAGACTTAGGTCTCTCTTATAAATGCATGAAAGTTATGGTAATGTGTCATCTCTTGACTTGGTAGGCTTAGGCAGCCTTATACGTATGAATAAATGAAAGAATGAATGAAAGTCTAGAATTGGTAGACCTAAGGTGTTTCCCTTCTATGAAAGACTTATATGAAACATTGAATATAAAAAGAAGTTTACGAATGAGCTACCCTAATATTCCTTGTTTGGCATCCCTAGTCAACCCATCCTTGGAAGAAAAAGTATTGTGACTTGGTAGGACTTAGTAATGTGTAAGGACACCAAAATGATTTGGGTACAATTAGAGACCATGTGTGTGTAATGATCTTATAAGGTCTTAAAATGACTAAATTTTTTTTAGCCGCAGTATATGGAGTTTGGAAGAGTTTGGAGGTTAAACGTCCAAGATGTTCGGAATATAGTGTAAGTTGAGCAAGTGTGTCGAAGAGTTTTGTAGTGGAGTTTTGGGGTATGGTATGAGGGTGAAATTGAGTACCTATGGTTACACACATAGAATGACATGTAAAGGGTCAAAACCATTGAGTAATACACCCCGGGGACCATCCTAAGGGTCCCCAAAGAAGGCACAAACGTAGGACAAGAAAGTTGTTGGGCAACCAAGATATGGAGGCTGCTGCGCGTTGTTCAGCCAACACATAAAGGGAAACTTTTACCTATGACGCGGGGCCGTCCTGAACCATTGTGTCTAAAATTAATTTCCAGAACCAAGATGTGGAGATGACCCCGCGACGCGCAGTTACTTCCTTGATTTGGCACATCGTTTCTAAGAAAAATAAAAAATGTTTAAATGGTTCAATAGTTGCAGGGGCTTTTGGGAACTTTAGGCATTAATTATTGGCGGCTATTTTAGGGGTATGAAGTGCATTTAAGCAGTAAAATAGCCATTTAGACTCTAGACTCCAAAATAAAACTTCTCCATCTCAAAAACACTCTCAAGAACATCATTGAAGAAGAAGAGAAATTGGAGGCAACTCTTAGGATGATATTCACAGAAATTTCAATATGGTTTTAAGGGACTAATCTAAAGTATTTGAATCGTATTTATCCATAGATTCTTCAATTCATGGAGTCCCCCTAGTTTTCCTCAATTGTGAAACCAAAGAACCCTAATCTAGGATGGGTTGTGATTGCATTATGGGTAAGGCTTGAGTGTGATCCCGATCTACTGAGTAACATTAAATTATGTTCATATTATGAGAATATGATGTTTTCAATGTGAATTGTTGTATTTGATGTTGAAGGTAATCATGGCAAATTTAGGCGATTAGAGGCAAGATGAAGGTTCGAAGTTGATCTTTTTAATTCAATTGTATTGTTTACCATTTGATCATGATGGAATCACCTAGATATGAATTGAACTAGGACTAACAGATATAGGTTGGTATTCACTTGTAAAGTTGTAATTGAACCTATTTGATCTTGTATGCCTAGACTTACCTTCAAATGATGCAATTGAACGAAGTAAGTATGTAATTGAACATAGATCATAATGAATTGGTGTTAATAAGAAATTATGGGCTGTTATGCCATTTATTCTATGTCTTTAGGAGTAAATTCATTATGAAGGGATTGTGATGATGGGTTTCTTTCCTTCTACACTTATACATGAACCTCATAGGGGAAGCAAGTTCTCTCACATAGATGAATTCTAGGTTGACCTAATACCTAAAATACATCAATAATTGTTGAATTAGATTAGCTTGAACATTGATTGTAATCCCTTTATGTATAATAGACTTCGTGAGATGAGGCTATGGTATGATAACTTGATATGTGAATCTCGTGATAACTTGAGATGTGAATTCTCATGATAGCTAGAGATGGTGGATCTCAAGATAGCTTGATATGGTAGGTCTTAAGTGTATATTGGGATACTTAATAACAAGGAGACTTCAGTAGAAATACTCATGTTAGCTTGAGATGTTGAATCTCATGGAATCTTGGGTTGAACTACTCATGATAGCTTGAGGTGATGATTCTCATGATATCTTGGGATGGAGGAACTAAGATATCTTATGTTTAGCTTGGTCATGTATTGCAAGATGATTAATCATGGTACCTTGGGGATGGTGGTTCCCATGTTAGCTTGGGATGGAGGAAGCAATATCACCCATGATTAGCTTGTACTTGTGTTGTAAGGATTGATCATGCTAGCTTGACATGGTTAGGCCAAAACCATTTCATCGTAGCTTTAGGGGAAAGGCCTATACTCTCCTAGTGTTAGCTTTACTTGAATGCAAGGTGTATTTCATGTTATAGCTTGAGATTAGTTTGTCATGATATCTTAGGGTTAAGGATCAGAATCTTCTATGATTATCTTGCATCTGCATGATTGGTTGCATGGTAGTTGGGATGGTTGTATCCTTCGTTTTGATAGCTTGATTAGTATGTTGAGATATTTTTCATGGTAGTATGTCTATTATGATAGTAAGTTGTGATGAATTGACAAGAGTGCAAGACAAGTTAGCTTGGAATGGGATAGTCTAGAGAAGTACTAAGTGTGGATGATAATATAGGACGTCATTCATTCATGGCATAAGTATGACTTGAAACTACCTATGACTTGACAAATACATGATTTATGCTTAGCTTAGATAGTGTTATAGATTCCTTCCAAGAAATTATTTACTTAAGATGATAGTTCCTTCTCAATATGAAATCGGTCTACTAAATACTCCTACACTAAAACGAAAAGGAATAGGGTGACTTCAAGATATGCTTAGTGTGTGAGGTAGAACGGGATGTTTCACATGCATTGCACAAGTTTGCTTTGAGGTGTCCTAGGGGCATAGTTCTCATATGTTATAATGAACATAAGGTCTTAATTATGATAGTGGATTAATATCATGAATGACCAAAGATATGTACGTAGCTTTGGTAGTAGTATGAGATTCTACTTTAGCCTAGCACAAGTATACTTGGAGGTGGCTAGTGAAGTAGTTCACTTGAATTAAAAAAGACATTGACAAAAGTATGAATTCTTATTTTCTTTATGATGCCTGTTATGTTATGATATTCATGTTATGCTTATGCTTTATCTCATACGATTGTGTATATTATTGACTTACACTTTGAGATATCTTATATTTGGTATGATAGTTTCATACTTGGTACATTTCGTACTAACGCATATTTTGCTAACATTTTAATCCAGTGTAGGGTCTTGAGGAGATTGAGTTTCTTTGAAGGGTAGATTTTTCAAGGCTATCAAGACGTGAAGATTAGTGAGTACTCATAGCATCCAAGGACACCACAATTATGATGTATTTTATGTTCTTTTCTATGATAGACTTTTATAGGTTCTGACCTAAGACTATTGTACTCATGATGTCATAGATGGTTTTGATACATATGGTAGAAGTTATATGGAAATATTCCACATTAGGTTTTTGAAAAAAAAAGTTTTAATTTTTTGATAACTTTCATATATTAATGCAATGAATGAGTCTAAGGTCTTGTACAAGACCTCCGAGAGGTCAAATACACCGTGTTATCACGTGAAACATGCCTTATTTTCTAGGGTGTACTTTGGGTCATGACAAACTTGATATCAGATAATAAGATTATGAAATGGTCTTAGGATGTCTCAAAACCACGTCTATTAAATTCTTATTCATCGGTTTGAGTCGCGACACATGTATGAGTAGGAGGATACGAGAATCTTAAAAAGTCTCACTTCATAATTCTTCAAGTCATTCCATATATATATAAGCTCTATCTCTTATCCCCTATCTGATGGCCTTTGGGATGTGACTATTAGAAGGGTTGCTACAAGGAGTGAGGGAGAAAAGTGGGTTGAAATGCCAATTATGGCTAAGTGACTTGAGAGTTGAGCTTATGTGATGTTATGTTATTTTTAGTATGAATGGCTTGAGATATGGTTATGTTGATGTTAGTAGAAGGCCATGATGTGTTTTGAGGTATGTTAATAGAATTGTTGGAATAGAGTGTTTGAGTTCTACATAGAAGCGGTGAGGTAATGGACTTTTCTAAGCAGGGTAAGAGTGTTATTCACCATGGTTTTAGAGTCACGTTGTTGAAGGATGTGAAATCTTAGTGTTATTTTTAAGGAATTAGCATAGGATTGCTCAAAATGGAGAAATAAGGTTGTTAGTGTCAATAATGTTCATGGGCGAGGGTTACTAGAGATTGTCACCTTGATAGGTGTAATGAGTATGATAAGTTTAGTCTAGGTTTCTAGGCTCATGTGAGATTATGAGTGGTGCCTAGCAAAGTTTTCCCTAAGGCTAGGGTTACAAGAAGTGAAGGCAAGACAGTTGCTCCTAGTAAAGTTGAAGATGATCCTCAAAAGAGGGATAGGTTCTATCCTCTCCAATCCAAGGGTGATCAAGAATGATCTCCTTATGTCCCACTCCGGTATGTGTTTCTTTAAGAATTTAAGAAAAATTTAGATTTTTTGCTTGTTGCTTTGACTTTATTTGATAAGATTTGATGTTTTCCTTGTTATGGTCAACTGGTGTTATAAAGGCATGTACGGATTAATCCCAAATGGGTGATAGTAAGAACTTTTCATGAGGTCTTTATATGATTATGTGTTGCTATGTTTTCCTTAAATGTTATGAAGGTGTGTACACCTTGTTAGAAGGACACCTAGTTTCATGGAGTTGTCTCATGTTGTGACATAATTGGGTTAATGAGCATTCTAGATTCCATGAGGTATGGTGAGCATGTCATAGCCAGGAGATGTTAGTTTCTCCTTAGGTGTTAGTAAGAATGTTTCGTTCATGCATATTGAGTTTAATTAGACATGTATAGCTTGGAATTGAATATTTCCTTAATTTGGGTATGATAATATTGAGATAATGCACATACGATGGGATTCTAATGTAGAGTTGGTGCTTTAAAAAGTGTTTTAAAAGGTGTCATTGCAGGATGAATGTTTCCCAAGTGGGTGATATTGTATGGAGCCCAAACTGTTTTAGGAACAATTAGATCCTAAAATATGTGTTTCATGCGATTTTAAGGTCTGAAATGAATATTTTTAGTGTTTATAGGCATTATATGGAGTTTTGAAGAGTTTGTAGGTCAAACGTCTAATAACGTCCAAGACATTCGAAAGCTAGACTAAGCGGAGCTAGTGTGTCAAGAGCTATGTAGTGGAGTTTTGGGGTATATTATGAGGGTGAAATTGAATATAGATGGTTCCTACACATAGAATTACATGTAAAGGGTAAAAAATATAGAGAACGACACCCCGGGGATCAACCTAAGGGTCACCAAAGAGGACCCAAACATAGACCAAGAAAGCTGCGGGGCAGCCAAGATACAAAGGTTGTTGCGCGTCGTGCAGCCAGCACTTTAAGGGAAATTTTTTCCCTAATAGGTGTGGCCGTCGCGAACCATTCTGTATCAAACTGATTTCCAGAACCAAGATGTGGAGGTGATCACGCGATGCTCAGTAACTTCCCATATTTTGTCTGTTTGTTTTCAAGTCAAATTAGAATTGGTTAAATGGTCCAATAGTTGCAGGGATATATCGGTCACTTTAGGCATTAATTATTGGCGGTTTTTAAGGGGTTTGAAGTTTATTTAAGCATTAAAATAGTCATTTTAATTATAGACACAAAATCAAAACTTCGCCCAGTCAAAAACTCTCTCAAGAACACCATTAAAAAAGAAGAAAAATTGGAGGCAGCCCTTAGGACGAAATTCACCAAGGTTCCAAGCTTTGTTTAAGGATCTAATATAAGGTATGTGAATCTTATTTATCCATGGATTTTTTCATTCATGGAGTCCCGCTATATTTTCCTCAATTGTGAATTCAAAGAACCCTAATATAGGATAGGTGTGATTGCATTGTGGGTAAGGCTTGATTATGATCCCAATCTAGTTGGTAGCATTCAATTATGTTAATATGATGAGCGTGTGATGTTATAATGAGGTTTTCAAGGTGAATTGTAGTATTTGATGTTGAAGGTGATCATTGTGATTTAAGGCCATTAGAGGAAAAATGAAGGTTCTAAGTTTATCTTTTTAATTCAATTTTATTGTATAACCTTTGATTATGATTGAATCACCTAGATATGAATTGAAATAGGACTAATTTATCTAGGTTGTTCTTGAATTGTAAATTTTGAATTGAACCTATGTAATCTCGTATGCCTAGACTTACCTTCTAATGATCAAATTGAATGAAGTAAGCATGTAATTGAACATAAACCCTAATGAATTGAAGGAAATAAGCTATTTTGGGATGTTATGCCATTGATGCTAGGGATTTGGGGGTAAACTCATTATGAAGGGATTGTGATGATGGCTTTTTTCTCTTATACACTTAGACATGAACATGATAGGGGAACCAAGTTCTCTCACATAAATGAATTCTACGTTTGCCTAATAATCTAAAATGAATCAAGACATGATAAACTAAATTAGCTTTAAGATGGAATGTATGATCAATTCATGTATAATAAATTTGTTATATGATACTAAGGCATGATAGCTTGATATGTGAATCTCATGATAGCTTGAGATGTGAATTATCGTGATAGCTTGACATGGTGAATCTCATTATAGATTGCTATTGGTAGGTCTCAAGGGTAGCTTGGGATAGTAAATTTCAAGGAGGCTTGACTTGAAATACTCATGTTATCTTGAGATGTTAAATTTTATGGAAGCTTGGACTTAATTTCTCATGGTAGCTTGAGGTGATGAATCTCATGATTTCTTGGGATGGAAGAAGTACGCTCTCTCATGTTTAACTTGGTCATGTGTTGAAAGGATGTTTGATCATGGTAGCTCTGGGAAGGTGGTTCCCATTATAGATTGGGATGGAGAAAGAAAGCTCTCTCATGATTATCTTGGTCTTATGTTGTAAGGATACTTGACCATGTTAGCTTGACTTGGTTAGGCCAAAATCATTTCATGGTAGCTATATGATCTTTGCCTATACTCTCTTAATTTTATCTTGACTTGCGTGCGAGGTGCATTTCATGTAATTGATTGAGATTAATTTCTCATCATAACTTAGAAGTGAGAATTCATGCTCCCCTATGATTAGCTTGCATCTACATGATTAGTTGCATAGTGGTTGGGATGGTTGTATCCTTCCTTAAGTTAGCTTGGTTAGTATGTTGAGATGTTTTCCTTGGTAGTAGGTCTATTATATTAGTAAGTTAGTGTTATAGACAAGAGTGCAAGTCAAGTTATCTTTGAATGGGATAGTCTAGAGAAGTACTGTAACGACCCACAAGTACACCCTAGAAGAAAGGAGTACTCTTGAGTCGTCACAAGGTGTATTTCACCATTCATAGGTCTTGTACAATACTCTTAGCTATCATTCATTACACAAGATATGAAAAGTAGTGCGGAATTAAAACTTTTCATGACAACATACAAAGTAAATAAAAATTAAATACTAAGAAATAAGTCTTATCGTCACAAGCCATCTTAAAGACATATATGAAATATATTAGGGTCACGGCCCTTTACATTGATGAAATACATAACGTCTTAAATAAGAAACTAAAGAAACATAAACTATGTCCTCGAATATATGAGGACATACCAGTCTTGAAATATTCAACTTCCTAAGATTTGCCTTCTAGGAACCTTCACTTGCCTTCAACCTATACTTATAGAGTATAAAATAGTATGGGATTAGTACAAACATTGTACAATGTATGTCATTATGCAAAATCATGCAAAAGAGGAAATTTTAGTTGGAATAAACCTTTCATGCTATTTTAGTAGAATCCTCAAGAGTCAAATATCAAAACGACTAATAAATCATCATTTAGCAAATTAAGTAAAACTTCCATAATTTCAACATAAGACTACACTTTTTAGTAAACTCATTTCATATACACCTTATAGTGAACTCATCCATCATAAAGACTATTCCTATCCAAAGTTATCCTAAGACTCACTAAGGTAAGACATGAGGAAACCGGCCTTACAATATCTTTAATACACACCTAAGTGATTTCTAAGGCTACCAAGGATAGGCATGATTCATCTCATTCCACAAATCAACATTCAATATTAAAGACACTAGAGGAACATACTTTCATTTAAGAACTTCACATAAGAACCATTCTCCAAGACAACCCCCAAGTTACACTTAGTGCAATGTGAAAGTAGCATCCCATACTACTGTTTCAACCTTATTCTCCTTGAGGATTCCCTTAGACTAGGCACATCTGAATCATCATTTACATAATCTTCACAAATCTTGCACATAAGTCATCATACCTCATAAATCTTAGACATAGAATGAACATGCTTCACTTTCATTAGACATTAAGTCACATTACTTCATTTACATCACATAATTACCCATTCGTTCATTTTTACATAAGGACACACTAAGACTCCCTACAAATTCCTACTTGTGCAATGGGTAGATAGTGTCGCATTCCACCACCTACCCTAACTAGTACACCCTTTGGAATACATAGTTAATTACATTCATTTGTGGGGCTAGCTTTAATTGATATGGACCATGAGAGCTAGATATGAAATCTCGATATTAACCCCTATCTGGTTGAGGGATCCCTACTTGCCTAAGGTATCGTCATTCTTGAGCCTTTAAAAAGAGTTTCCAATAACTACTCCTATGTTGGTGCATAGTTGAGGGATAAGGAGATCGCTTCTAAGTGACTTATTTGTCTTCTAGCGAGAAGCACTCATCTCAAGAGGTACATTGGATACACATCTCAAATCACCAAATGTAACCACCCCTTCTTCAAATCCTCTCGGTGCTAATCATAACTCCCCCACGGAGTCTTAAACATTCATTGACTATGGGTTAAGGGATAACTTTTTAGCCCCACATCTCAACTCACGAATGGTATCTAACCTTCAACCTATCTTAGAAAGCTCTTGGGAATAGTGAGATTTCTACTAAACACTTCATCTCAACTCTCGAAAAGTGTACACCCCAAAATTCCCTTTTTCATACTATATGAATATTAGGGATGATCTAGAAACTTCATCTCCACTCACGAAGAGTGTCAACCTACAGATCCCTCATTTCATTGTTTAACTTCATTCCTTAATTCAAAGTGTGTGTGAGTACATGTGAGCACACCTTTCACATAATCACCATTTTCATAATATTGTCTCCAAAACAGGCTTACACCTTCATTCATCATAATAGACACACAATAATGCTTCACACACTATCATGTTTCACTTATACATATATTCATATAATTCAAGTAAACACTACCACCAAAGGTGGACCATACCACTAAAGATCATTTAACATTAAGAACTAAACAATATAACCAACTTACCATTCATCCAAGCTTTCACCACCTTTCCTCAATTTCTCCAATAATTAATCATAAAATAGCATTTAAGGCAGTATATAATCAGAATATAACTATAAAAAACCATACTACTCACATTATCTAATCATGTTCATTAAACCCATTTCCTAAGATAAAAGTTAGAAATATTCATAAGGATTGTTTAATTGGGGTTTTGACATTAAATCATCAAATAAAACTAAGAATAACATATTTCAATCATTAAAACATTTTCATGCAAAGACCCATACTTACACTCAAAGATAGAAGAAGTTGGAGTTTTAAAACCCTTTTTGAAATCTCTTTGGAATAGCTGCTGAATGAAATAAGGTTCAAGGATGAACTACCACTCCTCACTATGAAGAAATCCACGAAACTTGGTGAAGAAAAAGTCCAAGACTTTCACTTCTTGCCCTTCCTTGAGTTCTAGCTTCTACGATGTTTGGGAGAGTCTATCTTGAGAGAGAGGTTTTGATATTTGAATAATGAAGTATGCCGTAGGTATAGGAGTATAAACACACTAAAAATACCCTAAATAACCCTAAAATAATCTTCCATGATTCACAAAATACTTGGGGTGAATTTACTAAAACACCCCAAGCTTGTTAATTTTATTGATAACATTTGCAGGCCACTATTGACACCCATCAATGATTGACCATCGATGGATCAATGTCCCATTAATGAGGGATCTTGTTTGGGGTATGAAACTACCAAAATATTCAGATGTTCAGTTACAATCTATGTACCAAGTTGACATGTCATCGATTGGTCGATTGGTCGTCCATTTGTTTGTTGGTTAGCACAGTTTTGGGTAGTTTCTCCCTAACAGTTGGGGTCCTCCTCTAGAGCTCCTCATGGATCGTAGGTGGATTTGTACCCGGGAAATCTAAACATTATCATATAGGTCTTAGGTTTCTCCCAAATCAATTTGGACTCCAAACAACCCACCAAACATACAAAGGCACACTAAAATACCTGTATGCACATAGACGTCTAGTCGTCAAACATCTTGCTCGTCCCTTGATGTTTGACTTCTAATTTATCCAAACTTACTTCAAACATTAAAATTCACCTTTTTAAAACCTTTTTAACTCATGAAATACTTACAAAGATCTTTTTCACTAGATCATTATGAAGGTTGCTACAAGAACTTAGTGTTGATGATTTTATGGGATGCCATTCTTATATAGCACAAGTATGACTTAATGCTACCTATGACATGAAAACTACATGATGTATGATTATATTGGATAGTGCTATAGATGCCTTCCATGAAATGATTGACTTTAAATTATAGTTCTTTGTCAATATGAAATAGGTCTATAGAGACACTTTAACTAAAATGAAAGGGAATATCATGAATTCAAAATATATTTTGTTTGTGAGGTAGAATGGGATGCTTGAAATGCATTGAACAAGTGTGATTTAAGGTGGCCTAGGGGCATAATACTCATATGTTATTATGAATTTAATGTCTTAATTATGATAGTGGATTATGTTCAAGAATGAGCAAAAGAGATGTACTTAGCTTTGGTAGTAGTATGGAATGATACCTTAGCCTTGCACAAGTATACTTGGAGGTGGATTGTGAAGTAGTTCATTTGAATAAAAAAATACAATGAGCTAAGTGTGAAATTTTATATGTTTTATGATGCTTTATTATGTTTATGATATTCATGTTGTTTCTTATGTTTTATCGCTTGTGATTGATTATGTCTATTATTGAATAACCCTTGAGATATCTTATGTTTGGTATGATAGTTTCCAGACTTGGTTCATTTTGTACTAACACATATTTGCCTACATCCTAATCCAATGTAGGGTATTGAGGAAATTGAGTTGTTGTGAAGGGTAGAGTTTCCAAGTCTATCAAGAAGTGAATATTGGTGAGTCCTCATAGAATCCAAGGACACCACCACTATGATGCCTTTTATGTTCTTTTCTATGTTAGACTTTTATTGGAAGTCACCCAAGACTATTGTACTCATAATGTCATAGATTGTTTTTGTGAAGTATGTCAGAAGTTTTATGAAAAGATTCTGCATTATATTTTGAAGAAAAAGTTTTTATTCTTTGCTAATTTTCATATGTTAATGCAATGACTGATGCCTAAGGGCTTGTACAAGACCTTCGAGAGTTCCATTATGTCGCGTTCTGACTTGAAGGATTCCCTATCTTCTAGGGTGTTTTTTGGGTCGTTACATAATGAAACCTTATCTAATACACCAAGGAATGATTTACTCTATGAGAAAAAAGGAAATTCACTGAGTGGATATGCTTTTTGTAGTATTTGTACTTGAGGATGATAGTAGAGCAGAAAGATGCCCTTAATATCCCTTAACTATGTGCCAACATGGGTGGGTCTTAGTTCTACCTTTGGTAAGTAGACCACCTTCCAAGGTGTGGGATCATATGAGACAAATTCCATACATATCTTGTATGATCTATGTCGTCTAGTACCTATTTTCATCTTATGGGATGTACATTCTAGTATTGGATAGGTTTTACAACGTGTACGTATTATAATGGGACGCTATCTACAGATCGAAAGAGTAGGCCGTAAAGGTTTAAGGATGAGTTGCCTAGGTCCTTCAAGACCATTATGTGAAGTCCTCGAAATGTTTAGTTGTTGCTTAAATGGTTTTAAATAAATAATGTTGACTTTGTAAAAGTGTGTTGAATATAAAATTTCTTATCTAGGGTAGCTTTGAGGATTGCTTAGGTGTACTTGGAGAGAGTGTATGGGCGGTCTCATCACATCTTACTCAATTTTGTCTTAGATTATCCTTACGTAGAGAGTCTAAATGAGGTAGAGGCTTACTTTATGAATATAGAACTAAGTGTTATCTAATGAAAAGGAAATACCTTTACTTTAGGTAGTCTTGAGGATCAACTAGGTGTGTGTGAAAGGGATGTGTGGGCGACCTCTTCATAGATTAATTGAGTGGTTCTTAGGATAATGTTAGTAGGGAATCTAAATGTTTAAATGAATTCTAACTGGTTATCATTATATTTTTGATTAATTGGGTATTTGTCTTATATGTGATTGTTGACTTGTATTATGTCTCTTGAACTCTTATAATGAAGGTTATTATTGAAATGTCATGAAAGCATGTTTCTATACTAAATGTCCCTTTCTCAAGGTTTTTGAATGGATTCCATACTAAGTGCATTCAATGTGCTAACCCCTTATTTTCTCTTTTTGACATAAGTTTAGGGATTGGAAGTCTTAATATGCCATGGATGAAGGATAGGTTTTAAGGGTTGAAGATGAAGCTTTGGGAGTCCTCATAGATTCGAGGATAACACCCACATGTTCCTTTTATGTCTTTTTAGTATCTGTTTCAAAACTTGTATGGGATTAGTCATGAATGTTGCATTCTAAAGTTTATGTGGTTCAATGAGACATTGTAAAGGTAGAATGTTTTAAAAGAAGTCTTTCGCGTTCTAGTTAATGGAAGTGTTCTTCGTGTGTTTAGAATGTTTTAAATTCTTACTTATTTTGTGTATTTTATGTAATGAATTATACGTGAGGTATGTATGAGACCTCTCACAGGTTTATTACACCTTGTAACTTCTAAGGGTGCTCCGTTGTAGTTACAAATTTGATATCAGAGCATAAGGTAATAGAGAGTTTTAGTTGTCTCAAAAACCACTAGTAGAGTCTTGTACATAATGTGCAGCGCGCCACAATATGAATAGAAGGCTATTGGGTTCTAAGAAAGTTTCACTTCTTCATTTTGCTAATTGTGCCTAAGAACTTTGCTTTATGATTTCTTTCCCTTGTTCTTTCTATGATTGTCTTTAGAGTGTGGCCTTTGAAGAGTTTGGTTGTAAAGATTGAGGGAGAGCAAAAAGTGGTTTTGCTTGACTAAATAGATGGGATATGGGAGGTTTTGATGATGACCTTAATATGATTAGTAAGGAGGTTTGATGTTGTCTTGATCCGACTTTAGAGAGGGGGGAGGTGATATTTGAAAGAGTAAGTTGATTTTATCCAAGTAGGGGATATTGTGACTAGATGAAGAAACTTTTGATAGTCTTCGATGTTCATGATATAGGCTTGATGTTATTGTTTCAAGAGGGTTAGTGAAGGGAAGAGGTGGGTGAGAATGGTGTTGGTAAGGTTGATAGTTTCTTGTTTGAGATCCTTATAGTATGTTCATGTTGACCTTAGATGGCTTTCTCCCATTTGGGGGAGTATGGTGAATATTAAGGGTGTTTATAGTGACATATCCTTATATTTTCCTGATGTGCCTAATCAAGCCTAAAACTAAGAGTTCCTAGTATCTTTGTTCATGTTGGTGTCTTTTGTGAAAACGAGTTTCAAAATATTCTCCTTATGATATGCATATTTTAGTTGAATTTTTCTTAAAGGAGAAATTTGTTTTTATGCATTGTATCCCCTCATGTTCATGTGCGTTTCATGTAGATTGTCTATTTGCATCATGAGGTGAAATAGTGAGCATGCCTAAATGTTGCATGAGTTAACTTTTTGAGCATGCCTAATGTGTTATTGAGAAAGTGGCATGTTAATCCATTATGAAGAAATTGCTTTGAATGTGCCTTATTGAGATGTTGCATTATTATGATTTGATGAGAAATTGGATGATGTTCTTAATAATGTTTAAATGAGAATTATGTAACTTGGAGAAGGAAGTTCCTCCAATATCATGAGAAATGGTAAAGAATGATGCATAAGGAGTAGATAGATGTAGTTCTATTTGCTTGAGTTGCATAAATTTGTTTGATGCCTTTTTTTTGTGACATGATGTTCCTCCTAACTATGTCTATGATTTATGATATTATATGCATGAGTGTAAGTTGTTTTCTTAGGTTGTTATCCCTTTTAAGTGTGAAGTGTAATTCGAGGACGAATGTTCCTAAGTGGGGGAGAGTGTAAAAACCCTAAAAATGAACTAGGTTGGACTAGAGCTCACTTGTGTTTTAAGGTATGTTAGAAAGCTTATATAATGTGTGAATGAGTTTTTAGGTCAGTCCGGATGATTTTGAAGTCAAACGTCAAGGAACGACTAAGACGTTCGATGACTCGTTTTCTATGTGCTTGTATGTGTTCTAGTGTGCCTTTGCATGTTGCATGAGTTGTTTGGTGTCTAAATGAATATATAGGTGCCCTAAGACCTGGATGAGAATGTTTAGGGGTTCAATGTCAGGGTAAAAATCCACCAAGGACCACAAGGGCCCTAGAAGCAGACCCCATCTCAAAACAAAGGTGCTGCTAGGAAATGTCAAACGAACTCCACAAGGGATGACCAACAATTCATATGATAGTTAGTCGACCTTGGGTGGTGATTGGACCTGCATGCCCTGCAAACATTTATTTTTTTTCCCGAACGATGTATCCCCAATGACGGAGCATCAATCCATCTACAGCGAGTAGATGGTAGGGCATTGTTTGGTTCTGCAATAACTACTGCACTTCGGCCAAGCTTGGGGGTGATACGGTAAATTTACCCTCTCTTTAAGAAGGTATGGACGGTTATTTTATGTTTAGTTAAGTATACTAACAGTGTTTAAGCATTAATACCTCAAATTGACTTCACTTTTTAAATCAAAACCCTTTCCCTCCCAAGTTCTCTCCAACTCCCACCCCCACCCCACCTCACCCCCACCCCATGGAATCTCAAGGTCATGATGGGTCTAGGATGGTGGATTCTAATGGATTTATTCTTCAATACTCTTTGGATTTATTCTAATAATATATGAGAGTTCTTTATCTAAGGCTTTCTATCACTTTAGAGCCAACTTCAAAGTAATTTTCAAAGATCTTAAAGTTTATGAAAAAGTCTAATTTTCACTCTAAGTCATTAGTTCTTGCATGAAACGTTTTCAAACAATTAGATATGATCTTATTGATGTATAATTTATTTTTTCCAATGAAAATATCCATGAACTCTTAATCTTCTCAAATCTCAAAATTTGGCTTATGAATGAGTTAATTGCTTATGATTTAGTGACGATAGAATTGAGTTTAGATTATGTTGTAATATGGATTTCTATGGTCAATATTGTTATTATAATGTGATGTTTTATAGATGTTAAGGAATGGTGATCTTGTCTATTTGAATAAGGTAAGTTGACCTAATTCCCTTGGTTAATGTATAATTGATATAAAATTGTTATTGGTTAGTATGGTCCACTTATGGTCGTAGTTCATACGTGTTTTATATGATGATGATCATGTCCTTGTCGGAATTATTATGAGAATTGTAGTAGCATTATGTTACGGTTTATGTGAAGGTATAATGTGAGGTGGGTAGGTGAAGTAATGTGACTATATAAAAAATGTAATGGGTTAGGTGAGTGTATAAAGTCTAGGATGATGTGATGTCTATGAGTTCTTGTTTTGGTGCTATAATGTTATAATTCTTCTCTAATTGATGTTATATGGTAATGAATAACTAAGAAGTGTCCTTATAGAATGATGTGGTAGCTTGTGTTGGTAGACTTAGTTGTCCCTACTTGGTATATGAATGATTTTGAATAAATGATATGATGAATGTTTTGTACTGATTGGTAGAATTAGGTCTCTCTTCTTGATACATGATACCTATGGGAATATGTCATCTTTTAACTTGATGGGCTTAGGCACCCTTGTCATGTATGTGTATGAATGAATGAAAGAATGAATGAAAGTGTAGGATTTGTAGACCTAAGATAGTGCTCTTCTATGAAAGACTTATATGGAACGTTGAATTTGAAAAAAAAGGTTAATAATGAAGTATCCTAATAGTCCTTCGTTGGCCCTAGTGGACCCATCCTTGGAAAAAAAAGTATTATGAGATGGTAGGACTTAGTAATGGTACCTTCTCTAATACACCTAGGGAATGATTTACTCTATGAGAACAAATACAAAGCACTGAATGAATATGCTTTTGGTAGTAGTTTTACTTGAGGATGATACTAGAGTACTAAGAAGCCCTTGACATCCCATAACCATGTGCCAACATGGGTGAGTCTAAGTTCTACCTTTGGTAAGTATATCACCTTCCATGGTGTGGGGTCTTATCACACTGGATGTAACACTCCAGAAGTCCATGACATAGTCTAGACCCTTTATTTATGAACTAAGCCTTAAAAAAATGTTTCTAATCTTAAATAAATGTAATAAATTCAATTGGAATATGTTAGAGTCAAAACGTCTAGAAACAACCATGTCGTTCGGAGATTTGTGAATGTTTAGTTAGTGAGACTTTATGTGTTTCAAGGAATTTAAGAGCCAAAATTTATTGAAATTTTGTGGAAAGGTGTGGAACATATATAGTGTGTGTTTAGGGTCAAAATGTTCGGGTACGACTTTTAAAGGACCACTCTAAGGGTCCTTGAAGAGGACCCTAATGTTCCACCCTAAAAATAGTTACTTGACAGTGGTCATGGATGAACCAAATGACGAGTCATTGATGGGTTAACGGCCCGTTGATGGTGCTCGTGGGTGGAGACTTAGAGATTTTCCAAAATGGCTCAAAAATTAGGTCACTAATCCAAACCATGGATGACAAGGACGGTCTCTGATTTTATCGACGCCCCAAAGACGGAGAGTCGTCATTTGGGTTTAGACTTCAATGTCCGATTTCGGTCAAGGTTAGGATACGTAGTTAATTAGTAAATATGTTAATTATGTATTAATGGTTTGTTAATTAATTTAGTTTGGGATTATAAAAGAGTTAAACATCATTAAACTAACACATCACTTTATTATTTCCCAAACCTTATACTCTCCTACTTCTCTCTACTTTATCTCTTTATTTAAAAGACCCCATTGACGAAAAAATTTCAATCTTGAATAGGTCTCCAAGATTCAATTTTTTCTACATCATTCTACAAGGATTGATAAGGTAAGGAAGCTATTCACTCTTGGGATCTCTTTCCCCAACAGGCTCTTCAAAATTGGTTTCCAAAGATGTCTAAAAATTGGGTTTCATCCAATTATGTGGTTTATCTTCAAAATTGATTAATAGTGTATTTTGTTGATCAATATTGATAGATTATAATTTTTTATTGTAATTGTTATAATTCCTTAGACACTAACCTAGTTTCTTTAAAAGATCCATTATTGTCTCTTTTCCGTAACCCTATGTGATGAATTAGGTTGATTGGTGATAAGGGATGATATAAGTGACTGAGTTCTTGTATAATTTAATATTATATGGTGATTATGGTTTAATTTAAGGAAAAATATTGTGGAATTGATGATGAAGTCTTGAAAGAGGTTTTAGAAGCTATTGGTAACACTTTTATTATTATGAGTTCTCTACATCAATAATGATGGTTTATTCTTGATGATGATGTTCAATTGAACTATAATTATGTGAATATATTATAAATGTGATTATATGATTAATATGATGGCATGTTATGAGTATATTGAATTGTGGGATCTTGGCGTATGATCATGCAAGGTTGAATGTGGTTCTCTTGAGTGTCTTATTATGATATGACTATGATATTATAATGTTACTATGGATGGTTTGTGAAGAAATAAATTTATCATTCAAAACCTAATGAGAAAATTACATGATTATACAAGGGATTAGTCTCCTATGGCCTATATTAAGATTTGATGATTAAGATGGGCTTAACGACATTTCAAAAAGGTACTTTAGCTTAACACCGAGTAAACTACATATGAGAGGTGTCCCTTCCCAATGAGGGAAGGTAGGTTCACAATGATCCTCATGAGATAGAGACTACCATGCAATGTGCATTCATGAGTTTCTAGTAAATCTCCTATTTCCTTAACTGTATTGCCTCTATAGGAAAACTAGCTAGTGGATCCACCTAGAATGCTATGTTCATGTTATGGTTCTACCTTGGCAAGTAGAGCACATTCATTTGGTGTGGGATTTCATGACACCAGATTCCATTTTTAGGTCACATGATCTATTGTCAGTTAAGGTGATTGTTTCCGAATGTAAAATAAAATAATCAAAGTAATAAAGATTGACACTAACTAGGGTGACTTGAAGGTTTCTACTTCGTGTAGGTAAGGGTATGGAACATTACTATGTGTTGCACAAGTTGACCTTAAGGGGAGTCCTAGGAGGTTGACATTATGTACTTATGAATGAAATGTATAATGTTGACTTTACATGATATTGCTTTTATATGATGTTGGTTTTATTTGATGAACATGATATTGTTCTAAATTGTTATACATGATAATGATTACACATGAAGTTATGTTGTATTAGAAAAGGCATTACTTATGGTCTCTTTCCTAGTTTACTTGATTATGTGGGGTTATGGGGATTCACGTGAGAATGGCAATTCTAGGATTGGGATGGGATTATGAGTAAGGGTATTGTATGTTGTGATGATATGAACTCTAAAACATGAAATATTCATATGACTTTATGATGAGGTTATTTATATGAACGAATCTTAAGGTTGTTGTGATCATTGACTTGTGTATGCTCTTGAGTCTGCATAAGGCTTTTCAAATGATTTAGCATGTTTTTAAAGAAATGGACCTTTTATGCTTGATTTCAACGGTTTTAATTGCATATGTTTCCATACTTAGTACATATGGTTTGTAATAATCCATATTCTTTGTATCACTACAAATATGTAGGTTTGGGCAATTGAAGAGTTCAAGGTCATTTTCAAGGAAGACTTTCATCTTCTCCCAAGTTGTGGGTGAGTCCTCATGTCCGATGATGATTCCATTTCTATCTTCATTTGTATTAACTATGTCTTAATATGTTTGTTCTTTCCTCATCATTAGGACTATTGTTATAAGCTTGTATATTGCATATTGTACTAGTATACGGGCTATGCCCCACTTTGTAAATTCTCTATTAGATGGCTAAATGTGATACAATATTAGACTACTTAAATGAATTGGTCATGTTGACTAAACGAGAATATTATGTAAGCTTCATAAGAGAGGAGTCTATGTAAACTCCATATATATATATATATGATAAGTGAGAAGTCTAAGTAAACTTCATTACATAAAAGTTTTAAAGTTTTCGCATTTTGATTTACACTGACATTTGTGATATGAAGTTAACACCATCTCATGGTGGGAAAAAGTATTTGTTACTTTTATTGAGAATTGCATTATAAATGACTATGTCTATTTGTTGAATGGTAAGGCTGAAGCAATAGAAATGTCTAGACAATGTAATATCGAAGTTCAAAATCAGTGTGAAAAAAATATAAGAAGTGATAAGAATGGAGAGTATAAATCTCATTGTGCATATATATGTTTGGAAAGTGGAATATCCATCAAACTACTGCGATATTCACCTCAATCTAATGAAGAACAGAACATTGAAAGAAATGATGGATGCATTATTTATAAGTTCGGGTTTATACAAAACTTTTATGGAGGAACTATCCTTACTGCAAAAGGGAACAACAATGAACACCTAAAAACCTATATGGATATTTATGGATTGTTCATATTCAAAAATGTCTCACAAGATTCTAGTCGACTGCGATTATTCTGGTTCCCCGTAACTGGGGAAGCTACTAGATGATTCGTTTCATTGCCGAATGATTCTATCACATCCTGGGAGGAGTTGATTAAAGAATTCTTAGAGAGATCCATTCTTCCATTGTAAATGGTCAAACTTAGAGACAACGTTTATAACATTAAAAGAGTGGAAGGAAATATTATAAGACCTCAAAATTTAGAAAAGGAAAGAAGGGGAAAGAGGACTATTGGTTCAAGTCTAAAAGGCTAGTCCATTATTTGTAGGAAGTTCTACTGTTCGTAGACAAGTCTCATAGAAATTGAGAAAGTAATTTTGAAATCAACTCTAGTAACTCATTGTACGATTGACCACGATGGGACGACGAATGAACTACGGACCCTAGGAAGGTCCCATATAATGGTCCCAAACATTTGTAAAATTTTTATGAAAATTGAGGTCTACAAATGAGTTCCACGGACTTTAGAATTTTAATGATCCGTAGAAATGGGTCTTAGGACTTTCCCAAGATGAAGGCCCTAGTTTTTCGACATATTGTTTACAATATGGTCCGTAGGAATTTCTATTGTCCATAGGTCACAATCATAGGGTCAACCAGCAGTTGTATTTAAAGTATATTCGAGATATTCTCAATGCACCAAAATTATATACCATGCAGTATTGCCTATAAAAAAAGACCCTATAACTAATTTTACCCCTAAATCAACCCATTATCCAAAAATTTTAAAATTTCCTCTTCAAGGTTTTCAATATAAGGATTTTAAAAAATATTTAGGGTTCTTCAATTCTTCATTATTTCTTCATTTGGTTGTGGGCTTTGAGATTGAGGTATTTAGGGAATTCAATAATGGGTTTCATTCGCCCGTTGAAAACCAAATGATTCTCCAATTAGCCAATTTAATTTCCCTAAATTAGTTGAGTTATAATTTAATTCCTCGCGGGTTCTATATGTATGGATTTTAATTGTTTGATTTTTTCTTATATTATGATTATTTAAATTCAATTACATATGTTTTTAATAAATTCCATATGAACCCATGCACTAATGATTTTTTTATTTTACTATGAGCCCATATTGTAAGACTTTGAAGAAAAACTATGTATTAATGAATGAATGCTTTTATGAACTTATGCATGATTTATAGTTATAACCCTAAGTACACCCTAAACATAACATTGTGAACAAAAACTAAAGAGACCTTATACAGTCCACTTAGTATACATCATACAAGATAATAGAATTAAAAGTTCAAAAGATATCATTTCATGTTTCAAAAGAGCTTTTGAATCAAAGAAGAAGGCTAACAATTGTCTCAATGAGACATCTAATACATTATAACGAAAGTGGTTAGATGTAAGAAATACATAAAATATAAAGTCTAAATATTGGAAATGAAATAAATCTATAAAATGACATTGTACTCGAAGTATAAGGACTCACAAGTATTCAAACATCTAATGAAATCTACTTGCCACGAACAGATCGGATAAGAATCGTCATGCCTTACATTAGTAAAATAATGTAAGCATAAGTATGAATAAGTACATTACATATACTAAATATTAGGCGAACTCAATATGTAACATCTCGTTGTCCAAAATAGCCAGAAATAAGCTAAGAGTCTAAAATTCATCAGTTTTGAAAAGAAAGGGAAAATATGGAAATGTCATATGTTTAAAAAGTGAGTTTAAATGGCCATAACTTCTAGATCATGATGAGTTAGAAGTAGTTCTTGTTATGGTTGGAAAGATCTTTCCAAACGGCGTCGCGTTTGCACAATTTCGATATCGTGTGAGGGAGATACACATTTAGGAAGTTGGGCTGTTGAAATAAGGAAAGTCGAATCCGGATTTGAGTAAGGGTAAACTAGTCTTTTCACTCAACTATTTCCTAATTCGTTTTAAGGGTTTAATTAGGGTGAAAATAAGCCTAAGTCAGTTTAGAAAAATCAATTCACGCTTAGGTTTTGGGAGAAAAGAGAAGAGAAGAAGGAGAAGGGAGAAAGATCAAGATTTCGCCAAGAACGTCAACAGATTCTAGTGGAATTCGTCGGTGGTGATCCAATAAGGTATGTGGTATTTTTCGTATTTGTTTAATACACACACACACACAAGTTTGTTTCAATTAAGCAATTTATGAGTTTATTTCATGTTAAAAGTTGAAGTTCTTGAATAAAGTTTTGAATTCTTTTTGATTGAATTATTGGCTGCGTTTGTTGGTTGATTCTTGTTTCTCGGGGTTTTTTTTGAGTTGAATGCAATGGGTATCAAGTGTAAAAATAGTCCCAAGTGTTTGGTGAAAGAACTAGGGAGGTTTGGAGATGAAAAACGAGTTGAAAAATCCATAAGACGCACCTAGGCAATGCTCAACGCGCCATGCCTGCAATGCGCCAGAAATTGGATTCAGTAAACTGAGGACTGGCACGGCGGGCGACCAGTTTTCCAGAACCAAGCCTAAGTCAACTATGTCTGGCGCGGGGCGCCGCCAAATGCACCCAATCCGGCGTTTTTCGTTCATTTTTCATAGTTTAGTCCTTTTAAGTCCTTCCAAGGTACATTAACACCTTCCAATGATTATAATTAATTCAAATGATTTCTAAGCACCTAGAAATCATTAAGGAACTCAAAATAATAACTTTGAATCCATGATTCAATTCAAGGAAAGTTAAGAGTCAAGTCTAAGGTTATGAAGTAAGTCAAAATAAAATTCTTAAAGGTTTTGTATATTCTTATTTAATTATTTTAATATTGTTTTAAGACTCAAGTTTAAAGATAAGTAAAGTGTTAAGTTGAAGTCCTTTTCTTCAAAGGTATAGGGGGACTGAGTATTCCTAAAGAGACTTAAAACGTTTTCACATTTAAACAAGTAAGGAAACTTTGATTTCAAAGGAGCCTTAGGACTAGCATTTAAAAAAAGGACAATAGCTTTCTGAAAGAATCAAGTTAGGAAACTAAGATTTCCACAATAGCCTTTGAGCTAAGTAGTTTTGGCACTAACCTCAAACCACATAATTAATAAGTTTATAAAACATAAGAGTCAACCTATTTTGGGGAGTAGTATTGAGTACCGATATGGGGGAGAGTTCATACAACTCACAACCCCCATAACCATGTAGCCACCATTAATCGAAATGTGTCATACTTTTTAGATGAACCTTTTTCACATTATACTAGTGAATTTCCATTAGGCAGTTCAGGTCTCATAACTATGGCAGGGTATAGGACGAGATGGAAGTGTGAGGTAGATCGATGTATCATCATTGTAGATCTTAAGTAACGCATGTCAGTTAGATAAACTCCCACAGAAGTTATGGTATTTTCATATACATCAGTTAATTATATTTTTACATACATCTCTGAGTTAATTGTATTCTTTTATACATTCATAGTTTATAAAAAAAATTCAGATATATTTTCTTTTTATTGCACTTATTTATAAATTTAATTATATTGAAATAAGTTAGTTATTCATGAGTTTAGTAGAGCCAAGGTACATATTCCTTCTTACTCCTTTTGAAGATTAAGTGTTGTTAGCATTCCAACTCGCATACTCGTACATTCAATGTACTTATGCTACTTGGACTGCATCATATCATGATGGACATAGGTAACTAGGATCATTATTCGGCGCACCCTAGATCCAGTGAGTAGCCTAGAGTTAGTTGGTGAGCCTCCCTTCATTTAGGAGGAAATCTTTAGCTTTTAGTTATTTTCTTTACTATTAAGTTGTTAGGATAATTGGGGGTCCTGTCCCAACATCCAGATGATATTACTTTTCTTAGTATTTTACTTTCACTGGTAAATAATAACACATGAAGTTTTCATTTTGGCTAAATATTATTTTTAACATTATTTGTTGAGTTATCTCTTCTGTTTAAGTCTCTTGCTGAGTTAAGTAAGCCAGACCAAGGGTCCGTTAAAGGCCAACAATGGTCATTGGTTGTCATCCATGTCTAGGGTGTCTGCTTGGGGCATGTCAAACTTTGTATCAAAGCATATTGTTGAAGAGTCCTAGGTAGTCTATGTAGCCATGTCTGTAGAGTCTTAGTAATCGGTGTGAAGCGGCCCACATCTATGATTACGAGGCTACAACATTTAGAAGTTTCTCACTTCTTTCATATTCCTTTTCGTGCGTTAGAGTTTATCTCTAACTCTAATTCATGCTTGTGAGTATTTTATATAAACATGCCTCAACAAAAAGTAACAATAGGTCGTCCAGTAGGAGGAACATTGAAACTCAAGAACAAGAATTGCCCAATGAACTTTAAGTGCAACCTCAAGGGGAACTTAGCAACACTGAATTTTGTGAGGCTATTAGGATGTTGATTCAAGATGTGACTAAATAGGTTTGTCAACAAAGAGGAGCTTGACGAGAAGGGGTTGACACTTCGAGGATTTGAGAATTCTTGAGGATGAATCCCTCAATCTTCACTGGTTTGAGCACTACTGAGTACCAAGAGAACATCACTAAGGAACTGAAGAAGGTATTTGAGGTGATGCATGTTGTTGACACTGAGAGAGTTGAGATAGTTGCTTATCAACTCAAGGTCATTGCTAGAACTTGGTTCAATCAGTGTTAAGAGGGTAGAGATAAAGATGCACCACCTGCGAGTTGGACATCTTTTGAGGAAGAATTTTTGAGACATTCATTTCCTTGATAATTAAGAGAGGCCAAGGTACGTGAGTTCCTCAACCTTAAGAAAGATTCTCTAAGAGTGCATGAGTATTGGTTGAAATTCACCTAACTATCTCATCATGTTCTGGAGATGTTTAAGGACATGACGAGTAGGATGAGTTTGATTGTTGCTGGATTGGGCCTCTCTTCAAGAAAAGAGGGTCGGGATGTAATGTTAATTTAATGGACATTTTGAGGTTGATAATCTATGTACAGCAGATCGAGGAGGAAAATATGAGAGACCAAGAAGAGTACAGAAACAAGAAAGCCAAGAATGGGAATGAGTCTTGTCTACACAAATGTGATTCGAATCGGCCAAAGTTTTAGAAACAAAAAAGGCCTGCACCATCATCTGCTAGTGCACCTGCGCCCAGAGACATAGTTGAGCATTATCGTAAGAAATCCCGAGCTAAGCCTTCATCTTCACAGGTTAATTTTGCGAATGGAGGTAGTAAGCATCCATCCTGCACCAAGTGTGATAGAAATCACTCCGGTGTTTGTCCTCACGGCTACTTGGGTAGCTTCAAGTATGGTTAAATCGGACATTTTATGAGGGAGTGTCCAAAGAACAAGAAAGGCGGTGGTAATGGGGGAAACAGAGCAGAGTCTTCATCGGTTGCCCCACTAGACAGGGTTGCACCTAGATGAGCTACTTCAAGTGCTTGTGGAGGAACAAACTTCTTGTGTGCTCTCAAAATTCGCCAAGAACATGAGAATTCTCCAGATGTTGTCACTGGTATGATTCAAGTTTTTGACTTTACTGTTTATGCATTGATAGACCAAAGAGAGAGTGTATATTTTGTAACTCTATACGTTTCCATGAACTTTGATATTATTCTTGATCAACTTAGTGAACCATTCAGTGTTTCCACAAGTGTTGGTGAATTTATTCTAGCAGAAAGAGTTTCTTGATTTGTTCCGTATCCTTCACTCACAAGAACTCCATGACTAATTTGGTTGAGTTAACATGGTAGACTTCGATGTCATTCTTGATGTGGACTAGCTTCATGCATGTTATGCCCCAGCTGATTGTAGAAATCAAGCACTCATGTTTGAATTTCCAAATGAGCAAGTCTTAGAGTGAAAAAGCAGTTCACCAGTGCTTATTGATGTACCATGGTTTCACGATACTTTCAGTGCTTTTTCCTTAAGTTTAGTGTGTATCTAAGGACTTTTTGCAGTAGTTTTAATGTATTTTTCTCTTTGTTTACAGGAAATTGTCCAGAATGAAAACGCAGAAAAACTATGCTGAAATTGCAGATGTGATGACCTATGGAGCCCTAGACGGTCCGTCGACCCCTCGATGGTCCGTAGGTGGCAACCATCGTCTGAAGAAAATGCTTCTAAAGGAAGATCAGGGAATTCATACCATGTGTGAGGATAAGGAATCTATCGACGGACCAACATCTCCACAATAGACCGTCCTGCATATCCTTCATTGCTAACAGAAAGTAGCCCTATTACCCGTCTTGAAAAGATTCTAAGTGTGGAGAAACGAAAGCTATCTACGGACCGTGATCCTGGTCCGTCGATGGTAACATTGAGTTTGAGAAGAAAGAAGTTGAAAAAGATGTTAAGTGTGAAACGACGGGAGGCCTCAACGGTCCATTGTGGCCTCGACGGTCCGATCATCGACTAAGACGCGTTTTGGGAAGATTTTCGTTAAATAGATTTCCTTTTTATGTTAGGACTTCTTTATTATAAACACTTGTAAAAACCTCATTTTTCGGGTTACTCTTTGGTATTTTTTAGTTTTATTATCCTAGTTGTTGAACTTGAGATTTTGGGAAATATTTTACTTTCCGGAATCGTTTGTTGCAAGACATTGATTTATTCAATAATTTTCTAGATTTTCTTCAATCTCATCAAAGTAAGTACATGATTTTTTGTATAATCAATATGAATTGTGTGATTGTTAACATGGGTAACTAAATATTTAACTAGGGTTTTGGGAATTATGGGTAAATAACAAGGTAAAAACTAGCTAAAATAACAATTCTAGAATAGTGTCTTGCATGTATTGATAATTCTTTCGTTTAGAAGTCTTTTTAACGAGTGCACACGTTAGACTCACACTTTTGCTACTTTTTGGACCAAGGAGGTATATAATATGAAAAGAATTATCGACATAGGTTTAATGTACACTATCTAATAGGCTAGTGTCGATTGGTGCGATGTAACAACTAAGCCATACCTCAATTATGACGTTTAATATGAGGTAAAGGTATGGTTTAGTAAAGCATACACACGTAGTCGGACCAAGGTGTGGAGTGAAATTCTCTAGTTGCCAGACCAAGGAATTAGGGATAAATAACTTACCACTTTGCATGCAAAATACTAGGAAATGATTGTTATAGCTAGAATTAATGCGTTATGAACCTGTGGGAAACACTTATGCCCTAGTTACTCTCATCACTTGATAAATATCAAATATTCCTACTTGTTACTTGTTTACTTAGAAATATTTAATTCTTTTTGTTATTTAAAACCCCCCTTTTATTACTGTTTTCGGAATGGACTTGATTAGATAGAAGTAATTGTAGGTTAAAGTTAAGTCTAAATCATTTTCCTAGCGGGATTGACCCCAACCTCATAGTTGGGTTCTTTACTTGATGCGACCGCTTATAATTCTTTTCTAGAAGTAAATATAAGAGTATCATAACGATCAATTCACTTCATATCTTAAGGCGAGGAAGTTGGTTTCTAAGGGGTGTTTATCGCTTTGTTTGAGTTAATTACTCTAGTGTTTAGATACATCCTATTTAGTCAGCTTCTGTATTGAAAGAGTTACCATAAGTCTTTCTTGATATTATTACCGCAGTCGCTCATGAGAGAGTGAGAGACTTCGACATAGATCTTCTTCCAGATTCTAGTCCTATCTATATTCTGCTATATAGATTGACACCAACGGAGTTAAAATATTTGAAGGAACAATTGAAATATCTTTTAGATCAAGGCTTTATTCAACCAAATGTCTAACCTTGGGGCGCTTCGGTCTTGTCTGTAAGTAAGAAGGATTGTTCTCTTAGGACATGTATAGAATACCACCAATTGAATAAGGTTACCATCAAGAATAACTATCCTCTTTCAAGGATAGATGATCTTTTCAACCAACTTCAGGGTGTTTCCTGCTTCTCGAAAATTGATCTCAGGTCAGGCTACTATCAATTGAAACTTATTAAACATGATATTCCAAAGAAAATTTTTAGAACTTGATATGGGCGTTAGGAGTGTTTGGTCATGTCCTTTTGTTTGACCAATGCACCTGCAACATTTATGGATTTTATAAATAAAGTCTTTAAACCTTCATTAGATTTGTTTGTTATCGTCTTCATTGATAACATACTAATCTGTTCAATGAATGAAGAAGATCTTGCTAGTCTAGGATAGTTCTTAAGACTTTGAAAGATATGGAGTTATATGCCAAGTATGAATTTTGTCTTGAGTCTATGTCATCCTTGGGCCAGATTGTTTCTAGTGAGGGGATTAAAGTTGATACCCAAAAGATAGAAGCAGTTCAAAGTTGTACTAGACCCATATGTCCAACATATATTAGGAGTTTCTTGGGTTTGGCTGGCCACTATAGAAGATTTGTTGAGGAGTTCTCATCTATATCGTCTCCTATGTTCAAGATAACTAAGAAAACATTTAAGCTTCAATGGTCTAAATCTTGTGACAAAAGCTTGTAGGAGTTTAAAAAAAGGTTGATGGCTCTGGTTTTGACCTTACCGGAGGGTACTAAAGGTTTTGCGGTGTACTGTGATGCATCAAAAGTTGGTTTTGGCTTTGTAATAATGTAGAATGACAAGGTTATAAATTATGCATGGATACAGTTGAAGGTTCATGAGAATAATTATTCAACCCATGATTTTGAGTTGGCTGTTGTGGTTTTTGCCAAGAAGATGTGGCGTCATTACTTATATGGTGTTCATGTTGACATATTCACTGGTCAAACGAGGTTACAATATGTGTTCAACCAGAAAGCTCAATCTCATATAGAGGAGGTGGTTAGAATTACTGAAGGATTATGTCATAAGTATTCTTTACCACCCAGGTAATCCTAATATGGTTGGTGATACTTTAAATAGGTTATCCATTGGAAGGACCACCCATGTTGAAGAAGAAAATAGGGAGTTACCAAAGATGTGCATAAACATGCACACCTGAGATTCAGACTTATGTCTTCTACAGAAGGAGGAATAGTGCTGACCAATGGGACTGAGTCTTCATAATTGTCAGAAGCTAAAGAGAAGCAAGACCAAGATACCATTTTTCTTTACTTGAATGCAAATGTTCATAACCAAAGAGTATTGGCTTTTGAACAAGGGGGAGATGGTGTGCTGAAATATCAAGGTAGGTCATGTGTACCTAGGGTGGATGGACACTAAGAGAGGATCATGGAGGAAGCACATAGCTCCAGATATTCCATTCATCCGGGTTCCATAATGATGTACCGCAAATTGAGAGAGGTATATTGGTGGGAAGGCATGAAGAAGGGCATTGATCAGTTTGTTGCCAAATGCACAAATTGCCAACAAGTAAAACTATAACACCAAAGTCCTGGAGGTTTTCTCATAATATAGAACTTACGGAATGGAAGTGGGAGATGATTAGCATGGACTTCATCACAGGGTTCACAAGATCTCACAGACAACATGATTTGATTTGGGTGATTGTCGATAAAACAAAAAAATTAGCCCACTTCATCCCGGTAAATACCACTCATTCAATAGAGAATCATGCAAAGTTATACATTCATAAAGTTGTGAGACTTCATCTTGTCCGAATTTCAATCATTTCATATAGAGGTACACAATTCAGTGCCCAGTTCTTGAAGTCTTTCCAGAAAGGTTTGGGTTTAAATGGGGGCTTAGACAATGCTTTTCATCCTCATATGGATGGGAAAGCGGATCATACTATCCATACCTTAGAAGATATGTTGGGGCATGAGTGGTCAATTTCAACGGTAATTAGGATAATCCCCTACCGCTCATCGAGTTCGTTTACAAAAACGGTTACCATTCGAGCATCCAAATGATTCCATATGAAGCTCTTTATAAGAGAATATGAAGATCTCTTATTGGGTGGTACAAAGTTGGTGAAACAGTGTTGATACGAAAACATCTAGTTCACCAAGCCAAGGAGAAGGTGGTGGTGATCCAAGAGAGATTGAAAACAACATAGAGTCGTTAGAAATCCTACACAGTTTTTAAGAGAAGGCCGTTTGAGTTTGAGGTGGACGGTTGGGTATATTTGGAAGTTTCACACATGAAGGGGTTGATGAGGTTGTGTAAGAAGGGGAAACTTAGTCCCCGGTATATTGGACCTTATAGAATATCCAAGAGAATTGGTAATGTAACTTATGAGTTGGAGCAACCCTAAGAGTTAGTAGTAGTTCATCTAGTGTTTCACATTTCTATGTTGAAAAAGTGCATGGGTGATCCTTCATTGATTCTACCAACTGAAAATATCGGGATTAAGGATAGCTTATTCTTTGAAGAGATTCGGGTCCAGATTTAGATCATCAAGTTCGCAAGTTGAGAATGAAGAAAGTTGCATCAGTCAAGGTCCTTTGGAAGAAGAAACTTGGGAAGTTAAAGAAGATACGAAGAAGAGATATCCCCATCTCTTTGAATCAGGAGAGAATGTTGATCAAGGTACTAAATTCTCTTCTTAGCACTTTATAAACTGAATAAGCATGTTGTTACTTACTTTAATTTGTTGAGTGTTAAACTGATGTTACAATTCTTAACTAAGTGAAAGAAATCTCATTCGAGGACGAATGTTCTCAAAGGGGAGATATTTTAACATCTCGTAAATGAGCTAAGAAACTAAAATTCATCACTTTTGGAAAGAAAAGGGAAAATCTGGAAATTTTTCTATGTTTAAAAAATGAGTTTTGGTCTTTCTAAAATTGCAATAACTTCTACATCACTATGAGTTATAAAGAGTTACTCGTTATGGTTGGAATGATATTTCTAGTGGTGCCTAGTTTGCACAATTGCGATATCGTTTGAGGGACATACACCTTTAGGAAGTTGGGTAGTTTAATTAAGGAAAGTCCAATCCAAATATAAGTAAGGGTAAACAAATCATTTCACCCAACTATTTCCTAATTCATTTTACGGGTTTTATTAGGGTGAAAATAAGCCTCAATTCAGTTTTAGAAAATCAATTCACGCTTCGGGCTTAGGAAAAAAGAGAAGAGAAGTAGGAGAAGGGATTTGTTAAAACACCAAGATCTTCTAGTGAAATTCGTATGATGTGATCCCTAGCAAGGTATGAGGGATCTTTCGTGTTGGGTTAATTGACCCACACACCAATTTGTTTCAATTCAGCAATTTATGAGTTTATTTCATGTTAGAAGTAGAAGTTCATGAAGAAAGTTTTGAATTCTTGCTGATTGAATTGTTGTCTACCATTGTTGGTTGATTCTTGTTTCTCCAGGATGTTTTTGAGTTGAATTTAGTGGGTATCGAGGGAAACAATAGTCCCACGTGTTTGGATAAAGAACTAGGGAGGTTTAAAGGGTTTGAATATGATAAAGTAGTTTAAAAATCTGTTAGATACACATGGCAAGGCATGCTCCAATAGACGCCTTGGGCAAGCCCGGGCGTGTGGCACCTGCAATGCACCATATATTGGCTTAAGTTAACTGAGGCCTGGAGAAATGCACCACCAGTATGGAAGAACCAAGCCTCAGTCAATTGAGGCTGGCGTGGAATGCCACTAGTATGCCCATCTAGGCGTTTGTCATCCAATTTTTGTAATTTAGTCCTATTAAGTCCTTCCAAGGTACATTAAAACCTTTCAATGATTTAACTTCAAATGATTTCTAAACTCCTAGAAATCGTTACAAAACTCAAAATCACAACCTCTAATCCATAGTTCAATTGAAGGAATGTTAAGATCAAAGTCAAGAAAGTTAAGAGTCAAGTCTAAAGTTAAAAAGGAAGTCAAAGTAAAGTTCTTAAAGGTTTTCAACAGTTTTATTTACACATTTTAATCTTTTTTTAAGACTCAAGTTTCAATCTAAGTAAAGAGTTACATTGAAGTCATTTTCTTCAAAGGTATATGGGGACTAAGTATTCCCAAAGAGACTTACATGTTTTCACATTTAAACAAGGAAACATTGATTTCCAAGGATCCTTAGGGAGATTTTTAGAAAAGGACTATAACTTTCTAAAAGAAGCTAGAAGGGAAACTAAGATTTCCAAGATAGCCTTTGAGATAAGTATTTTGAGCACTAATTTCAAACCAGAGAATCAGTATTTTTTTTAAACATAAAAGCTAACATATTTTTGGGAGTAGTATTGAGCACCGATATGGGAAGAGTTTAGACAACTCACATCTCCCATAAGGAACTCTTTTCACAGTAGACTAGTGGATCCATTAGGAAGTTCGGGTGTTATATCTTTAGCCTAGTATAAGACAAGCTGGCAACGTGAGGTAGATTATTGTACCACTATAGCTCTTAAGTGATGGTTATTGGTTAGAGAAACTCCCACATAATTTCTTGTATTTTCATATACATCAGTTAATTGTATTTTTACATACATTTTAGAGTTAATTATATTCCTATAAACATTCAGAGTTTACAACATGTTTTCAGATTGCTTTTCATTATACTGCACTTACTTTTAAATTGCATTATATTGAAATGTGATAGCTATTCATGAGTTGAGCAGATCCAAGGTAAGTGTTCCTTATTAATCTTTTTCAATCTTAAGTGTTGTTAGCATTCAAACTCGCATACTTAATGTACTGATGCCAGTTGGCCTGCATCGTATCATGATGTAGATGCAGGGAACTAGGATCAGTAGTTGGCAGACAACTAATCTAGTGAGAGGCTTAGATTCAATTGGTGAGCCTTCCTTTATTCAGGAGGACATCTTTAGCTTTTAGTTATTTGCTTTGGTATCAAGTTGTTAGGATGATTGTGGGTCCTGTCCCAACAACCATCTTTAATTTAGAGGCTTCACAGACAAATGGTATTAGTTTTCATAGCCTTTTCCTTTCACTTGTAAATGATAAGACTTGAACTTTACATTGTGGCTAAGTATTATTTTTAACATTACTACTTGAGTTATTTCTTCTATTTAAGTCTTCTACTTAGTTAAGTAAGCCTGGCCAAGGGTCCGCTCAAGGCCAACAATAGTTATTGGGGTTTGTCCACGTCCTGAGTGTAGGCTCGGGGCGTGACACAATAAAACATGTGACGTGATCATAATGTGACATAATCGAAAAACATGAAATACTTGACCAAGTTATAACATAGTAAAATTATTGAAGAAGATTCATAAATCATGAACATGGTCATTGAATCTTTAAATCACAAAAGGAAGATTGGTTAAACATGAGTATTTAACTTAGTTTATTTTGTGAGAAGTTCATTATTAACAAAATTATAGGCCATGCGAGCTATAACACGAAACCTAGTGTCTATGTCACACCAAAAAGGGGTGCCCTCACTTGCCAAGGTAAGAACCATAAATATGAGCTTAAGTGGATCCACTAGTTAATGTATATCAAAGACAAATCATCCTATGGTGGCACATAGTTATAGGATAAGGTGACTGATACTAAAAACCCGACCTCAAGCTATGAGAGAAATCCCATCTCAAAATGTTCTCAGTGCTAAGCATAAATGCACAAAATAGTCAATAATCTTATTCAGTTGTCTCCTCCATGGAAAAGTACAATAAAATACTAATCCAAGCTATGAAAATCATAGGATAGCTCCTTAGATCATGCATGAGATAATCTTTCCCCATCTATGATCTTTTCTTAATAGAGTTTTGAGACCCATAGTAATTAATTTCATGCTAGAACTTTCCTACTACTAATGGGAATAGTTTTAAAAGTGTGATATAGAATCATCGATGACATATCAAGATACTATACCAATCAACACCAAATTACAGAAAATAGCCCAGAAAATATTTTGGAAAAATATAGATGTTATTTATGTCGCGTGACAATGTTTCATAGAACATATAAATACCTTCATCGAAAAGCTTACTTGAGTTATAAATATTGCTTTCACAAAAATATATTCATAAGATTAAAGCCTCTTCCAAAATTCATCAAAGATAGGTTTTTAGTTAAAAATCTTATATCAATGCATGGGTTCACATGGAATTAGTTGAAAAGCGTGTTATTAAATGCAAGTCATAAAAATAAGATTACAATAAAGCGATAGAATCCTTACAAATAGAACCCATGTGTAATTGAGTAGGAACATAATAAATGTCACAACCGGGGAGCACCACCTAGAAGTAACATGGCATACTTGACCTCTCGGAGGTCTTATACAAGCCCATAGTTATCATTCATTACATTGACATAGCAATTTTAGCGGAAAATTCAAAACTTTTCATAGCACATCATATGCTAGAAACTTTACTTCTTATATATATATATATGTATGTATATATATATATATATATGTATATATATATATATATATGTATCTATATATATATATATATATATATATATATATGTATATATATATCTATAGATATATATATGTATATTATGTATATATATCTGTATATATATATATATATATATAATATCATATTACATACTTAGACCTTAAGTCTCTTTACTAGCTTAGACTCAACAACATTAGAATACATTAGGGACACGACCCTGAAGACACATTACATAACTATACAATATTTAAACACTTTAGAGTAAAGACATAAGTAGAAGATCCTTGAACTTAAGGATTCCTTTAATTGAGATTGGGAATCATCTATCAACATCTTCACCATTCAATACATCCTTTAAGCATCCATAACCTACACCTTCGTGTAAAAAGTAGAGAAGAATGGGATTAGTACAAGAATGCACTAAGTATGTCAATCATGCAAAAACATGCATTCAAAAGAGACATTTTCTTGAAATCATACTTCATGCCTTTTTGAGTAAATCTTCATAAAACCCTTATTCAATAACATTTTCATAATTGATATAAACATATTCAAAGGTCAAACATTTCATAATATTACTTACAAAATTTGTTACATTTTTATGTCCATTACAGTAAACTAGTTCTCCTTTAACAGTGAACTATCTTCTCTTTTATTCATTATCCTCTCAAGTAACCCTCTAGTGATACTTGATGCAATGCATCACCTTAAGGAAACAAGGAAGCATACAAATCATCTACACAAGGCAACACATACCATCATAAAAGTATAATACAATTTAGACATATTTAAGCCAATACCATAGGACAATTACAATAAACTACATTCAACTTGAACATATACCAACTTCACTTTACATAAATGCATTATAAGACCTTACTCATAATCCTAATCTAAGTCTGCTAGTGCAATGTATATGTGAAGCCCAATAACCTCACACATAATTAGTAAACCTATCATAAGACCACAAGCGTTACTATCCAATTCATACATCAACAAGTTAGTGGAGACAACTTCATTCATGTCAACACAAGACCTTCATCATATAGTCATTTAGATCAACATAGTTCATATAAGTATAAAATCACATCATATAGACTCATACCATG
Organism: Solanum habrochaites; assembly: GCA_027704765.1. Lineage (NCBI taxonomy): Eukaryota > Viridiplantae > Streptophyta > Magnoliopsida > Solanales > Solanaceae > Solanum > Solanum habrochaites. Next base: position 13,527,546 of record JAKWJA010002498.1, read on the forward strand.
CACATCTTCATAACAAGTAGACAAATACTACAATGTCATGCATCAAGTACAGATACACAGTGACATGCATTAGAACACCTTCCTAGGGCTTCCCTCAAAAGCCACTTGTGCAATGAATAGGTGAAGTCTCATACCCCCACATATACTAAGCAACTACCATTAGGTTATCCTAGTTATGGTCTTTACTTTACTTACATTGTCCATTTTACTTTAGAGAAACTATAGCCTTAAGTGACATAGACCATGTGATGCTAAACATGGAATCCAATGTCATAAAACCTCACACCAAAAGAAGGTGGTCTACCTGCCAAAGTACACCCAAACATGACATAGCTTTTTAGGTGGATCCACTAGCTAGTATCCTATGGTGGCAACATAGTATATATAACATAGAGGTTATATTGGAAACATCCCTTTATGCCCTTGGGCTATAAGGCTTTCCACCTCATGAGTTTTATGGTAGACCTACCTTTCCACATTGGAAAGTCATACACTCATAAACAAGTTCACTCGGTATTAAGCTAAGTCACCTTTATTGAAAAAAACTTTATTATCACTTATTTATAAAACATAGGTTTAGGAGAGTCATCCCTTCATAATCATAGCTCATAGGTCATAGATGAAAGTTCATCAACCTAAATCATGTGATGAATGTCCTTCACATGACCATAGTATATGTAAAGCACCATCTAGTTTAGGGTACATATGAATACACCTTTCAACGCCCCTCTCTTGACTAGATCTTATACATGTGTGTGAAGGCTTATATATGAGCAAACTTTCCACATAACACAGAATTGCCACTCATGGACATACATCATTTCATTCATCCATAAGTGTACCAATGTAACAATATGAAGCATGCTTTCATATAAACACAGGTAGACACTAGGTATAGTCTTACTTCATCATACCACACACTTCACATTATACCATATAAGACATGTTCATAACACACTTTCATGGATTCAAGCTTAGCATGCATAATAGTAGACATTAGTGAATATGATAACTACCTTTCATTTAGACACCATGACCTATACTACTTGTAAGAATGCATGTAGAGTGAGAGTGTGTGTACATTGGTCAATATGATCACATAATGGCTATAAACAACATATTGAGGAATCCACCCGCTTAGGACCACAATACACATTCAAGCATAGACCGCACAACACATAATACTATAGGAGACAATACAATCTTAACATTATAATCTAAACTCATAACTTTAGATATATACACATTAACATAGGGTACATGGGTAGGGTTCATAAATCATTAACACTTCATTAATGTAAGAAACTATAGATGATCTTACATAAACATTTACATGCTCGTAACAATAGTAACATAACCTAGATTTACAACTATAATAGAAGACTAGGCACAAGTTACATATAAGGTGATCATCGTAACCACTCATTCATATATTCATCAATTTGCCTTCAAGTATATGGTGAACACATATATAATGACAATAAATTAAACACCCCCATCATAAGTGAAACATAACACACAATGCCATACAAGGTTTCATCAACATCACTATGATATAGAAAGTAGAGAAGTAGAAGAGTATAGAAATTCTTACCAATCCTTTAGCCTTTGATCATCATTGACCATTACTACTCTTTAATCAATAATATAAGTAAAGGGCAGTAAATAAAGTACCATAATCATAAATAAACCATGTACAGTTCACTACAAGATCATATTACAATTTAATACAAGGCATCACATATATACTAGAAAATAGGGTGTTATAGATCATCAACTATATTCACTAGTTTAGTTCATTAATCAGCGTGTATAAAATTGTAAATTTAAGGAAGTACCTAGAGAAATCATAGTCTAGATGAGATCCTATTACAGTTGCAAATAAGCTCGAGATTACTGTGAACATGCTTCATATTAGGAAGTCATCGAAGAGGAACTTCCTCTGGTTAATCCTATTTAAACTATCATGCATTGGTCCATATCATATAATACATACATGTTCTATACAATATACCTCAGCATGTTAACATACTCGAAATCCACTTTTACACAGTTAGAGACCAACGTTGCAGTGATCACAACTTATTACTTAATAGACTAGAAGAAACTAGATCAATTCATATCAATCCTACTTCACTTTGATCATACATGATATAAAATTACAATTCGATCATAATATTAACTTAAAACAGTATCTATAACCATCATCACCTATTCAAATTCAACATTAAATCCTGAAAAGGGCAATGCTACAGTGAATATGGAAATCTAAGCTAAACATGTTCCAATCTTCATACATTGATCCACATGGATCCCTTATCCTCAATTCATAATCAATTCATGTAAATAAAAGTAAATTTAGACAATTCAATGTAAGAAAATAACAATTCAATCAATAACAAATTATGATCATAATGCCCATGCAAGGGCTATATCGATTTAGGGAAGGAACATGGGTTCATCATGCAATTGGATTAAAATAACGTTCAAATCAATAAATTAACATCATTTAATCATGATTTAACCATTTAAAACATGTATATAAAGAACCCATGACTATTTTGAAGAAGAAGAACTTTGATAATGCAATCTTCTTTAAAAACATTGAGATTAACTCTCCAAGTGAAAGGTTACTTGGAGATGAAAGATTTATGTAACTTTTTCTAGTTGAAAACCTCAAAAAAAATGATGAATTATCCATGGAAATCCAAGATCCAAGCTGTTCTTGAGCTTCACCAACAATGGTGGTTTATAGGTAGGACATTTTTGGAGGGAAAGGCTTATTTCATGTAGTAGGGATTGAGAATGGATTGTTCACGTGTTTGATCCCTTAAATACACCCAAAAATAGTTAAATTAATAAATTAGAATATTTTAGAATGTGGAGTGAATTTCCCATTCACCCCTAAAACAAAACAGCCACAAGGCAACAGTTACAGGACAGCTTCGATGAACCACCATCGACTGGTCGTTCGTCAATCGACTGGCCATCCTTTGGCTTCTATCGATTGGACCTTGGCCTATTTTTGACCATACTTGGTCCCACATAAATACAACCCTTAACAATTTGTATACCTTCCACATAAGTTTGAACCATAACAAATACTTGCAACTCGTCCAAACATGCAAGGCCCTATAGAGACACATGAATGTCTCAACAGCTAACTTTCAAACGTCTTAGACGTTCTAGGACGTTTGACCTAAAAACTTCAAGAAACTTTATATAATACCATTAAAAATCATTAGAAACCATTTTAAGGATTCAAGAGCTCATGACATACAAATATAAGCATGCATAGACACGTGAGGCACATAGGTGACTAGTGGTCGAACGTTTTAATCGATCCTTGACGTTTGACTTCCAAATCACCTCAAACTTTTTACGTTGACAATAAAACATATTATACGTCCTTCTATAACCTTATAAAAATAATACAAATATGTTAGGATCTAGACACCCTAACTCATTTTGGGGGTCTTACAATAAAATCTTGGAAAATATAATTGGAGAATTGAGGAAATTTTGGCGGCTCAATGGAAGATTACAAAAAATTTATAAGATACTTACATACCTTAAATGAGACCTAATTAATAATTAAAAAGGATACTTTTACCTGAAGAACCTTAGATTCTTCTAGATTTCTCTTTTGGGAGAAAATATTTGAGAGAATTTAGGAATTTGAGAGAATAAATAAGTTGGGGAAAATTTCTAAGAGTGATATGGGTATTTATAGCGTGTACATGCAGTGGTAAAATCATGTAGTATTAGGTTAGAATATTTAGGAAAATATATACCTAAGAACACTTAAAATAAAACCGTCGAACCTCATGTATGAAATAGACCTACGTCCATAGGTCTTAATACGAATCGTCTTGGTCGGTCGTAGGTAATGTTAAGAGACATGACTTTGGAGAATACATATATGGGCCCACATATGGATTTTAGGTACACTAACTGACCGTTCATGGCCACTGTAGATCCTAATAAATTTTCCAAATTTTTTGTTCATTTTGATTGTACCTATGGATACCATTTACGTCGGTAGATGCTTTTACGAATCGTAGGCAGGAGACATAGGTCACACTTCTAATCCAAAAACTGTATTTTTAATTTCTTTAAATTCTTAGGTGTTTCATTTACAAAAAATGATTTTTTATGACATTAAGATTAGCATCAATTGAGTTATGAAAGGTTTTCTCACATTAAGGGATCATGCTTTTGTGAAAGGTTCCTTCACTCATGCATAATTCAATATTTAAGGAGTTATTCAATGATGTTTTTAGACTTTATTAGTTGCTTAACTGTGTTTTCCATGAATGATGATATGCTTATATTTATGACTAGTTCCATTTAATATTTAGTTAACACCGAGAGTGTATTGAGATGGAGGCTTTCTTGTTAGTACTAGTTGGGTATCTAGTAAAAATCTCCTTGTCCCTGACTATGTTCCCCATTGATTGTCTTAAGTGACATAGCTATTGGATCAATGGAAGCTAGAAGTTAAGATCCTTTCTTTGGCAACTAGGGACACCGATTTTATGTTATAGCTCACATAGTGTATGTTGATTATTAAGAAATGTCTAAAAAAATGAACTATTTGATCCCTAAATGTTTTATGAAGTTTTGTTTATGAATTCAAAATATACTCACAATGTTCATGATCTATTGTTCTTCTTGAATGTTCTTACTATTTTAGCTTGGTCAAGCATTTCATGTTTTTCAATTATACCCCTTTATGATCGTGTTTAAAATTTTATCCATATCTGTCATTCTTATTACATTCAATGTAGTAATGCATACTTATTCCAACATTATTTCACTAACATAGGGATTAATGTCTCTTCTCCCTCCATTTCTAGCTAGTTGATTACTGTAGAGATGTGGATACTTTGTGAGTCATCCTACTACGAGGATAGTGAAACCTATGCTCATATGTTGTACATGGTGTATAAGTTACATTTCAACCACTCCTCTTGATGTAATAAATGGCTTTTCAAGACTATGCTAGACTTCCACTTTTAAATTTCAAACTATTTTATTTGTATGAGACTTTGTGCTTTTATTTATACTATATTATGGATTTGTATTTCAACTGACTCGTGTAGGGTCTCTCGATGGCTCACATGCCATATCTCATCGAAGGTGTACTTTTGGTCGTAACACTTGACCATTGCGATCACAGAGGTTAGTCCTCTCAGTCTCAATCACCAAATAAGGTCAAATCACTAAACCCTTCATCAATATAATGAACAATGGACACGTGTCCATGATGCATAAGGGATCCGGTCCTGGAAAACATGGCAAAGGTCGCCTTCTAGAAACCTTGATCAAAATCAATCATTCAAGAAGCAGTCGGTGTGTCACCGAGCAGTTCCCCAAAGCAGTAATATGTTGTCGAATGATCCAAAACACAAAGATGTTGTAGGCTAACGCAAGACGGCGATAAATATACTAAAGGGCGGACCGCCAAGATGATCGGTGATCTCGACTAACTGCGTCGAGTGGTCCTTTGCAACAACTTTTTGAACACTATCAATTCCTGTCAATATTTTTATCTTAGTATAGAATTCTATTTTTTTGAATAACAATTCTTAGAATAAGCTTTGATTTACAGTTTTTGAGAGCTTTTGGGAAACTTTGCTCTTAAGCCTTGGTGATTTGAAGAATTTCATCTTGATGAAATTCAAAGTGGGTGTTGGAAATTCTTAATCCTAGACTTGATTGAAGAAAAAATAAATCATACCTAGTTGATGTTACTTCCACTTGTATCATTTTCTTCCTTTTATTTTTGTCTAGCTAAAACCTCAATTCTTGGGGTGTTATTTTGCGGATATGAGTTAAATCTATTATTGAGTGTTGCTTATTGTTAGTATATTCGCTTCTTAAATGTGATTTCACTTAATAGTTATGTTTGAACTAAATGAGGTTGTAGTTGAAAATACAATTTTACCTTAGTGTTTTTCGCTTGCTAATAGAGAGGTTTTAAAGCTAAGACTACTAAGTTGAAAGCCAATGGTTATTGGTTCGTCATGGGTTCAACTCGAGAGAGTGAACCCTAGTTCCTTTCCCACACTTTTAGCTCGACCAAATGACTGGGCTAAGGCGGAGGTGGTGCTTAAAGGCTGCAACTCGATGTTTGTGAGAAACCAAGTTCATTTGGGGTAAGTTGCTCGAGAGAGAATTTACCCCACTAAAGTATAGCCTAGTTACATATATTCAACGAATGTACTATCAATAACAACTACATCGTGTGTCTTTTATTCATATTCCAGTCACATCCCAAGAATCTCGATTCCCATTAGTCTCTCTTAGTTTTTACTAATTTTAGTAGTTAAATCGGTTACAAACTCCGTATTATTAATTGACCTTTGTGTCACCCCCCCTAATTTACTATGTTTTTATTCAAAAATTTCTAGTACTTTTGACTAGCATAGGATAGATTTGTGCTTTACTGAAACATTTTCAGTACCACTCCCAGTGGGAACTATCGCAATCCTTGGTTGGGTTATATACTGACTAATGTTTACACTTAATAATGGATGAATAGTCTTTGATGATGTTACCGATCACTACGTACCCACCACAATCTAATAACTTAAGCTCAGGAGAGTATAGTATATGTGAGACATTTGATGAATGGAAAAGTTTATTTGATACCCAAGTGCATTTGTCAGTTTTTCAAAAGAAACACACTTGAATATATTGATAGTTAAATATTTTTTTGAGTTTCAATGTATAGTAATTGTAGCCATAGTTCGCATATATTATTGACACAAATCTAACTTGTCAAAGTAGATAGCAAAATTTCATCAAAAAAATTCAATTTTCCAGTGACAGTTACTAATTTTAATGTCAACATCAAAAAATATAAGTATATCTCGATGGAATTCGTCCTGAACCTAGTTGGGTTACTATATTTTCAATCAATTATATAGAAATAAAAATTAGAGTTCTAGTTGGTTTTGTTTTACATTTTTTTAAAAAAAATTATAATATTTTGTAAATACATATTTAAATTGAAATGTTTTTAATCATAATTAAAACCTACGAGGGCAAGCTCTGTTTGTGCAGTACTTTATATACACAACAAAAAACAGACTACAAAAGGAGGGTATAGTATGCATGTGAAGCTCAACAAAATAAAATAACCATGTTTTGCCTATAAACTTTATTTTAACCTCATGATATACAAGGGTTTTTTCTTCAAAGAAAAAAGCAATGAAGCAGAATGGATTATTGTTTGGTTAGTAAAAAGAAAAGGATTACATGGAGGTTGGAGGATTCAATACTGTTTCAATTGCAACAAAGCGTAGTGCTTCCTCTGCCATTAAAACCCTGTCTATCTAAACAATAATAGCTTTTGCCTTTTCCATTGTACCTTGTGCTTCTGCAACTGTGTCTTCAAATGCTTGTGCATGAAGCTTTTACCGTGGCAGCCTTGGAATCTCTTCCGACTTTAGAACTTTGCTTTCTCCCATTCTAAATTTAAAACCCACCCTAAATTGAAAATACAAAAAGGTTTGCGGCTACAGAATTTGAGAACACAAGTTTGATGGTTTTTTAGGGTTAGGGCTAGATAAGGTGAAAAGTGGGTTGGGTTGTGCGCTCTTGGGCCTTTTCATGACTTTAAGAACTTGGGGATAAAAATACAAGTATATAAAATATCATTTTCATTTGAATACTTCAATATTAAAAAAATGCATCCCTCCAAAATATTAAATTACAGTCCCAAGAAATACAAAAATAAAAATTAGTGTAGCCATTTTAATATTATATTATTTCACTTGTTTGAGATTCCACATTAACAATTTCATTATTTGGTGAGGATAACAAAAGAAAATGAAGAAATAGATAGAAATATGGAAAATGAAAAAATAAAACATCAAGCGAAGAAAAAAGTACAACAAATAGAAAAAGTAATAAATAAAGAAATTTTAGACTTAGAAAAAGAATTAGCAATGTTGAAAGAAATGTATGAAATAAAACAAAAAGAAAAAGAACTGAAAAGAAACTTAGCAAATGAGATAAACAAATTTAAAGAAATATTGCAATTAGAAGATAAATCATAAGAAAGTAATCAAGATAATCTAACTAAACTGCCAGAAGTAAGAATTGATGATATCAACGATGATTTAGAAGAACAACACTCAGAGATAAGTGAAACATATACAGAACTTTTAGACAATATAGATAATACAAAAAATGTAGAAATAAATACGGGAGATATAGACATGAATGAAAAACCTAGTACATCAGGAGTAAAAAATCCAAAATACTTAAATCCAACATATTATAATGTAAGTTATGAAAAATATGATAAGGAAAAAATTTTATGGGATAAAAGATTAAATAAATGGACACCTAAACCAACAACTGAACAACACAATTTTTTAGATTTAGACTGTGTAGCAGATATAAATAAAACAATTCAATTATGGATGGGATATATATCAAAACAATTAATAGATAACAAAATAGGAATGACAGAAACACCAGGATATATAGAAAGAACACTTATAGGAACAGTAAAATTATGGTTACAAAATTTAACGGAAGAAAGTATAAAGACTTTAAGAAATAATAAAAAATTTAATGGAGAAACAACTACAACATCTATGGATATATTAAATAAATACGAAATAGCTATAAGAAATGAATTTAGTAGTATGACATCAGAAGTAGAAGAACAAAATAAAGAAAAGTTATAAATAGAAATTTAATGGCAAAATTGACAATATGTAATATGTGTAATATAGATGAATATACATGTGCATTTACAGTATATTATTATAAAGGAACATATAACATGGAAGAAAGTAAGGAAACAAGAAAATTATATTTTACAAAATTACCAGAACCTTTTAGTTCAAAGATAATAAAAAGTTGGAATGAAGCTAAATTAACAGATACTTTAGGAGCTAGAATGAAATTCTTACAACGATGGTTTACAAAACTATGTGAAAAACATAAAGAAAATGTAAAAATGGAAAAAGTATTGGTAAAAAACTTAGCATGTTGCAAAAATAAAATAGCACCTCAATTTGGTTGCACAGATAGATATTATAAAAAGAAGTATAATAGAAATAAAAATTATAAAAAATATAGATCAACATATAAATATAAAAAACCAAGAAAGAGATATTATGTAAAAAATTACAAAACTAAAAGACCATTTAGACCAAAAAGAAAATTGACGGAATGTACTTGCTATAATTGTGGAAAATTAGGACATATAGCTAAAGATTGTAAATTACCTAAAAATCCAAAGAGAAAACAGATATCAGAAATAATTATGGAAAATGAAAAATATACACAAATAGAATATGTCGATTATGATTTAGAAAGTGAAGATAGTATATATGAAATATCAGAAAATGAAATAGATAATGACATAGAATTAGAATTAGATAATGAATTTTATAATATAAATGACTGAAGCAGATATACAAATAATAAATAAAGAAGAATGTCAAGATGAAGAAACCTTAGAACAAAAAATAATATTTGATAATAGTATATTTGAACAAATAAAAAAAAAGAATTAGATCTAAGTGTAGAAAAAATATTAGAAGTACAAAAAATAAAAAAATTGATTTAAAAGATAAAAAGAAGAATATTATGTAGTAAGCCAAAAAGAACATATCACAGATTGTAAGTATACCAAAGGAAAAGCTAAAATACCAATAATAAATAAGAGAATTATTAATAAAGAAATACAAGAAATAAATGCAAAAAAAAACCAATTAAATATGTACATTTAGGAGGAACTAAAATATAAATAAAAGCATGTTTTAGAGAAGGAATAGATACACCTATAGAAATATATTTATCAAATGATAGAATTATACAACCTATAGAAAAAAGTATAATAAGTGCAGTAAAAGGTAATTTAATATACCAAAAATTTAAATTTATGATAAGTGCTAATTAATCAGTAGTAATTAATGACAGAAACACAGATAAATCATTAGTATTATATTGGAAATGTCAGGAATAGAACTTACACCTCGAAGTAAAATATTTACAGCCAGGTGTAAGAATTTATATGTTTTAACAGCAACACATAAAATAACAGCAAAAAATAAAATAAATAAAATAAAAATAGAAAACCACTTTGAAAAAATAGTTACGGTTTAGATAATAATGACTATAGTTATAACGAAATTGATATAGAAGAAGATTTAGCGATAGTACAAGAAAGCCTAAGCACATCAAAAAGAATAAATAATAATGATATACCACAAACATCATAAAAAATGAGTACTTCAAATAGTTCCAAAAAAATAAATATAATTTCACAAAAATTAATGGACGAAGAAATAAAACCACGCCATTATTATATAACAGGAATAATGGAGCAAAAAAATATTTAATACTAATAAATACAGGAGAAGAAGAAAGCTATATTACAAGAGAGTTCGTAATGGAAGATAAAATAATAACTACGGAACACTCATGTCCAGAATTACCAAAAGTATTAATAAATATTGAAGAGACAACGGAACAAGAAATAATAATTGAAGGTATACCAATGATAATAAAATTTAAAATATATCAAGGAAATTAAAATATAACACTAGGAATAAAATGGCTCGAACAAGTAAAACCATATTATATAGAGGATAAACAACTAACGATAAATTATCAAAATAAAAAAAGTCATAATAAAAAGGACTTTAATATAAAAAATATATGAAAATATATATACTCGCGAAGATAATAATAGAAGGATATTATAACAGATACTATACACCAATGATAGATACCAGAGCAAAGGCTAATATATGTAAATATAATTGTTTACCAGAAGAAAAATGAGAAAAATTAAAAACACCAATAGTAGTAACGGGATTTAATAATGAAGGAAATATGATCACATACAAGACAAAAAATATAAAAATACAAATATGGGATAAAATATTAACTGTAGACGAAATATATAATTTTGAATTAACAACAAAGGATATGTTATTAGGAATTCCATTTTTAGAAAAATTATATCGACATATGATAACAAAAACACATTGATGGTTAACAACACCATGTAAACAAAAGATAGGAGCAAGAAGAGTTGGTAACAAAAGAAGAAAAACAACATAATGGATTAAAGGCAGTGAAAAAATTACACAAAGATTAGAACATATAAAACAAGAAGACCCTAGAATAGAATTAATTATATTTTCCTTAGATAAAGTAAAAATAATCCAAGAAAAATTAGAATTATTGAATAACGAAGATCCTTTACAAGGATGGGAAAAATATAAAACAGAAGTTAAAATTGAACCGATTGATGAAAATAGTATAATAACACAAAAACTATTAAAATATAATTTTAATGATTTAAATGAATTTAAAATACATATAAGTGAATTACTAAAAATGGATATATACAAGAAAGTAATAGTAAACATACATGTCCGGCATTTATTGTTAATAAATATAGTGAACAAAAAGAGGAAAAAGTAGAATGGTAATTGATTACAGAAATTTAAATGCAAAAACTAAAACATATAATTATCCAATACCAAATAAAATATTAAAGATAAGACAAATAGAAGGATATAATTACTTTAGTAAATTTAATTGTAAATCAAGATTTTATTATTTAAAGTTAGAAGAAGAATCTAAAAAACTTACAGCATTCACAGTACCACAAGAATTTTATGAATGGAATGTATTACCATTTGGATATAAAAATGCGCCAGGTAGATTTCAACATTTTATGGATAACTATTTTAAACAACTAGAAAATTGTGTAGTATATATTGATGATATATTATTATATTCTAAAACACAAGATGAACATATAAGATTATTAGAAAAATTTATACGTATAATACAACACTCAGGAATAAGTTTAAGTAAAAAGAAAGCAGAAATAATGAAAAAACAAATAGAATTCCTAGGAATACAAATAGATAAAAATGGAATAAAAATGCAAACGCATATAGTACAAAAAATAATAACCTCGAATGAACAATTAGATACAAAAAAAAAATTACAATCCTTTTTAGGATTAGTTAACCAAGTAAGAGAATATATACCAAAATTAGCAGAAAATTTAAAACCATTACAACAAAAACTAAAGAAAGATGTAGAATATCATTTTGATAATAAAGATCAAACACAAATACAAAAGATAAAATTATTGTGTAAAACAATACGGAAATTATATTTTCTTGATGAAGATAAAAAATTTATTTATATAGTAGAAACTGATGCAAGTGAAAAAGTTATGGAGGAGTATTAAAATATAAATATAATGATAATAATATAGAATATCACTGTAGATACTATTCAGGCACATATACAAATACGGAAATAAAATGAGAAATAAAAAGGAAAGAATTATTTTCAGTATACAAATGTTTATTAGAATTTGAGCCATATATTGTATATAACAAATTTATTGTAAGAACAGATAATACACAAGTAAAATGGTGGTTAACCAGAAAAATACAAGATTCAGTAACAACGAAAGAAATTAAAAGATTGATATTAAATATATTAAACTTTACATTTACAATTGAAGTGATAAAGACTAATAAGAATGGTGTTGCAGACTACTTATCAAGACAAAGCTACTCAGACTGAGAACAAAAACGATGATACAATTGAAGAGCTACTCAAAGACATTACTGCAGTTTGTACTAAAGTGGACAGTATGGACAATGAGATACAAAAGCTAAAGACTAATGAAGATAACCTGAAGTCTAAATCTAATATAGGTTAGCAGCATGACTATAAAAATGCGGAGCTACGTCGATCGGAAGACGTAAAATTACATAGATTAAAGGAGACGATGGGAAACTCCCTAAAACCCATAATATTTTTTAAATACAGCTGCTGGTACAAGCATAAAAGTTAGTGAAAAACCACAAAATACAAATTTAAACAAGTTATTTGTAAAACCATTTATTCAAAATACACCAAAACAAATACCCATAGAACCGCAAACTTCTACCTATGCAGTGAGTATACAAAACCAAAGTGAAAAGAAAAGATACAGTTATATTACACAAACCTACATTGAAAATATATATAGAATCCAAACTTATTTAAATCTCAACCCTGGATCTAACCAAACCAAAGATCCAAGTCAAGACTATATAACTCAAAAATTACAAGGATACAATAGACTTATAGCACAAGCAAAAACTAGTGCTAATCTAGTTAAGACGTGTTACAGTTATGGATTACTAAGTACAGTATATACATATGACGGAGAAGAAATCAGTGGAATACCAGAGTTATACAAAGCATTTATTACATATAAAAGAATTACAAATGGAAACTTATTTTATATTAAGTTTTATACAGCACCGGCAGAAATATTATATGAGGAGGTAAAATCTCCAATTCAAGTTATTAAGATAGGATTAACAAAAGATATGATCACACCAGAAGATATTGGACATCATAATGGAATACCAAAGATAGAAATACCAAGTTTTTATGCCAATAAAAGAATAATTGGTATATCAACTATCATACAAGAATTAGCAAATAATTATTTAAATGGAAATGTCATATGGAGCTATTACGCTAGAGATCAAGTTATGATATATTCAAACTCAAGGGAATTAAGAAGAGCAGATATGGATGAAGTTCAGCGATGAATTTTATCATTACTAAAGCCAGAGGAACAACCTACAACACGAGCATTAAAGAAAAAATTTATTTCAGAAGACCTATTAATTAGATATTGTAAACTTATTGGACACAAATACCTTGATTACAGATTTTTCAAATGCAATGGAGAAGATAACGTTATACCAGATGTTGATTTGGAATAAATATGAAGAGATAAAAATGCAAAGTAATATAAGGATGAAGAAAAAGAGTTATAATAGACAAAGAAGAATGATAAAAGAAGAAAAAGACATAAAGATAGATATAAACAAAAAAGGTGGTAGACAAAGAGATAGAAATCTTTGAAAAAATGTAAAAATAAGAGATAAGATTCCTTTGTATAGTAAATAGCTTTTACTTTTTTGAAAGGTCAATGTGTATAGCCGGCCATTTGTAAAGTTTTGTTTAAAAAGTCGTAAAGAATACAGTAGGCGCACTGATGCACATGTTTAGAATTTAATATATATAGATTGCCAAATTGTAAATGAAAGGCATGCAATGCCAAACAAAAGTTTAAGTTAATAAAAACCCTTTCAAAAAACATCTCTCAAGATATAAACTAAGTTAAAGAATAGAGAAATCCGAAATCAAGTCAGATATTATAGATAGCATGGAAAATCAATAGACAAAGGTCTATTGTTTAACAATTATGCAGAACTAATTTCATATATTCCTGAATATCATATATGATTGATTAAATTTATGTTAGTTATTATATACTAGAAATATTTGAATCATGAATTCTAATTTGCTAGTAAACGAGAAACAGGGAGAAAACTGCTAGACTATGTCATCCCACAGTGAAAACCGGTAGGCGAAGGATCCCGTTAGGGGTGTACACAAGGTTGAGGCGCTGATAAACAGTAATTATCCTCTAAAGTATGATGCTAGTAGTGACCGAAAAATATGATAACGATGCTCTAGCTTATAATAGACTAATATGAATTTAATTGAAATATGATATGATAGGAAGGAATAATTGAAAACAAACCTACATAAATAAATAAACATGGTTACAATGTATGATGAAATAAAAAGCTATAAAACTTTGATCTTATACATACTTAAAGATATAGAAATTGTTGACATAAAAAGATATATATGGGAAAAAATATTTGATCATGATATAGAAGATGTATTAAAACAAGAATGGTATGAAATAGATTTACAAAAATTAGATATAGAAAGAATAGATATATATTATTTAAAATATATTCAGATTAAAATGAACTATGATTATTTAGAATATTGGATTGAAACTATGGAAAATATAAGATTATTAAAACAATTAATGAAAGAAAATTTATACATGTATCAAAGAACCCAAGATATGTTATGCATAGAATATATAATAAATAATATTAAAAAAATATTTAGATTAGAACAGTTGTCAAAAGAACTTTATGATAAAAAATATTTTACACTAGATAAAATATATTTTACTCTATAAAATATATATATTACTCTATGATGAATTCCACACCCCCAACATTGGGACATCTACACGTTAGTGCATTATTTTCCCTTAACCATTACTTCTCCATTATTCTTTTTCTATTGTTTCTTGTAACCTATGTAACTCCTAGGTCATTTATCTTTTCTGATTACTACACCATTATCTTCCTATCAATTTGTAGGAAGACTTTCTCAATTGTAAATAGTGGTAGTCTTCATTTATTCTATACAGAAGAGAATATAAAGTGCAAAAAGTTTGTCAAAAACACAGTTCTTATTACTTGAAGGGAGGTGTTTTTGGTACATCTTTGGAATAAACTCTTGTCAAGATTTGTTTAGTTATTCTTTGTGATTAGACTGTTGTATCATGTAGGATACAAGTAAAAAATAACTACTATTGGACCGGTGAAAAATGTTTGTTGTAGTAGGCTTAAATCACCTTAAAGCGAGAGAGAAATTTGCGCCTCAACAAGATGATATTTTTAAGTTTTCCATTTTATTATTCAATTGTAATGTTGTAATTCTTTTATTTTGTAATTTTTTTCGGTAACAATTTTAAGGATATTCATAATGGCTACAATTGAAAAAATCACGGATGTCAAGATGGGAGACCTTAACATGCAACATTTTGATTTAATGGTTAACATTTCAAGAGAGGGAAGGGTTTAGTATTTTTCTACTTAAGCCATCTCAATGATCCTTAGGTATTAACTAAGAATACTCCTAATAAAGTGGATATCATATCTATGAATGATGAAAATATTTCTCATTTATAGAAAGTGGAAAAATACGATGGTGATTCTATAAGTGTAGGTGTTATATTTTTAATTGACTTTCTGATGACTTTTATGATTATTATGATAGAACTTACTCTAGACCAAAAACTATTTGGAAAACATTGGAAAATAAGTACGATATCAATAGGCTAGAGAGAACAAATATGAGGCTAGTATATTCTTTATTTCCAAATGGTGGATAACTAATCAGTGGTAGACAAAGCTCAATACGTTATAATTATTATTAGAGAGCTAAGGACTGAGTACATACAAATTAGAGATAACCTTATTGTTTCTTGCATAGTAGATACATTTCAACCTTTTTGGAAATTTTTTTTAAAAAATATGCGCAACATACAAAGGGAAACCTCTCTTTAGACTTTGATGATAAAAATCCGTATGGAAGAAGCGGCAAGGGAACAAGATGCACTTTTACAAATAGAATAAAACATCATCACATCAAAAGTAAATTTAATTGCTTCAAATAATGCAACTCTTAAAAATCACAAATATACTTCTTTGAATCCAAAGAATAAATAATTCAACAAACATAATGGTAGACCTCGCAAGAAAAATAATGGTCAAAATAACCAAACAAAATCAACAAGTTCAATATAAGGGATAGTGTTTTGTTTTTGGCAAGAGTCCACATATTTCTCGATTTTGCAGATTCCAGAAACATGATCCTAACCCTAAGACAAATGTTACTGAATAAACTTTTTTGGTGCTGATTACCGACGTAAACATGGTTAACAATGTTTATGGATGGTTGGTTGATTCTGGCGCAAACCGTCATGTCTATTATGACAAAGATTTGCTTAGAAAATATACTCATTTTGAGGAGCCTAAAACCATTATGTTTGGTTATTCTTACACAAATCAAGTGCTTGGAACGGGAGATGTTTAATTGTGTTTTACTTTTGTAATGGTATTAACTTTGAAAAATGTACTCTACACTCCTTTTGTGAGGAAATATTTGATGTCAAATTTTCTTCTTAATAAAGAGGGAATTAAATAGATTATTGAATCTGATCAATATTTAATTGTGAAAAAAAGGGTATTTTTGTGAGAAAGAGTTGTGCTTGTGATGGGATGTTTAAACAGAATGCTAAAACAATAAAGTTTCTACTTCTATTTTTATGCTCTGTTCTATAGATTTTTGGCATGCTCGTTTGCATCATATTAATGATCGCTATGATGGAATCATGAGTAGTTTAGGATTAATTCCAATGGTTAAAAATAATGTTGAAAAGTGTAGGCTTGTAGTAAATCCAAAATCACTAAAATACATCATTTTCAAAATTAAAGAAATTTATTTGTTAAAATTAGTTCATACAGATATTTGTGAACTTGGAGGAATTTTATCTAATGGAGGTAATAGGTATTTTAAGTCATTCGACCCAAATTTCATTGCTCTAACCATGATTCTAACCCTTTTCGAGGCAGTTCCAGCGTGCCAACCATGGACCACACCTACGGTCTGTGGTTTTAACCACGGGTCATGGGTGGCCAACATAGATTGGCACCTGAAACTTCGGGAAATGGTATTCTAATGTTTCTCAAATCCTAGGTGTTACAATGGTTTGTTGAGTTTCTGAATGATTCTAACACTTCCTAATGGAGTTAGCAGAAGCTTTCTTAGAGAGAAAAATTGTCAAGCTCAGGGACAACGTCCAGAACTTTGAAGAGTGGGAGGTAAACCTCTACCTAATACATCTTTGTTGTTCTGAAAATTGTTACTAAAATTCCCATCACATGGTGTTCGGGTAATTTTATGTTGTATTTCTTATATTATTTCTTCGATTAAGTCAACAAAGGTGTGGCTGATCAACCTATTCAAGGTATGCTAATGTGACAACCCTATGATGTAGCAATATTGTTTCTAGATGATATGACAAAGATCAATCGAGCATGTATACTACAGAGGTTTAGTATCTTCTATAAAATGGAGAATGATTAAGGAACAAATTGAGTAGAAAAATGAGCTTGATGAAAACATGCTTAAAATGATGACACATCTTAATTTTTTGTACAAACATTTCGTGGGAGGTGGGAAATAAATTGAGAATTCTTATACTAACTACCAAAAATTTGGTGGAATTTAGGTTAGAATATGGAGTGAGAAACTAGTTGGAATTATTGGAGAGAGAAAGAAGTGGCAATCAGAGATAATGTGAGGATGAAAAAGATAGATTCGTTCCACCTGACGATCACCCGAAACAATAAGAACCATCTCAATCGGAGGAAAACCAAAGCGAATAGATGCTAACATGGATCTTAAATAAGGTTGAAGGGTTCGATAAAGTATTATTGAAAGTTTTGAAAATGACATTTCCAATTTGACTCAATTGGTTAATTCGCATTCCATAACAATCAAGCATCTGGAAACTCAAATGTGATAGATCTCTATTGATAAATACGCAAGGAAAAAGGTAAAATTGCCTAGTGAAACCATCCCAAATCAAAGAAATTATTGTTGATGAGTTAGAATTGTCTCGTGCCATGATATTAAAATAAAACCCTTTTTGGGAGGCAACCTGGAAGGACTCTAAAATGTAAATAGGACGAAATAGAGCCTCACATGAGTTTTATAAGTTAATGACTCATTAATAACATGAAAAAAAAGTTTTAAGATTTGGTTTAAAGTATTTTGAGGTCAAACGTCAAGAGACAACCAAGACGTTTGGAAACTATTCTTTTGTGTGCTAGTATGTTCTAGTGTGTATTTCATGTTTTGGTGTGTCATTTGGAGTTTAAAATGATCGAAGGTGACTCTAGTATTTAGATGTTCAAGTTTAAGGTTGAAACATCTGGGTACGACTCCCCAAGGACCACCCTAAGGGTCCTTTAGGAGGACCCAAAACATTGGCCAAAAAGCTGTAAAAATAGCTTGACCAATGACCCCAAGTGACGCCCCGTTGGAGGGTTGACCCCCCATTGGTTGGGCGTGTCTCCACACGTAGTCCTGGAATCTTATCCCCCATTTGAGGGAGCCTCATTACCATTCCATGGAGCTACAGGACGTTAATGTCAAGCTACCTATGATCCGTAGGTGGTGGTCGTGATCTACTGCATGCATGTTGTCAAGTGGCTCAGTCATATAAGGAGTGAATTGGTATATTCATCTCATATTCTAATTAAGTGGTGGACCGTTATTTTACCCATTTATGGGTTTTTAAGTTGGTTAAAACATAGAAACCCTAAATTAGAATTTATTATTCAAAATTAAACCTTTTACCTCCCAAATACATTATTTTAAGAACTCCATTGGAGGCCAAGCTCAAGCTCAAGCTAGGAGATGGGTTTTCAACTTATTTCTTGTTAAATTTTAGTGGGTATTAATTATACAATGTATGGTAACTCTTGATCCTTGGATAACCTTTCATTGAAGGATTTTTATCAAAGAGTGTACAAAGTGTTTCAATGATCAAATTTCCTAATTTTCAATCAAAGCATGGGTTCATTGTCTAATTGTTTTAAAAAACATTGTAATGATGAATCAATTTTTGCTCAAAGTTTTAAAGATGATATTAAATGTAATTCCTTGAATAACCCATGATCTTCCTAAACTCTCAATTTACCGTACAAATGGGTTTTGTGATCTTGATTGTATGTTAATTGAATGAAGCCTAGATTGTGATATATTGTTAATTCCTATTTTTGTCTTTAGATATTGATTATGAATTGTTTAGGATTAATCTATGATGATCATGGCTTGGAGAATTGATAAGTTGACATAACGTCTTGTCTATAGTATTGGAATTAATGTTGTATGGTTCGACCCACTTACGGTGGAGGTGTCACGACCCAAAACGGTCCGCGACTGGCACCCACACTTACCCTCCTATGTGAGCGAACCAACCAATCTAAACCTTAACATTTCAATGTATTATCAATAGAAAGTAATGCGGAAGACTTGAACTCATTAATAAAAACCAATTCAATAACTATTATTTTCCCCAAAATCTGGAAGTCATCACCACAAGAATATCTATGAACAAATTACTAAACTAAGAGTATTCTAAGAAGCTAAAATAACAAAAGCTAGTCCATGCCGAAACTTCAAGGCATCAAGACATGAGGAAGAAGATCCAGTCCAAGCTAGTAGCGTTAGCTCACCCTGAAATCCGGTGTAATGAAGACTTGCTAGAGTTACTGTTGAGTCGAAGATGACGGCACGTTTGCTGCACTCCACAAATAAACAAGAAGAAAACATAAAAAAAGGGGGTCAGTACAACCACAAGTACTGAGTAGGTATCATCGGCCAACTCAAAATAGAAAGCAATATATCTCAGATAACATCATAAAATCAACTAATATTCTTAACAGGTGATAGCAACAAGTATAAACATCATTTATAATATCACCGATCATATCTATGAGGACTCAAGCCTCCACACCATACTCTTTTGGGAATTAGGTTCATTAGATTAAGTATATTAACATCTTTTAAGATTCATTATCTTTATTCCTCTTGTGTCGGTACGTGACACTCCGCTCCCCTACTACTATGTGTCGGTACGTGACACTCCGATCCCCTACTACTATGTGTCGGAACGTGACACTCCGATCCCCTAATTCTACGTGCCGGTTCGTGACACCCGATCCCCTAAATCTACGTGTCGGTTCGTGACACCCGATCCCCTAAATCTACATGTCGGTTCGTGACACCCGATCCCCTAATTCTACGTGTCGGTTCGTGACACCCGATCCCCTAATTCTACGTGTCGGTTCGTGACACCCGATCCCCTAATCTTATTCTTATCAATTCATCAAGCCTTCTCTCTTACCAAGGCATCATCAATCTCATTACTTTTAGTTCATCAAGCCTTCTTTTATTCCAAGGCATCATCATTAACAAGAGATTAGGTTTTTATCAAGATTTGGGATTCAATAGCTTCATCATGCTTGTTTCATCACAATCATATATATAAAATCACATCATGCAAGCACACAATTAAGCATATAGAAGTCTTTATAATACTACCCAACACATATCATTCGCTATTAAGAGTTTACTACAAATAGCATAAAAACCATAACCTACCTCCACCGAAGAATTGCGATCAACAAGCTATCTTTCCAAGGCTGTATTCTTCCTTCTCCCTTGATCTATTCTCTCTCTCTCTCTTTGTTCTTTTTATTTTTCTTATTCCAAAACCTTCTTTCTTTTACCCTAGTAATCATATAATTAAGTATAAAAGATGGCACTAATAACCCACTAATTAACTTAAGGTTACCTCTTTTAACCCCCAAGTAATTAGACTTATTAACATTAACCCACCACTTTATAATTAAAGCAGGAAAAGTCCAAAACGCCCCTTAATAATTAACATAAATCCGACCCCAGCCTGGGATTGCGCAACCTGTGACGGGCCGTCGTGCCTGCAACGGTCCGTCCTGCAGGTCGTCGCAAGGTTCAGAGACTCAATTTCCACCAAAGAGTCTGTGACGGTCCGTCACGCCTGTGACGGTCCGTCCTGCCATTCCGTCGTGACGTTCAGAGAGTCGCTCTCAGTACCAAAATTTATAATTTCTAAGTGTTTTGGAACGAGACCCCCTCGACGGTCCTTCGTGACCATGACGGTCCGTCGTGGGGTCCGTGGCCTCAGCCAGTTTTCCAGAAATAAAAATCTGCTGCTCAAAACGACTAAACAGGTCGTTACAATAGATACCAATTTACCCATCGTTCGTCCTCGAACGATCATGAGAAGTAAAACAAGAGTGCAAAGAAGTACCTGAATCTGTAAACAGGTGTGGGTATCTTTCTTGCATATCTGCCTCCTTCTCCCAAGTGGCTTCTTCAACCGGTCGATTTCCATTGCACCTTGATGGATGCAATCTCCTTGACCTCAACTTGCGAACTCTTATCTAAAATAACAACAGGCTCCTCCTCATAAGACAAATTCTCATCAAGCAAAACTGAATCCCAACGGATAATGTAGTTTCCATCCCCATGGTATCTTTTCAACATCGACACATGGAATACCGGATGTACTCCGGAGAGTGCTGGAGGCAAGCTAATTCATAAGCCACCTCCCCTACTCGCTCAGAACTTCAAATGGACCAATATACTCGGACTAAGCTTACCTCTTTTACCAAATCGCATCACACCCTTCATGGGTGAAACCTTCAGCAAAACCTGTTCACCTTCCATGAACTCCAAATCCCTAACCCTTCGATCTGCATACTCCTTTTGCCTACTTTGAGCCGCTAAAAGATTTTCTTGAATGGATTTCACCTTTTCTGACGAGTCCCTCAAAAGGTCAGTACCCCAAGGTCTAACCTCGAATGCATCAAACCAACCAATGGGATACCTACATCTCCTCCCATACAATACTTCGAAAGGAGCCATATCAATACTTGAGTGATAGCTATTATTGTATGAAAACTCCGCTAAGGGTAAGAAGTTATCCCCATGGCCACCAAATTCTATCACACACGCACGGAGCATATCCTCCAATAATTGAATCGTTCGCTCAGACTGACCATCGCTCTGAGGATGGAACGCGGTACTAAGGTCCAACCTACTACCCAATTCCGCGTGCAATGTTTTCCAAAACTTAGAAGTAAACTGTGTACCTCTATCTGATATGATGGATAGTGGAACCCCATGCAATCGAACGATTTCTGAGATATAGATCTTGGCTAACTTCTCGGCATTGTAAGTCACCTTAACCGGAATAAAATGAGCAGACTTAGTTAACCTATCAACAATCACCCAAATAGAGTCGTACTTACCCATCGTCTTTGGAAGACCAACCACGAAGTCCAGTGCGATTCTCTCCCATTTCCATTCAGGAATGGGCATTCTCTGAAGTGTTCCTCCGGGCCTCTGGTGTTCATACTTTACTTGTTGACAATTTGGACATTTGGCAACAAACTCAACAATGTCGCGCTTCATTCTACTCCACCAAAAGTGTTACCTTAGGTCACGGTACATCTTGGTTGCACCAGGGTGTATAGAATATCCGGAACTATGAGCCTCTGTAAGAATACTGTGGATCAAATCATCAACACGGGGTACACATACCCTTCCCTTGATTCTCAAAACACCTTCCTCATCCATCATTGATTCTTTAGCCTCTCCTCGCAACACCTTATCTCGGATTCGGCTTAGTTTCTCGTCATCAAACTGTTTCCCCTTGATCTTGTCAAGAAAAGAAGATCTCGCCTCCACACTGGCCAACAATCCTCCCTTCTCATTTACTTCTAACCTCATAAAGTCATTAGCCAGAGTCTGAACCTCCCTAGCCAATGGGCATCTAGAAGCTTGCAAGTGAGCTAGACTTCCCATGCTTCCCGTCTTTCTACTTAAAGCATCCGCTACAACATTTGCCTTCCCCGGATGATACAAAATAGTGATGTCGTAGTCCTTCAGTAGTTCCATCCATCTCCTTTGTCTCAAGTTCAAATATTTCTGAGTAAAGACATATTGTAGGCTACGATGATCCGTATAGACCTCACACTTAACCCCATATAAATAGTGTCTCCATTGCTTTAATGCGAACACTACCGCGGCCAATTCCAAATCATGAGTTAGATAGTTACGTTCATGCACTTTTAATTGTCTTGAAGCATAAGCAATCACATTCTTCTCTTGCATTAGCACTTCACCCAAACCCCAATAGGATGCATCACAATAGACAATGAAATTCTTACCTTCCACTGGCAAGGTGACAATTGGGGCAGTAGTCAACAGAGTCTTGAGTTTCTGAAAGCTTTTCTCACACTCATCCGACCATACAAATGGAACATTTTGCTTAGTCAAGTTCGTCAGTTGGGAAGCAATAGAAGAGAATCCCTTGACAAATCGGCGGTTGTAGCTAGCTAACCCAACAAAGCTCCTTATTTCTGACACATTAGTAGGTCTTACCCAATTCTTCACTGTCTCAATCTTAGAAGGATCCACCATCACTCCATCCTTAGAAACCACGTGCCCCAAGAAGGACACTGCATCTAGACAAAACTCATACTTAGAGAACTTGGCATAAAGCTTTTTCTCCCTCAACATTTCCAATACCATTCTCAAATTCTCTTCATGTTCCTCCTTACTTTTAGAGTATATCAGTATATCATCAATAAATACAATCATAAAGAGATCCAAATATGGCTTAAAAATCCCGTTCATCAAACTCATGAACGCAGCAGGGGCATTCGTAAGACCAAAAGACATCACTACAAATTCGTAATGCCCATACCTGGTTCTAAAAGCAGTCTTTGGCACGTCCGTTGCCCGTATTTTCAATTGATGATAACTGGATCTCAAGTCAATCTTAGAGAAGACACAAGCACCTTGTAACTGATCGAACAAGTCATCAATGCGAGGAAGAGGATACTTGTTCTTTATGGTTACCTTGTTCAACTGCCGGTAGTCTATGCACATCCGAAAACTCCCATCCTTCTTCTTCACAAACAAAACCAGAGCATCCCAAGGAGATGCACTTGGTCTAATGAAGCCTTTGCTCAACAACTCTTGAAGTTGGGCTTTTAACTCTCTTAACTCCGCGGGAGCCATTCTATAAGGGGGTATAGAAATGGGACGAGTACCCGGTTCAAGATCAATACAGAAGTCAATATCCCTATCTGGTGGCATACCAGGAAGATCTGCGGGGAACACATCCAGAAACTCACGGACCACCGACACCGACTCAATCGAAGGTACTGGGGTAGTGTCATCCTTGAGATGTGCCAAGAAAGCTAAACACCCTTTACTAACCATTTTATTAGCACGAAGAAAGGAGATTATACACACCGGATTGGAAGTGTAGTCACCCTCCCACACTAACGGATCTGTCCCAGGCTTGGCTAACGTCACCGTTTTAGCATTACAATCCAAGATCGCAAATTGCGGAGAAAGCCAAGTCATGCCCAGAATTACATCAAAGTCAACCATTTCTAAGATAACCAAATCTACATAAGTGTTGCTCCCCATAAAGTTCACCAAACAAGACCTATATACCTTTTCAACTACCACAGACTCACCCACCGGAGTAGAAACACGAATAGGCATATCAAGTAATTCACAATGTAAATTTAGACCATTAGCAAATGAGGAAGATACAAAAGAAAATGTGGATCCAGGATCGAACAATATAGAAACCATGCAATCACAAACCAGAAGATTACCTGTGATGACAGCATCAGATGTCTCCGCCTCCGATCTCCCAGGGAAAGCATAACAGTGGGCCCTTTCGTTTGTTTGTCCGTTGCCCCTACCATGTTGTGATGTAGTGGATCCAGTTTGCCCATCACCCCGGCCGTTTTGGTGACCACCATTACCTCGACCACCACGTCCTCCAGAATGACGGCCTCTACCATGACCACCTCTACCTCTAGATATTGGGGGTTTATAACTCTTTTTGGGACAATTCCTCCTAATATGTCCAGTCTCCCCACATCCATAACACTCTCTGGAGTCGGGCATAGGTCTCTCAGAGAAGTGTTGACCGGTCTGAGGTGGACCCCAACTACAGTCTGTAGTGAAGACTGAATGGGTCGAACTGAGTAACCTCCGGAACCCTGTCCTCTAGAGTAAGAACCATTAAACTCACCTCCCTTTCGAAACCTCTTTGATGTCGATGCCATGGTGAATTCATCTGGCTTCACTCCTTCCACCTCTACCACGAAATCTACCACTTCTTGGAAGGATTTTGCCGTAGCCGCTACCTGTAAGGCTGAAATCCGCAACTCTGATCTCAACCCCTTCACAAAACAGCGAATCCGCTCTTGTGGACTGAAACATAGTTGGGTGGCATACCTGGATAATGCACGAAATTTAGCCTCATATGCCGTAACCGACATCCTACCTTGCTCTAGGCTCAAAAACTCATCCCTTTTCCTATCCCTCAAAGTACGGGGATATACTTTTCCATAAACAAGCTAGAAAATGATGCCCAAGTCATAGGTGGTGCCTCTGTTGGTTGACACTCAACATGTGACCGCCACCACATTTTGGCGTTCCCTTGGAACTGGTAGCTCACGAACTCAACACCAAACCGTTTTACTATACCCATCTTGTGTAGTAGCTCATGACAGTCAACCAGAAAATCGTAAGCATCCTCAGATTCTGCACCCTTGAAGACTGGAGGTTTCAATTTCAAGAACTTACTGAAAAGTTCATGCTGATCATTTGTCATTATAGGCCCAGTAGTCAGGCGTGGAAATGTGCCTATGTCCAATGAGGCATCCATACGAGGAGCCATAGTGGCTGCATGTTGTACTTCTGAAACCGGAGGTGTTGGTGCAGAAAACACTGGAGGTGCCTGACCCTGATCAGACAACCCACTAAGATAAGCGAGAACCTGATTGATCATTTCTGGGGTAGGTTGGGGTGGAAATCCTTCATTCTGCACTTGTTCATTCTCCCCATCCTCCCCTTCTCTTACCACTTCCTCAGTCGGTGGAGGAGTCACCGCCCTAGTACCAGATGGACTAGGTGCTCGTCCTCTTCCTCTAGAGGACGTCCTCCCACGGCCTCTTCCACGGCCTCTTGTCACTACTTCTCTCTTAGCTACAGCCCTAGTGGCTGGCTCAGACGCTTCTTGTCTTGCCGATGTTGGTGTTGGCGTAGTCGTTGTTGCTCTAGTCCTAACCATCTGCGAAACAGAGTGAAGATGGTCAGATACCAATTTGTATCACCTAGATACCAATTGGATCCAAGTAATAGCACGACAGAAGAAAGAAAGAATGAAGTTTTCCTAAAGTCTTATAGCCTCTCAAAGAGAAGTAAAGGCGTCCCCCTACCGTTCCTTAAGACTCTACTAGATCTGTTCTTGTGTGATGAGACCAACGAACCTAATGCTCTGATACAAAGTTTGTCACGACCCAAAACGGTCCGCGGCTGGCACCCACACTTACCCTCCTATGTGAGCGAACCAACCAATCTAAACCTTAACATTTCAATGTAATATCAATAGAAAGTAATGCGGAAGACTTAAACACATTAATAAAAACCAATTCAATAACTAATATTTTCCCCAAAATCTGGAAGTCATCACCACAAGAACATCTATGATCAAATTACTAAACTAAGAGTATTCTAAGAAGCTAAAATAACAAAAGTTAGTCCATGCCGGAACTTCAAGGCATCAATACATGAGGAAGAAGATCCAGTCCAAGCTAGAAGCGTTAGCTCACCCTGAAATCCGGTGTAATGAAGACTGGCTAGAGTTACTGTTGAGTCGAAGATGACGGCACGTTTGCTGCACTCCACAAATAAACAAGAAGAAAACATAAAAGTAGGGGGTCAGTACAACCACAAGTACTGAGTAGGTATCATCGGTCAACTCAAAATAGAAAGCAATATATCTCAGATAACATCATAAAATCAACTAATATTCTTAACAGGTGATAGCAACAAGTATAAACATCATTTATAATATCACCGATCATATCTATGAGGACTCAAGCCTCCACACCATACTCTTTTGGGAATTAGGTTCATTAGATTAAGTATATTAACATCTTTCAAGATTCATTATCTTTATTCCTCTTGTGTCGGTACGTGACACTCCGCTCCCCTACTACTATGTGTCGGTACGTGACACTCCGATCCCCTACTACTATGTGTCGGAACGTGACACTACGATCCCCAAATTCTACGTGCCGGTTCGTGACACCCGATCCCCTAAATCTACGTGTCGGTTCGTGACACCCGATCCCCTAAATCTATGTGTCGGTTCGTGACACCCGATCCCCTAATTCTACGTGTCGGTTCGTGACACCCGATCCCCTAATTCTACGTGTCGGTTCGTGACACCCGATCCCCTAATCTCATTCTTATCAATTCATCAAGACTTCTCTCTTACCAAGGCATCATCAATCTCATTACTTTTAGTTCATCAAGCCTTCTTTTATACCAAGGCATCATCATTAACAAGAGATTAGGTTTTTATCAAGATTTGGGATTCAATAGCTTCATCATGCTTGTTTCATCACAATCATATATATATATACACATCATGCATGCACACAATTAAGCATATAGATGACTTTATAATACTACCCAACACATATCATTCGCTATTTAGAGTTTACTACGAATAGCATAAAAACCATAACCTACCTCCACCGAAGAATTGCGATCAACAAGCTATCTTCCCAAGGCTGTATTCTTCCTTCTCCCTTGATCGATTCTCTCTCTCTCTTTGTTCTTTTTCTTTTTCTTATTCCAAAACCCTCTTTCTTTTACCCTAGTAATCATATAATTAAGTATAAAAGATGGCACTAATAACCCACTAATTAACTTAAGGTTACCTCTTTTAACCCCCAAGTAATTAGACTTATTAACATTAACCCACCACTTTATAATTAAAGCAGGAAATAGTCCAAAACGCCCCTTAAATAAATTAACAGAAATCCGACCCAGCCTGGGATTGCGCAACCTGTGACGGGCCGTCGTGCCTGCGACGGTCCGTCCTGCAGGTCGTCGCAAGGTTCAGAGACTCAATTTCCACCAAAGAGTCTGTGACGGTCCGTCACGCCTGTGATGGTCCGTCCTGCCATTCCGTCGTGACGTTCAGAGAGTCGCTCTCAGTACCCAAATTTCTAATTTCTAAGTGTTTTGGAACGAGACCCCCTCGACGGTCCGTCGTGACCATGACGGTCCGTCGTGGGGTCCGTCGCCTCAGCTAGTTTTTCATAAATAAAAATCTGCTGCTCAAAACGACTAAACAAGTCGTTACAGGAGGTGTTTACTTCTTGTCTATCTATGCATGTTTTTCTCATGGCCTTGAGGGCAATAGAAGAACAGTGATTTGTAATTATGATGAATATGTGTATGAAGGTGTGCTACGAAGTTTATGTATGTAGTCCTCAATGTTAATAACATGATTAAAGTGTATTGATAATGTGAAGTATAATTTTAATGAGAACGTTAGGGTAAGGTATTTTATACATGCTTGATTATGAAAGGCACTATTATGGAATGACCCCTACCTACATGACCTCTATATTAATTGTGATCTTATACATGTTAGGAGTTATATTTTCAAGTGCTGAATGTGTGTATGTATCCTATAATGAAGGGTGGGTGTGTGGTCTAGAATGCCTTAAGGTATTATATGTGGATTGTTCATGAAATGGGTATAATTTTAACGTGTTGTGATCCCTTGAAGGGAAGTTCCCTCAATAAGGAGTGTTGGAGAATGTGGTAAATAGTGAGAGTTTAAAGTTGCTCTTTTGTATTAGTAATGCTTAGTTTTTCTTGTGTTGGATTGAAGTTCTTATTTAGGCTTACTCCTAAGAGGGGAAGATATTGTGTTTAATTAGCAATGTAATTCTGAAGTTATGCTTGTAATGAAAGAACCCATATGAATAACTTGTTAGTTCCAATATGAACCCACCCTAAGGATGGAAAGCGGAAGAATGGATGTTATTCCATGAGTTGGGGTTGTGTTGTGCTTTACGGTTCACTTAGAGGGATGTGTGTACCACCTAGTTCACGTGAAGAGTGTAAGTGTTGAGAAACTTCAAAGAGGTTGGTCATCTTTTAAGATTGATCTTAAGTATGGTCATTCTAGTAGGGTTCTTAGATAACACCTAGAAAATTTTGGTTGGTAAATTCTACCAAAAATAGATGACAATGGTGGAAATAGTCTGGAAGTTGTCTTGCTCTATGTTTTTAGAAAAAGAAAGAGGTTCCATGGCAAAAACTCTTTTATGTTCCCCTAAGGATTTAGCTAGAGAGGATTGTTACCTTAAGTCTCTATAGCAAGTGGTAGTGGATATTAATAGTTCCAACATGTATTTTATGCTTTAATAGAATCCAGGATTTCTATGGTTCTAAGATTCAGGGTATTTCCCTAAAGACTATAGATGAACTACCTAAAGTGATGAACCTTGTAGGATTAAAATCATGAACTACTTATCTTTTATGACTTGGTAGTAGGATTTTATGAAATTATGGGGTTATCCTTCGTATTCATGTGTTTAGTCATGGCCACAAGTGGTTGAATAGTATAACCCAACCTAGTTCTTGTGAGCCTTCTAGGGATATTAATTTTAATGAATAGTGGTGCTTAAGTTGTACATATGGATGTTTTCTTAAAAGGTAAGGAATATGGAGGTTTTGCCTTTACTTGCTTCGACCACAGAATTTAAGGGTAGTCGGTGGTAAAGAGTTAATTAAGCTCACCCCAAGTTGGGGATAATGTGCCTAGATGGTACAGTTTTGAGTGCCCTTAATATTCCTACATTGAACTTCCTTGAACTTCTCCTTCTTTAGAACTACTTTGGCTGATGGATGTGAAAAGCTGACTAATTTAAATCCTCATTTCGTATTACATGAATTAATTAAGCTCACCCCAAGTTGTCAGTATAAGTTGCATGTTCTCCATATGTTATGCATGTCTTTGATGACATTATGTTATGCATGTTTTAGAAGAATCTTATTACATGTAAATGGACATTTTGTAAATTACACGTTTCGCATGTTGTTGTGGATCTTAATATGGTGAATGCACATTTAAATTTATGAGGTGGTTTAATGAACATTCTTGTTTGTACTTTTGATGTAAGGACATTTTGGCCCCATATTGAGGTGTTGAGCATTCTTTAAATGACAAAAGGTAAATTCCATTTATGAGTATGTGATTTTTTGTTGTTTGGATGTGTTGATGTAGCCTTACTCTTAAGAAGTGATGGTGTTCCTAGCCAATATTATTGATGTGTACCTATGAGTTATAATAATTTCCCTAAATGATGCATCTTCATGAAAACTAGGGTTATGCAAGAAATTGAAATATTTTGAAATAACTTTCTAATGTTGTAATGTGTTTGGTATGATCTGTCATTTTGTCTTCATGAGAAAGGAAGTATGAGCATACTTTGGTTAGAAGTTGAGAATTTCTCCTAAAATGTTCATAAACTTTGTGAAATGTTTGCATATGATCTTTATGATGGAATATGAGTATGTTAAGGAAAAGGTAGCTCCTCCTTAAACATAACTAAACATGGTAATATCATATATGTCAGTATTTTACCTAAATGATAAGATTTGTAGTTGATCTACATTGCTTGTGATTTATGTGCATTTAAAATGAGTTATTTATTTGACTCAGGAGTTGTAATGTTGATCATATCTATGTGTAATTTAAAAGTTATTGCATAGTGGGCCTTACGATGAGAAAAATGGGTAAAGTCATGTCATGATTAGGAGAAGGTAGTTCCTCCTATGAACATGAGAATTGTTTATGTGATTGATGTATTATGAGTTGGTGGATCAAGTTCCTACTAACTTGTGTTGCAATAAGGGAATAATGATATGATGTTTGTATTTCGTGTAAGTTTTGTGAATTGAATATTATGTAGCATTAATGTTGTGTGTTGTGAGCTTCTAGTTGGGTCATTGAGTCCTTGAAAGTGTTTTTAGTGTCATTTGAGGACGAATGTTCCCAAGATGGGGATACTATAATGACTCTCCAAATGAAATAGGGTGAACTAGAGCCTCCCATGAGTTTTATTCTTTAATAAATTGTTATAAGGTCAGAATAACTTTTAATAGTTGTTTTAAAGATTTTTGAGGTCAAACGTCAAGGGACAACCAAGACGTCTGGAAACTAGTCTTTTATGTTCAAGTGTGTCGTTAATGTTTTGGAGTGTTGTTTGGAGTCTAAATTGACTTTAGGTGACCCTAGTATCTAGATGGTTGTGTTTAGGGTCAAAACACTTGGGTATGACTCCAAAGGACCACCATAAGGGTCCTTGAGGAGGACCCAAACATTGTCCAAAAATCCTATAAGACGGCTTGACCAACGACCCCGACTGACGCCCTGTTAGAGGGTTGAATCCCCGTAGGTGGCTCCACACTTAGTCATGGGATCTTAATTAAAATTTGACGGATCCTTAGTCCTATTCAACAGAGCTGCAAGACAATGGCGTCATGCCACCTAAGGTCTATTAGTTGTGGTCGTGAGCGGCTACTTGCAGGTTGTCAAGTGGCTCGGCCATTTAAGGGGTGAATTGGTAAATTCACCCCACTTTCTAATTAAATGGTGGACTGTTATTTTACCTATGTTAGGGTTTTTTAAGTTTATTAAAACATAGGATCCAAAATTAGAATTATTCTCAAAATTAAACCCTTTCCTCCTGAATAGATTCTCTCAAGAACTCAATTGGAGGCCAAACTCAAGATCAAGCTAGGAGATGGGTTTTCAACTGATTTCTTATTCAATTATTATGAGTCTTCAATCTTTAAGGTATGTTAATTCTTGATCCTTGGATAACCTATAATTCAAGGATTTCTATCAAAGATTTTTCAAAGTGTTTCAATGATCAAATTTTCCAATTTCCAATCATTGTAAAAAAAAAAATCAAAGTCGTTGTAATGATGAACCAATGTTTAATCACGGGTTTTATGATGATGTTCAATAGAATTCCTTGAAGAACCTATGATCTTCCTAAACTCTCAATTTAGCTTATAAAGTGGGTTTTCTGATCTTGATTGTATGTTAATTGAATCAAGCATAAATTGTGATATATTATTGAATCCTATTGTTATATTTAGCTATTGCTTATGAATTGTTGAGAACTGATCTATGATGATCGTTACTTGGAGAACTGGTAAGTTGACCTAACTTCTTTTGTATATTATCGGAATTGATGTTGTATGGTTTGATCCACTTATAGTGGAGTTTTTTTACTTATTGTCTATCTATGCATGTTTTGATCATGGATTGGAGGCCAATATATATAAAGTTATTTTTTATTACGATGAATATGTGTATGAAGGTGTGCTATGAAGGCTATGCATCCAGCCCTCAATGTTCGTATCATGATTAAGGTTTATTTATAATGTGAAGAAATTTTTTAATGAGAATGTTAGAGCAAGGTATGGTCTACTTGCTTGATTGTGAGAATTACTATTATGGAATGACCCCTACCTACATTACCCCTATATGAATGTGTGATCTTATATATGTTAAGAGTATCTATTCAAGTGTTGAATGTTTTTATAACTCCTATGATGAAGGGTGGATATGTGGGGTAGAATCCCTGAAGGCATTATAAGTGGATTGTCCATGACTTGTCTATATTGTAAATGTGTTGTGGTCCCTTTAAGGGAAGTTCCCCCAATAACACCCGATGTATATTAGTATTATAGTCAATTAATAATATATCGACTCCTGAATCTTATAATACATCCACTGTGAATTTGATTTTTTTGAAGTTTGAAGATAATGTGTCTAACAAATTTAAGAATGTATAATAACATCCAATCTGAGTTTGGATGATTTAACTAATGTATAAGAAAGTGAGATAGGATTTTAAAAATATTGATATTTTAAATGAGTATATATTATACTTACCTCTACTTCCTCTACATCATCATCCTGATTGGTTATGAATTGTTTTTTGTTATAATGTTACATTCAATGAGTAATATATCATATGCATAAACTTATACTATTCACTTCCTTTACACGAAAATCTCGTGTGGATGTAGGTTCTTATACACTTTCTCTACATCTTTGATTGTTTCATGTATCAGTATCCTATGTAGATTAGTGTATGGATCAAATAATAATGAATCAACATTTGGAACTTATATTACATTAGTTATGAATAAGAAAATTTTGAAATTTAAATTTAAACATAATGTATCTGATACACTTATGAATGTATTATGAGATCTAAGTTGAACTTGGATGATTGATATAATGTATAAAAAATTGTTAGACACTTAAATGAGTATTTGATACTTCAAATTAATGTATCGGGTTTTTTTACCTCTCTATCCTTCTGTTCTTTTACGTGTGTTTGTTCTTCAGCCTATACATCATCATTTTTACGGAGGTCGTTGTTGGCAAACTCCATATCAATAGGAGACATTGGTTGTTCACAAAATTATATGTAGTTTGGGGTTGATTAACATGGACTTCTATGACTAGATTTTCTTCCGTGATTGGAATATATATTGGGTAAATGTTCTTCAATCCAAAAGCACCACATTATACAAAAATACCTTTACGAAATAGTAAATATATGATAAAGAACAAGAACCTTCCATTTTATCTTACTAGCTGCTTTTATCAGATCTCTGTGGTTATTTTTTATTAAGACTTCTAAATCATAAAACTTTTTATCCACCCTTAAACACAATCAAATGAGTTAATATGAATTTTAATGTAGAACATTTAATATTTCAATAATAAATATGGGAATTACTTACATATTCCTTTTTATATTTCTTAACTTCTTCGATATCTGGAATATCTTTATTTTCATTACGTTCAAAAGAAGGATTATGAAGATAGCGGACATTCCCAGTAGAATTTGGAATAGATAATGACTATTTCTGTAATACGGGACACTCTTCTAGTTGTTCCCTGCACTACTTTTTGTTTGGCCAAATCAACGCTTTTTCTTCTCTTCGGGGATGGTGTAGATGAGGTACTGGATACACCTATTGCTCTACTCAAAATATGATCAAGTAATTCTAAGGAAAAATCCTCAAATCCAAGATGTCTCTTGATATTACATGTATAGGTGTATCACGTACAATGTTCAGAATAAGACACACCCATAATGTCAGACATTTCTAGTACAACCATTTACTGTTGAGTCTTTTATATATTGGTACCAAATCCAAATTTTAAAGTCTATATAACAAGAAAAGTCGCAACTTGAGATATAAAAATGTTCATTACCTCTATAAAAATACTAGAAATAAACATGTCAAATTTGTCCTTGACACCGACAACTCGCAAGTTGCATATTCTAGGAATGTAGTCTCCCTCTTTGATGAAAACTTTATCCACAACAACTTGTGTACATTCATATGTCCATATATACATTTAGATCATATAACATCCCACCTAAATGATACATCTATTTTACTTTGGTTCTCTCTTGCTTCCTTGTTTTCATTAACATGGAGAATGTGAGCTTTCCCCATAGAAAATGTTGATAAATACCATATTCAATCATTAAAACGTCATTAACGTTGATATGTGGCGCAACCATTTGTGAGAAAACAAATATGTTAATAAAGTAAATAAGTCCCATCTGGAAAGCATCCTGGCTGTTGTTCCAACCACCTTAACAAAAACAAGATATAAATCGTCCTTTGTGTACACCATTTCCATTTAATAAGTCAATGAAATATCTTTGAAAAAGCTTGTTCGAGGTAAAATCTAGATTTTAATGTCAGTTGGATTGTCTGTGCAATACAGTCCGGTTATTATTGTGAATTCCTTTATACTAAAAGGGAATATGTTCCCATTTGCATGTCGAATATTGACATTCAACATCACTCGACTTATATCGCCGATTGAACCCACATGCCAAAATCTGAAAAGATATAAATTGAATTCAAAAAGAGAAAAGGGTATCCTGATATCATAGACTCTGGGTTTTTGAAATGAACTTCTGTTCTTCTATGTTTAGTAGATTTTGGAGCCTAATTTTTTAGGGAGAGTGGATTAGACGTATTGTGAAGACATGGATTTTGTTACCCATCGTATGAAGAATATAATTGGTAATGTTTTTGTGCTTTTCATTATGAGTAGATAAAACCACTATTCTTGGGGTGTGACTATGTGATAAATTTCTCAAATTAACTTATGGGTATTTATAATTATTGACTTGATTGTTGTTTTAAAGTGGGTTTTCTTTCTAGTTGTGTTTAAAATTTAAGAATCGTTGTTAATACAGTTCTATATTAGTATTGTTTGCTTTCTTGAGAAAAAGGTTTCAGAATTAAGGTTATCAATTGATGATTGTTGTGATTGTTTGTTATGGATTCATCTCAAGAGAGTGAATCCTAATTTGATCCTACTCATCTAGCTCAAGAGAGTAGGTAAATTTATAACTTCTTCCTTGTCGAGGTTCGAGAGAAATCGCTTTATTCGTAATAGTTGATCGAGAGGTAACTGTTGCATCTAAAGCCTAGCCTACGCATTAAGAAGCAACGATTTTCAATTATTCGTAATAACATGTATAGTTTGTTTGACAATTAATTGGTCACATCTCCAAGGATTCCTCTCTACTAGACTACATTCTTGTGTTTGTAATTGTTGCTTCACAATTCTAAACTCCTCATTTGACACTTGTCTCATCCCTAAATATTTACTTTAATTTCTCAGATAATATTTTATTCCTACAATCGTTCAGAACACACCTTTCACTTCATAATTGAATTCTATATTATATCGCTCCTTGTAAGATCGACGCCTACTCTTTATTGGGTTTATACTAGATTGTGATCACCTACACTTAGTATTGAATGTAGTGTAGTCGAGCGTTATAAGCCACCACGTTGTCCTTCCTTGGATGCGACAAGATAGTAGTGTCATAGTCCTTCTCTAGATCAAGACATCTACACTTCCTCAGATTAAGAACTCTCTGAAAATGTTGTAAGACTATGATAATATGTGAAAACCTCACAATGAACTCCATATAGATATGTCACCATACCTTAAGCACAAACACTTCTGCAACTAACTCTAAATCATAGGTGTGGTATTTAATATCCCGCCCTGAGGATACCCCTAGACGTAAACACGGGACCTAGTGTCACATCCAGAGAGTACACCCTAGAATATATGACACTCTCGGAGCACAACCGGCGTACTTGACCTCTCGAAGGTCTTATACATGCCATTTGGTATCGTTCATCGCATATACATAGTGAAATGCAATGCGGAATTAAAGGTTTTTAAAAATAATTTTATAGTCTTCAAAATCTCTTTCATATAAAATTTATAGGAAATACTAGGAATCATTTTATCAAATCTTAGACACAACAATACTTGGAACAAGGCCTATAGACAATATAAATATAGTACCTAAGTATATTACAATACTTCAATAAGATAAATAAAAGACATGTATGCCCTCGAGTCAAATTAGGACATATTTCAACTACACTTGAATGGTGCTACGATCCAAGTCTTTCTTCCCAAATGCTTCTCACCTAATACCCATTTTAGAGATAGATAAAAGCATGGAATTAGTACAACCAGATGTACTAAGTATGACATAATGCAGAAAAATCTTGAAAACAAACATCTATTGGAAATATACATCTTTTTCATTTAAATATCATAATATTATCGTAATGAAAACAATTAACACCTTAGAAACACATAAAAAATTCATTTAGTCAAATTATCACATTTTTATAAACACATCACAGTGACCTCAACTCACTGTACAATGAACTTCTTCAGTGTTACAGTGAAGTTGTTTACTTTCACCTAAGACACCTTCTAGCATGTAATTATCCCACTAAAAGCTATACTAAGACTCACTTAAGCAACACAAAGAGAGACTGCTCATACACCCTCTGTAAGCATGCCTAAATGATCCTCAAGACTGCTTATAATGAGACACATACACACTTACCATACGCCAAACACATAACATGTATAATATGACATTCTCCTTAGCAAGGCTATCAAAAGACTTACTTCCATACTCCGAGAAGAGAATGACCAAACACTCTCTTAAAGGTTACCTAAATAATCCTTAAGGCTACCTAAGTTGAGATCATCACTAAAGAATCAACCAATTTCCCTAACTAGAGTCATTCTCAAGTCTTCCCTAAATAAGACATGAAGAGATCATACCTTATGCCCTCTTCACACGTTATATAACGAATCCTTGAGTCACTCTAGATTAGGTACTCCTTCATTTACATGTTTTCTAACATAAGTCATTATTTCATTAGTTCATTAAGAGACATTACTCACATACAGGACATTCAAGTAATGGTCTTGGAGAAGACCTACGGAATCTCTCCAACATCTTCAAATCCTATTGTGCAATGTCTAGATAGCGTCCCATACCACCACCTAAACTTCATAGATTTTCTCTAATGCTAATATGTATCAAACATGATGAGAATATGTAATAACCGACATAGACCATGGTAACAAAATATGGAATCGGAGTTCTAACCTAATCCGATGAAGGTGTTCTACTTGCCAATGGTAGAACTTACACATATCCCATGTAGGAAAATGATTAAGGAATATAAAGGGCTTACTTTGTATACTAGCCTCATCCTTTAACAATAACTACTTCCCTTAACATAGTCAATTGGTGCTAGCCTTTGTTCTCATAGAGTAATTCACATTAAAGGTTCATACAAAAGAGTTTCACATCAAGTTCATAACCCAATTAAATTTACCCTACAAAAGAAGTCCCCTAGGGCTTCCTTACAATGGCGACAAGAATTTCATAATGAATTAGATAAGGATTGATATGATGTCGTTCCAGCCAACCAACCTTAAGTCCATCATTCATTACAAGAAGGATACCATTACGTCTTTCGACTTCAAGTTTAATAACCTTACCACTAGGTTCAAGGTTTAATATAAAGGACCCTCTTAACATCATTCAAGGTCTCATGTTATTCATACATTAAATACTAAGAGATTTAGCATCCTAAGTCAAGACATCACATATTCACTTTCATACATGCATCAAGTAAGGGACACAATTCTACCAAGACAAGAAACAACATAATTCACTTTACCACATATTACATGTCATTCTAGAAGCACATAGGAACAACCATTATCATCTTTAAGTCATCTTATACACTAATATATTATGTTCAATATAACAATCATAAACTCATATAGTCGAGTAGGAACAATCATGCATCAACTCTAAAACTACACACATGAACACATAGTCATAGTCTAACATGATCACCTAAATAGCATAAATAGAAGAAACACACACTTTCACATTACTTCACATATACGTAGGTATGATCATACTTAACATAATCAACTACATCAGTCATAATAATCCTTCAAGTAGTTGCTGACAAGGCCATGATCATCATAATACTTAAATTAACGTCGAGAAGTCCACATCAATCACATAACACCGCAACCATAAGTGGACCATACCAACAACAACATAATTGAAGAGACATAATACATAAAACAAAAAGAAATAGTGTGGCGTACCACCAATCCATTCTTTCCACTTCAATCCATGTTTTAATCATCCAATTCAATACTATAAGGACCTTACCCATGGCCATGAACATCAATTCAATGCATAAATCATAATACTCTGTGAATCTAAGTCAAATAAATATATATATTATCAATCTAAGACCAATTAGACATCAATTGAATATAATTCTTACATCATTAGATAGCCCATAGAAAACCACATTAAAATTCATAAGCATTAAGACAATATCACTTAACCCATAAAGTAGTCAAAAACTAGATTTCATGAATTTCATGGGTTCATAGTTGATTGAGATAAAATTATCTAATTAACAGCAATTAAATCAATATTCATTGATTAAAAACCTTTATTCAAGAACCCATGTATAGTTCATAAAATTGGACAAGTTCATCTTTGAAAACTTTGGAGAACTTCTTTCAATTTGTGCTCGTCGATGAATAGAGTTTCAAGGATAAAAAACCATACCTCAATGAATCTAACCCTACAATTGATGAAGAACCTACACTCAAATCTTAAATCCAATATCTTCCTTGAGTTTTGGGTTCAGTGGAGTTCTAAGGAATTTCTAACGGATTTTGGGATTCTGATTTTGAAGAATGAATTCTTCTAAGTGTTAAAGACTTATGAACATGTTTAAAATACCCAAAAATCATTAAGGTACAGACAAACTTTTAATTTGGACATGGGGTGAATTTACAAATTCACCCTTCACTTAACACTGACTGCGCAGGAAACACAGCCCTCACAGGAGGAATATCATCAACGACTTGTCCCTTGACCAAAGGACCATCCTGTTGATCCGTGGTTTTGGGACTGAGGCTGGTATTTGGCTTCTCCTTCCCCACGCCTAAGTTTACACCAATGGACCCTCACCTACTAGGTGTCGACTGACCCACTTCACGTCGATTGCCTCCGTATGTTAGGCTATCTTGGGCAGTCTTGGCTCAATGAAGGGTCGTTCCTCAAGGAACCTTGGATGGTCCTTGGGGATGTTTGCCCGGACGTTTCCAACCCAAACAAGCTCCTATATGAGTTTAGGGCCTCTCACATGAATTTCATCAGAAAAGAACACGTAAAACTTGATGAAACATGCTTAGAAACACAAGGTCATTTCAAGGCAAACCTTTTGAACGTCATGGACGTTCTTTGACGTTTGACCTCCAAACTTCACGAAACCTGACACACTGCCCATATATACCATAATAACTCATTTATTGACATCATAACCTCATTAATCACACTTAAACACATAAAACCACATATGAGGAACATAGGTGACTTAGTCATCAAACATCATAGTCGTCCCTTGACGTTTGACTTCCAATGCACCTAAACTCTTAGACAGTGCCTCAATACAACATAATAGACCAATTTAAGACCTTATACCATCATGACAACCACATGAGGCTCTACCTTCACCTAAGTCATTTTTGGGATCTTACACCTAGGATCACGAGTGATCCCAAGATAACCTTGAGCTATCATATTATAAGCATACTGATAATAATAAAATAAAATTTAAACTATGCGGAAGCTTAAACCATGAAAACTAAAATAAAGGTAATACCAAATACTAATTTGAATATAAAGTAACTATGAGTTTTATAACAAGCGAAAGTTAAAACTCAAATCTAAAATTGAATTTAACTATGTCTAAATAAAAGCCTCTAATTGACTAAACATAGTAGGACATTACCCCAGCTAATTCTGAAGAACCTAAAATTGAAACACAAAAAATAATAGAAAACATGTCTATCGTCCTAGAAGAATGAGGACTCACTAGAGATATTTCTGAACTAGAGATTGGGAACTAATCTATGTGTGATATGAATGTTGCGTACCTGAACCAACATCATGACAAGATGTAGCACAGAGTATCTGTCAATACTTGAAGGGCACTGAGCATGCATTATAGGATAAAGTTGAACAATATATAGATTACTAAATAAAGCATATTGAGCCCTAATGTAATCTGAACATGATGAAACTTTTGAAATATACTAAATTGAATATAGTGGCCAAGTACATAACATGCAGAAACTAAGTATTGAAATGTTATTTAACCTAGTTAAATATGCTAAAATCTGAATGTGGGAACCACTAATAATCGACATAAAACTACATCACCTAAATGTGGAGTGCAACGTATATGGCCAATGGAAAGGACCCAATATACCTTGCCAAGGGTATAAAGGCACTACTAGTGTGATCACTAAATATGATTCCTATAGAGGGGACTTACAAACCTACTAAGGAATGTAGTTTTGGGACTTTGAGGGTGACTTAACCTAGTCCAACTCGGTATTAAGCATATTCCCACCCAATATATGTAGGATACAACACAACTGAATTATAATTGATAGCTCATTGTTTTGATATGCTAATTAAAAACACAACATTAATTTACTGATAATGAAACATTTGGAATTAGAGTCATGTATATCTGTTTATCTGTCCTAGCTAGTGTAATTCATGAACTAAACGGATCAACAAAACTAGGATCCTGAAATTCATGCAAGGATCTAAGCAACAATGCTACAAAAACATGATAATCTTATTAGGAATATTCTAACAACTCATAATAATTTCTAACATTTAAGAAGCCATAGTTCTTGATAATATGATAGTAATCAAGAATCTTACTGAATTCTTAAGACCTAATTGATGAAAGAAACCTAGTAATGAAATCCCACATATCTAGTGATGAATTCCATGGACAAATCTTATGATTTTGGGGCTTAAACTGAAGAAAAATGGTTCCATTTTTGGAGAGTCTTTGGTCAAATTTTTGCAGAATGAATTGACTATGATAAGTTCTGATTAAGTTAGTAGGACAAAGCTGACTAAAACTACGTT
The DNA here is from genome assembly GCA_027704765.1 of Solanum habrochaites. Classification (NCBI taxonomy): domain Eukaryota; kingdom Viridiplantae; phylum Streptophyta; class Magnoliopsida; order Solanales; family Solanaceae; genus Solanum; species Solanum habrochaites. Next base: position 13,569,206 of record JAKWJA010002498.1, read on the forward strand.
GATTAGGGTTAAACGACATAGTTTAATTGTCCAACGCATACAGGAAAATACCAAATGATTCCTGACTTAAAAAGTGTTAGGGCCCCCGATGGGCCTGACTAACAAACCGTGGATGGACCGATGGTCCATCCTAGTTATTCGTCAAATGACAAAATCCACAGACCTGGACCACTTCCCTTGGTGTAACCTACGTTCATAGGTCAAGCCTGGTTCGTGCCTTTGCTAGATTTTCTAGGGTTCATGAGATGGATTTTAGGTATCCAACCACTGACCCAACCTACGGTCCATAGGCCTCCGTATGGTCCATAGGTGGCACCCATTGGTGGCATCTTTAACTTCTAAAAAGTCTGATGGTTGTTCTTTCGAGGATACAAGGTATTACATCATCTACACCTTGAGTTCTTTAGTCCTTGAATTAAGACTAAACTAGCTAAATATGGAGGAAAAGAGGTGCAACCTCTACCACTAAGTACTGGAAATTGAAATCTACTTGAATTAAATTCAAAGAACATGCAAAATTGCTCAAAATGCAAAACTAACTGAAAGAATATGATACTATGGGTTAATTCATGCAACAGTAAACTGAGAGACTAGATAGGAACTATAACCTGAGGCTGAAATAGAATCCAAAGAAAATAGAGGAGGATACTTGGCATTTCTGCTTCTGCTCCCAAGTAACTCACTCTACGGATTGACTCCTCCTCAAAAACATAACTGAAGCGACCTCTTGGTTTCTCAACCTTCAAACGTAGTGATCAATAATTTCAACTGACACCTCTTCATAAGTGAGACTACCTTCAAACCCAAACTTTCTAATGTCACTAAATATATTTGATAACTCACACACTTCTTCTACAAGGATATGTGAAAGACTAAATGGACTGTTTGTAGCTCTCCTTGCAACTCTTACTCATAAGAGACTTTACACATATTTTTCAAGATCTTGTAAAGACCTACATATCAGGGAATGAGTTTCACGATCCGCAAGTACCCCCTAGAAGTTAGGTAGAACCCTTGGGTCATGACAGGGCGTACTTGACCCTTTGGGGTCTTGTACAAGCCCTTTAAACAGCGTTCATTACATAAGATATGAAAGTAGTGCGGAATTTAAAACTTTTCACGACATTCAATATAAAAAGGAATTCTTTCATAAATACTAAAAAATCTCATCTAACAAGCCAAACTTAAAGACACGACATAATATTTTAGGGACACGACCCTTAAAATTAAAAGAAATACATAATAAGTCTTAACATAAAGAAACTAAGAATATAGGAACTATGCCCTTGGATATATGAGGACATACTTTGTCTTAAGAGAAACTTTCCCAATTTTTGCCTTCTAGACTTCAATCTTGCTTCCAAAATCTATAGTCATAGAGTATATAAAAGTATCAGGTTAGTACAAATAATGTACTAAGTATGGAATATGCAAAAACATGTAAAAAGGGACATTTTAGAAAATAAGATTTTGTGCCAAATAAGTAAAATATTCGTGAATTTAGAAGAAAAACAACATAAGAAACACCATTTAACACTTAGAGAAAGATTTCATAATTTTAACAAAAAGGACCAACTTATAGTAAGCTTTTCAAAATTATAGTGAACTCTTTTTTTATTTTTAACATTTAGAGTGAACTATCCATATTCTAAAATAGTATACTCCCAAGGCCAAGAAAAGAGGAAGTGAACTCATTTCCGTAGGAGTTTCCCTAACTAAGGTTATCCCAAGAATCTACAAGGTAAGACTTGAAGGAAGTGCATGTACACCTTTTTCGATTCATACCAAAGTGATCCTCAACACTACCCCTTTTTGGCTTACTCACCTCGGGAGAACAAGCTCCCCACTCAATTACAAGACATTATAAGAACACTAAAGAACACCATGATATATTGTGGTTTCACGGTATTTTTAATGCTTTTTATTTTAGTGTGTCCAAAAGCCTTTTTGTACTAATTTTTATGTAAGTTTCTCTTTATTTGCAGGAAATCTGTCTAAAAGATGAATGTGGAGGTTTTTGAGCAAGAAATGTAGAAAAGTACCACCTACGGAGCTTGTGACGATCCGTCGTGCCCGTGACGGTCCGTAGGTGGCATCGTAGTGCACCTGCTGAAGGAAGATGGGGAAGTATGACCAAGCGTGAGGTTACGGAGTGCGTAACGGACTATCGTAGCCATGAATGTTCATCCTGCTGGTTCATCATGAAGATTAGAGAAGTAGTCCCAGTACCAAAATTCCAAGAGTTCAAGTGTTATGGAACGGAGACCCCCGACGGACCGTTGTGCCTGTGACGATCCGTTGTGCCTGTGACGATCCGTCATACCTGCCGTTGAGGGTAATGAAGAGAGCAGCAGAAGAAATTGCATTAGTAGACGGAGTCCATGACGGACCTTCGTGACCACGATGATTTGTCGCGAGGTCCGTCGACCCAGCCGTGTTTTGACAGATTTCCAGCAAATAGAGTCCTTATTTAATTAGGTTTTTATTTTTTTATAAATAGTTCGAAAAACCTCATTTTTAGGGTTAGACTCTTGGTTATTTGAGCTTCCTTTGTGGATTAGACTTGGTGATTATTATTACACTTTTGGAGAATCTTTAGTCTTGAATTAATTTCATTAATTGATTATTGGTGATTTTTGTTGATTAATCAAGTGAACTTTTGGATTTTATTCTTTCTCATTGAAGTAAGTGCATGAATTCTCATATTACATATTTGAATATTGTGATTATGACAATGGGTAACTAAACTCCATAACTAGGGTTGTGGGAACCATAGGCGAATAATGAGGTAAAACCTAACTAAAATAACAATTCTAGAATAGTGTCTTGTATGTATTGATAATTCTTTCACTTAGAAGTCTTTTTAACGGATGGCCAACATTAGAACTCGCTTTAATGATACTTGCCGTACCAATGAGGTAGAAAATAGGAAAAAACTTATCTACATAGATTTAGTGTATACTATCTAATTGGCTAGTATTGATTGGTACGAGGTAATAACTTAGTCAAATATCGAATACGACGCTTATCATGAGGTAAAGGTAAGCGTTAGTATAGCAACACATGTAGCCAGACCAAGGTGCGTAGTAAAATTTTCTAGATGTCGGACCAAGGATTTAGAAATACATAACTTATCACTTTGCATGCAAGATACTAGGAAAGAATTGTTATAGTTAGAATTATAAAGTTATGAACCTGTGGGGAACACGTAAACTCTAGTTACTTTTATTAATTGATTAAACCCCAACATTTGAAGTTGTTAGTTGTCTCCTTTAATTAGCTAGTTATTTTTATTCATTTAGAAGTAAAAAAAAACGTTTTATTGTCTTTGCTTTCCAAGTAAATAATTGACTAAATAGTATTAATAATAGATTGAAGTTAAGTCTGAACTATTTTTCTCGTGGGAACGATCCCAACCTCATTAGTTGGGTTCTTTACTTGATACGATCGCTTTACTTCTTATTTGAGAAGTAAGTTTGAGCGTATCAAATTTTGGCGCCGCTGCCGGGGAAAGTAGTTTTAAATTAACTTAAATTACTATATTTTAGTCAATATTTTCTTGATTTTACTCTGTTTTATTGTTTTTGATTCTTACAGAACCATCTTCGTTGTATGCCAAATACACGGAGAGGAAGAGAACCCTTGTGTCCCTACGATCACAAATTTGAGCGTACACTACGCAACATGAATCGAAACTTGGGAATTAATGATGATGATCCAAACCAGAACATCCCATCTCCAGTTGATGTTCATGGTCAGTTGTTACCCGATTCTCCGGGTGAAAACCAACAGAGGCGACAAAATCCCACTCCACGGCCCAAGAATACTACAGTGGCTATGACAATATAGCAGACTCCGATGGGCCACTTGTCTTGCCCCCTCTACCACCAAACCACCCCTTTGCGGTAACTAATAGCATGATGCAAATGCTCACTTCCAGAGGTTTTTTTTCAGGGCTACCTTCTGAGTATCCACATGCCCATATAGCTAAGGTAAGGGAAGTGGGTAAAAGCTGTGTAGGGAGGCCTGACTTGGACTTGGATGTAATAGGATTAAGAGTGTTTCCTCTCTCACTGACGGGAGAGGCTGCTATTTGGTTCACTGAGATCCCTTACAACTCAATTTTTACTTGGAACCAACTAAGGGACGTTTTATTAGCACGCTAATACCAGGAAAGTCGGTTAGTAGTTCTTGGGATAGATTTACCTCATTTTTGAGAAGCGTCCCCAATCACCGCATAGATGATGAGTCACTGAAGGAATACTTCTATCGGGGACAGGATGATAATAATAAAGCGGTGTTGGATACTATAGAGGGTGGTTCTTATGGGAGTGTCCTTATGCTGAGATTGCTGAAAAGTTAGAAAAAATCTCCCGGAACAATAAAGCTTGGAGTACTAGGAAGTCAGATACTGGGAGAAACACCTTTATAGTGCAATCCATTCACAACCCAGCCACAGATTAGATTCATGAAGAGATGGCTCAGATGAGACCTGATCTTGGGTTGGTATTAAAACATATCACTAGGGGTGCAGAAAAGATAAATGCAGTTAACTACTTGTCTAAACCACCAACACCAAATGATGAATGCTATAATGCGGAGGATTCCTATGCAGTAAATGAGCAGACAGGGGGTTTCCGACAGAGTGCCCAAGGCTCAAATCAGGATAGTTGGCGCCAAGGTCAAGGGAACCAAGGTCAGATCTATGGTAACTATATTCGTGAGAGTCATTATGTCCGAGATGGAAACTACAACCGCGACAACAACTTCAACAGGGGTAACTACGATAACAGAAATGATAGGAATGGGCCCTATGTCCCTCCTCAAAATTGTGAAGTTACTCCTATGGATGGTGGAGATAGTATGGCGCGAATTGAGGATATGTTACACAAAATTATGAGGAGATTCAATGCTAATGATGAGCACATTGAAGAGTTAAGGAGTTATTTAGTGGGTATTGGGCAGAAAGTTGATACACATGCAATATCAATTAAGTAGATCGAGTTGCAAATGGCCCAGTTATCTGCGACTGTGAACACACGGCAACCGGGCACTCTTCCTAGCAACACTGTCCAAAATCCAAAAAATGATGCACACTGTATGGAAATCACTACTCGGGGTGGTAAGCAAACCATTGACTCACCTATGCCGTCTAATGAGGAAAGGTGAGAAAGGATAATGATAAGGTGGTAGTGGGTAGTGGTGAAGCAGAAGATAGCACTGGAAAAGATGCAGAAGTCCCTATAAAGGTTATTCCCATGCCTAGACCACCACCACCCCTTTCCTCATAGATTAGTGAAAAAGATCGAGGATGGTAAATATCGCCATTTTATAACAGTGTTGAAGCAACTTTCTATCAAAGTCAATTTGGTAGAAGCTCTAGAATAAATGCCCGGTTATGCCAAGTTTATGAAAGATCTGTTTACAAAGAAAAGATCGGTCACTTTCGAGGATGATGATAGAATGCAGCATTGTAGTGTTATTGCTACAAGATCTCTCGTACAAAATAAAGAAGATCTGGGTGCGTTCACTATTCCTTGTACAATCGGGTCATTACATTTTGGGAAAGCATTTTGTGATCTGGGGCCAAGCATAAATCTCATGCACCTCTCGATTTACAAGAAGTTGGGTTTGGGTGACCCAAAGCCCACTGTGATGCGGCTACTGATGGTTGATCGAACAGTGAAAAAGCCTATACGGATACTCCACGATGTGCTAGTAAAAGTGGAGTCGTTCATATTTCTGGCAAATTTTATTATTCTTGATTGTGAAGTCGATTTTGAAGTGCCTATTATTTTTGGGAGGCCATTCCTTGCTATGGGTAGAGCCTTAGTTTATATAGAAAAGGGGCAGATGAAACTTCGGTTGCACAATGAAGAAGCGACCTTCAACATTTGTAGGTCCACGAGGTAGAGTGGTGAGCTTCAATCGGTATCTGCTATATCCTACAAAGAAAAGATGAAGAAGGATAATGACTTAAAAAGTGAAAAAAGAGAGTTTATGGTTGGGGATTTGGTGCTGTTATACAGTTCTAGGTTGTGTTGGCTTCAAGGCAAGCTCAAGTCCAAACGGACTGGCCCTTACTTAATCACCCAAGTATTCCCTCATGGAGCAGTTGAGTTAGAAACCAAAGAGGGAATGTGCTTTAAGGTGAATGGAGAACGAATAAAACTCTATTTTGGGCATACTTTATCGGTGAATGAAGTGATAGAGGCATACCATCTTGATGAAGGATGAGTAATCAAGTGTCCTCAGTCGTGCCGCGACGTTAAATCAGGTGCTTGTTGGGAGGCAACCCAATACTTTAGTTTTTCTTTCTAGTAATGGTAGCATTTTCTACTAATGGGTTTTAAATTTGCAAGCACATCACCAGGAAATTCTGCAGAAAATTACTCTGCAGCAGTCACTGACGGACCCATCGACGGCTCGTCACAAACGCGACAGACCGTCGCATGAATCTGTCATGCTAGGTACGTCTTTCTATTATTTTCAAAACTAGGGAACACGCAACGGAACCAATGAAGGACCGTCACAACTGCGACGGACCGTCATCGGGGACTCGTCGTGTCATTAATGAAGCATACCCGACCCGACCCAGCTGGGGTATTTTAAAAAATTTTATCATTTAAAAACCCCACCCTCTTCATTTCACCCATATCCTTCTCTTTTCCTCCCATTTCCCTCCCTTTTTAACTTACAATTTCCTACCTCTCTTACAACCGATAATTCTCCCGAATTCCCCAATTTCTAAAATCCACTCTCTACAAGTCAAAATTTGCTGCTATGGTTTTCTACTTGATCACTAAGTACCTTCCTCTCTTATTTTTCTCAAATTCTCAGGTATGTGTCTTTGATTTCTACCCATTTACATTACAATTTTTGTTTATCAATTAGTATTAGCCTATTTCTTATTGATGCATTTATTCTTAAATACATATTCTGTCTGACCTAGGCTGAGAATCCTCAAAATTTCCTTGTTAAAACTCTAGAAATAAGTGATTTAGCATCGCTAGTTTACTCGGTATTTGGGTTAGACACATACAGGTTAAAACACTGAAAATTCCATATGGGTCATAGGGGATAATTGTGGCATCCCCAGTTTTATCACTGAATGACAGAACGATACCCCGATGCCGGACCGTCATACCCATGACAGACCGTCATAGGGTCCGTCCCAACATCCCCAACACCCCATTGTCCAAATTTTACCAAGTGTCCACCAACGGACACATGCGACGGACCATCATTCCCACGACAGTCCTTCCTGCACAACTGTTCTGGTTGTCAGAGACCCTATTCCTAAGGGTCTCTCACTTTTTCTAAGTGTCCTCCAACTGACACATGCGACGGACCGTCGTTCCCACGACGGTTTGTTCTGCACAATCAGTCTGGTTGTCAGAGACCCTGTTCCTAAGGGTCTAAAACTTTTTCCAAATGTCCTCCTACAGACATCTACGAAGGACCATCATACCCTCGACGGTCCGTCCTGCATAACCGTCATCACGGTCAGAGACCCCTCTCCTAAGGGTCTCCATACTTTTTCTAAGTAACCCACGACGAACATAGACCACGGACCGTCATAATCACAATGGTCCGTCCTGCTTATCCGTCATACTTGTCAGAGACTTTCTTTCAGGGGTCTCCACATAAACATAGTTTAAAGTAATACATGACGGACCTTGTGACGGTCCGTCGTACTCACGATGAGCCGTCACCTGGTCCGTCATGTTTCACTGTTACTATAGAAATGTCATTACATCTTAACTATTTTATTTATTTTGTGTCTTTTTGCTTGTCTTGTTTGCTCCTTCTAGTACTAATAGTGATTCTTTATAGGTACTATCTATTATGGTCCCAAAACAAGATCGAGTCTACGCACGTGGGTGATCGAAGTCTATTGCCCCATCTGCCCACCTGGTCATTGGCTATGATTATGAGCGTGACCCTGAGTGCGTGCACCCAGTCATTTCCACCCCATCCCGAGCTGCACGTGCTGCCAGAGCCACACCCAGAAAAGGTGGCGTCCGGCGTAGTCACTACCTTCCGGTCTGATGAGGAGCGCCCACTGACCAGCACACCTTGTGGGTCAGCTACTCATGAAGAAGGAGCGTCTGGCTCCTTAGGAGTTTCGTGGTCGGAGGAAGCCTTCGGATCTACTGAGGTCCCTGCACCCACAACAACTGCACAGTCTACCTCATCTGATGAGGCTGACAGTTCTGAATCCACACCTGGCTCACCGACTCGTTTTCTCACCCTAGTTGCCGAACAGCCCAACCGGTGGTGTGTCGATGGGCAGTATAAAGTTTATTTATACGCAAAGTTTCTGAATGACAAAGGAGTCATGACACGAACCCTTACATTGGAGTGGCGGGTCCTTATGGAAAGTCTCCCGACTATGCCAGAGATCCACAATCTCTTCACCTGACATCAACTAGAGTGGACAGGGCGTTCGTTGGGCCGTTAAAGTGAAGAGTTGGTTCGAGAGTTCTACGTCTCCTACGTGGCTACTCTCAGATCACAGATTGATAGGCGGGCTGCCCCCGCCAAAAAGTCCCCACTAGAGCATGTCCGAGTACGTGGAATTCAGGTTAAAATCTCCCTGCCTGACATCCATCGATATCTATATGGCGAGGATGTTGATGCCAACTGGAGGCGCGTCGGATGAGGGTTGCAGAGTTAGCTGTTGGGGCATCTAACTCGAGAAATGTGGAGATAGCGGGAGGAACTGTTGATAGTGTTGTTGCTGCTGAGGACACTACTGAGGGTGTCCAGGTTATAGAGGTAGTGGGTTCCGGGGAACCGGACCCACCAGCTTGCTGATTGTCGGCGCCTTGCGCCCCAGGTTTACTTAACCTACCACTCTTGTATTTCAATTTTTTTTATGCATTGGGGATAATTGCATGACTTTTGTTGGGGGTGGGGTAAATGGAAAGTGAGTGCTAGGGTGAAGTTTGAGTAGCCCAATTCACTATCCTCTTTTAGGGTTTTCTTGCCTGTGTTCTTTTTCCCCAAGAGACTGATTATTTTTACTGTTGAGCCGGGATGTCTATATCTTGTGTACATAGTTTAATTCTGAAGCTTGATGGCTAAATGCATGACTAGGCATAGTAATTGATAAATTTGTGGCTCTAAGCATGACATAGAGGTACACCACTGCATGACCCTAAGTCTAAAATTTGAACTAGGTGTCTGATAATCTTGTAAAGTAATAAGATGTCAAGTGAGTGTGAGGAAGATTTGGATAGTCCACTATTTGTACAAAGCTAGAACTTGCCTGATTAGTCCTTTTAAAAGTAAGTTGTAATAGACAATAAGGAATGGATCATATAACCTTATTCAATATAGCCCATTTTTATCCTAAATAAAATAAAACCAAATAAAATTAATACTTTTTTGATCCAAATGATTTGAGATTAAACGAGACCTTTTTTTTCATCCCAACTGATCTTTTCTGAGAATAATGTGTTGGCCCTGGTCCCTCCTTGGACATGTGCACCTCAACTTATGCCAAAAGCATAAGATGAGGGTGGCTAATGCATTAAACAACCCTTTTTATGGTCATGAATCAACTTTGGGTATTGTGTATGACTCATGGCAAATCCATGAGTTGAGGGTGACTATTATGAGGAATGCTCTGGAAAGTGGGGTTGAAAGAACAAAGAGAGAGAAAGAACAAAAGTAAAGTAACTCAAGAATCAGTTGAAAGAAAAGTAAAAAAAAAATAAAAAGTAAAAATAATAAAAATAATGATAATAATAATAATAATAATAATACAGGAAATACAAGCAACAAAAGAAGAGAGTCACTTAGACAAATGAACAAATAAGAGAAAATAGCAAGGTAAAAGAATATGGGAAATTGGGAGAAATAAAATGATGAAAAGAGGCATGTTTAGCCGATATGTCAACGAGGCAAAAAGTCACTAAAGTATACCTAAATATACCCTACCTAACCGTGATCCTATGTTACAAGCTAAGAAAGTCCTATCGTGATCCTAAAAGTTGTATAGCGAACTTAAAGCTGTGAAAATAAGAGAAAGCTTATGGCTATATGTATGAATGAGTTGTGAATTTGTTCTGAGAGTGAGTGTTGAAAAGTAATCCTTATACTCAAACTGAAATCGTTGTGTGAAAAATGAGGATATTGTTTTGAAGTGAGGATAGTAGTTGCAATACTGAAAGTATTAGCACCTTAGTGAGAAATTGAAGAGGATAGGTGTTAGTGCATGGTGAGTCTGTGTCATGGTCTGATTCCACATAATTCAAGCCTAATAGTGATAGCATGCATAAATATGATGAGAATAATCTAAATTGATAGCTAAATGATTGCGAAAGATAAAACATGGATACTATTGTACAAAGATTTTGTATTGAGTCATAGTACGTCGCTTGAGGATAAACAACAAATTTAAGTTGAGGGTGTTGATATACCACGGTTTTACGGTATTTTAATGCTTTTTCCTTAAGTTTAGTGTGTCCAAAAACCTTTTTGTACTAATTTTTATGTAAGTTTCTCTTTATTTGCAGGAAATTTGTCTAAAAGATGAATGTGGAGGTTTTTGAGCAAGAAATGCAGAAAAGTACCACCTATGGAGCTTGTGACGGTCCGTAGGTGGCATCGTAGTGCAGCTGCTGAAGGAAGATGGGGAAATCTGACCAAGTGTTGGGTTACAGAGTGCGCGACGGCTATCGTAGCCATGATAGTCCGTCCTGCTGGTACATCATGAAGATTAGAGAAGTAGTCCCAATACCTAAATTCCAAGAGTTGAAGTGATATGGAACGGAGACCCCCGACGGACCGTTGTGCCTGTGACGATCCGTCATACCTGCCGTCGAGGGTAATGAAGAGAGCAGTAGAAGAAACCAGTAAAATATGTACATTTAGGAGGAACAGAAATACTAATAAAAGCATGTTTTAGAGAAGGAATAGATACTCCCATTGAAATATATTTAGCAGACGATCGAATTATACAACCTATAGAAAAAAGCATAATAAATGCAGTAAAAGGAAACTTAATATACCAAAAATTTAAATTCATAATAAGTGCTAACTATTCAGTAGCATTAACAGACCGAAATATAGATAAATCATTAGTTCTATACTGGAAAATGTCCGGCATAGAATTAGCACCAGGAAGTAAGATATTCACAGCAAGATGTAAAAATTTATATGTATTGACAACAAAACATAAAATAACGGCAAAAAATAAGATTAATAAAATAAAAATAGAAAATCCATTTGAAAGGATAGTCACTGTAATAGATAATAACAACTACAGTTATAAAGAAATTGACATGGAAGAAGACCTAGAAATAGTAAAAGAAAGATTAAGTACTTCAAGCGTACCTAATATACTAACAAGAGCTCCATCATCAAGAATGAGTACATCTAAAAGAAACTATATACTCCCACAAAACTTACTACTAAACACAGACGAAATAATGCCATACCTTTACTACATAATCGGAATAATGGACCAAAGAAAATACCAAATGTTAATAAATACAGGACAAGAAGAAAATTATATAACAAGAGAATTAATACCAGAAACAGAAATCTTAAAAACAGGACAATTATGCCTTGAACTACCTAGAGAAATAAGAACAAATTAGGAAATGACAGAAAAGGAAATAATTATAGGAGGAACACTCTTAACAATTCAATTTAAAATTTACCAAGGAAATCAAAACATTACCTTAGGGATAAAATGGCTAGAGAAACTTAAACCATATAATGTAGAAAATGAACAATTAACTATAACTTATCAAAATAAGAAGATAATTATCAAAAGAACAAAATGAATAATGAAAATCTATATACTTGCAAAGATTATTGTAGAAGGTTATTACAACAGATATTACACACCAATGATAGATACATGAGCATAAGCAAAAATATATGTAAGTATAATTTTTTACCAGAAGATAAATAAAAAAAAATAAAAACACCTATGGTGGTAACAGGATTTAATAACGAAGGAAGTATGATTACGTACAAAGCAAAAAATGTAAAAATACAAATATGGGATAAAATACTAACAATAGGAGAAATCTATAATTTTGAGTTCGCAACAAAAGATATGTTATTAGGAATGCCGTTCTTAGATGAATTATACCCACATATAATAACAAGAACACACTGGTGGTTTACCACACCATGCAAACATAAAGTAGGAGCAAAAAGAGTAAATAACAAACAACGTAAATCCACATAATGGATCAAAGGAAGTGAAAAAAATACGCAAAAATTGGAAAATAAAAGCAAAAATCAAACAACACAGTTAGAAATTATTATCTTTGCAATAGATAAAGTTAAAGCAATACAAGACAAGCTAGAATTACTGTACAATGAAAACCCACTACAAGGATGGGAAAAACATAAAACAAAAATAAAAATTGAGTTAATTGATGAAACTAGGATAATAACACAAAAATCCTTAAAATACAATGGTAATGATTTAACAGAAATTTAAGATGCATATAAATGAACTACTAAATAATAGTAGTATGTCAGGCCATATGTAAAAGTAAAGGTCATTATGTAAAGTATTCATAACTACTATTCATAACTTTACAACCTTACATAATGGCCTTTACTTTTACATATGGCCTGACATACTACTATTCATTTTTTTTGTCTTCTAGTTATTGGCTGTTTCTGCTTTTATTATTCCAGCTGTACTTTTGGGATGTAGTTGTCTTCTCCGTCAAATTTTGTGCATAGGTGATCTGGGTATTTTTGTCGTACTAATTTACAGTATCTAGTCATCATATTTTGTGAAATAATATTTTTTTCTGATAGCTCTTGTGGTAGGTGGCTGCTCTGGTTTCAGCAGGCTTAATATCCATTGGCATAGTTCTTCCATATCTGCTGTTTTTAGCTCTCTGCAATTGGAATATATCATCGTCTGGTTTCGATTGTAGTAGTTCCAAATTGCATTTCTATTTAGATAGTTATTCGATAATTCATTCAAAATGGTAGTTATCCCAATAGTTCTCTTATTTGCATAGAATTTTGGGATATTTACCCTTTGTATTTCTTCTTGTATGTATATTTTCTCTGGGATTATCATTTCTTTGGTCAAACCTATCTTGATAACTTGTATTATAGGTTTGATTTCGTCGTATAATATTTCCGCAGTTGCTGAGTAAAACTTTATATAAAATAAAGTTCCTTTAGTTATTCTTTTGTAATGTAGAAACGCTTTGTATAGTTCTGGTATCTTAGCTATTTCTTCACCTGTTATCGTGTATACTGTACTTAAAAGTCCATAATTGTAGCAAGTTGCTACTAGATTTGAATTGGTACATGGTTGTGCTATGAGTTTATTATATCCCTGTAAGTGTTGGGTTATATAATTTTCATTTGGATTTTGGGTATTTTTAGCTCTGGGGTTTAGATTCAAAAAGGTTTGGATTTTGTGTATATTTTCTATATACGTCCTGGTGATATGGTTATATATTTGTTTGTGTGAATCCAAACTGGTTTTGTAGGTATTTACTTGTGGGGGAACAAATACATCTTTTTGGGTGTATTCTGGAAGGTATGGTCTGGAGAATAGTTTATTCATATTGGTATTTGTATATTTTGTCTTACCATCTTCTTTTTTTGTAGTTGATCCTCCTGTAGATGTGCTACCTGCAACTGTATTTAACATTTTGTTATGGGTTTTAAGGTGTTTCCCAACGTCACCTTCTAGCTCCGCATGTTTAGAGTCATGCTGCTGACTTAGCTCCGCATGTTTAGAGTCATGTTGCTGACTATTAGCTGTCTTTTTTAGCATTTGTACTTCGCTTTCTATTTTCTCCATTTTCTGACAAAGTGTTGTCATGGTAGCTAGTATTTTTTCCATTGTATCTACATTATTTTTCTCTGGAGAGGTAATCTGCAATGAGATTTTTGTTAGTCTTGATCACTTCAATTGTAAATGAGAAATTTAATATATTCAATACTAATCTCCTTATTTCTTTTGTTGTAACTTAATCTTGTACCTTTTTGGTTATCCACCATTTTACCTGTGTATTGTTTGTTCTCACAATAAATTTCTTATGGTTGGTACCTCAAGTACTTTTGGGACACTTAAGTCTAGTTCTTTTCCTTTTATTTGTTCAAATATTGTACTATGAAATATGATTTTTTGTTCCGATGATTCTTCATTTTGATAGTTTTCTTTTGATATTATTTGTATATCTTCTTCAGACATTAGATTTATTCTTCGATTATTTCTTCATCTATTTCTAAGTTTAGGTCGTCGTCTGATAGTTCGTATATGCTGTCATTTTCACTTAATTCATAGTCTAAGTAATCTAATTGCATGTATTCTTCATTGTTTATTAATATTTCTGCTATTTGTTTTTTCTTTGGATTTTTTGGTAGTCTGCAATCTTTAGCAATGTGTCCTAGCTTTCCACAGTTGTAACAAGTACATTCTGATGGTTTCTTTTTTGGCTTATATGGTCCTTTTATTTTATAATTCTTTACATAATATCTTTGGCGTGGTTTCCTGTATTTATATTTAGTTTCATATTTTTTATATCGTCTAGGTCGTCGTTTTTTATAATATTTTTCTGTACATCCAAATTGTGGGGCTGTTTTATTTTTGCAGCATTTTAAGTTTTTGAGTAATACTTTTTTCATTTTTATTTCGGTTTTGTGTTTTTCACATAGTTTTATAAACCAATGTTGTAAGAATTTTATTCTTGCTCCTAGGGTATCTGTTACTCCTTCATTATTCCAATCTTTAATTATTTTGGAACCAAAAGGTTCTGGTAGTTTTGAGAAATATAGCTTTCGTATCTCCTTACTTTCGTTTATATCGTATTTTCCTTTGTAATAATATTCCTTAAATGCACATATATATTCGTCCAGATAACACATATTGCATATAACTAATTTTGTCATAAGGAGTCTATTGGTTAATTTTTCTTTATTTTGTTCTTCTATTTCTGTAGTCATACTACTGAATTCATTTCTTATAGCCATTTCATATTTAGCTAGTATATCCATATTTGTTGTTGCGATAGTTCCATCCAATTGTTTATTACTTCTGAGCGTTTCTAAACTTTCCTTAGATAGATTTCCGAGTGATAATTTTGTTGCTCCTATTATTGTTCTTTCTATATAGCCTGGTGTTTCGTTGATTGCTATTTTATCGTCAATTAGTTGTTTTGATATGTATCCTATACATAATTTGATTGTTTTATTAGTATCTGTAACACAGTCTAGATTTAATAAATTATGTTGTTCTATTATTGGTTTAGGTTTCCATTTTTTATTTAGTCTACTGTTCCATAGCGTATCTGATCTATCCGATTGTTCGTAAGTGTAATAAGTGGGGGTTGTTCTTCTTGGACTACTTCTTGGGTTTTTTACTCCTGATGTACTAGGTTTGTCATCCATTTTAACATCTCCTGTATTTATTTCTAATTCATTTGAATTATTTATTTGTTGTAAAAGTTATGTATATATTTCACTCATATCACTTATTTCTGACTAAGTGTAATAAGTGGGGGTTGTTCTTCTTGGACTACTTCTTGGGTTTTTTACTCCTGATGTACTAGGTTTGTCATCCATTTTAACATCTCCTGTATTTATTTCTAATTCATTTGAATTATTTATTTGTTCTAAAAGTTATGTATATGTTTCACTCATATCACTTATTTCTGACTTTTGGTCATGACCTATTGTATCTAATTCACCTATCTCATCTATTTCAAGGTTTTCTTGTAACTTT
The DNA here is from genome assembly GCA_027704765.1 of Solanum habrochaites. Classification (NCBI taxonomy): domain Eukaryota; kingdom Viridiplantae; phylum Streptophyta; class Magnoliopsida; order Solanales; family Solanaceae; genus Solanum; species Solanum habrochaites. The sequence goes on from JAKWJA010002498.1 coordinate 13,584,939, forward strand.
TGTTTAATTTTATTTATTTCGTTAGTTAATTCAATTTCTTTGCTTTTTTCTTTTTGTTTATTTTCATATAATAATTTTAGTTCATTTAGTTCTTTTTCTAATTCGTTGATTTTTATATTTTTTATTTCTTCTATATATTGTACTTCTTGTTTTGCTTGTGATTTTATTATTTCAATTTCTTTTTGCTTATCTATCTCTTCATTTTCTTTTGTTATACGTATCATAGCTGTTAGGCTATCTTCTAGTTTTGCCTTTTCTTTTTCTAGCATTAAGTATAAAATATTTCCTATCTTTTTATATCTCCTTCCTAAGTTTGAAAATATTATTTTTATTTTAAATCCGTCTTGGTTTTCATATGTCTTTTCATCTACTGCAAATTATTCTTTATTCATGGTAGGTTATGTTGTAATTTATATTCAAGGTGACATATTTGTATTTCTAAAGTAAATATAACTTTTCTTTGTGCTAATATTGATTTTTGGCATATTCCTGCTAATATATTTGTTTCAAGTCTGTCTTTTCGATGTCTTAACTCTTGTCGTTTTTCAATTATTTTCTCTATCAGTTGTTGTTTATGTTCTTCTTTGTTCATATTGTTTTCTCAGATAGAAAATTTATTTATATTCCGTTTTAGAAATTATATTTATTAAGTGGTCCATATTACTTTCATTTGTCTTAGTAATCTGTAGTATTTTATAGTTTTTACATAAAGTTTTTAACTTCTTACGTATTTTTCGTATTTTTCTTTTTATCTTAGTCCTTGTTATGTCAGTTGCTTTATTTGGTGGTGAATTGTCTTTTAACATTTTCATAAATTTCTCTTTGTTGTTTGGTTAGCCTAATTATTTCCTTTATGTTTTCTAGTATATATTCTTCATACTGCATATCTTGGGTTCTTTGATATTCCATTATATTTTTGCTTATCAGATGTCCTAGTAGTATTAGGTTTTCTGTTGTTTCTATCCAATAATCCAAATAGTCGTAGTTTATCATTATTCAGAATATATTTCTAACTCATGATATAGGTCAATTTCAAAATTATCTGATATGATTAATCCTGTCCAACCTTGGGTTGTAACTTTTATTATTTCAAACATTAATAATTTCTCATAGATTATCCTTTTTACATCTGTGTTTATAATTTTTAGTATATAGAGTATCAATACTTTGTAGTTATCATCATCGTCTAGCAAGTAGGTATTCATTTTATCACATGTTGTGCTTAAAAAATTCTATTCCCCCCTAACCTCCTAGCCGATTATACTTATTCATCGTGAAATATTAATAATTTAATAATCATCTTTTCTGGTCACTACTATGGCTTTCTTCTTCAATCAGTCACTCTAACAGCGCCTCAACTTTGTTTAATCCCCTAAACGGCCTTCTTGCCTATTGGTTTCAACTTTAGGATGGCATAGTCTGGGTATACCTATTCTCAGAATATTTTCATAGCAAACATTCTAGAGATGATTATCTTATCATTACTATAACATGATGAAAACTTATAATTAGCAAGAGATTACAAGGAATAAAAATGATTTAGCTGCTCATATTAATAAAAATATATACCTCTGTTTGTAGGTTCACCATGGCTGAGATTTTCGTATTTAATTTCTTTCTTCCTTACTTAGCTCTGATACCAAATAGGGGTGTGTGTGGAATTAAGAGAGAGAGAGGAGAGGATGCGGTAAAGTCCTTGCTTTTATTGATGAGGGGAAGTCCCCTATATATACAAAATACTTTACATAATGGCCTTTACTTTTACATATGGCCTGACATACTACTATTCATAACTTTACAACTTTACATAATGGCCTTTACTTTTACATATGGCCTGACATACTACTATTCATAACTTTACAACTTTACATAATGGCCTTTACTTTTACATATGGCCTGACATACTACTATTCATTTTTTTTGTCTTCTAGTTATTCACTGTTTCTGCTTTTATTATTCCAGCTGTACTTCTGGGATGTAGTTGTCTTCTCCGTCACATTTTGTGCATAGGTGATCTAGGTATTTTTGGCCTACTAATTTACAGTATCTAGTCATCATATTTTGTGAAGTAAAATTTTTTCTGATAGCTCTTGTGGTAGGTGGCGGATCTGGTTTCAGCAGGCTTAATATCCATTGGCGTAGTTCTTCCATATCTGCTGTTTTTAGCTATCTGCAATTGGAATATATCATCGTCTGGTCTCGATTGTAGTAGTTCCAAATTGCATTTTTATTTAGATAATTATTCGATAATTCATTCAAAATGGTAGCTATCACAATAGTTCTCTTATTTGCATAGAATTCTGGGATATTTACCCTTTGTATTTCTTGTTGTATGTCTATTTTCTCCGGGATTATCATTTCTTTTGTAATGTAGAAACGCTTTGTATAGTTCTGGTATCTTAGCTATTTCTTCACCTGTTATTGTGTTTACTGTACTTAAGAGTCCATAACTGTAGCAAGTTGCTACTAGATTAATTGATTAAACTCCAACATTTGAAGTTGTTAGTTGTCTCCTTTAATTTAGCTAGTTATTTTCATTCATTTAGAAGTAAAAAAAACCTTTTATTGTCTTTGCTTTCCAAGGAAATAATTGACTAAATAGTAGTAATAATAGATTGAAGTTAAGTCTGAACTATTTTCCTCGTGAGAACGATCCCAACCTCATTAGTTGGGTTCTTTACTTGATACGACCGTTTTACTTCTTATTTGAGAAGTAAGTTTGAGCATATCAAACCACCAAGACATCCCTTTTGGAATGCCTAGTTAGTGCAATAAGTAGATGGCGTCCCATTCCACCACCTACCCTAAGTAGTACTCTGTTTTAGAAGGCTTAGCACCAAGACTCCCCTTTCGGAAGGTCTACTTACTGCAATGGTTAGATAGTGTCCCATACCACCACCTACCCTAAGTAGTACACTATTTTAGAATACTTTGCACTGTCATTACCTTTTTGGGGGTTAGCTAAATCGACATAGACCATGAGAGCTAGACATGTAATCCCGATATTAACCGCTATCGGATGAGATATCTTCACTTTCCTAGAGTAAGGTCATTTTCTTAGATTTTACAGGGCTTACCCAATAGATACACCTATGCGGGCGCATAGTTAAGGGATAAGGAGATTGCGACTAAGTAACTCATTCTCTACTAACAAGGAGTACTCATCTCAAGAGGTACATTGGAATACAACATCTGAACTCACCAAATGTAACTACCCTTTTTTTCATATCTTCTCGGTGCTAGGCATAACTCCCCACGGATTCTAAACATTATACTCTATAGGTTAAGGATAACTAATTAAAACCACATCTCAACTCACGAAGGGTATTCATCCTCCGACCTATCTTGGAAATATCTTAGGATGTAGTGGGATTGCTACTAAACACTTTATCTCAACTCATGAAGAGTGTTCACCCCAAAACTCCTCTATTGGCTTTACTTAGCTTCATTCATTCATTCATTCAAGTGTGAGTGCGTGTACATATGAGCACACTTTGCACATAAGCGTCATTTCAATTACATTTAACTTCTGTTCATGTTTTATAACTTCATTCATCACATCACACACCTTACATGCTTCACATATACATATAATTCATTTAGGCATACTCTCTAGCCTACTTCACATAATAGCTTCATGAAGCACTTTTAACAAGAATAACATCATTATCATGTTACTTCACATAACAAGACTTCATGGCCTCATTCACAATAAACAAGTAACTTCACATTCATAACTTCAAGTAATCACCGCCACCAAGAAGGTGGACCATACCACTCAAGAGCATTGCGAAATTAAGGCTAAACAACATAACCAACTGACCCTTTTATCTAAGTTTCCATCACCTATAACATTTTACTCAATATTTCATCATAACATAGACCTTAGGGAAGTATATGAATAACAATATCAACCATAAGAAACCAAAGCTCAAAAACTATCAACTTATGCTCATTTACCCCATTTCTTAAGCTAAAATTTGATAAAAAGTTATAACATGATTTCATTGAAGTTTTAGCATTAAAATCACCAACAAACATTAGAAACGTGATATTTGAATCATTTAAAACGTTTTAACGCAAGACATATATTTAGAGTTGAAGATAGAAGAAACTAGGGCTGGAAAGGTCTTTTTGAAATCTATTAGAAAGAGCTCCTTGAATGGAAAAGATTTCAAGGATGGATACCATACCTCACATAGAAAAAATTCCAAAGATATTTGATGAAGAAACGTCCACCAACATCCCTCCTAGTTCCTTCTTGACTCTTAGCTTCCATGGTGACTTGAGAGAGAGTTCTAAGAGAGAGGGGTTTTGGGTTTTAGGAAATGCAGTCTAAAATTAGGTCTTAGAGTTTGAAATACTTTAATATACCTAATAAACCATATAAATATCAATCAAGGTTCACAAAAGACTTGGGGTGAATTTACCAAACACCCCAAGCCAAGGCAGCCATGTTTGACAACTTTTGGCAGCTCATAGAAGGATGCAACCAACAGACCGTCTGTCCATCAACGGTCCGTTGGTGGGGTTTCCTGGGTTGGTACTTATATTCATTTGGGGCCTTTATATCCCACCTTTCAGGTCCAATCGACGGGGAAAGTTTACAGCCATTGGTTGGACCACTGGCCGTCTTTTGCCATTGTTGGTGGACACTGCCAAGGCAGTCTTGGGTCCTTGAGTTGTGCCCTTCTCTAGGTTCCCTTGTGGGTACTAGGTAGGATCGTACCTGGAATTTAAACTAATAAAGATATTCGTATAGGTCTTTGGAACATCCCACATCAATTATGAATAAAACGAACACGTAAAACTCATACAAACACATCAACACACATGAACACTTTCTAAGACACACCTTTCGAACATCATGGAAGTTCTTGGACGTTTGACCTCCAAACTTCACACACTGCCTTGGGACACTAATAAAACTCATTTTAACTTAAAATTAACTCAAGAAACCATCACGAAGCTCTAGTTCACCTTAGTTTGTTTTAGGGTGTTACCTGAGCTTTCCTTTCTTGCCAAATCTTATCATCCCCTTCATAGGTGACACTTTTAGAAAATCCCAATCATCACTCTCAAATTCTAAGTCCCTCATCCTCACATTTTCTTATGACTTCTGATTAATCTAAGTTGTCTAAGTGTATCTCTGATAAGTTGAACTTTTTCTATAGCATCATGAACGAAATCGGGCCCTATCAAGGCTACTTCACCTATTACAAACCTACCAACGGGAGATCTACATCTATGACGATACAATGTCTCGTAAGGGGCCATCTAAACACTAGAATGATAATTGTTACTATAGGAGAACTCTATAAAAGGAACGTAATCATCCTAACTACTCTTGAATTAGATCATGAAAGCTCTCAACATCTCCTCTAAGGTCTGAATGGTACGGTCTGCATGACCACCCATCTACAAATGAAATGTTGTGCGGAGTTTTACCCGAATGCCAAGAACCTTCTGGAACGCCTTCCGAAAATAAGAGGTAAGCTGAGGACCTCTCTTTGAAATTATAGACCATGGAATACCATGCAACATGACTATCTCATTAATGTAAAGCTTGGCGTAGTCCTCCACCGAATGTGTAGTCTTCACAGCTAATAAGTGGGCCAACTTAGTAGCTTGTCTACTCTTACCCAAATGAAATCACATTGCTTGCTAGTACGAGGTAAACCTGTAATGAAGTCCATGTTGATCACTTCCCACTTCCATGTAGGAATGTTAATCTCTTGAGTCATACCTCAAGGTTTGTGATGTTCTACCTCACTTGTTGACAATTGGAGCACTTAGCCATAAAATCTGCTACATCCCTTTTCATGTCATTCCATCAAAAGTCTTCCCACATATTATGGTGCATTATAGTTGTACTTGGATGAATATAATACCTAGAATTAAGGGCATCTATAAGGATCTTATGTCTTAAATCACCCACCTTAGGGACACATAAATGACCCTTGTAGCAAAGAACACCATCTTCCCTAGGGAAAAAACTTCCACCTTCTATTGATGACCTCAATTGAAGCAATATAGGATCATTGTCTTGTTTTTCATTAACCTCCGCTACCAATGAAGATTCTGACCCATTTTGAACTTCCGCACCATCATCTGATATGTTCATAAGGTAAACTCCTAAACAAGCAAGCGAATGATCATCCTTTTACAATTCCATTATTTCTTCCTCAACATGTTCAATACTGCCTATAGATGTCTGATAAGAGCATTAACTACTACATTGGCCTTACAAGAATTGTAAATGTCTGATAAGAGCATCAACTACTACACTGGCCTTACAAGAATGGTAAAACAAACTAATATCGCAGTCCTTGATGAATTCAACCAATCTGTTTGGGTGAAGATTCAACTCTTTCTGGGTGAAAATATACTAACGGTTCTTATTGTCTGTGAACACCATACAAGTATTGTCTCCAAATTTGTATGGCAAATACTACGGCTGCAAGCTCGAGGTCATGGGTTTGATAGTTCTTCTCATGCACCTTAGGTTGTCTATAACCATAAGTTATAACCTTACATTGTTGCATCAACACACAATTTAATGGTTGATTCCTTGTCGATAAACAACAATTTAATGTTAGATTGGATGGCTGCTCACAGAGGTTATGCTCTATTGATGACTGACTCTAATGTATTAATATGTGGTATATTGACGGACAAGGTTGAAACTTAATACTGCTTTTCACTCAGTAGACTCAAGTATAATCAAGTATAAGTTGATATAGTTGACTTACTCTTCCTTTTTGTATATGTATTTCTTTCTTCCTGAAGGATATAACAACCAGTGTTATAATGTGAAGTAAATATTTAGGATATTTATCAACAAAGGTTGATGTGTTCCGTACCTATTCTGAGAATGAGTGTTTCTTGGTGTGTTGGTTAGGCTGTGAAAGTTTATCCGCTAAAAAGTTTCTTCTACCATTTAATTATTCTTTTAACTTTGAACAGAATTTTTACTTATTATAGTGGTTTCTGGACAAGTTTGCTCGCACCTTGACTATCTCACGGAAAAGCTTGCTGAAACCGACCTTACAGATGTCCAAAAACTAGCTTACCATGGTTGAGTAGATATGTGCATATTATGTATTATAGATTTTCGGTGTTTAATTCTATGTCTCAATTAGTCAACAAGTCCCCTGGTATTTCCTAGATTATGTCCAATGACATAAAGTGGTTATGATAGAGAGCGTAGCTATGTATATTTATCTTTGACTAGTAGACTGCAAATGAACCACTGAAACTTACCCTAACCTCAGAAGTTGGAGTTGCCAATTGATGATTCTCCTCCTTTTTTTTTGCATCTTTCGATCACCGACTTCATGCTTTCAAAGACTAAAAGTAAATTTACTTAGAATTGTCTTTATTATCTTCTTGTAAGAAATTGACACAAATAGAACAAGGCAGGTAATATCTTTTGGATCCTCTTATTAACCTAAAGACTACAATTCTGATATTTGATTTGTTTTTCTGTGTTTGTCAGTTAATTGAATTTGGGAGTGAGAACGGACAAAACCTTTACAAAGTGAATTGATCGGTGACTGCACCCATTAGATAGTATTTGTTTTTATTTATTTCTTTTGATGAAGTTGTTTCATTGATGGAATCAAGAAGATTCAAAAAATACAAAAGATTATATGTACAAAGTGAGTTTGTTACCTTCATAACAATGTGTCCTATACTAAAGATAAGGAGCTATGAAGTCCAAAAGAGTGTCGGGGGAATCTCCGGGGACTAGCCTTAAGGGGGTGGCTTGAATTTGGTATTTCATTGGAACATCGTTATTCATTGGAATATCGTTTCTTACATATTACAAATGTATCACATTCTGAACTTTTAAATGTGAGAAGGTGAAAGAATGTTGTTGATCCTTATTTTGATACTTATTTAAGATCACATCAGTTCATTTGAGTTGAACACATGATAAGTTTGTTTATATATGTTATATTAAGTACTAACAACTTCTTATCAGATATGGGGCTGAAGCTGAGCCAAATGGTCCTGGTGTTGCAGGGGGTTCTCTGAGAGTAATTTTCCTTGAAGGAACTCTACGATGGACTGTGTTTTGGACAGGTTATTATTGGTTCGAAAAGTTTGCGGACGCTAAAGCTTTTCTGTTTTTTAGGAGATTGGGATAAGATTCTGGAATTGAATGCTGAACAAGTCATGAAGTTGTTAAAATTCATCTTGAGAGGCTTTAGATCGTGATACTGGTCTTGCTTCTATTTCTAGTGTGATCTTGATATAAACATTGAATTAGTAGGTAAAAGAAGAGAAGATGTGCAAAGATCTATGAACTTGTTATTGAACATTAAGTCTCTGAGTCCAAGTTCCATTTTATCAGACTGCTTAGAGGAAAAAATCAATTTCTCATTCATTTTCCATCATTTATTGGAATTCAAACTCTTGTAGATAGGGTGGTCGGATCAGTTTTGTGGTTTCATGAAGGTTGTTGATAATGGCAAATGGGGTGACAACTGTTGTAGTGTGTGAGTAGGATTAATTAGCATTGATTTTGGTGGTAGAGCCCTTGGAAACTCATTGATAAATTTAAAGGATGTTTCCCTTGAAACATAACGTCCTCAGAAACTTCGAACATTAACTGTGAACAAAATTAATAACTTGAAAATATGAAGTATAAAAAAAGGATGAAACATATTGTGAGGCTCTTTTTTTCCTGTCCCCTTATTTGTCATGACTCAACAAATTAGTTTTCTCTAATAGTGAGATGTATTACCTCTTAACTAGTTTTTTTTTGACTTCATACACTTCTTTTCTTTTCTTAGCATGTGTTGTACAATTTGTAGGGAAAAAGATGTTCAACTTCAGCTGGAAAGGTATGTCTTTCAGATATATAATTATTTAATTTAAATAAATCTATATAACTATATATGCTAAATGGAATAGCTATGTTCGTATTTATGATGTTTAGGAATGTCAGTTTCTCACTCTTGCATGACCTTCAATCTTGTGTTCCTGACAATCTCAATACCACTTTTTCTTAGAAGTAAGGAAGATAGATGATAGGATAGGTCATTGCTAGATATAAAATAAATTGCCAGGATCCAGAAAGCTCCTCTTGGTACATCTGCTAGTGGTTGGACTATGTATATCCAACACATGTACCAAGTAGGTTATGAAAAAAGAAAAGATCACGCAACAGAAACATGTGAATATCTACACATCTGGAAAGTATTTGTTAAAAGAAACGATAGCAATATAATTATGAAGAATGGGAACTCATTTGTGGCAAACTGTAAATTTATTCGCCACAAGTAATCCGAACTAAGTCGTAAAATCTGTGTTTTCTGAATAAGTCTTTCTCGGCACCAAGGAATCATGGTTAATTTAACCCCATATCAATGATCAAAGGTTGATTCTAAGATTTTGGCTCATGTTGCAAAGTTTTCTCTTAAAATTCAACTAGCCAGCATATGAATTCATGAGATGGTTCAATTCTTTGGATTTTGATTTTATGTTGGAAAGTATTAAGGAATCAACTACTAAACTACCTTGTATACAATTTTACATACCATAGTCGAGGGGAAAACAATGAGTAAGATTGATTTGTAAGCCAGGTCATAACCAAAGAAAAATCATACTATAACATCGCTTCATATCTATATTCTGAAGGACAATTTCCTTTTCTTTTTTTTTACTTTTCCTTGCTATCTTCTTGAATAAAGAGTTAAATACCAAAAAAATGAATCGAACAGTTAAGTCCTTCCCATAATAAAGGATTTCTGCCTTGACCTATTTTATGTCCCATCTTGTATAATAAAAGGATAAGTAAGTTATACCGTAAAAACATGTTGGCGTTCTGAAAATTCATAATGTATAAGTCTTGGTGATGATCATGTTGGTTACTGTCGGGTGGATCTCCCTATTCTAAAATTTAGTATTGTTGGTGGACGACCTTTTTCTTGTGGTGGGAGGCCATTAATCCGAAAATAACTTCTCCCTATGTTGGTAATGTTGGAGTTTCCTCTTTTCTGGTAGTACTTGTATAGGTTTTCTATGGGAGTCATTTGTGATGTGTTAGGTCCTAGACATGGCTGCGCGTTTCACATATTGTAATCAGTCCTGCTGTTTATTTTATGTTGCGGTGAGGTTTATAATGGGATTCTCTCTTGCAAAGTGTGTGCCTTGACAGTATTGGATCAGTACAATAGTATTGGGCTTGTCAATGGGACAACTGCTGGATTGAGGAATATAGGTGGCGGTGGCGACTGCAAACTCGATTATTCCTTTGATAGAAGAACAAAATACCAGAATGTAGGAATAATATGTATAGAACAAAGCAAGGGGGAATAATATGAATAATTGAGCAAAGAAGCTAGAACCACAATTAAGGACGCACAATGTAAACGTGGGACCCAAGTTCTGGGAAAAAAACCCACGGGGCAATGACGAGCCAAATTTACTATGTTGACGGGGCAAAATGACGAGCAAATTTTCACAGGTGAACGGTAAGGGGAGTACAATTTCAATTTCTCCTAAACTTCCAAGACTGAAAGGCCAAGGAAGAAGAAAAGAGAACTACAATAACTTTCTGTTTTTTTTTTGCAACCAAAAAAAAAAGAGAAAAAAAAATTTTCCTAGAAAAAAATAGGCTTCACATCTGGTACAAAGAGGTAGAAAAAATACACAAAAACTAGGCTCCACTTCCATGTGAAATAAAAAGGTGGCCCAGTGACTGTGCCCACAATAATCCAGTGATCTGTTCAGCTTTCCTAAAAAATTGAGGATTTTTCACAGGAACAAGCTGAAAACATGCTGACATGAGTAGATAAAAACTCCATCGGGGAAAAAAGAAATTGGAGGAGCTCTAAACCAATCTCAAAACCTTGGCTTCAAAACATAGTAGATTGCTCGTCCTACCAATAAAAAAGCCTGGGAAGGGGCCATCAAAGGTTGTTACACACTAGCTAAGTTCAACCAAAAATGGTTTGAAACTTAGCAAGGGGGAAAGTGGCTTAGTAAGGCCAATATCTCAGGGATTTTCTGTAAGTGTTGAAAACTTTGTTGGGATAAAATCTCTCCATTTAGTGATGGTATCTCTGATATTAAATTGATATTCCACACTAAGATTCTTAGTCTTGGATGATATGCATCATTTTTTAGTTAGTGTTATTTGCCCACTCTGGGACTATTGGAAAATACAAAAGTAAGGTATTCCTTGTGGCACACCAAAGCCCAAGGAATAAGACCCACGCCACACCATGTAGGCCTTCATCCCCCATACCTTCAGTAAGCGGCCAAACATATTTTCCCTCTTCTGTAGTGGATAAGCATCCCTGGGATTGCAAAGAGGTCTTTTTTCCAAAACTAATTGACAAACCCGAAACATGGAAGCGAAGAATATATCCGGGAAGAATATTCTGCGTCTATTAAAGATCCCCACCATTAATTCAGGAATCAAACAAACCCAAAAAAAAAGCAAGAGTATCCAACCCTGTCTGTCAAAATAAAATAAAGACATTGATTAAATTGTACCTTTCAAGTATTGAGAAACCTCTTCTTTTGCTAAGAATAGTTCATACCTTATGACTTATATGACCCAGAGGCCATATTGACATAACGAGTGAGATTTCTTAATCAGGACAATTAAGTGGAACACTGGCTTACAGGGGGGAACCCAAGTCACAATTGAACCCTGCAAGTAATAGAGAGTCCCCACGTCGTAGTCCTTTTCAATCAAAAGGGGAATAGAGCACCTTTGAAAACCTTGCGAAACTCCACCTTAAGCTGAAATATTTACATCCAAAGAGATTCAAAGAGACCAAGTGAAATCAAGTTGGGTTTTCAGGTTCAGGATATGAGAACGTTAGCAATGTCCCTGATTAACACAATCATGGAGTTTTTAAATTTATACAGTACCAAATTCCAACAACCTGCCATTGGAATCATTTTCCCATTAGGCAAAACACTACACTCAACTTTATCATGTTAACAACCAGTCCTATGAGGCACAAAAAATTGATATGTACATTGCAAGTATCCAAAATAAAAAACCCATTCAGACGAGTTTATTTTATCATTAGGAGACAGCAAAACAAAAACAAAACAATCACCTTCGGAACACTTTCAAAAAAACTCGACTTCAAGAAACTTTCTGGCATCTTTTTTTGTTATTTTATTCATCTCTTTTTAATTTTTAGTGTTTAAAAGTAGGTTAGAAATAATGCATGACCAGTTCTTGCAGTAAGGTGGAACATGTCTTGGCTGACATTATGCCCCTTGGATGTAAAGATCTGAAAACTTCTTCTCAGATGTGACTCTCTTTGTCTTGTGATCTACATTAACGACAACAAGCCCTCGGACGTTATTCCTCAGAATGGGAAGTTCAAGAATCAAAATTTTTTTCTTTGGACAATTAAATTTGATTTAAAAACAACAATCTTCATAGGGACAAAAAGTTATTTATTCCAAGAACATAAATCTCCGGAAATGGCTTATTGGGTAGATGGCAGAGACGGACCAATTAACAAACAGCCTTGTTCCGTCATCCCTCAATTTTAAACTTCTTAAAATTTTTCCAAAGATCTATTATAAGGAAATTATGTTGCATTCAAGAGTGACTGAAATGGGTGGAACCTTAAAAGGACATTACGAAGCGTGTTAATTAAACGATCTTTGAAGACGGGAGTTATTGGCAAGGACTTTTGGTTAAGTAGAAGACCAGTTTTAAAAATAAAGACCGCAGCCAGTTAGTCTCACGGAAATAACCTCCCTTCAGGAACCTTCTTTGGGAAAAAGACGTAAGGTTTAATGAAGAAAGTGCCCTTTTTCAGCCAACTTCCTCCTATTTGTTCGTCCGTTATTAGGAATCGGGCTCTTTTGACTTTCTTTCTAAAGCCTTCTTCAAAAACCATTCTGTGTGAGAATGTTAGAATATAACTATTAAACCATAACGTTTTGATTATAGTATTAACATGAAACAATTATTTATTTATTTTAATTCAATTCAATAACATGTTGACATTAAATATTCTCAATGGCATATTAATGGTCCCTTAAAAACTTATATGTAGTAGATGATTGGTTTGTATTAAAAGTTTAATGGGCTTATTACACAGGGGAAAGACTAAATTCATCAGGTCGTATTAAGTTAAAATGTTTAGTTTCCAAATCATAGGATGAAAATTTGGACCACAAACATCATCAGAAAGGATTGTAGGCAAGGATATTAAATGGTAAATTTATCTTGATTATTGAGAAGTGGGCAATAGTCTAACTTTCTCTTGTCTAGTGGCAATTTTGGTATGTATTGAAGGGAACCAAACAGAGATAGTTGTTTTAAGATGGATTGATTATAAAAAAAAAAATAAACATGTCTCTTTAAACTATTAAAAAGTATTTATAATTCTTAATCTGATATAACGATTATGATCTGATATATTAATTTATCATTTTTGATTTATTAAAGGTGAGAAATTTCTAGAGGTCCAATATTGGCTGGTTAAATTATGATAAGAATAGATATTGGTGGAAATAAATTATTTAGTTGATGGGGATCCAGTCTCAGTCTCGAAGGGATTGATGATACACCTTTTATTGGAAAAAGCTTGTTAAGTTTTCATGTGTAAAAAACCGGGCGGGAGATGTATATGAAAATTTTCTGGGCACATTGAAAATTAAGTAAAGATTGCTCTAAAAAAGTTAATCAATGAATTAAAAATTCGTGCCCAGTAATGGTAATGTATTGATTAAGTATCGGTAATTTCTTAAACATGGGGAATCAAATAGTGTTTAGTGGGGGAATTTTTCGAAATTAAATTAGAGGAGTTCAATTACGAATTTTAGTGGATGATTGGTATTATATGGTTAAGGAACAAATTTCATTATTATTAGAATTATTTCCATAATAGAACGCCTCAGGTAATAAATTCTGTGGTCCCTCCAGTTGCCAACTTTAACTAGAACTCAGAATCCTCTTTTCTAGTAAAAAAAAAGATGGGAAAAAAAGTAGCGTTGAGTTTTTTTGACAGGGAAAGGAAACGGTGTGTTTCAATTTTTTGAAAAAAAAACAAAAATTGTTTTGCTTTTCTTCTCTTTTGGAACTAGGAAGGAATTCTATATTAAATGGGGATTTCTTTCTTAACCTAGATTAAAAAGAGGAGTATTTCTATACAATACTTGCCCAAAACCCACGATTGAGGAGGAGTTTTAGTTGTTGATTGGGATTCAACTGTAAGAAGGGGGACTATAGAAATGGAGTTGGATACTTCAAGAATATCTGCACACGGGCTTCAAGAGGGTAATGCCTGAGTTAATTTTTCGCATTACTTTGTATGTGATAAACTATTTGTGATGTTATTTAATTCATGCAAGGAATGTATGATTTCTGGGAATGCTTCCGCTGGTATATGCTATTTTCCAACAAATTGGTACAAAGCCATTACTTGGCACTTTATTTACAAATACCTAAAAAATATGCATATGTGAAATTATATGGATGATTCGTGATTGTTGACATTGGTTTTATACGAAAAGGACAGAACGGATTAAAAAAACTTGATTTTTGATTTGTTTTTTTGTTAAATGCTTACGGTAAGGTCTTCTATTTTTATTGTGGGGCGGAAATTCTTGCATTTTATTTCTTGTATTATTGGCCCGGGGCTGGTATAAAAAAAAAAACAAAAAAAATTAAAAAAAACCCATGTCTTGGATAAAAATAATTAAACGAAGTTTGTGTGTAAATTTTTTTTTTTCATTGTGGCAGCTGCTGGGTTGGTTTGTAATCACATGTGTTGGGTAATTTTTTTTGTAAAAAAAGAATGGACCCACTTGTGAAGGTTTTAAATTAAATAAATAATAAAAAAAAAAATTATTTTGACTCATTAATATGTAATTAATGATCCATGTTTCTTGGAAGAGTTTGAGCCTTTTTTTTTTAAAGAAATTTGCAACAGTAACGTGTAAAAAAAAAAAAAAAAAGGCATTTACCGTAACAGTACAGAAAATTTGATAAACTGAAATTTTTGTTGTTGCAATTGAGTTTCTTTCTAAGAACAATTTGGTTGGGCATAAAAAATTTACCAAGAAAAAATAAAATAGTGGCGAGTAATTTTTTTTTTAAAAAAAAACAAATAAAAGAAAAAGTTACTAAGGATTAACAATTTGTAATGAAGTATTTAAGGGTTATGTGTTGGGCTTAGGGGGGAACCCTTTCCTCCCCATCGGATGGAATTTTAACCCAACAAGTTTATAGTATTTTTAATGCTAGTTTGATAATGGTATTAACTCTTCCTAAACTGGAGTAAAGATATGGATTGGATCCC
The DNA here is from genome assembly GCA_027704765.1 of Solanum habrochaites. NCBI lineage: Eukaryota > Viridiplantae > Streptophyta > Magnoliopsida > Solanales > Solanaceae > Solanum > Solanum habrochaites. The sequence continues at coordinate 13,600,238 of JAKWJA010002498.1, forward strand.
CCCCAAGCAACTAGAGGATTTTCCCCCCCCACCCCCACTGACTTAAGTAAAGTTCGACTCTCCAACTGGGTTAGGCTGTATAAGTTAGGAGTGAATAAAAAACTCGGTTCATTTAAGGTATATTGTATGGGGAATAGTTCTCCATCCCCACGATTGGCTGCTATTTAAGATGCCTGAAAGGGTATATGTAGATCATTGGTTGAAGTAAATATTCAATGTTATATGGGACTATGTTATTGAAATCGATTTGTAACTATTTCTTTAAGCTCAGATTCAACATTGTCTCCCTTTTAACCATTAGTACTTATTTTTGGGTCCAAAAACCAAACTAGAGGGTTCTAAACTGATGGGACTGGAGGAAAGAAATCTTGGACATTGGGGGTTAAACTGCCGAAGGAATATAAAGTTTTGTGGCTTTCCATGAGGAATGTCCATTGAAAAAACTCCAAATGGATCCGTCTTAGTGATGGGATTAAAGTTAGATATCAGGAAAAAAAAAAGGGCGCCCTAAAAGCTGATGAGGATGGAGCCGGATGTTTACAGTTATGGCTTCAATGTCAAATGTTTGCAGCCTCAAACATCAAGATATGGTTGTCGGGCTTTTGGAAATTCTGGCGAATCTCAAAAAATGTTGGAGGACCCGGGTCGATCAAGTAAGCAGACTTGCCTGAGAAAACTCCATGAAACAACTAAGACTGGTGAAGGGAACTTCCTGTAAGGAGGGACCCCATGGTTTCTTGAAGATGATAGGTCTTCTTTGAATGAAAAACTAGAGGGTTTTTGGGGGGTGAAATGTGGGACAATGACTCCCAAGTTGAGATTTGATATGCAGGTCTCTGCCGATAGTTTCAACAATTTGCCTAAATTATAATTATGGAAAAGATGAGTCTACTTGGCAACCAATCGTGAATTGGAAAGTTACAGGCCGGCAGAGAGACCATTGTCAAAAAACATGCACATAATGGCACTTAATGTTGAGAAAGGTTTTACTTCTAAACACCGGGCAAGTTGGGAAGGAGAAGAAAAGTTCTCACAAAAAGCTAAGGCAACTGGGGCAACCTCCAACTGGGGGGAGTGAAAAAGCTAAGGGTAAGTGTTTTTGCATTGCAAGTTGTCAGGTCATTTGGAAGGGCACACAATGTTCCAGATTCTTAGCCAAGAAGAAACAACAAAAAACAGGGAACTCACTTCCCCACTTGTCGTTGCAAAAACAATTTTTTAAGCGGCTGTTCTAACCCCACTTTCATGCTGTGTTAGATTTTCGGGCCATGATCATATCGGGCACGATATGCAGGGGTTCAAGAAGGGAAAAACGTGCAAGGCGATAGAGGTGAGTTAACGTTTTTCAAGCAGGATGGCTCTGGCAGCTTCCCAGTTTTTAGCATTAGGAAATATTTACCTTTTTCGTTTTGATAGTGGATAGAGGTTTAATTTTAAAAAGACGTTTCTATAATGCAACTGCTGTTAGGAAAGGAAATTGATTTCAGGTTTCTAAAGTTTTGAGAGAGTATGATGGTTTAGTTTTCTGATAAAACGGGTTGTGTTATTTAGTTATAATTAAAAACATCTTGGTCTCGACGGACATTGATTGATGGTCTTTTTATTTAATGTCTCTCCAGGAACTGCAACAAATTAAATCGTAGGGGGAAATTGAATAATGGTAACTTTCTCAAAGTAAGAAAAAACGTCTTCTAAATTTAATGAGGACTTAATCTATGGCACTTGTGTCTATGTCATATAAAATCTAGAAGGATTCATGGGTGGGTCGAGATGGACCTTTAGGTTCATTAAAAAGTGGGGGCACTACCCAACATGTTGAATTCTTGTTTAGAAGGGGAAAAAAAAGGGACTAAGAGGGACCTTTTCCCTAAAAAAACAGGAATATAGGTCAATTGATAAAAAACTAGAGTAAAAATCAATTCTGATTTGTGTGGGGCCCAATGAAAACATTAAAAGCAAGAGGTGGGTATGAGTACTTCGTGCTTCATTGAGGGACTTACTCAAAAATGGGATATATGATTTGGGTTTGCGCCTTAAAGGTGAAATGCTTTGAGGAAAATTCCCCCCCAAAGAGTTTAAGGCTGAAACAGATTTAAACGGACATGGGAAATTATATCAAGTCATTGCGATTCTGATCGTGGTGGTGAATACTCTCTAATTGATGTATTAGTACTTTATTCAGGAAAACAAGGGGGGAATTACCATTCTCAATGTCGCACCTGAACGCACAACAAAATGGTGTTAAAGGCGAAAGAAGAAAATAGAAACTCTTTAGGGAAATGGTTAGATCCAAATGCTGAGTTACTCTGATTTTGCCCGCATTCCGTTTGGGGATATGCCTAGGAAAACTGCAAAATGTTACATTTGAAAAACTTAGGTTCCTCTCAATTTCTGTTCCTTGGGACAACCCATTGGAAATGTGGACTTCGGCACCCAACAAAAACCAGTTTGAAGACATTATCGGGTTGGGGGATGTCCCAAGCACAGTATAAAAAGGGGAAGGCAGAAAAAAATGGAGCCTAACACAGAAGTGTGTGTTTGGTATTGGATAACCCTAAAGGACCGAAAGGTGGTATGTTTGATAATCCTAAAAAAAAAAGAAGGTAATTGGGTCTACCCAAATGCACGTTTTCTAAGAAACGGGATTTTTAAAAAAAACCATATTCCTAGGACAGAGTAAAACTAAGGTTCTTACAGGGGAATAAAGCAAAGAGAAAACAAATCCAAATCTACTTGAAAAAATAATTTGGAAAAAACCAAAATTCAAGAAAAAAACCCCACATGTTTAGGGAGGTTAACATACCATTGCATTATAATAGTTGGGAGGAGATGTAACAAAACATAAAAATTCTGCAAGTACAAAGATCTTGAAAAAATTCCTGCATTCAAGGTAGTGGGGGGAGAATAGGAAGCCCAGATGGCATTAGAGGGAAGGCATGTGATATCTCTGACCGCAAAGATTTTTACTGAAAGATAACATGGGAACAAATCAAGATCCTAAAACTGATGTGTTCACCAACAAGATCATAATAAATTGAAAACTCTCTGAACTGGCCCCTGCAACTGTAGGTCCGTCGTAGTGGAGGGAGTGATAAGAAAAAAAAAACCACTTGGTATGCACTTTGGGAGGTCTTTTGACAGAAATCCCTGAAAGAGTCGACAATTTACCCGAACACTGTGAATTACGACGAAAAGGAACTACAAGATAAAAGATGAAGAAAAAATGGATTGTTGCTATGACAAATCAGAAAATGGGTCTATGTAACTCTAAAACAAGTCTGGGGATCTTGTAGAAACCACCTGTAGATGGAGGGTCCCAAAAAAACCCATTGGATGGCAAGTGGGATATATAAGAAAAAGAAGACGGAGTAGAGGGACAGTGCAAAAAAACTTAAAAGCTAGGGATTGTTGCAAAAAGGGTTTACTCAAAAAGAACGGGATTGGACTATGACTGGAAACAAAAACTTTTTCGCCAGTTAGTCATGCTAAGGTCTATTAGGAAATTCTCTTACCATGCTTGCTTCGTTATGAGTTATTGAGGATTTGGCAAATGGATGTCAACGACAAACGCTTCTTAAATGGAAGCTGATGAAAGCATATTTATGCGGGACAACCAGATGGGTCATAGAACAAAAGGAAAAGGAACACATGTTGTGCAAAGGCTAAAAAGATTATTTATGGATAAAGCAAGCCTTCTAGGGCATGGAACCACTTGCTTCGGACTATCTGCAGTCAAGTCTTTTGGTTTTGAGAATTGGTCTTTGTGAGTCTTGTGGTGTACAAAAACGTGGTAAACTGGGGATAAAGGGTGGTGTTCTAGTAAGGATATGTAATATTGGATATCTTGCTCATAGAAAATTAAGTGGGGGCTGATGAATTCATGTTAAGAAAAAATGGTTGGTCCCACAAAACTTTGATATGGAAGGATTTGGGGAGAAACTGCTCCAAACATCCTTGCGATTTCAAGGTTATACGTGATCGCAGGAAAAGGGATGTTAGGTGAGTTTTTTTTTTTTCCTCAAAGGCTCTTTATATTGATACAAATTCTTACCAGGTTTTAGGGCATGCACGATTCGAGAAAGGTTTTCTTCCTTTAGACATGGAATTTTTTATCTAAGGGATCAATGTTCCTAAGGGAACATATTGAGGAAAACAGGAAAAGCATGAAAGGACAGTTCTTATGCACAGCGGTAGGAAGTTTCATGGATGGCCCCATGTTATGGCACTAGAATGGACCTTGTTTTGCCGTGGCATTGGTTTAGCAGATATCAGTATAATCCTGGACGAGAAACACATGGAACAGCAGTTTAAGGAATATATCAAAGGTTACCTGACAAAAGGGCTAGGGGGGATTACCATGCTAGGGGTCTATATTCGGATTGGTTGGTCCCATAGGGTACACAGGAACTCAGGATTTTCCAGTTCTTGATATGGGGACTCTAGGAAAAAGCGACAGACAGGAACAAAGTGAACAGAAGGCGAGGCGCCACACCCACCCAGAAACTCCGCGTCAAAACCTAAGGCGCCGCCACTTAACCAAATCTAACCCTTCGAACCCCATACTGAGAACCCCCCCCCCACTATTTCCCCCTTTCTCCTAATCATCCTCTCCCCCTATCCTCCCCAAATACCCACCCCATTCCATTCTCTCCCCACTTACCCTTTCCCCCAACAATAACTCTCCTTTAGACCTCCCTTCACTCTCCACCGTACTTTACACACACCTTTTCCTTATTCCCCACCTCCACCGTCTACTTCTGACCCTCCGCTTTTTTTTTTGTTTTAGGGGAGGTGGGAGGCCCATTGTTTGGAGAAAGATCAAGGCAAAAAACCTGTGTTGCTATTTCTTCCATGGAAGCCGAAATATGGTAGCAGCTCTTGAAGCAGCTGAGGAAGGCAGTGTGCTTCAAGAAAAACCTTTCTGAAATGAAAGACCTTGGCGGTTGTTCCTGCAAATAGAAAAGCCATACAATGTTTTGTGATAATAGTGGAGCGGTTGCAAAATTCAAAGGAACCCCACGGAAAAAGTCATAAGAAGGGCAAAAAACAAAAAAAACACCCATTGAGCGGAAAAATAACATTTTGAGTCGAGGGGGACATCGACAGGAGAAGGGATGTGGATGGGTGGCGAAAGATTGATCAGGCGGAACCAACCTTGCAGGACCCCTTCACAAAAGCTTTACAGGCCCCAAAAGGTCTTTGGCTTAGGGACCATGGTTGAAGGGGAATGGGTGGTTAGAGTGTAGGTGCATGGTGTGAGTCGAAGTGGGAAGATTGTTGGATATGTCCTATAAAACAACCATACGTTTGATATAGTATTTAACATTGAACAAAAATTGTTATTTATTTATCATTTCAAAAACAGTGTGACATTAAAAAATAAGATCAATTGTCAAATATAGTGTCCTTAAACTTATATAGTATCGATGATTGATGTAGAAAGTTTAAGGCTTAATACACAGAAGATTTAAAACATTCAGGTCTTATAAAGTTAAACATTTAGTTCACAAGATAATAGATGAAAAAATTTGGGACAAAAAACAAAAAATCATTCAGAAAGATTGTAGCCGATATAAATGTAAATTATCTTGATTATGAGGAAGGCATAAAGTTTAAACGTTCTCGTTTGCTAGTTGCATTGGTAGTATTGAACGGGAACCCAAAACAAGAGATAGTTGTTTTAGGGACTGAAATGATATTTAAACACATATTCTTTCTAAACTATTAAAAAGTATTTATATGTTCTTAAACTTGTATTAACGATTTATGAATCGTTATAATATTATGTATCATTTTGATTTATAAAAAGGGAGGATTCTGAGGAGGGGTCAATATGCCTTGGGTAAAAATTGGGATGAAAGAATATATATTGGTGAAAATCATTAGTTAGTTTGATGGAATCCATGGTCTCAGTATAGCGAATTTATGATACACTTTTTATGAGAAGCTTGTGAGTTTTCATGGTAAAACCGGCCGGGTAGGATTTATGAAATTCTGGCACATGAAAAATAAGTTAAGTATGCCTTTAAAAGAAAGTAATCAAATTGAAAATTCAAATCGTTCGTAAATTTTAAATTTATTGATTGTATCGGTTAATCTAAACATGGGGGGAATCCAAAATAAGCGTTTAGTGGTGAATTTTCGAAATAAATAGAGGAGTCAATTAATGGAAAATTTTTAGTGGAATGGATTGTTAAATTTATAGGGTAAGAAATAATTCAAAATTAATTATTTTAGAATTATTTCCATGAATAGGAAGCCGCAAGTATTAAATTCTGTGGTTCCATTCAGTTGGGCAATTTAACTAGAAACTCAGAATTCCTTATTTTCTAGTTAAAGATGGAAAAAAAGTTTGCGTGAGTTTTTTTTTGAAGGGAAAGGAAACGTGTGTTCCACTTTTCTGAAAAAAAAAATAAAAAAATTTTGTCTTTCGTTCTCCTCTTTGGATGGAAAGGAAAAATCTCTAATAAATAGGGAGTCTTCTAACACCTAGATAAAAAGGGATTATTCTATTCAATTTATTGCCCACCCAAGTATGAGAGGAGGGTTTAGGGTTGTTTGTGGGATCACTTGTAGAAGGACTATCGGAACCTGGAGTGGGAATTTACTTTCAAGGAATCCTGCCAACGCTTCAAGAGGGAATTCTGAGTAAATTTTTCAGCATTTACTTTGTATGTTGATTAAAAAACTATTCGTTGTGATTGGGTTATTTCCTATTACACGCTCATGCACCAGATCCGTGAACTTGGATTTCTGGACATGCCTGTCCAGACGTACTTAGTTTGCTATTGTCCGAACAACAACATTAAGCGAACACAAGGCCTTCATCACTGGATCCAGATGTGACGTAACACGTATTATATCAGGAGAGACAAAATTTTTCTCATCAATATGACTCTTCTCAGGAAGTCAATATAGCTGGTGATGACAGTAGATTTCATGCTGGTGAGACACCTTGTATTAGACGTATGATTTACTACTGTAGAATAGTGCAGAAATCAGTATGAGAAGAATCATGAGTCTAGATCTATTGAATTGACTATCTTCGCATTGAGTATTCAGTAAATGAGTATAGTGAGAAGAATAATGCAATATAATGTCCACACAATGCTCTCCCTCTGCCTGGAACGCGACACTCTAAATATACATAACTCAGATGTGCCCAGACGCTTTTGTTCTTGAGCATGAGGCTTTGCGGATATCAGACGGGGCTAAGAGTTCACGTTTATCCTAGAACGGGTTAGACCTACACAGTGTATTTTTACACTACAATGTTGTCTGGCCTGTCCAAATTCCTTAACGACAGTATGATGACGCCCCAAGAAGAAAGAAACAAAGACGACACTCAACCTTTCTGTTTTTTCTTTGGACAACAAAAAAAGATAGAAAAAGTGCCCAGAAAATAGGCTCCACTATATGGTACAAAGAGGTTGAAAATGCCCACAATAATAGGCTCCACTTCCAGTGAAAACTGGTGCCCATTTACTGCACCATAATCTCGTGATCTGTTCAGCTTTCCTGAAATTGCAGAAGTCTCAAGACAAGCTGAAACATGCTGACGTGAGTAGTGAAACTCATTGGGAAAAAGAATTTGAGATATCTCTAATCACATAAAGCATGGGCGGACACATTTAATGCTTGGAGGATGGAAGATTTGTTTCTTGGATCTCTTCAGTTGTTATGGAATTTTGGTGTTGCATTATCATTAGATATTTGGTATGTTCTCTCTTAGCCTGAACATGCTAATTCCTCCTCGTTTTGTCCATTAAAATATTATCTGTTGATTGCTTGTATTCTTTTACTAAATGGTAGCATTATGTTTATTGCTTCATTTTACTTTTTTTGAGATTTCAATAAAGATACAATTCATGCGGTGTGACTTGTGAGGTATATTTGCCTATGGATTTCAATAGATGCTGAAGTACTTCATTTTTAGTAATTTGTTTGTGGTTTCACTCTGATGATAACAACTTAGAATTTAGTTATTAAATATATGGCTACCATCTATTTCTCTCGTTTACTGTCTGCTCAAATATATTCTGCAGTTACTAACTCATCATCGTCCACATATATCAAAGCCCAAACAATGGGAGAGAAAAATAGTTACCAATGAAAAATCAGATGCTTCAAAGATCTGTTGGATTCAGCAAATGGCCAGGAAGCTGTTCTGTATAGATTTAGGCAGAGGCATAAAAAGATATAAAGAGAAATAACTTGTTTTTCCAAATTGATTTCCAAGGAAGAGGAAAGTTTGTGTCAAAAGCTCCCCCTCATCTTCGTGATGGAATCTGTTGCATTTCAAGACACAAACATCCTTTTCTAAGAGGAACAGACGTTATAAGATAGAACATGTGTACTATTATAATTTCCGGGATAGCTTATGGTTGCGAACGTTATCATTGCTTTTTCCATGAGGTATGCTAACATACCTGAAAGTATTCACCATTATTTTCACCTATGCACTTACTCACACTTCTTCCCATTCCTTCAATCACTCTTTCGCATTTGAAAGTGCAAAATGAATTATGTTGTGTGTCATGTGGATATGAGAACTGCCCTGTGAAGTTATATGACTCAAAGGTATGTCCTCATTCTTATCCTTGATTTGATCTTTGATACTCAAATTAGCTATGACACTTCAGATTTTTATTTCTTACTCACTTTTCCCACACTTCATTTGTCTCCAGATTCACCAAGCAACATTATGTTTGCCGAATGTTATCGAAACCAAAGGAAAAGAACGGAGTCACATCTTGAAGTAGTACTTACTGAGTTTAATTAGGTGTTGCATACCCCCTATAGTTATCACATGTTATAAGTTAAAGACTATTTTTAGTTTATTTAAGCCGAAAGTAGTATGTCATATCCAACGATGGAATATAATTTTTGTTTACTTATTTTGTACAAGATACAAAACTATAATCTTGATTTAATACTTTGTTCGGTTAACAATAAATATGAAAATATTTACCTTAATTTTTGCTAATAGCAATATTAAATTTGATTTTTGATATTATTTATTGTAAAATAATATTGGTGATTTTAAATTAGAAATTGTGGCATATAAATATTTTATAGCCAAAATGATATGACCACACCTAAAAGTGTTGCAGTAGGACTTTAAATTTTTGTATGCACATGGGAAAGGACTACACATCAAAGTATTGTCATACATTAGATAGAAAATGCAATACTTTATAATTGTTGTTATACATTAGATAGAAAAGACAACACTTACAAATTGTGGGCAATAAGTAAGCTAAGGCCACACATAAAAAATGTAATTGTATGAGATAGAAATGTCGCTATTTGAGGTACATAAAAGCATGGCCATTCTGACTTTTAGGCTACACTTTTAAGCGTAGCTGATAAGGCAACATTTGAAAAGTATTGCCTAAACTTTAAGGTAATGCTACAATTGGGCACCCCTGGAAAAGTGTTGCTTAAACTCCAAAAGTGTAGTCTTTTTATCAAATGACACATTTTTTGCTAGTTCAGACTACACTTTAGTGGTGGCCGTAGGCCTAAAATGGTGTAGTGACCTTAGGCCTGGCTTACTTACTTAGTAGAAGACTTGGACAGAAGAAAGAGAATCCAAATACAAGATTACTCAATATGTCTCAAAACTAAACTAAAATTCTTTAAGAGAATAAATATTTAACTTTGCCAATGTGGCAAATCAAGTCTGAACATAAGCCATTAACAAGATAATGACAAATGAATAAACATCTTGCTAACTATATATGAAGCCTCTAAAATAACGTAGATGGATGTTGGGACAAGTCCCACGACATCCTAATGAACAAATACTAATATTGAAAGCAATAAAAGTGGTCCTCTGAAAGTAAGGAGACTCACCACAAGTCTCTGAGTGTTCAACTGGATCAATGATACGTTGGATTTTGATCCTGGTCACCTGTGTTTGCATCATTAATAAGATGCAGGTCAAATGATTGAATGTACGAGTATGTGAGGGGAATTCTAAAACAAGACATAATGTTGAAAGGAATGAAATAATTTACCTAGCTCAACTTAACTCAACATAACTGAACTCATTTCAATATAAAACAATTTAAATACAAGTGCAATATTAAGAAAATCTATTTAGAAGATGATGAGGCGGTGTCTAACTCCTGCTGTTATGGCAAAATAATAGCACATCATACCAGATAAGTCTCTTAATTGTACAGTGAAAAAATAAGCGAACGCATTTCTAGATGGTGTGGAGAGTAAGACTATAACTACTTTGTTGTGCGTTTTCGTAATGGCAATCATCACTTAAGAGCTATTGTGATGATACAACATTTTGCCTCACGCTATCATTGTGGTAGTCCTATAGCCTTTGCGTAATAGTGGTATAACACGACTAAAGTTTTTTACTGTACAACAGGCTGCCGGGTTTTCGTTTCGCGTGACACGCGAGCATAGTGTTAGGTGTATAGTCTGACCAATCTATGCATACAGTAGAATCATTTAAAAAGTATGGACCATTTTTCTAAGTTCTCAAAACTTAGCTCAAAAGTTACTGGGGACAATGAAGTTTCCTCTCTCGATTAAGGGTGAAAGGCAGATTCTCTTTTGTTAAAAACGTAACTTGAAGGCTCTTGAAAATGATGTTTTTTTTTTTTTGTCCACACTTCAAGGTCTACCGCCTTTCCATAGAGTGAGGGGGATTGAGTTAGATATGAAAACAGACGCGATTTGTAACTCTTATGACGGAGATACGAACCACGTATTCGACTCTACTTTTGAAAAACTGGACTTTAATCATTACTCAACTTGAACTTTAAGTCTTAAATAAAAGTTAAAACATTTGGAAAACTCTAAGAACTTGTCTTGACTTTACCCTTAATTGATTTTTGAATTGAATTATGGGTTCAAGTCTTGATATTTTTGATAGGAAAGATCTCTTGATGTTAAAGAATGATTTTATATAGCTAAACATGAGAAAATATCAAGAAATAATGATCTGAAAGCTAGTCTGCGACGTGGAGATGTATTTAAATTTTTGGTCGCGAAATCTATTATGAGGTAGAACGGTCCATGACTGATCTGCGCTTCTAGGAAAAAATTCAAATCGGAGGAATAGGTCCGCGACGCAAACCGTGTTATGAGATTCTGCTGACTTGTTCCTTCTTTTTGTTACCCCAATTCGCCTATATTTGATTCTTTTTCTCAAATCCTCTTTAGATTAACATACCTAGCATGTGTACCCAAGAACTTAACACCAAATAACTCCAAATCGACCTTAAACTGTAAAGAATTCCTCAATATCATCCCAAATTCAAGAACAAAAGTAAATTCAACAGCTCACATAAGCAACTTTCAAACTTTCCATTTCTAGGTTGAATTCACGTAGAATTAAACATGGTTGGTGCATGGGTGAACGAATCCAACACTGTGTGAACTCACATACCTCGTTGGGATAACACCTTGATGAAATCCACTAGCGATTCTTGAAGATTTTGACGATTCTTGCTCCTTCCCCTCTTTCTCCTGTTCTTTTCTCTTCTCTCAAAACGATAACTCAAATTCCAAAAACGTAAAATGAATTATATCAACATAGAACTAAAAAAAATTATGTAAAACATTGTCAACTAATTGGGTATGAAAAATACCAAAATACCCTTCCAAAATCTCTATTGGACTTTCCTTATCAAAACATCTTAACTTTAAAAGGGCATATCTCACTCATACGTATTCGAAATCGCACAAACTCGGCGGCGTTGGAAAGATAATTCAACGATATTTGTTTTGGTACCTGGAAACACACCTAATTTTCCAGTTTCTTAATTATTTACTTAAGTCACTCTTTCTAATTCTAGCTCGTTGTAGTTCTTTCAATTCACAAGATGTGACATCATCCTAACAAAATCGCAGACCCTACCTGCCACTAATCCAAGATTAGAATTTTTATGAACTGGTATTATTCTAGTTGTCTACAGTCCCAAAAGTTGAATCGCATTCAAAATCACTGCATTCGAAACCTCATCATCTGGGACTTGGAGGAACTACGTTAGCTTTGCCGGCATTCACATTCATTGAATAAGCTCTACAAGGAGGTATGATCTGAAACATATAACGACGAGTTAGAAGGTAGATCATATTCACGCACGATAAGAATAGAAAGAAAGTGATTGTTTCCTAAAACACTACGTAGCCTCCCTCTCATTAGATGTGGTGTGCTTCACACGTATGAAAAATGACTCTACTTAGTGAGGCTTTTCAGAAATCCTAAGACACGTAAACATTTGTCATACCCCAATGATACTCCTAGGCATAAACACGGGACCCAGGATCACGAGTGACCCCAAGCTAACTCTGAGGTGGAATTTCATAAGCATACTTACAATAACAATATAAAATGTAAAGTCGGAAGCTTAAATAGTGACAACTAAAAGACGGGGAATACCCAATACTAATATGGATATAAACAAACTATCAGTTTAATAACAACAGAAAAATCAAACCAAAATTGAAAATTTAATATAACTATGCCTCTAAATGACTAGAGGTACTGGTACATTCGCCCATCTAAATCTTAAAAGCATGAAACTGAAACTAACAGAAAAAAATATCATCCTCGAAGAATAAGAACTCACCTGTTACAACCCTTATAATGAAATAAGTCAAACTAGAGCCTAACATGTTATTTATGAGTTAATTAAGTCTCAAAATGATTAATATGTGCTTAATAAGTCAGTGTATGGAGTTCGGAAAAGTTTGGAAGTCAAACATGCAACAATGTCCAAGACGTTCGAAGGTTAGCCGTTAGACGTGCTACTATGTTCTAGTGTGTCGTGGCAAGTTTTTTGTGGTGTTTGGATTTCAAATTGATAGGATAGGTTTCTAAAATCTAGATTAACGTGGTTAGGTTTGAACCATCTGGGCATGACTCCCAAAGGATCACCGTAAGGGTCCTTGAGGAGGATCTAAACCTTGGCATGAAGCTACCAAAAAGCAGTCGCAATATGACAAGTGCAATTAACACCCCTTTAACCAGTGCACGCCCTGTCGATGCGTCTGTTGCTCAAAACATAGGTATGGAAGCTTAAGCCACAAAAAACCATCTCTGACGAAAACGACTCCCTACCAGTACGGATTGTCATTCAAATGACATAGTGTGAGTGATATCTGCCGTTTGGGGCCTGCAATTTTCTGCAGGTCTTAGCCAAGTTGAGGGCTACATGAGAAATTCATCTAGCATCCAAATAAAGCCTTGGAAGGTTATTTTAGGTGTTTTTAGGTATTTTAAGTCACCTTATAATCCTAAAACCTAGATTAGAGTTCATTGTTCAAAATTAAAACCCAAGATCAAAATAGAACTCTCTAGAACTCCATTCAAGCTTGAAACAAGGTTGAGGCAATAAGATTGACTTCTCCATTGATTCTTCATCAATTTCGTGGATGATATTTAATATAGTATGGTGTTTCATCCTTGATTCTTCTCTCATTTAAGGATCCGATTTCAAAGGTTTCTCAAAGTTGTTTCAAAACCTTGAAATACTGCTTTGAGATCTAAGCCTGGGTTCTTGCATGAAAATATTTAAATCAATCTTTTATGATATAATTTAGTTAATTGGTTGTTTTATGATCAAAACTCAACCCATGATATCCTTGAATTCTTATTTTGGCTCTAAAGTGGGGGAATTGATTATGTCTTGATATTATTAAATAAATGTGTAGATTGCATTAGGATATTGAATTATGTGTTGATCATGATAGAATTGTATATAGGATTCCTCATAATGATGATGTTTATATTGTTTATTATTGTATCAATGATATGGATCCATTGTTGGCTTAGTATTGTGTATATGGATATTGGTAAGAGCTTTTGTAACGTGAATTGGTTGAAACGGCTAAAGAATGATGATTATGATATTGGCGAGTTGACGTAATTCCTTTAATTTTTGTGTTGAATTTATTTTGAATTTTATTGTTTGGTATGCTCCTCTTATGATGGCGGTGTTTATATGTTATTTTTGTTTTGAACATGGCTTTGCCGACATTTATACATGAATTAGGGTGTTATCATGTTATAGCTTGTTTGGATGAACGATGTGAATGATTATATGATATATGTGTATGTGTGAGGTGAAAGTATATTTCCTATAAATGAATATATGTGACTATAATATACTATGATGGGCCTCTATATGTGATAGTGTATCTTCCTTAGGTAGACTTAGTTGTCCCTACTTGGTATTTGAATGTTATTGAATACATGATATGATGATATGTGTCGATTGGTTTACTTAGGTCCCTCTACTTGATACATGAAAGAAATGTGAATATGAAGTCTTGACTTGGTAGGATTAGGAACCTTTATCATGTATGTGTATGAATGAATGATAAATGTAAGTCTAGGACCGGTAGACCTAAGATGGTGCCCTTCTAGGGATGACTAATATATAACCTTAAATAAGTAAATAAGGTTAAGAATGTGTAACCTTGAATAAGGTAAGAAGGTTAATAGAAGCCTTGAAATAAAAAACCGGAACGATTCCTTCTTGTGTAGATTGATGGACTTAGGGATAGGTTGGATAGAAAGGCATTAAACCATCTCTAATGATTTCATAATTGCTATCCTAATAGTCCTTGGTTGGAATCCCTAGTGGACCCATACATTTGAAGAAAAAGTATTATGAGTTGGTAAGGCTTAAGTGATGGTGCCTTCTAAAATACACCTAGTGCATGATTACTCGATGAGAATAAAATCTAAGCACCGAGTGAATATGCTTGTGTTAGTGGATCTACTTAAGATGAGACTAGAGTTTAATGAAACCGTTGATATTCCTTAACCATGTGCCAACATGGTATGTGCCCTATTTCTACCCTTGGAAAGTAGAACACCCTCCTCGAAGTAGGGTAGACTTTAGATTCCATACGTAGCTAGTATGGTCTATGTAAGTTAATGCCTAATCTCATCCTATGGGATGTACACTCTAGTTATTGGATAGATTATACAACGTGTGGGTAGTTGAATGACACACTATCTATACGTAGCACGAGTAGGCTTTGAAGATAATAGGTCAGTTCCCTAGGTCTCTTGTAATACCATTATGTGAAGTCCTTTATTTGATTTCTTGTCTCTTAAATGGTGTCTTGAGGAATGTATAGGTACGCTTGAAGAGGGTGTATGGGAGGTCTCTCCATGTTGTACATAGGTGATTCTTAGAGTAATGTTAGATGGAGAGTTTAAATGGTGAAAAGGGGTTACTTGATGAATATAGAACTATGTATAAATGAGAGATAAAGAGTAGATGGAGAGTCTAAATTATGAAAAGGGGTTACTTGAAGAATATAGAACTATGTGTATAAATGAGAGATAAAGAGTAGATGGAGAGTCTAAATTATGAAAAGGGGTTACTTGAAGATTATAGAACTATGAATAAATGAGAGATAAAGAATATTCTCACCTTAGGTAATATCAAGGATTACTTAGGTGTGCTTGAAAATGGTGTATAATTGAAATCTTCTAGTCTTACTTAAGTGACTCTTAGGATAACCTTTGGTGAGGGTTCTAAATTATTATGTTTATATTCTGGATTATTTGAGTATGTCTTTTATGTGATATTGACTTAATAATGTTCTTATACTTGTTTTATGACATTTTATAAAAATAGCATGAAAAGCATATTATAAAGCAAATGTTCATTTTAGCATGGTTTTCTTGCATGTTCACCTACTTAGTACATTCAGTGTGCTAATTCCATATGTTGTTTTATTTCTGAAGATGTAGGTGGCAAGTGAGGAGACTCTTGTAAGCAAAGCTTGGGAATAACATTCTCTCAAGCCAATCTAGTGTGTCCTCATATTATTGGAGGACATAGTTATGTTTAGTGTCATTTTCAAAAGACATTGTAATAGACTCTAGTTTTACTTTTAAATGATGTATGGGCTGTGACCCAAAGATTTATATATAGTCTAAGATGTCTATGATGAGACATAGTTTTCTTACGTTTTCTATGAAAAGATATTTGAACTATTGTGATGAAAAGTTATAATTTCAGACTACTTTTCATATTTATATGCAATGAATGATATCTAAGGGCTTGTATAAGACCTTCTGAGAGGTTCAGTATGTAGTGTGGCGACTTGAGGATGCCATTTCTTCTAGGGTATACCATATGGTCGTTACAAACTTGGTATCAGAGAATAAGGTTATGAAGTAGTTTATAGGATTCAAAGTCTCATTAAAACCACTTCTAGTAGAGTCTTGTTCATTGGTGTGAGTCATGACACATCCATAAGCGAGAGGCTATAGGACAATAGATTTTCCCTTTTCTTCATTATTCTTGTGTTGTGCCTTAGAGTGGGAATTATAAGAGTCTAATCATGATCTTTTCTTTTTTTTAGGAGCGAATACAAGAAGAACACCCGTAAGAAGAGTTCATGATGATATGGTCAATAAGGGAGTTCCTCCCCAAGGTGAACAAGTCCCGCTAGGTGGACAAGCTCCCAAAGGTAAGATGATCAACTTTTTATAGTGGAGCAAGACAATGAGGTTCCGTTTATTTCCCCGATCATGTCTAATGAGGAGATTAGAGAGCTCTCCTTACCCTAGCCTGAGCCATTACAGCTCAAGTAAATAGAGATATTCGGCCTATGATGAGAGTACCATAACCTTTAGGTTCAGGGACTTTGTAAGAATGAATCCTTTTATCTTCCTTGGTTCATAGGTAGGAGAAGATCCCAAGAGTTTGTAGATGGTGTTTATAAGGTGTTAAGTGTTATGGAGGTGACTTCTAGAGAAAAGGAGGACTTGGATTCAAACCAATTGAGGGAATTTGATCAAGTGTGGTACACACAATACAAGGATAATAGGCCGATTGAATCGGGTCCTGTAGAGTGCAAAGAGTTTAAGGAAGTCTACTTAGGAATGTAATTTCCTCGTGAGAAGAGGGGAGTGAAGGATAAGGAGTTTATAAACCTTAGGAAAGGTAACATGAGTGTTGAGGAGTATTCTTTAAAATTTACCATATTATCTAAGTATGCTCCATCTTGGTGTATAACCCTAGGGATAAGATGAGTAGGTTTGTGACTGGTGTGAATGACCTTGTGAACGAAGAATGTCATACGATCATGCTCCATAATGACATAAATATATCTACTTATGGTGTATTCTTAATCCATTGAAGAGTCCAAACATAGAAGGATTACAAGGAATTTGAAGAGGGGCGGATCTGATGAGAAAGGCCAATCTAGGTCTAAGAAGAGGGCTCCAAATAAAGATGGCTCTAGTGCTCCTAAGGTCAAGCATGAGAATGATGGTGGTTCTCAAAGTGTTAAGAATACTTGTTCCACTTGTGGGAGGAAGAATTTTAGGAAATCTCTAGCTGATACTAGTGGGTGCTACTATTGTGGAAAGGATGATCATAAGGTAAGAGATTGTCCTACTATTGCGGCTAGAGGAAGAGAGGCCAAGCAAGTTCCTCCTAATGCTCTGGATGTTGTTGCACCAAAGAGGAATTGTTTCAATGTTCTCCAAGCTACGACAAATTTGGAGGAGGATGCCAGAAAGTTATAGTTTTCTCTCTTTAGTTGGGATGGGTTCTTTCTAAGTAGGGGAGTATGGTGATTAGTGGGGTAAGATTATTGTCTCTTTTCTTCTATTTTATTCAAGCTTGAGGATAGAGGTTTAAAGTAGCATGTTTCATGTGTGTAGGAGTCTAAGTTGAAATGAATTTCATTGATATCCTTTCATTGTGCATCTTTTAATGAGGTTATGTTTCTCTGGTAAAATGTGTTTATATGATTTTTTCTCTCATATTGTCATGCCTTAATAAATAAATTACTTAAATATTGCATTAGTAAACCATAGAGCATGCTTTACTGCAAGAAATTTAAAGTTTTTGCTAAATTGTGTTCTCATGAGAAATGGTTATAATGTGCATAGACACGATGTATACGAGCATGATAATATGTGGAGAATGAAGTTCCTCCTATAATAAAAATGTGCATCTTATTGCATGATAGTTTGTAGATGTAGTTCCTACCTTGTTGTGTTTTTAGTCTCTTGATTATGTGGAGTTGGTGTTCTTCCTATATATATGTATTTTAATGGTGTGGTATGGTTGCGATCTGCTAGTCTTGACTCCTTACTCTTGAACGTGTTTAAAGTGTAGCTAGAGTCATTCGAGGAGGAATGTTGCCCAAGTGGGGGAGATTGTTACCATCCTCAAAAAAAAAATATATCAAACTAGAGCCTAACATGTTTTATATGAGTTAATTAAGTCTTAAGATGATTAGAATGAGTGTCAGAAGTTAGTGTGTAGAGTTTTTAAGAATTTGGAAGTCAAACGTCTAAGAACGTCCAAGACGTTCTAAAGTTATCCTTTAGACGTGCTAGTGTGTTCTAGCGTATCATGGCATGTTTTATCTTGTGTTTGAAGTTCAAATTTATTGGAGAGGTTCCTAACATCTATAAGAACATGTTTAGGGTGGAAACATCCGATCACGATTCGCAAAGGACCACCATAAGAGTCCTTGAGAAGGGACCAGACCTTGGCATGAAACTGCCAAAAAGTAGTCCCAATTGACGAGTGCAATCGACCCCCTTTTAACTAGTGAACTCTTCATGAAAGAAGGACGTTGCTCCACACTTAGGTGTGGGATATAAAGTCCCCAAAAATCCGTCTCTTACCAAAACAACGTTACACAAGTTTGGCTCGTCGTTCAAACGATGAAGCGTGGGTGACATCCGTTGTTTGGGGCCTGCAATTTTCTACAAGTCTCGGCTAAGTTGAGGGCTATTGGGAAATTTACCTAGCATCCTAATAAATCCTTGGGAGAATATTTTACGTGTTTTTAGGTATTTTAAGTCACTTTATAAGCCTAAAACCTAGATTAGAGTTTATTGTTCAAAATCGAAACACAAGATCAAAATATAACCCTTTAGAACTCCATTGAACTTGAACTAAGGTTGAGCCTAGAAGCTTGATTTCTCTATTGATTGTTCATAAATACGTAGATGATATTCAATATAGGTATGGTGTTTCATACTTGAGTCTTCTCTCATTTAAGGAGCCAATTTCAAAGGCTTTTGAAAGATGTTTCAAAACCTTGAAATCCTATTTTGAATTCTAACCGTAGGTTCTTGCATGAAAAGGTTTAAATCAATGTTTTATGATATAAGTAAAATTGATTGGTTGTTTAATATTAAAACTCCAGTGAACCCATGATGTCCTTGAATACCTACTTTGGCTCTAAAGTGGGGAATTGATTATGGCTTGATATTATGAAATTCATGTGTATATTGTATTGGGCTATTGAATTATGTGTATATCATGATAGAATTGTATATAGGATGCATCATAATGATGATATCTATATTGTATATTGTTGGATCATTGATATGGATCCATTGTTGGCTTAATATTGAGTATATGGATATTGGTAAAAGCCTTTGTAATGTGAATTATTGGTTGAAAAGGCTAAGGAATGATGATTATGATGATTGGATTGTGGTGAGTTGACCTAATTCCATTACTCTTGTATTGAATTTATATTGAATGGTATTGTTTGGTATGGTCCACTTATAGTTTATATGTTATAATTGTTATGAACATGCCTTGCCGGCATTATTATATGAATTAGGGTGTTTTCCCGTTATAGCTTGTTTGGATGAGCAATGTGAAGGATTATATGATATGTGTGTATGTGTGAGATGGATATATGTTTCCTCTAAATGATTATATGTGAATATGATAGACTCTGAAGAGTCTCTATATGTGATTGTATACCTTGCTTAGGTAGACTAGTGTTCCCTACTTGGTACTTACATGACCGAATACACGATATGATGATATGTGTCTTTATTCGTATACTTAGATCCCTCTACGTGATACATGAAAGATATGTGAATTTGAACTATTGACTTAGTAGGCTTTGGCACATTTGTGATGTATGTGTATGAATGAATGATAAATGAAAGTCTAGTATCGGTAGACCTAAGATGGTAACCTTCTAAGAATGACTAATATAGGACCTTGAATAAGTAAAGAAGGTTAAGAATGTGTAACCTCATATAAGGTTAAGAAGGTTAATAGAAGCCTTGAAGTGCAATACGTGAATGGCGCCTTTTTGTGTGTAATGATGGGCTTAGGAGTAGTTTAGTCAGAACAACATCAAACCATCTCTAAAGAAGTCATAAGACCTAATAGTCCTTGGTTGGAAGCCCTAGTGGACCCATTATTGGGAAGAAAAAGTATTATGAGTTTGTTAGGCTTAAGTGATGGTACCTTGTCTAATACATCTATGGAATAATTACCCTATGATAATAAAGGCTAAGAAGCGAGTGAATATGATTGTGGTAGCGATTCTACCTAAGATGAGACTACAGTATGAATAAACCCTTGATATTCCTTAACCATGTCCAACATGAGATGTGTCCTAGTTATACCCTTGACAAGTAGAACACCCTCCTCAAAGTAGGGTTTCATACCTAGCTAGTATGGTCTATGTTGGTTAATGCCCAATCTCATCATATGAGATGTACGCCGTAGTTATTGGATAGTTTCTACAACGTGTGGGTAGTGGAATGGGACACTATATACCATTGCACAAGTAGGCTTTAAGATACTAGGTGAGTTCCCTATGTCACTTGTAAGACCATTATGTGAAGTCCTGTATTTGATGACTTGTGTCTTAACTGTCTTTAAATGAGTATTGTTTACTTAATTAAATATGATGAATAGAAAGTTTCTTGTCTAAGGTAGCTATGAAGATTGCTTAGGTAGGCTTGAAGAGGGTGTATGGGCGGTCTCTTCATGTTGTACTTAAGTGAGTCTTAGGATAGTTCTAGATGGAGAGTCTAAATAATTAAAAGGGGTTATTGGATGAATATAGAATTTTGCATAAATGAGAGATAAATAATATTCTTACTTTAGGTAGTGTCAAGGATTACTTAGGTATGCTTGAAGAGGGTGTATGGGCGCTCTCTTCTTGTCTTACTTAAGTGAGTCTTAGCATAACCTTTGGTGAGGGTTCTAAATAATAATGTTTATACTGTGGTTTACTTGAGTATATATTATATATGATATTGACTTAATGATGTTCTTATACTTTTTTTATGACATTGATATTAGAATAGAGTGAAAAGCATATTATAAAGAAAATATCCGTTTTAGCATGGTTTTCTTGCATGTTCACCTACTTAGTACATTCAGAGTTCTAATTCCGTATGTTGTTTTATCTCTAAAGGTGTAGCTGGCAGATGAGGAGTCTTTTGAAAACAAAGCTTGGGAATAGCATTCTCTCAAGCCAATTTGGTATGTCCTCATATGATTCGAGGATATAGTTATGTTTAGTTTTTTTCTCAAAACACATTGTAATAAACTATGTTTTTAGTTTTAAATGATGTTTTGGCTGTGCACAAAGATTTATTTGAGTCTAAGACAACTATGATGAAACATAGTTTTTTTTTATGTTTCCTATGAAATGAGATTTGAACTATTGTGATGAACAATATTAATTCCGCACTACGTTTCATATTTATATGTGATGAATAATTTCTAATCTCTTGTATAAGACCTCCAAGAGGTCGAGTACGCCGTGCGGTGGCTTAAGGATGGTATTTCTTCTAGGTTATATCCTTGGGTCGTTAGATCACAACTAATACTGCTAAACTGGAGATTGGGAACCGATATATTCATGATTTGAATTTTGAGGATCTCAACCCACATATTAAGAAGTTTCAACTCAAATTAGGCGTTAGTACTTAGCTAGCGTTTGTCCATAGATTTCTAAATATTCTTGGAAAATATTATTTGGGTGAAAATTTGGGTGAAATTTCACCATGTGTTTGGTCATATTATTTGGGATATAAATTTCACTTTTTTTTTATAAAAATATGATTTATATCCATAAGTTGTAAAAATATCAAAACTAACCATAAGTTTGTATTACAGGTCAATTGGATGTTTGTTACAAAAATAACAAATAGTGTCCATGACACTAGAGTAATGTGGTAATTTGAGTGAGTTTTACAAGCGTCATTTCATACATCTTGAAGTAGACAAAACACATGACTTTGTTATCTTAAGCCGGTTGTTCATTTTCATCAATAACCATATTATCATTTAACATTCACCGAATGTTTCATCACTACTTTGGAATTAACGTAAAAATTGTGTAATTCACGTACGCAAAAACTATAGAGGGTGTGTTGTAAAAGATAAAGTTTGGGGTAAAATTCAAATTTTTAAAAGATCTCAAATAATGAGATTTGGTCCAAATACTAGAAAAAACTAGTATTTGGGTTATTTGCCAAATAATGACAAAGTGTATGAACAAACAATGTTTTCCAATTTTCCCCCCAAAATATTATTTGGGAAATCGATGGCCAAATTGGCCCTTAAAGTGTGCTGAGCATTCATGATAGGACAAAGTTGAAAAATAAATACATAATTGAAAAACATACTAAGCTATGATATAATCTGAACATGAAGGAAATACTGAAATATATTGAAATGAACTGAACTGAATACAATGGCAGAGTACAAAACATGTTGAAATTGAATACTGAAATGTAATTGAAACCTGGTCAAATGCACTAGAATATGATTGTGGGAGCCACTAACCGACATAAAACCACATGAGAAAAATGTGGAGTTCGATGTATACGTTCCATTGAGAGGACTTAATATACCATGCCAAGAGTATAAAAGCATGACTGGCGTGATCAGTACATATGATGCCCACATAGGGGACTAACAAACCTACAGGGGTACATAGTTCTAAAACTATGAGGGTGACTGGTGCTAGCCATACTCGGTGTCAAGCCTATTCTGACAGAATATATGTATGATACAACATAACTGACTTATAATGGATAGCGTAGTGTTCTGACACGCTAACTTAAAATTCTCTATTAATGTATAATAATCAAACATTTGGAAAATGAGCATGTATATATGTTTATCTGTCCCAGCTAATGTAATTCATGAACTAAATGGATATACACAACTAGGTTCCTAAAATTCATGCAAGAAACTAAGCAATAGTGCTACATCAACATGGAATCTGATTAGGAATGTTCTAACAACTATTTAACAATAATTTATAATATTCAAGAAATCCAAGGTCTAGATAATGTGAACGAAATTAAGAATCTGACTGAATTCAAGGGACTTAATGGTTGAAATGATCCTACTAGTGAAATCCCACATACTAGTGTTGAATTTCACGAAAAAATCTTTTGATTTAGTGGCTGGAACTCAAGAAAGTTTGTTTTAATCCTTTTTTCTAGTTTGGTTGAATTTTTGGAGAATGAATTTACACGGGTAAGCTCTAATTAACTTACTAGGCAAAAACATAGCAAAACTACTCACTTTAGAGGTTCAACGACGTTGTTTAAGTATTTAACACACAGGGGAAAATACTAAATGACATGATTTCAAAGCTATCGGGGACACTGACGGGCCTGATAGACAGACTATGGATGGACCGATGGTTCATCCTATTCAAACGTCCAACAACATATGGTTCTCGAACTTAAAGGCCACGATATATAGACCTGGACCACAAACCTTGGTTTGAACTACGGTCCATCGGTCCGGCTGTTGGTCGCGCTTGGTTGGATTTCTTGGGTTCTAAGGAGGGAGTTATAGTGGCCAAACATGGACCCCACCTATGGTGCATAAGTGGCACCGATCGTTGGCATATGTAACTTCTTATAAGTCTGCTGGCTTTCTTTCTAGGATACATGGTGTTATAGTTTTTCTCATTGGTCTTAACTTCCTGGAAGCATAGGCAGTCACCTTACCGTTTTTCATCAAAACACCACCTCTCCCAACTCGAGAAGCATCACAATAAATAGTGAAACTTACACCCTCCTCGTGTAAGGTCAAAATAAAAGTTGACGTTAACAAAGTATTAATCTTTTGAAAGTCCTCCTCACACACATCAAACCACTGGAAACTCAAATTATACAGAGTCAATCTTATCAAAGGATATGTAACAGTAGAGAAGCTATGAATAATTTATCGACAATAGACCACAAGTCCCACTAAACTCTAGATCTCGATAACCATGGTAGGTTTTGTCCAACCTCTCACTGACTCAATCTCGGCGGATCTACCCGAATACCCTTCTTGGAAACCACATGTCCTAAAATGACATAAAATCAAGTCAAAAACTCATACTTCAAGAGTACAATCTTCAAATTCCAATCGTGATCCTTCTCAATTTTGGAGTACAAAAAGATATTATTAATCAACACTATCACAAAGAAATCAAGATAAGGTCGGAATACCGCGTTCATCAATACCACAAACGCTGCATGGGCATTAGTGAATTTTTAAGACATCAAAAGAAAATAACAATGTCCATAACGAGTCTTGAATGATGTTTAAGAGATATCCGATGCATTAATCTTAGACTGATGATAACTAGATCTCAAATGAATCTTATAAAATAGAGATGCACCATAGATCTGATCAAATAAATCATTAGTACAATGGAGAGGATACGTGTTCTTTATTTCCACTTTGTTCAAATGTAGATAATCAATTCACATATTCGTAGGACCATCCTTCTTCCTCACAAACATCACGGGAGCACCCCACAGAAAACTACTAGGGAGAATGAACCCTTCACTTAATAAATCCTGCAAGTGATCCTTTAACTAAATTAGAGCCACATGATAAGTAGGAATGGACAATGGCTTTGTGTCCGACTCAAAGTAAATAGAAAAAAAATATCCCTATCTAGAGGAACACCTCAAAGGTTCGTAGAGAACACATTTGTAAATTCTCGAACCACGTGCATGAAATCCATGGGAGATGGCTCCAACTAGTATTTCAAATGAAAGCCAAGTAGGACAATACCCACTCTCAACCAATCTTTAATCTTTAATGATAGAGATCAATTTTCTAGGGTAGGAACCAGTAGTACCCATCCATTCAACTCTAGGGATACCCGACAAAGCTAAGGATAGAGATCAATTTTCTAGGGTAGGAACCAGTAGTACCCATCCATTCAACTCTAGGGATACCCGACAAAGCTAAGGACGATTAGTTATAACAATCAAGAATATATTGACATAGAAAGAGCCAATTCGTACCTAAGATAATATAAAATTTTACAATACCCAAAATGATCAAGTTAAGCCAAGTATTACACTCGGCCAATGAAACAAGTCATGATCGATACAGTCATTCAACCTCTAAGGATTCACCCACTGATGTAGAACATGAATAGGCATAAACATACAAACACACATCATATCAAACCCAATAGTAAAATAGGTAGATACATATGATAAAATAAATTTTTGATCAAATAATACAGACATAGGTTAATGGAAAATTGGGGTGATACCTGTGATCACATCGATAGAAGTCTCAACCTTAGTACTTGATGGAAAATCATACCACTATAAATCTCAATAACCTATTTACCATGAAGAACCTCCACGTCTACCTTGGGCAACTAGAATACCTCTACAAGTAGTCTTATCACTTCTACCAAACTAAAATTTTCCTCGACTCCTGCTCATAGTTTAAGACCTAGAAAATGACTTACGTGAACTAGATTCTAGCATGTTGTTAATGATTGTATAAGGTAAAAAATAGGTCTAATATATGGTATAGAGGCATTATCTAAAGTATTAGGTGCATTGGAAGTCAAACGTCAAGGGACGACCAAGTCGTTTGACGACTAAGTCACCTATGTGCCTCATATGTGGTTTTATGTGCTAGTGTGTGATTCATGAGGTTGTAAGGTCTTTAAATGAGTTATTATAGAATGCGTAGGTAGTGTGTTGACTTTAGTGGAGTTTGGAGGTCAAAGGTCCAAGAACGTCCATGACATTCGAAAGATGTGTCTTGAAATGACTTTGTATGTCTAGGCATATATCATCGAGTTTCACGTATTAGTTTTTGATGAAATTCATGTGAGAGGTGTTAAACTCATAAACGATCATTTTTGGGTTGGAAATTTCAGGGAAATCATCCCCAAGCACCAACCAAGGGTCCTTGAGGAAGGACTCAAGTTGGTGGACAAAACTGGCCAAAGGCAGTCCACCTACAGATGGAAATGGTCGGCCAATGGCCTGGTCGACGCCCCTTAGGTGGTGGGCATCGTTTGATACTCAGATTAGGGATATAAACTCCCAGTTCTAAGTCTCTGAACCCATCGACAGTGGAAAGCAGGGCTTGTAAGTGGACCTACGCCTCGTCGATGGGCAGTCGTCGATGGTGGCCTATGCCTGCACGCAGCTCACTGTTAAGTTAAGGGGTGATGTTGTAATTTCACTCCACTTCTAAATGGATGTATTGGCGATTTATTAAGGGTGTTTTGGGTATTTTAAACAAGTATATAAATATTTAACACTTAGAATATTTCATTCTTCGAAATCAAAACCCCAAAATCCTTTAAGAACTCCCAAAGATTCCATTGAAGTCCAAAATTAAGGAAGATCTTGGTGTGAAGTTTTGAGTGGAGATTCTTCATCAAAGTGAATAATTAGATTCATCAAGGTATGACATTTGATCCTTGAAACTTGTTTCATCAAGGAGCCCAACACTCAAGATGTTTTCTAAAGTTTTCAAAGTTGAATTGTTCTATTTTATGGTTCTACCATGGGTTCTTGCATCAATTATTTGTAAACGTATATTATGGATTATATTGATGTTTTATTTATGATTTTAACTTAATTTACCTATGAACCCATGAATTTGGATGAACCCTAGTTTTTGACTATGTATTGGGTTACTTGATATTTATCTAATGTTGATGAATTCTTATGTAGTTTTATGTGGGCTATTCGTTGATGTAAATATTGTAGTAAGTTGATATCTAGGTTGTATTAGATTGATAAATTTACATTGATTTGACCTAGTTCATTGATTATTGTAGTTTTTATGTTTAATTGTTTGTTATGGCCTTGGGTAAGAGTCTTGTGTTATCAAATTGAGTAAGTTGACTTTGGATTGAGATGTTGAGGATGAAGTGGGGGTATACTTACTTATTTCCCCTAATTTGATGTTATTTATACTTTGATTCTATTGTGTTTGGCATGGTCCTCTTATGGTGGCGATGTTATGTGCTTTACTTTAAATTGATGTGGCCTTGTCCGCGTTACTTTATGCAATATGATGATCTTGTCCTTGTTGGCAACTACTTGAAGTAATATTACAATTTTTTTTAGTTTGCAATATGATGATCTTCTATTCATGTCGTCTTTGGTGACCATGTTAGACTACGACTTTGACATTATGTGTATAGTGTTAGGGTTGAGCTTAGTTATTCCTACTTGGATATATGAGTCTATATTGATTACATTGATGATGTTATGATAGAACATAGGATGAATTGAAGATGTTAGGTTTGTTCCTATATGATTCTAGAATGACTTGCATTATGAGTTAAAGCTGAAGTATGTGGTGTCTTATCTTAGTTGACTTCTGTCCCTTGCTTGATGAATATATTATTATGAATATGTAATGTTTTCATTTAGGGTGTTGGAACTCTTAGTCTTGAATGTATGAATGACATGTGACCTTAAATGAACTTAAGAGAGTCTTTTATGTGAAAACCTTGACTTAGTGGTAAGGTAAAGATTGTTGAAGTTGTAAGCCGTAATGGTATCCTTCAAAGTAAAGGAATGGTGGATTTAAGGTTAATTGCATGGAACTGAATCACATTAATCCTTAGGAAAGTCATCATTGTGAGGTATCCCTAGTGGACCTTCTTTGGTAGGGTAAATGTAACACCCCGCAGCCAAAACAGACCAAAAATTAGTTTTTCAGAAAAATCTGCAGGTGCTACCAACTGTGGCATCGATGGACCGTAGCCTGAACCACGGTCCGTCCTTCACAATCGTCGATGGGATCAGAAACTCCCAAAAATTTCAGCCTAAAATAATTGGTTAAGTCTTGGACGACGGACAGACTTACAGTCCGTAGGTCAAACGACGGTCTGTAGTCCATGGCCATCGATCAAGACTCCTTCAACCACTCTCTGACAAGATCTATGGATGACCATCATGGTTCGTAGGTCTGACCGTAAGTGGAAAATTTGCTGCCACTTAAGGGGTAATGTAGTTGGGTCAACTTAAAATGATAATAACTCTTAGCACAAAATGAAGTAGGTCTATCATGACATACCCACAGATAGATAATTGAATTATCTTTCCATATCCACCGAACTTTATAAAATTAGACCTCCGACTAAAAATTTATGCCCATTTTAGTAAAGGCCTATCGAACAGGCCCTCACGACGGACCCAACGATGAGGCGTCGAAAGCACGACGGACAGTCAGTCCTGGCCGTTGTGAGGCACGACAGCAACCTTCCCAGGGGTCTTTTTGACCTTTCCCCTCCGTTTAAACCCTAAGTTACGTCGTTTTGACCCTAAATCATCATATTTTAGTCAGTTTAAGCGTAGAAACATAATTAAAACATATCCAAGTCAAATCATTAAATCAAAACTTAGAAAATTAGAATCAAGAGAGGAGAAAATAGCTCAAGAACCCTATTTCAAGAACGCAACAAGCTCCAGCAGTTCCAGCCCCAAAACTTAAGTATTTTTCCGTGCATATCATCACCAGGTATGTGGGATTTCACTAGTGGGTTCCTTTCACCCATTGGGTCATTTGTTTAAGTCAGTTCTTGATTCTCTTATCATGATTAAACTAGGGTTTCTAGAACTTTGATATAGCTTAATGAATTTATTAAATATATGTTCCAAATAAGATTATCATGTTATTACTCATATTATCGCATGAATTTCATAACCCTAGCTTTGTATTTCTATTGTTCTTGAATTACACATGCTAGGTCATATATTTCAGACACTTCAGATATACATGCCTTAGTTATAAATGCATAATTACCAGATTAATTGTTGCATTCTCAGTTTGCATGTTCAGTTTTGAGCTATCCAATATTTACAGAAATTCAGATATAATTAGTTAATTTACAAATTCATAGGGAGTAGCATAATACCGAGTTGGACTAGGATTTAGCGTACCGAATAGTCCAGAACTACTAGCCAAGAAGGTTGTAAGTCCTCCCTATGGGCAATCAGTTTAGTGATCACGCCAGCATTCCTTTATATCTTTGGCGGGGTATATTGAGTCCTCTCGATGGGACGTATACATCAGACTCCACATTTAGCTCATGTTGTTTTATTATCGGTTATTAGTATCTCCCATAGTTCAGTCAGACTCTCTGTATTGACCATTTATCAGTATATTCAATATTCAGTTGCAGCATGTTATAAATTGGTCATTGCATCCAGTTAGCTCAGAAATTAACACATCACATTCAGATTATTATACTTGTTTTTGTGCTTCTTCAGTTATGTTTTATTTCAGCTCTACTCTATCCTACATGCTTAGTACCTTTCAAGTACTGACACATACAGGTGCTAAATCTTCTCGTGATGTAGGTTCAGGTTCTCAGCATCCAGATCACACATAGATCGATTTCCCGATCTCCAGTTCAGCAGATTCAGTGGTGATTCCTCATTCTCCGAGGACAACAATCATGAGTTTCATTTAAGTCTTTAGTCATATAGTTTCAGTTTTTTCTAGATTTAGCTGGGGCTTGTCCCAATATTTCTAGTCTAGTTTAGAGGCTATTTTCAGACATAGTTTGATTCAACTTAGTATTGAGTTAATATTTATTTTGTATTAAACTCATTGTTTTCAAATATCTCAGTTATAGAATATGGGTATTTCCCATCTTTTCATTTTAAGTATGATTTAGCTTCCGCAACAGTTTATTATCTTTAGTATGCTCATGAACATGCCAACAGGGTTAGCTTCGGATCACTTGTGATCCTAGGTTCCGTGTCCGTGTCTCGAGGGTAGTTTGGGGCGTGAAAAAACATGGTATCAGAGCACTAGGTTCAAGAGTCCTAGGATGTCTGAAAAAGCTGCACTAAGTAGAGTCATTTTCATGGGTGTGAAGTGCACCACATCTAATGAGAGGGAGGCTATGAAGTGTTTTAGGGAAAACTTCACTTTCTTGTTACTCTGATCATGCGTAAGGTATGATAAAATTCCATTCTAACTTGACGTTGCGCTTAAGATCATTCCTTCTTGTAGAGCTTAGGCATGGAATGCTAATGCACACAATGCTAACACAGTTCCTCTAATACTAGATAAGGAAGTTAAAATGTAGAATTTTAGAAAGCCAATACAACTTTTGGTCAAGAGTATGACCAACCAGAACAATCTACAGGTTCTAGTTCCTACTAATAAAATTCATCGATCAATGGAATCCAGAGTTTGTGATTTTGTTAGGATGAATCCGTGTAAGTTTTTAGGGTCGCATGTTGGTAAGGACCCACAGAAGTTCATTGATGAAGTCAAGAAAACATTTTGTGTGATGTCAGTAACTGGTAGTGATAGATGATATTGGCATCCTACAAACTCAAGGATGTGACTCACATATGGTTCAGTCAGTGGAAAGACAACAAAGATGACTTTGCCTTTTGTAAATCAGTATAGTAGTTCAATTCAATGTCATTCCAGAAACTCTCTCTGAACCCTTCTAAGTCTCTACTTCAGTTGGTGACCCAGCTATAGCTAGACGGATATACAAAAATTACCCTGTCATAGTATCTCAAAAAGTCACCTCAGCAGATCTTGTAAAGTAAGAAATGGTAGACTTCGATGTCATTCTAGGCATGGATTGGTTACACTCATGTTATGCCTCAGTCGATTGTAGAACTAGGATTGTTATTTTTCAGTTTTTAGACGAATCAATCTTAGAGTGGAAGGGTAGTAGCCTAGCACCTATGGGTCAATTTATTTCTTACCTTAAGGACAGAAGATGATATCTAAGGGTTATCTCTATCATCTATTTCAGGTTAAGGATTCTAGACTTGAAACCCCATCTCTTGAGTCAGTTCCAGTAGTCTGTGAATTTCCAGAAGTATTTCCAAAAGATCTTTCCAGGGTTCATCCCAAAAGGGAAATCAACTTTGGAATTGATCTCCTTCCAGATACCTAGCCTATTTCTATTCCTCCTTTTGGAATGGCTCCAGCAGAGCTTAAGGAATTGAAAGTGCAGTTGAAAGATCTTCTAGATAAGGGTTTCATCAGACCTAGTATTTCACCATGGGGTGCAACCGTATTGTTGGTAAAGAAGAAAGATGTCTCTCTTAGAATGTGCATTGACTATAGACAATTGAACAAGGTCACAATCAAGAATAAGTATCCCATCCCTAGGATTGATGATTTTTTTAAACAACTTCAGAGTGCTAGTCATTTCTCAAAGATAGACCTCAAACCGGGTTATCATCAGCTCATAGTCAGACATAGTGACATTTTGAAAACAGCCTTCAAAACTTGGTATGGTCATTGTGAATTTTTAGTTATGTCTTTTGGACTAACCAATGCTCCTACAACTTTCATGGATTTGATGAATAGAGTGTTGAAACAGTACTTAGACTTGTTCGTTATCGTCTTTATTGATGATATCCTCATTTACTCTAGGAGTGAGGAAGAACATGCAAGTCCTTTGAGAGTTGTTCTGCAGAATCTCAAATATTGTCAGTTATTCGTTAAGTTTAGTAAATGTGAGTTTTGGTTGCAATTCGTTGCTTTCCTTGGTCAAATTGTACCTAGCGAAGGGATCCGCGTAGATTCACAAAATATAGAAGCAGTGAAACAATGGCCCATACCTACCTCTGCTAAAAATATCAGAAGTTTCTTAGGTCTAGCAGGTTATTACAGAAGGTTCGTGGAAGGATTTTCATCCATAGCCTCACCATTTACTAGGTTGACTCAGAAGATGCTCAAGGTCCAATGGTCAGATGATTGTGAGAAAAGCTTCGCAGAATTGAAAACTAGATTGACCACAACTCCTGTCTTGACTCTACTAGAGGGTTCAGATGGTTATGTGATCTATAGAGATGCATCCAGAGTTGGACTTGGTTGTGTGTTTATGCAAAGAGATAAGGTTATATCTTATGCCTCTAGAAAGCTTAAGGTGCATGAGAAGAACTATCCAACTCATGACCTCAAGCTTGCATTAGTGGTGTTTGCACTCAAGATATGGAGACACTACTTGTATGGTGTTCATTTAGATGTGTTCACCGATCATAAGAGCCTTCAGTATTTGTTCACCCAGAAAGAGTTTAATCTTCGCCAGAGGAGATGGCTTGAGTTCCTTAAGGATTATTATATGAGTGTGCATTATCATCCTGGAAAGGCGAATGTAGTGGCCGATGCTCTTAGTATATTATGTAGGGGTAGTGTAGCCCATGTTGAGGAAAAAATATAGGAGCTAGTGAAGGATGTTCACAGGCCTTCTCTCTTGGGAGTTCGCCTTATGAGCATATCAGACAACGGTGTAACAGTTCAGAATGGGGCAGAATCATCTTTGGTAGTGGAGGTTAAGGAAAATCAAGAGAGTGATCCGATCTTGCTTGAACTAAAGGGTGAATTCAATAATCAGAGAGTGGAGGTTTTTTCCCAAGGGGGAGATAGTGTACTTCGCTACCAAGGTAGATTGTGTGTTCCTTATATGGGAGAGTTGAGGCAGCATATTTTTGCCGAAGCTCATAACTGCAGGTATTCTATTCATCCATGTGCCACTAAGATGTACCGTGATCTGCGGGAAGTCTATTGGTGGAATGACATAAAGAGGGATATAGCACACTTTGTGAGTACGTGTTCCAATTGCCAGCAAGTCAGAAACCAGGAGGTATGACTCCAAAGATCGATATTCCTACTTGGAAGTGGGAAGTGATCAATATGGATTTCATCACAGGGTTACCTCGTACTCGCAGACAACGTGACTCAGTTTGGGTGATAGTTGATAGGATGATTAAGTCTTCTCGCTTTTTAGCGGTCAAGACTACATATTCGGCAGAGAATTATGCCAAGCTTTACCTTACTGAAATTGTGAGGTTGCATGGGGTTCCTTTGTCTATCATCTCAGATAGAGGTCCTCAGTTTACCTCTCATTTCTGGAAGTCATTCAAAATGGTCTTGGTACTCAAGTTAACCTTAGTACAACATTTCATCCATAGACGGATGGGCAGGTAGAGCGTACCATTCAGACCTTAGAGGATATGTTAAGAGCTTGTGTGATCGATTTTAAAAAGGTAGTTGGGATGATCACCTTCCTCTTATTGAGTTTGCCTACAATAATAGCTACCATTCCAGCATTTAGATGGCCCCTTATGAGGCTTTATATAGGCGTAGATGTAGATCTACTGTTGGTTGGTTTGAAGTAGGTGAAGCATCTTTGATAGGGACAGATTCAATCCTTTATGCTATGGACAAAGTGCAACTCATTAGAGATAGACTTAAGACAGCCCAAAGTCGTCAGAAATCTTATGTAGATGCAAGGAGAAGGGAATTAGAGTTCCAAGTAGATGATTGGGTTTTTCTAAAAGTCTCACCTATGAAAGAGGTGATGAGATTTGGAAAGAAAGGGAAGTTCAGTCCTAGATATGTAGGCCCTTAGAAGATCTTGAAAAGGATTGGCAAGGTGGCATACTAGTTAGAGTTGCCATCAAAATTAGCAGCAGTGCATCCGGTCTTCCACATCTCACTCTTGAAGAAGTGCGTGGGTGACCCAGCCTCTATAGTACTATTAGAGTGTGTGGCGGTGAAAGATAGTCTTTCTTATAAGGATGTACTAGTTGAGATTCTTGACCGTCAGGTTAGAAGGTTGAGAAACAAAGAAGTCGCTTCAGTCAAGGTTTTTTGGAGAATTCAGTCCGTAAAGGGAGCTACTTGGGAAGCAAAAGCAGCCATGAAAGCCAAGTATCCTTACCTTTTTCCTTCCGATTCCACTCCAGCTTGAGGTAATAGTTCCTCTTTAGTTTTACAGTCATTCATGCATAAATTCAGTTTTAGAATCATGTTCCCTCAGTTTGTACTTTCATTTTTAGCGTAATTACATGTACTCAGAACTCAATTCAGTCAGAACTCAATTTTCAGTGTTTAGTAGTGGGGTTTGCATCTCTCTCCCTCTATTTCAGCTAGTTTAGTCTTCATTCGAGGATGAATTTTCCAAGGGGGAGATAATATAACACCCTGTAGCAAAAACATACCAAAAATTAGTTTTTCAGAAAAATATGCAGGTGCTACTAACGGTGGCATCGACGAACCGTATCCTGAACCAAAGTCCGTCTCACACAACCGTCGATGGGATCAGAAACAACCAAAAATTTCAGCCTAGAAAAATTGGTTAAGTCTTGGATGACGGACAGAATTACAGTCCGTAGGTCAAACGACGGTTCGTACTCCATGACCGTCGACAAAGACTCCCTTGAACCACTCTCTAACAAGAGATATGGATGTCCAACATGGTTCGTAGGTGGACCTACGGTTCATAGGTCTGACCGTAAGTGGAAAATTTGCAGCCACTTAAGGGGAAATGCAATTGGGTGAACTTAAAATGATCATAACTCTTAGCACAAAATTAATTAGGTCTCCCATGACCAACCCACATATAGATAATTGAATTATCTTTCCATATCCACTAACCTTGCTAAAATCAGACCTCCGAGTAAAACATTATGCCCATTCTAATAAAGTCCTGTCGAACAGGACCTCACGACGGACCCAACAACGCGGCATCAGGCGTACGATGGA
This sequence comes from Solanum habrochaites, assembly GCA_027704765.1. Lineage (NCBI taxonomy): Eukaryota > Viridiplantae > Streptophyta > Magnoliopsida > Solanales > Solanaceae > Solanum > Solanum habrochaites. Next base: position 13,634,812 of record JAKWJA010002498.1, read on the forward strand.
CCGTCAGTCCTGGCCATCGTGAGGCCCGACAACTAACTTCCCAGGCGTCTTTTTGACCTTTCCCACTCCATTTAAACCCTAAGTTACGTTATTTTGACCCTAAATCATCAGATTTTAGTAAGTTTAAGCCTATAAAAGGTAATTAAAACTTATCCAAGTCAAATCATTAAATTAAAACTTTAGAAAATTAGAAGCAAGAGAGGAGAAAAAAGCTCAAGAACCCTAGTTCAAGAACGCCACAAGTTCCAGCAGTTCCAGCCCCAAAGCTTAAGTATTTTTCCGTGGATTTCATCACCAGGTATGTGGGATTTCACTAGTGGGTTCCGTTCACCCATTGGGTCGTTAGTTTCAGTCAGTTCTTGATTCCCTTATCATGATTAAACCTAGGGTTTCTAGAACTTTGATATAACTTAATGAATTTATTATATATATGTTCCAAATCAGATTATCATGTTATAATCAGATTATCGCATGAATTTCTGATACCTAGCTTTGTATTTCTTTATTTTATAATTACACATGCTAGGTCATATATTTCAGACACTTCATATATACATGCCTTAGTTATAAATGCATGATTACCAGATTAATTGTTGCATTCTCAGTTTGCATGTTCAGTTTTGAGCTATCTAGTATTTACAGAAATTAAGATATAATGAGTTAATTTATATAATTCATTGGGAGTAGCATAATACCGAGTTGGACTAGGGTTTGGCGTACCCAAAAGTCTCAGAACTACTAGCCAAGTAATTTGTAAGTCCCCTCTATGTGAAATCGGTTTAGTGATCATGCCAGCATGCCTTTATACCTTTGGCGGGGTATATTGGGTCCTCTCGATAGGGCGTATACATCGGACTCCACATTTAGCTCATGTGATTTTTTTATCGGTTATTAGTAGCTCCAATAGTTCAGTCAGACTATCTGCATTGACCATTTGTCAGTATATTTAGTATTCAGCATGTTATAAATTGGTCATTGCATCCAGTTAGCTCAGAAATCAACACACCATGTTCAGATTATTATACTTGTTTTTGTGCTTGTTCAGTTATGTTTTATTTCAGCTTTACTTTATCCTACATGCTCAGTACCTTTCAAGTACTGACGCATACGTGCGCTACATCTTCTTGTGATGTGGGTTCAGGTTCTCAGCATCCAGATCACGCATAGATCGATTTCCCGATCTCCAGTTCAGCAGATTCAGTGGTGATCCCTCATTCTCCGAGGACAACAGTCATGAGTTTCATTTAAGTCTATAGTCATTTATCTTCAGTTTTTGCCAGATTTAGCTGCGGCTTGTCCCAGTATTTCTAGTCTAGTTAAGAGACTATTTTAAGATATTGTTAGATTCAACTTAGTATTGAGTTAATATTTTTTTTGTATTAAACTTATTGTTTTCAAATATCTCAGTTATAGAATATGAGTATTCCCCATCATTTCATTTTAAGCATGATTTAGCTTCCGCAACAGTTTATTATTTTTAGTATGCTCGTGATCATACTAGCAGGGTTAGCTTAGGATCATTTGTGGTCCTAGGCTCCGTGTCTGCGTCTTGGGGGTAGCTCTAGGCATGACAGTAAATGTAATAGGGTTTTGAATTTGTTATGGATCCAGTTTATGTCAACCTAATGTGTGAATTACTCTATGAGAAAGAACGCTAGCACCGAGTGATTATGTTAAGGGGAAGTAGTTCTAGTTAAAGAGTAAGACAAGATTAAAAAGTATGCCCTTCATATTCCTTAACCATGTGCCTATATGGTATGTGTCTAAGTTCTACCCTTTACAAGAAGAACAACGTCATCGGAGTAGGATAGATCTCCGGATTCCATGTCTTTCTATCATGGTATATGTAGGTTATTGTCTATTCTCATCCTATGGAATACCTATTAGCATTAGATAAGTTTATGAGGTTTAGGTTGTGGTATGGGACGCTATTTAGACATTGCACAATAGACATTGAAGGTGTTATTCGTAGTTCCTAGGTCTTGTCTAAGACCATTACTTGAAGTCCTTTATGTGATGTATGAGTCGTAATGTACTAATGACTTATGTTGAAAAGTATGTAAATGAATAAGCACCTAATGTAAAGTGACTCAAGGATTCCTTAGCTAAAGTGTGAAGAGGCATAAGAGATGATCTCTTCATGTATTATCTTTGGAAGACTTGAGGATAACTCTAGATAGGGAAGTTGGTTGGTGTTAAGGAGATGATCTAAGTCTTAGGTAGTCTTAAGGACTAGTTAGTTAATCTTGAAGAGGTCAATCATGGACATTATATTCTTGATTTACTTATGTAGGTCTTTTGATAGACTTTTGAAGGAGAATGTCATATCATCTATGTGTTGGTGTATTAAGTGAGAATGATTCTATTCTAGGGAGTCTGTAGGATCTCTTAAGTGTGGGCGTAAGGGATTGTATGGTCGGTCGCTTCACAACTCACTCAAGTGAGACTTAGAGTCATCTTTGGTAGAAGAATCTTAACTTAATTTTTATGATGCTTTGTAGGTGTGTATGTGACTCATTATAAGTATTATTAAAGGTCGTTTAGGCACATCTAGAGAGGGTGTATGGGCAGTCTCTCTTTTTGTGACTTAAGTGAATCTTAGGATAGCTTTGAGTGAGAAGATTACATGTTCAGTTTATAAAGTAAAGAATAAGTAACTTCACTGTACTGTAACAGTGAGTGAGGTTACTGTAAAATGATCTCTAAAATTATGATTTTTGGTTTAAATGTTATCTTATGTGTTTCTATGTTGTTAAATATTGTTCTTATGATTATAATATGATTTCTAAAAGAAAATGCATATTTTCAATGAAAGTTCATTTTCATGATTTTATGCATAATGCCATACTTAGTACATGTGGTTGTACCAATCCATACTTTTATTTATCTGTATAGTTTTTGGTAGGTGAAGAGCTTTTGGGAACTGAAGAGTTGGATCGTAGAATCGTTCAAGAGAAGTTGAAGTATGTCCTCATTTGACTCAAGGGCATATCTGTCTTTCATGTTTTCCATTTGAAGTATTGTAATAGACTAAGTATTTCTATAGTAGTATTGAAGTATGGTCCGTGTCCCAAGTATTCTTGTGTCTTAAGATGATAAGATTAAGACTTAGTATTTCCTATTTATTTATATGAAAGAGATTTTAAAGACTATGTTATGTTTTGTGAAAACTTTTAATTCCGCTCTACTTTTCCCTATGTTCATGCGAAGAATGATATGGAAGAGCTTGTATAAAACCTTCGAGAGATAGAGTATGCCGGTTACAATCTGAGATTGTACCCTAAGTTCTATGGTGTGGTCTTGGGATGTGACACATAGGCACTGAATCCCTAACTGGAGTAGCTTAAAGAGAACACTCAGGTCTTGATAAGTCTATAGAGGACAGTGTCGCATCATATGACATGAATCCCCACAAGTGAAGCATGATATAAGTATAAATAACTTCTAATGCGAACCAAATGAACTACCATAGCTACATTGACAAGAACCATAAGATCTTTGGGTTGACTTCCCACTCTCAGTCGCTGGCATAGTACCATGAACAATCCCACAACACTAGATAGAACTACAGCTCTATGCGAACCCCTGTCTTTGGATGAGGCACCAGTATATTGACCAGAAGAATGGGCCTTTTTGGGCGCCCCAAACATCTCTAAGACTATCAACTCCACCTCTTTGGTGGTGCTCGCAATTGATTACAAGGAATCCATCTCTCTAGATGTCCTAAACACATAAGACTTGACAAAGAAAGTAAACCCTGTCAAAAACCAGCAAACACTCTCAGCCTTATCCGAACAATAGTCATAACATCTCTAGAGTTCGCACTGAAATATTCCTCATACTCGGTCACAAATAGACTACCGTAAGTCAAGCTCTTGAATCTTAGATAACTCTCCTCTCTCATGCTCTAAGGAATTAAGTGGTCCTTGATAACACTAGAAAATATATACCCATTAATTTGGAGGAGATCCAACTAACCTACTCCTCACCAAAGTCTTGCACGACTCTTCGATGCTACCGCAAAGCTATAGTGGCAGAAATCGAACATCTCGAATGTCCACCATACCCACTACCTCAAGCATCTCATAGAATAAAGTGAGAAACTCGTGAGTGATGGAAGTTGTGTTCATAACTTTTGATAATGACCAATACATTTGATGTCATCAATTATGAACCAGCTTCATTTATGATAAAACCAGGTTTATTGATAATGAGAAATACTTTTGATATTGACTCACTTATGAACCAGGTTCATTTATTAAATCAGTTGTTGTTCTACCTGAAAAGAGGCGAAGAACAAATATTAAGGCACAACTGTATTTATGGAAAAAACTAAATGAATATAATAATTATTTCCATAAATAAATAAGATAAAACCTTTTCTGAAAAGGTTGCCTACTTTATATGAAGACAAAACCTTTTCAGAGAAGGTTGCGTGTAAAACAGAAAAAAAGAAAGCAATTCTTTTTCATATCAAAGAAGGATACAGAAATCAGAATCATTATCAACTTCAAAGAGAGGAAATAATTCTTTTCAAAAGTCTATATAAACAGAGATTTCAAGACAAAGAGAGCAGTGCTTTGCAATCGAAAAAGTGTGAGGCGAGACGAAGAGAGAGGCGGCAAAGAGCGTTTTTGTGAGTTATGTATGTTTTTGTTAACTTGTGAGCTTTGTTCTTAGTAAGATCGTAAGCTTGTGTGATTGTAAACAAGAAGTGAGTTTGGATTCTTGTGGAGAGAGGAGTTTAGTGAGTAACTTTGCAAGAAGTGGGTTTGGCTTTTTGTAAATTTAGAGAATTCAATTAGAGTTAATCAAAAATTGTAATTGAGTAAGAAAAAGTAATAAAACGAAGTTGAGTTTTTCCTTCCTTGAGTTAGGAAGGTTTTAATTAAAGTATATTGTTTTAACTAACTCTTTTCTTAGGCAAACAATCAAGAACCTGGTTCTTGATTTAGAGGTAAGGTTTCTTAAATTGGTATCAGAGCAGGATCTTTTCACCAAAAGATTAATATCTTGAAAAGTAAATGGCAGCACCACCTACCCCCCAAGAAGGAGCTTCTCAAACTCGACCCCCACTGATCAATGGAAAATACTATGGATGGTGGAAGAATCGCATGATGGATCATATAATAGGAGAAAATCCCGATCTCTGGAGTGTAGTCTTAGATGGTCCTACTATTCCTATAAAAAAGGCACCTGATGGAGAAACAATTGTACCAAAAGTGAGAAAGGAGTGGGATGCCGCAGATAAACTCGCAATTCAAAATAATGCAAGATCTAAGAAAATTCTAATTTTTGGCATAGGACTAGACGAATACAACAGGATCTCTTCTTGTCAAGATGCCAAGTCAATCTGGGAAACCTTGTAGACTACACATGAAGGATCAAATCAGGTTAAGAAATCAAAGATTGACAATTTGAATAGAAAATACGAATTATTTTAGAATGATGGAAGGAGATACTATTCAAGAGATGTACACTAGATTCACTGCTATCATCAATGAAATTTACTCTCTAGGAGAAGTAATTTCAAACGGAAAGGCAGTCAGAAAACTCTTGAGCGTCTTACCCGAATCATGGGAAAGTAAAGTTGAAGCAATTACTGAAGCACGTGACTTAGATAAGCTTGCTATGGATGAGCTCATTGGAAACCTCATAACTTACGAACTGAAGAAAAATCAAGAAAGAGAGATTTGTAGCAAAAGGAAAGAAAAGAATCTGGCTCTATAAACTACCAACTCTGAAGATTTTGAGGATGAAAACATAGATCTCATGGCCAAAAGATTCTCCTAATTGTTAAAAAGGGGACAAAAATTTTAAAAAAGGAGTCTACATAAGAATGTTAAAAACACAAGAGAATAATTGTGTCATAAATGTGGTAGTTCAGACCACTTTATAAAATTCTATCCACTATGGGCCTTAGAATACAAGAAAAACAACCCAGAAAAGGCAAAAGAAGACAGATATATTCCCAATAACCGGAGAATGACAAATCAAGAGGCCGACATATCCATGAAAAAAGCACTCGCTGTAATGGGAGGCATATCGGAAGATGAATCTGAGAATGAAGAAATTGAGAATCAATCTTTACTTGCAATTAAGCAAGAAGACAATTACGATTTTGTTGCATTAGTAGTAGTAAATGAAGAAGCAGACAAAGAAAGTACTTGTCAAGCACAAGATACAATTCATGCTCTAATGGTTGGTTCAGATTCCGAGGAAGAAGAAGAAGACAAAAACAGTCAGGTTAGCTCAATTTTCTCTAAAGAAAACTTGGAAATCTATACTAAAAGAGAGCTAAAGTCTCTTTTGGAAACTGTAATTAAGGCATATGACTCAGCCTTCCATGAAAAAGAACTGCTAATAGAAGATTACGCATCTCTAAGAGAAGTAAACATGACTTTACAACAACAAAATTGTTCCCTACTCAATAAACAAGTATAATAAGAAAAAGATTTAAACTCTAGACTCTTAAAAAATCAAGCCTTACAAAAGAAACTGAACACGACTGGACAAGAACCAGAGAACACTATGAGGTGGAACAGGTCCTCCATAATTCTCGACAGTCTCCATAAAAGTCAATCTAGTTCAAGACATGGAATAGGTTTTTTCTGAAACAAAAAATCCTAACATAGATTGTCTATGCTCTAACTGTGGGTTGACAGGACATAAGTGTCATTGATACGCTCAAACTTACTTCTCAAATAAGAAGTAACGCGATCGTGTCAAGTAAATAACCCAACTAGTGAGGTTGACATCGTTCCCACGAGGAAAATAGTTTAGACTTAACTTCAATTTATTACTACTATTGTTTAGTCAATTACTTCCTTGGAAAGCCAAAATGATAACAGGGGTGTTCTATTTCTAAGTGAATGAAAATAATTAGCAAAATAGAAAGAGACACTTAACTGCTTCAAATGTTGAATTTTAATCAATAAATGAAGGTAACTAGGGTTTACGTGTTCCCCACAGGTTCATAACTTGATAATTCTAACTATAACAATTCTTTCCTATTATCTTGCATGCAAAGTGATAAGTTATGTATTTCTAAATCTTTTGTCCGGCATCTAGAAAATCTCACTCCACACCTTGGTCCGGCTAGGTGTGTTGCTATACTAACCCTTATCTTTACCTCATATTAAGAATCATATTCGATACTTGACTAAGTTATTACCTCTTACCAATCAATACTAGCCTATTAGATAGTATACACTAAATCTATGTTGATAATTCTTTTCCTATTATCTACCTCCTTGGTCCGGCAAGTAGCATTAAGGTGAGTTCTAACGTTGGCCATCCATTAAAATGACTTCTAAGGGAAAGAATTATCAATACATGCAAGACACTATTCTAGAATTGTTATTTTAGTTAGGTTTTACCTCATTATTTGCCTATGGTTCCCAAAACCCTAGTTATGGAGTTTAATTACCCATAGTCATAATCACAATATTCAAATATATGATATAAGAATTCATGTACTTACTTCAATGAGAAAGAGTGAAATCCGAAAGTTCGCTTGATTAATCAACAAAAATCACCAACAATCAATGATAATATTCTCAAGATAATCAAGAATCTAACAATAATCAATGGCCTAACCAAATAATCCAGAGTCTAACCTCGAAAAAAGGTTTTCGAACTATTTATAGAAAATAAAAACCTAATTAAACAAGGACTCTATCTACTGGAAATCTGTCAAAAATGTGGTTGGATCGACGGATCATCGTGGTCACGACGCACCGTCATGGACTCCGTTGTCCCATACTTGATGAAATTTCTTCTGCTATTCTCTTCATTACCCTCTACGGAAGGGATGACGGATCGTTACGAGCACAACGGTCCGTCGAGAGTCTCCGTTCCAAAACACTTGAACTCTTGGAACATGGGTACTATGCTACTTCTCTGATCTTCATGACGAACCTGCAGGACGGACCGTCATGGCTACGATGGTCCATCACGTTTTCTGTAACCCCACACTTTGTCAGACTTCCCCATCTTCCTTCAGCAGCTGCACTACGTTGCCACCTACGAACCGTCACAAGCATGACGGACCGTCACAAGCTCCGTATGTGGTCTCTTCTGCATTTTTTCGCTCAAAAACCTCTGCATTCATCTTTGGATAGATTTCCTGCAAATAAGGAGAAACTTGTATAAAAATTAGCACAAAAAGTCTTTTGGACACTTTTAACTTAAGGAAAAAGTATTAATAATACCGTGAAACCACGGTATATGAACACCCTCAACTTAAATTCGTTGTTTGTCCTCAAGCGACGCACTATGACTCAATCACAATCTTTGTACAATAGTATCCATGTTTTATCCTTTTCAATCATTTGGCTATCAATCCCGATTAATGTCATCATATTTATGCATGCTATCACTATTAGGCTTGAATTATGTGGAATCAGACCATGACACAGACTCACCATGCACTAACACCTATCCTCTTCAATTTCTCACCAAGGTGCTAATATTTTCGGTAATGCAACTAGTGTCCTCACTTCAAAACAAAATCCTCATTTTTCACAAAATGATTTCAGTTTGAGTATAAGGATTACTTTTCAACACTCACTTTCAGAACAAATTCACACTCATTCATACCTATTGCCATAAGCTTGGCCTTATTTTCACTACTTTAAGTTCGCTACACAACCCTTAGGATCACGATAGGACTTTCTTAGCTTGTAACATAGGCTCAGGGTCAGGTAGGGTATATTTAGGTATACTTAAGTGACTTTTTGCCCTCCTTTACATATCGGCTAAACATACCATTTTCTATCATTTTATTTTGCCCAGTTTCCCACATTCTTTCACCTTGCTATTTTCCCTTTTTTTTCTTCATTTGTGTAAGTGACTCTCTTCTTTTCTTGCTTGTATATATATTTTTTTCATTTTTACTTTTCTTTCAACTAATTTTTGAGTCACTTAACTTTTGTTCTTTCTCTCTCTTTATTCTTTCAACCCCACTTTCCGGAGCATTCCTCATAATAGCCACCCTAAACTCATGGCTTTGCCATGAGTCAAAGTACACAATACCAAAGTTGGGTCAGGGCCATAAAAAGGTTGTTTACTGCATTAGCCACACTAAACTTATGCTTTTGGCATAAGCTGAGGTGCACATGTCCAAGGGGGGACCAGGGCCAACACATTATTCCTAGAAAAGATCAATTGGGGTGAGAAAGAAAGGTCTAATTTAAGCTCAAATCATTTGGATCAACGAAGGATAAATTTCATTTGGTTTTATTTTATTTAGGATAAAAAATGGGATATATTGAATAATGGCCTATGATCCTTTCCTAATTGTCTATTACAACTTATTTTTAGAAGGATTAACCAGGCAAGTTCTAGCTCAGTACAAATAGTGGACTATTCAAATCTTCCTCACACTCACTTGACATCTCATCACTCTACCAGACTATCAGATACCTTGTTCGAATTTTAGACTTAGGGTCATGTAGTGGTATACCTCTATGTCATGCTTAGAGCCACACATTTATCAATTACTATGCCTAGTCACGCATCATTATCCATTTTATCAGCATATCATTTTAGACATTATGCTCCAGAATTAAACTATTTACACAAGATATAGACATGCCGGTTTAACGAAAAAAGTAATCAATCTTTCGGTGAAAAAGACCACAGGCAAGAAAACCCCAACAGAGGATAGTGAATTGCGCTACTCAGACATCACCCTAGCACTCACTTTCCATTTACCCCACCCCCAACAAAAGACATGCAATTGTCCCCAATGCATTAAAAAAAATTTAAATACTAGAGTGGTAGGTGAAGCAAACCTAGGGCGCAAAGTGCCGACGATCAGCAAGTTGGTGGGTCCGGTTCCCTGGAACCCACTACCTCTGTAATCTGGACACCCTCAGTGGTGTCCTCAGCATCAACAACACTATCAGCAGTGCCTCCCGCTATCGCCACACTTCTGGAGCTAGACGCCCCAGCAGCTAACTCTCCTGCTCTCATCTGAAGCGCGTCCTCTTCAGCAAGCGAGGCTCTCATCGCAGCCTCCATCTCACGGCGCTCCTTCTTCCATGCTCGCGCCTTATCCCCCTCTCGACCCCTAAGCCTCTTGGCATTCTCTCGAGGGGGAGGTGGTGGAATGTTTGAATTGGCGAATAGGGCCGCCATCACTGTGTCTTCAGAAAGCTCTACAGAAGGGGCCTCAGACTCAGGCACCCTAGCCTCTAAGATCATATCAATATCTGCACGAAGACTGTCGACCGCAGCATGAGGGTCGAAACATCCACCGGAGGGGCTGGACGGGCTAGCACTCGCAACTCAAAGGTGTCCAAGCATTGATGAACCTCAGCGATCTTCTGCTCTCTGTGCTGGACCATTCTCCGCTCCAAGCACTCTTCTGCCTCGGTAATAGACCTCTGCATCTAAGGTTGGATATGATGCAGAAGTGTAGCCATTTGCACCTCTAATTTCTGGACCCTAGCAAGGGGGACCAGAGCGGGTAAAGGGGATGAGCGAGAGGAGCTTTGGGCGGTGCTACTACCCGGGATAGACTCGACCGGGGCAGTGTCAGTGGAAGCCGCCTGCATAGCCGTGCGGGCCTATGCTATTGTATCAGCCAGATTGTCACCAAGTGTAGACAGCTCATGATAGGGCCCTCTGCGTGGAGCCAACTCATTGGCCTCATCTCTGATGAGGCCGATATCAACAGTGCCCATAGGGGTCTTGAGCTGATCAACGTGCCATATAGTCACACCTGCGGATCTGCATAGAGAAAATATCATGCACGGGAAAGGGTAAGTAGTTGTGACCATAAAAGCCCTCTCGTGCATGACCACCTGTAGAAGCCACGCAATATCCACCTTGAACCCGGCTATCATTGCCGCCATCAGTACTGCTCGATCCCATGTGACGATATTATCAGCGGCTGTAGGGGAAAGGCAGTGGCGGACAATCAACCACACAAACTTCGTCGTGAAAGTCAGGTTGGCCTTCTTGATGGCCCCCTTCGGTTCAGTCACCCAGTCGGCACCCTCTCCATCAACGGACAAGTTCAGGGCGATCCACCTCTTGGTGGTCTCTCTCAGCGATGGCTCACGCAGAAATTGTCCATCTTTGATAATCTGCCATCGATAGTCAAATTCAGCAGTGAGAGGGGTCCGATTAGCATCAACATTCTCGCCGTATAGAAACCGGCGGATAGCAGGCAGGGAGATATCAACCGGAACGCCACGTACCTCGGACCTGCTTCAGTGGGGCCTGTTTGGTTGGGTAGCCTGCCTATCAAACTGCGATCGGAGAGTCGCTACATAGGATGCGTAGAACTCTCAGACCAGCTCTTCACTATAACGTCCCAACAGACGTGCTATCCACTCTAGTCGATGTCTGGTGAAGAGATTGCTGATCTCAAACATTGTCGGGAGACTTCCCGTGAGGACCCGTCGCTCCAATGTAAGTGTCTGAGTCATAAGTCCTTTGTCATTCAGGAACTTTGCATCGAAATAGACTTGAAACTGCCCGTCGACACACCACCGGTTGGGCTGGTCAGTAACCGGGGTGAGAGCATGATCTGGTGAACCGGGTGTGGATTTCAAATTACCAGCCTCATCAAACGAGGCCGACGCTGCAGCGGTGGCGGGTGCGGGAACCTCAGCAGATCCACATGCTTTCTCCGACCACGAAACTCCTAAGGATCCATACGCTCCTTCTTCATTAGTGGCTGACCCAAGAGGTGTGCCGGTCAGTGTGCGCTCCTCATCACTCTGGCAGGCATTGACTACGCCGTACACCACCTTTTTGGGTGACGGACCGTCATGGGGTCCGTCGTGTCTTACTTAGACTATGTTTATATGGAGAACCCTGAGGGAGAGTCTATGACAAGTATGACGGTATATGCAGGACGGACCGACACAGGTACGATGGTCCGTCGTAGGTGTCCATCAGAGGACACTTGGAAAAAAATTTGGAGACCCTTAGGAGAGGGGTCTCTTATCATCGAAACGGTCATGCAGGACGGACTGTCACAGGTACGACGGTCTGTTGTAGGTGTCTGTCAGAGGACACTTAAAAGAAATATGGAGACCCTAGGAGAGGGGTATCTGGCCGTCATGATGGTCATGCAGGACGGATCTTCGAAGGTATGACAATCCGTCGTAAGTGTCCGTTTGAGGCCACTTAGAAAAATAGAGAGAGACCCTTAGGAAAAGGGTCTCTGACAACCAGAACAGTTGTGTAGGACGGACCGTCATAGGTATGATGGTCTGTTGTATGTGTCCGTTGAAGGACACTTAGAAAAAGTGAGAGATCCTTAAGAATAGGGTCTCTAACAACCAGAACGGTTGTGCAGGACAGACCGTCGCGGGAACAATAGTCAGTCGAATGTGGCCGTTAGTGGACACTTGGAGAAAAATTGGAAAGTGGAGTATTAGGGTGGTTGGAACGGACCCAATGACGGTCCCTCGTGAATACGAAGGTCCATCGTTCGGGTCTCGTTCTGTAACTGAGTGACAGAACTGGAGATGCCCCATTCATCCCCTATGACCCAAATCGAATTGGTAGTGTTTTGACCTACATTTGTCTAACCCAAATACCTAGTAAACTAGCAATGCTAAGGCACTTATTTCTAGGGTTTTAACACGGAAATTTTGGGAATTTTTTTAACGTAGGTCAGAAAAAATTTGATAAAGAATGAACGTATCAAGAAGAACTAGACTACTACTAATTGATAAACAAAAATGCAATATAAATGAGTAAAAATTAGAGACACATACCTGAGATTTGAGAAAAACAAGAGGGAAAAGGTACTTGGTGATCAAGAAGACACCTACAGCTGCACCTTCGACTAGTAGATGAGGACTTTTAAGACTTTGGAGAATTCGGGGAAAATGATCGGTTGAACAGGGAGATGATTTTGGAAGTTGAAAAGGGAGGGAAATAGGAGGAAGAGTGAAGGAATGGGGTGAAATGAAGGGTTGGGGGTTTTAAATGAATTTTTTTTAAAAACTCCTAGCCGGGTCTGGTCGAGTACGCCTCATTAATGACGCGACGATTCCATGACAACAGTCCGTCTCATTTGTGACAGTCCGTCGTTGGTTCTGTCGCGTGTGCCCTAGTTTGAAAATAACAGAAAGACGTAGCTGGCACGACAAATTCATGCGAGTCCGTCGCTGTATCCGTCAGTTACTGCAGAGTAATTTTCTGCAGAATTTCCTGGTGATGTGCCTGCAAATTTAAAACCCATTAGTAGAAAATGCTACCACTACTAGAAAGAAAAACTATAAGTATTGGGTTGCGTCCCAACAAGAGCGTGATTTAACGTCGTGGCACGACTGAGGACACTTGATTACTCAGCCTTCATCAAGATGGTATGCCTCTATCACTTCATTCACCGATGCAGTATGCCTAAAATAGAGTTTTATTCGTTCTCTATTCACCTTAAACCGCACTCCCTCCTTGGTTTTTAACTCAACTGCTTCATGAGGGAATACTTGGGTGATCAAGTAAGGGACAGTCCGTTTGGACTTGAGCTTGCCCAGAAGACAAGGCAACCCAGATCTTTCTAAAAGCACCAAATCCCCAACCATAAACTCTTGTTTTGCACTTTTTTCTTCATTCTCCTTCTTCATCTTTTCTTTGTGGGATATGGCGGATACCGATTGGAGCTCATCTTTGTGCCTCATGGTCCTACAAACGTTGAAGGTTGCTTCTTCATTGTTCAATCGAAATTTCATCTGCCCTTTTTCCATATAAACTAAGGCTCTACCTGTAGCAAGGAATGGCCTCCCAAGAATAATAGGCACTTCAAAATCGACTTCACAATCAAGAATACAAAATCTGCTGGAAATATGAATGACTCCACATTTACTAGCACATCTTGGAGTATCCCTATAGGCCTTTTCATTGTTCGATCAGCCATCAGTAGCCGCATCGCAGTGGGTTTTGGGTCACCCAAACCCAACTTCTTGTAAATCGAGAGGGGCATGAGATTTATGCTTGCCCCCAGATCACATAATGCTTTCGCAAAACGTAATGACCCGACTGTACAGGGAATAGTGAATGCACCCAAATCTTCTTTCTTTTGTATGAGAGATCTTGTAGCAATAGCACTACAATGCTGCAGTCTATCATCATCCTCGAAAGTGACCGATTTTTTCTTTGTAACCAGATCTTTCATAAACTTGGCATAACCGGGCATTTTTTCAAGAGCTTATACCAAAGGGACATTTATAGAAAGCGGCTTCAGCATTGTTATAAAACGCTGATATTTACCATCCTCGTTCTTTTTCATTAATCTCTAAGGGAAGGGTGGTGGTGGTATAGGCATGGAAATTGCCTTCATAGGGACTTCTGCATCTTTTCCAATGCTCTCTTCTGCTTCACCACTACCCTTTACCACATTATAATCATCCTTTCTCACCTTTTCCTCATTAGATGACATAGGTGGGTCAATGATTTGCTTACCACCACGAGTAGTGATTTCTATACAGTGTGCATCATTTTTTGGATTTTGGACAGTGTTGCTAGGAAGAGTGCCCGGTTGCTGTGTGTTCACAGTCGCAGTTAATTGGGCCATTTGCAACTCGATTTGCTTAATCGATATTGCATGTGTATCGACTTTTTGCCCAATACCTGCTAAATCACACCTTAATTCTTTAATGTGCTCATCACTAGCATGGAACCTCCTCATCATTTTGTGCAACATATCCTCAACTCGCGCCATACTATCTCCACCATCCCTAGGAGTAACTTCACGATTTTGAGGAGGGACATAGGTCCAATTCCTATCATTTTTGTTACCGTAGTTACCCCTGTTGAAGTTGTTGTCGCGATTGTAGTTTCCATCTCGGACATAATGACCCACACGGTTAAAGTTACCATAGATCCGACCTTGGTTCCCATGACCTTGGCACCAATTATCCTGATTTGAGCCTTGGGTGCTCGGTCGAAAACTCCCCGTCTTCTCATTTACTGCATAGGAGTCCTCCGCATAATAGCATTCATTATTAGGAGGTGGTGGCTTAGGCATGTAGTTAGCTGCATTTATCTTTTCTTCACCCCCAGTGATATGTTTTAGTACCAACCCAAGCTCAGTTCTCATCTGAGACATTTCTTCACGAATCTCATCTGTGGCTGGGTTGTGAGAGGACTGTACTACGATGGTATTTCTCCCGGTATATGACTTCCTAGTACTCCAAGCTTTATTATTCCAGGAGATTTTCTCTAATTTTTCAGCAATCTCAGCATAAGGACACTCCCCATAAGATCCACCTGCTATAGTGTCCAACACCGCTTTATTGTTATAATCCTGTCCCCGATAGAAGTATTCCTTCAGTGACTCATCATCTATACGGTGATTTGGGACGCTTCTCAAGAACAAGGTGAATCTATCCCAAGAACTACTAACTGACTCTCCTGGTAGTGCCACAAAGTTGTTCACTCTGTCTTTGTGGTTTAGTTTCTTGGAGACCGGATAGTAGCGTGCTAAGGAAACATCCCTTAGTTTGTTCCAAGTAAAAATTGAGTTGTAAGGGAGCTCAGTGAACCATATAGCAGCCTCTCCCATCAGTGAGAAACGAAATACTCTAAGCCCTATTACATCCCAGTCCAAGTCAGGCCTCCCTACACAATTTTTACACACTGCCCTTACCTTAGCAATATGGGCATGTGGATCCTCAGAAGGTAGCTCTGAAAACAAACCTCTGGCAATGAGCATTTGCATCAGGCTACTAGTTACCACAAAAGTATAGCCTGGTGGTAAAGAAGGCAAGACAAGTGGCCCATCGGAGTCTGCTATGTTGTCATAGCCTCTGTAGTATGCTTGGGGCCGTGGAGGGGGATTTTGTCCCCTCTATTGGTGTTCACCCGGAGCATCGGGTAACAACTGATCATGAACATCAACCGGAGCTGGTATATTCTGGTTTGGATCATCATCATTAATTCTCATGTTTCTATTCATGTTGCGTAGTGTACGCTCTAATTCGTGATCGTAGGGAAACAAGGGTTCTCTTCCTCTCCGTGTATTTGGCATACAAGGAGGGATTGTTCCCACGAGGAAAATAGTTTAGACTAAACTTCAATTTATTACTATTATTGTTCAGTCAATTACTTCCCTAGAAAGAAAAAATGATAAAAGGAGGTTTTTCTATTTCTATGTAAATGAAAATAATTAGCGAAAATTGAAAGAGACACTTAACTGCTTCAAATGTTGGAGTTTAATCAATTAATGAAGGTAACTAGCGTTTATGTGTTCCCCACAGGTTCATAACTTGATAATTCTAACTATAACAATTCTTTCCTAGTATCTTGCATGCAAAGTGATAAGTTATGTATTTCTAAATCCTTGGTCCGGCATCTAGAAAAGCTCACTCCGTACCTTGGTCCGGCTACGCGTGTTGCTATACTAACCCTTATATTTACCTCATATTAAGCATCACATTCAATATTTGACTAAGTTATTACCTCATACCAATCAATACTATCCTATTAGATAGTATACACTAAATCTATGTTGATAATTCTTTTCCTATTATCTACCTCCTTGGTCCGGCAAGTAGCATTAATGCGAGTTCTAACGTTGGCCATACGTTAAAAAGACTTCGAAGAGAAAGAATTATCAATACATGCAAGACACTATTCTAGAATTGCTATTTTAGTTAGGTTTTACCTCATTATTTGCCTATGGTTCCCACAACCCTAGTTATGGAGTTTAGTTACTCATAGTCATAATCACAATATTCAAATATATGGTTTAAGAATTCATGTACTTACTTCAATGAGAAAGAGTAAAATATGATAGTTTGCTTGATTAATCAACAAAAATCACAAACAATCAATGATAAAACTCTCAAGATAATCAAGAATCTAACAATAATCAAGGGCCTAACAAAATAATGAAGAGTCTAACCTCAAAAACGAGGTTTTTTGAACTATTTATAGAAAATAAAAAGCTAATTAAACAAGGACTCTATCTGCTGGAAATCTATTAAAAACGCGGCTGGATCGACAGACATCGCGATGGATCGTCGTGGTCACGACGGACCGTCATGGACTCCGTCGTCTCATACTTGATGAAATTTCTTCTGTTGCTCTCTTCATTATCCTTGATGGCAGGGATGACAGATCGTTACGAGCACAACGGTCCATCGAGGGTCTCCGTTCCAAAACACTTGAACTTTTGGAAGATGCATATTGGGGATACTTCTCTGATCTTGATGACGAACCTGAAGGAGGGACCGTCATGGCTACGACGATCCGTCACATTTTCCGTAACCCCACACTTGGTCAGACTTCCCCATCTTCCTTCAGCAGCTGCACTACGCTGCCACCTAAGGACCGTCACAAGCTTCGTAGGTGGTCTCTTCTGCATTTCTTCGCTCAAAAACCTCCGCATTCATCTTTGGACAGATTTCCTGCAAATAAGGATAAACTTATATAAAAATTAGCACAAAAAGGATTTTGGACACACTAAACTTAAGGAAAAAGTATTAATAATACCGTGAAACCACGATATATCAGTCATGCATGTAACAAAAAGAGATTTCTCATCAGAAAAATTTCTCTTTTCTAAGAAAGAGTCAAAAGAAAAATGATCCTGAACCTGGTTCTACATCTAAAGTTCTTCCTAGATGGGCTAGAAAAATTCTCATACATCCTTTTAATCACAAACAAGCACTTAAGTGGATTTGGGTACCAAACTAACTAAATCTGAATAAAACTGCAGGCTTCAGTGAGAGAAAAAGTAAAGCACTAGTACTTGGATAGTGCCTGCTCAAGACATATTCCAGGAAATCAAGATAACTTTCTCTCATTGAACGAGTTAAGGGTGGAAAAGTAGCCTTTGGAAATGGAAAAATCGGGGAAATACAAGGAATTGGAAAGGTAGGAATCAATCTCAAACAAGCCATCGATGATGTATACTACGTAAATGGGCTTCAATATAACTTACTAAGCATATATCAAATGTGCGACAAAGGGAACAAGGTAGTATTCACTGCAGGTGAATGTAGAGTTATAAAGTCAATAACTGAAGAACTGGTACTTCTGGGAAAGAGACACAAGAATGTATACACAACTGAAATAATAAGTTCAGAAAATTCACTTACTTACCTCAGTGCTCTCACTGAAAACTCTGCCCGCTATCACAAAAGGCTAGGACATATTATTCTCTCTATAATTAATAAACTAATATCAAAAGATCAGGTTAGAGGATTGCCGAAAAAAATTCTGCAAAATGAACAGTTTTGTGGTGCATGTGTTAAAGGGAAAAAGTCAAAATCATCTTCTAAAAAAAAGGGAATGGTTAGCACCAAAAAACCTCTAGAGATGCTTCACGTAGACTTATGTGGACCAATGTGTGTGATAAGAAGAGGAGGCAAAAGATACATTCTTGTAATAGTTGATGACAACTCAAGGTTTACTTGGACTATGTTTTTGGCAACAAAAGATGAAACTTATGAAGTATTGGAAATATTTGTTAGATTAGTTCAGACTAAACTCAATACAGAAGTCATTAACATAAGATCAGATAATGGTTCAGAGTTTGAAAACTCAAAATTCTAAAATGTTTGCAGTACAAATGGAATTGATCACAATTTTTCTGCACCAAGAATTCCGCAACAAAATGGCATAGTTGAGCGTAAAAACAGAACTCTTGAAGATGTCGCTAGAACCATGCTAATAGCAAGCTAACTACCACAGTTTTATTGGGAAGATGCTATAAACACTGCTTGTTATTTGATAAACAGGTGCACAATAAGGACTTTTTTGAATAAAACCCCTTATGAATTACTTAAAGGAAGAAATCCTAGCTTAGCACATCTTCGACCATTTGGATGCATATGTTACGTGCACAATAATGGAAAAGATAATTTGAGAAAATTTGATGCCAAGAGTGATGAAGGAATATTCTTAGGATATTCAACACAAAGCAAAGCATATAAAGTACTCAACAAAAGAACAAATCGAGTGGAAGAAAGCATGCATGTTATTTTTGATGAAGGCATAGCAGAAGAATTAAATAATCCTGTTGAACATCCTCCAAAACCATTGGAAGACTTACAATCAGATGAGGATAATACCACAAATAAGTCAAATCCTCAAGAAATTGAAAATACACCAACAGAGACAGAAAGAGAAACAACAGATGCTCCAACATCTGAATCAACTCAAAATCCTCAGGTACATGGCTGGAAACATCAAAGTTCTCATCCCATTCAAAACATCCTCACACCATTGGAATAAGGAATTCATACAAGATCTAGAGTACGAAATATGTGTGCCTTGTCAGCTTATCTATCTCAATTTGTTCCAAAAAATATGAAAGAAGCCCTGGGAGATCTAGACTGGATTATTGCTATGCAAAAAGAATTGAGTCAGTTTGAAAGAAGCAAAGTCTGGAACCTGGTTCCCAGACCACATGACTGAACTGTATTAGGTACTCGATGGGTTTTCAGAAATAAATTAGATGAGCAAGGTCAGATCACTAGGAACAAAGCTCGACTAGTGGTTCAAGGTTACAACCAAGAAGAAGGAATCGACTATGATGAAACCTTTGCACCAGTGGCAAGAATGGAAGCTACAAGAATGTTAATTGCTCTCGCAGCCCATATGGAATTCAAACTCTTTCAGATGGATGTAAAAAGTGCATTTTTGAATGGTTTTCTACAAGAAGAAGTGTTTGTGAAACAACCCCCTGGTTTTGAGGACCTAGATAAACCTGAACATGTCTACAAGTTAGAAAAAGCATTGTACGGACTAAAGCAAGCTCCAAGAGCATGGTATGATCGTCTATCCACATTCCTTCTAACGCATGGTTACTCCCGTGGAAAAATAGACAATACTCTCTTTCTTAAAAAACAAGGTTCAAATATGCTCATTGTACAAATTTATGTCGACGACATCATATTTGGTGGAACTGACGCCTCACTTGGGATTGAGTTTGCAAAACTAACGAGTAGTGAATTCGAGATGAGTATGATGGGAGAACTAACTTTCTTTCTAAGTGTTCAAATTGATCAATCTCCTACAGGAACATCCATTCATCAACAGAAGTAAATTCATGAACTACTGAAAAAATTTGACATGAATGAAGCAAAGATAATTGACACTCCCATTGGCACTACAACAAAGTTAGACAAAGATGAAGCAGGTTCTCCAGTCAATGATACAAAATACAGAGGTGTGATTGGATCACTCTTGTACCTTACAGCAAACAGACCCGACATTATGTTAAGTGTTGGACTTTGTGCACGATTTCAGTCATGTCCTAAAGAATATCATCTAAAAGCAGTAAAGAGAATACTTAGGTATCTCAAAGGTTCTGTGAACCTGGTGCTATGGTACCCATCAGGAGACTCTTTTGATTTAATAGGATTTGCTGATGCTGACTATGTCGGATACATAGTTGACCAAAAAAGTACATCTGGAATGGCTAACTTTCTAGAACCATGTCTTGTCTCATGGGTCACTAGAAAACAAAATTCAGTTGCCCTTTCTACAGCAGAGGCAGAATATGTAGCAGTTGCATCTTGTTGTGCACAATTATTATGGATAAAGCAACAGTTAGAAGACTTTGGGATTAAGACAGGCTGCATTCCTATTATGTGTGATAACACTAGTGCTATTAATATGGAAAAAAAAACCGGTCCAACACAAACGCATTAAACATATTGACATTCAACTACACTTTATGAGAGACAATGTTGAAAAAGGGTTCATCATAATGAAATTCTGCGCTACTGAGGATAAAATTGCTGACATTTTTGCTAAGGCTCTTGGGCGAGAACCATTCCTTAAAAATCATCTATCTCTGGGACTTGTGTTTCAGAATTAAAAGAACCAGGTTCTACTTACCACCGAATCAGGTTCTTATATTTTCAACCTGGTTCTCTTATTTAACTTTTCGCTTGGGGGGGAAATACATAGAGTCACATTAAAACTCCAACGTCTCTTTGATGTGACTGTCGTCATTTCAAATTCTTTTCAGCTTTGTTCCAAGTACCGATTCATCATTATTATCTTTCTATTACCCATAAAACGTTTCATCTCCCCCCCCCCCCACAAAAAAAAATATTTGCCCCTTCCTCTCTCCTTCTCGCCGACTACTCCGATGATGAACCTACCTTCACATCGGAAACTTCGGCAACTACTCAGGGGGAACTCAGTCCACCACCATCACCAATAGCTCCCCCCCCCCTAATTTTCTTCCCCACCATCTCCTCCCCCCATTCTCCCAGAAAACCCCCAAACCTCTAACCCTATTTCATCGCCTCCAGAAACTATGCGCTCTTGTAACTCTCCTCAAATACATACAACCCCTTCATCTACACCAGTTCCCCGGCGTCCTCGCAAGCATATTGCTGTCAAACGAAAGGCGATTCGTACTCCTCGTACTCGACAAGCAAATGAAGCCCATCTAGAGATGTTGGCAGAATCTACCAACAAACGTCGTCATACTGGTAAGTCACCTGCCTGTTCCTCTTCCACCCCTGTTATTTCTGAGTCTGATGAAGAAATTTTAGAATCTGCCCGTTCTTCACAACCTCCCTCTTCTAAAACCCTAACCAAAAATGAAGTTAAATTTATTGCCATGGGAAGGGAGGCTTATTTTAAATCACAGAAAATCTTAAGAGGGCGAACAATTAATCCAGAAATCAGGGATCATACTGCAATCAAAAAATTGTTGGCACTACTTGCAGTATAGGGATGGGTAGATATTTTTCTTCACTCTGATAACATGATATTTGACATAGAAGTTGCTGAGTTTTATGCAAATTTGACGATAATTGAAGATTCAGTACTTTCTTCGTCTGTTCATGGTATAAATATTGTTTTTGACAAAACTAGATTAGGGGCAATACTTCGTATTCCTTGCATAGGGTTGGACGAATATCACTAGGGTAATGATGAAAATTGTGCATTAACTTCAAAATTTACACAAGGGAGGGTCAGTGATAGACCGCGAAAAGTACTGAAAGGAGAAATGTCTCCTTTTCACAAATTAGTGTTTGAAGTAGTCCACAAAGGTATTATTCCAAGAGGAGAAAGGAAACATGAAGCTAACTTTAGAGATATGGGTCTTCGTCATGCTTTGGATACCATGCGTCCTATTAATTGGCCTTCCCTTATAATTAAACATATGGTCAGAATAGTGGATCCTAAGAAACCTCATCAAATAACTTATGGGAACCTGTTGACTACTGTGTTTAAAGAATTTGGGGTACCTTTGAAGGTTGGCAGGTCCTTGAGTAAATATGATATGTTTACTCAAACTACTCTTGTTGAATGTAATATTTTGGATGATGCTGCTGATCAAGTTCCTATACGTTCTGTTGGTCCAGTCACTCCTCTTATTTCTGAGCTTAATGAGGCTCGAGCTCAAAATGTGTTACTCAAAGATTAAATTACTATTCTTCCGGATCAGTTGGCTGCTTATCAGGGGGAAGTTGGGAGATCAAAAGATCAACTTATTCAGCAACAAATTGATAAAGATGCTCGTGTGGATCATATACTTCATGCTTTTTCCAGGCCTTAGTTAATGGTTTTTCTGTTCTATATTTAGACCATATTAATGGATCTTGGTTGTATTGCTGTTATAGTTTTTGTGGATATCTTATGGTAGTATCGTTCTATTTTAATGTTGTGGATATGTTTTGTCTATATATTGGGATTTTTGATATGTCAAAAGGGGGACACAGTTTCTAAGAACTGGTGTTACTATGGGTATTATTTGTCATCATCAAAAAGGGGGAATTTGATGGAAGTTGTGTTAATAATTTTTGATAATGACAAATACTTTTGATGTCATCAATTATGAACCAACTTCATTTATGATAAAACCAGGTTCATTGATAATTACAAATACTTTTGATGTTGACTCACTTATGAACCATGTTCATTTATTAAATCAGTTGTTGTTCTAATTGAAAAGAGGTGAAGGAAAAATATTAAGACACATCTATATTTATGAAAAAAAATAAATGAATATAATAATTATTTCCATAAATAAATAAGACAAAACCTTTTCTGAAAAGATTGCCTACTTTATATGAAGACAAAACCTTTTTAGAGAAGGTTCCGTGTAAAACAAAAAAAAAAAGAAACCAATTCTTTTTCATATCAAAGAAGGATACAAAAATCCGAATCATTATCAACTTCAAAGAGAGGAAATAATTCTTGTTCAAAAGTCTATATAAACAGAGATTTCAAGACAAAGAGAGCAGTTCTTTGCAATAGAAAAAAGTGTGAGGCGAGACGAAGAAAGAGGCAGCAAAGAGCCTTTTTGTGAGTTTTGTGTGTTTTTGTTAACTTGTGAGCTTTGTTCTTAGTAAGATCGTAAGCTTGTGTGATTGTAAAGAAGAAGTGGGTTTGGCTTCTTGTGGAGAGAGGAGTTTAGTGAGTAAGTTTGCAGGAAGTGGGTTTGGCTTTTTGTAAATTTAGAGAATTTGATTAAAGTTAATCAAAAATTGTAATTGAGTAAGAAAAAGTAATAAAACGAAGTTGAGTTTTTTCTTCCTTGAGTTAGGAAGGTTTTAATTAAAGTATATTGTTTTAATTAACTCTTTTCTTAGGCAAACAATCAAGAACCTGGTTCTTGATTTAGGGGTAAGGTTTCTTCAATGAGCGTCCTCACTCTTACAACCCTAAAAATGGGGTGGTTTCATCTTCTTAAATGTACCATTGTCTATCGACCACTGTCAAGATAACCTAAAGAGCAATATGTGCACCAGCAACTGCTGTAGGAATCATTGGTAGCTTTCCGACCTGTATATGAACACCTGAAGTCTTCTCCCCTATTCTCGTTGGAACACCCTGGGGTACGCCTAGCTCATAACTTATAGAAAGGTTCTTTGTAACACTAAGAATATTCAACAAAGTATCTTGATACAATGGAGCTTCAAACTTAAGAGGAACTTGGTCCTCAAGAACCTCAATGCTTAAGAGAAACCTTTCTAGCCCTACTTCTAGGTGGTGCCGCTCCATGGACATGCCCTCTACCTAGTGCTACTCCACATGCACGACCTCTAGATTATTCCCTACCCCTAACCATAGCTAGGGCCTCTAATACAGGCTCCTGGACTGCCCCCACCTCTTTCACTAGAAATAAAAGTTATAGTCCTTGAAATGTGCCAAAACAAAACGCAGAAACTTAAAACTAGCGACATAAACAGACACAATAAGAAATGATGAATAATAAGAAATTTCCTAACAATCTTTGCATCCTCTTGAATATAAGTACATATGTATCTATACCAATCCTCAAGACTCTACTTAGATTTGACTTGTTCACATGTGAGACCTAGGAATATGGGGCTTTAATACCATTTTTAGTGACCCAAAAATGAACGTAATGACACTTGTATTTTCCCACCATTAAAAGTTAGCCTCAACCCAATGAAAACAAAAGAAAAATGGAATTAAGAAAATAATGAACAAGATAAAATGATAAAACTTTTTCTTCTAATAAAACCAGGTTGTTTGGCATAGAAGACACTAAATACATAAGTACAAAATTAAGAAATAAATACAAGTTTGACGTTTATTAATCAAATAAAACAAAATATAAGAAAAGGAAAATGAAGGCCCAATGAGTGACAAATAGCTATCTCTTCAAGTCCTTTATTAGCCTTGTGATCGAAGAAAGAGAAATAGATAACGCGGGTCAAGGCTCGGAACCTACAAACGTGTAGAAGCAAGGGGTGAATACAAACAACATGGTACCCAACAAGCAACCTTTTAAACAAAGTAGCTAGCTTTAAAATAAATACCCATTACTCTCCAAATTAACCTCCTCAAACTATAAACCTGCACATAAATTATCCCTACCTAGCGATTTAATAATAGAAGGCTTACATGCCCAATATATGCTCAGTTCAATAACCATAAGTCAACAATTAAAGGAATCAAACAAGTCAAACTCAAAATGAAGTTGATGAGTCTTACATCAAGCTCAATTATCAAGCAATGCCACGCATAAACACTAAATACACCAACAATCTCTCGCTGAAGCCATTTCCTTCGACTTCATAACCATTGTCTGAAATGACACTAATTTTTATGTTATATCCCAATATGATTTTCTTGTTATAATTTGATCACCTTGTCATTCTAAATGCCAGATAATCCAGTGGTAGGTATAATGGCCTTGTCATTCATAACTTCATTAATTATTATAGTGGATGCTATCGTAAATTTTATTCTCGATAAAGTGATATTTAGGAACAGTTCTTTTCAATGTTTAAGACAGACAACTGAACTTCTAAACTTCTCTTATATTACAATTGTTCAGCTATTTGTGGATGAAATCCAGACGTGAGATTTATTCACAAAAATAATAATAAGCATTCATTATTTTGTTCTTTACTTGTTAACATGTTTATTGGCACCTTCTTTTCCAGCGAACCAATAGTACCTTCAATTTGAGGAACCGACTATTAGCATCACTTAAGACTCCAAAGAGCAAGATTCGGTCTCATACTTTAAAGCTTTAGAAGGTATTTGGAGTTCTCTTTCTTATTTTCTTCTGCTGAATCTTTCAGCTTCTCTTTTATTCTTATACTTTCAATTTGAGGATACTCTTAACGAAGGTGGTGTTCAAACATAAGAAAACATTTGTCATATTAATCACATTTATGTATTGTAAAACTTATTTTCTATTTCACTTTTTGACCTCATAAACTTAAAATAAGTCGATATTTGTATGTTATCCACTTTCAATAATCAAATATCTTTGTTCTTTTTAATTCAAAAATATTGATATATACATATGCAATGAATATGTTGGTCTTATAGGGCTCCAAAACTTGAAGAAGATAACACAATATCACTCTCCTTGTATCGAATCATACTTACATTGGTTCTAACACTTTATCTTAATTCTAATTTAGAAAGATATTTCATTACCTAAGAAAAGATGAAACATTTACGTGCTTAGTAGTTTTGTGGAGGGATAGTGTTGAGTGCTAAGTTCTATGTTAGAGCGGAGAGAATGTAGTAACACATTTAATAATATGAAGTTCATATATCCATATAATGTATAATGGGTTTGTCTTATGAATATTTTCATAGAATAAATAAAAGTACGCCAGTATGAATGTCTTGTACTTAGCCTATTTCTTTTCATTTTCTATTTAAAATTTTGTATGAATCAATGTTTGATTTTCTCTATCTTTAATGTAAGATTGAAGTTTTTGTTTCTCACAAGTACATGGGAGCTTATCTTTCTCACAATAAATGAAAATGTCGCATTCGTGTTTGTTCAAATACATTTTACAAATTTTAATTAACTATTTAAGTTTTAGTGTTTAAAGAAAAAAAAAACAATAGTGAAAACATGCATGTTGGGTTCGTGCTGAACATGGGTTATGGCCGATCTAGTATATATATAAACAATATAAAAATAGTGTGCTTGTATCCAATTTAAGTACATAAATTTTATATTAATTTATTTACAATAATACACTAATATCGGGTAATAAGAATAATAAATGGACAATTAATAACTAACATGTTCCATATTTGCCATAATTTAAATTAAGACTACATTATATAAAAGAGAACCTAGGTCTGCTACGTGGCACCACCACAAACAAACATCCCTTTTTATTTATTTATTTTCAAAATTAGTTTTTCCGTTTCATGAATAGTTATTTATGATTTTTTTTTTTACTTTTATTGAAAAGTTGTGACTTTCATGAAAAGTTATGACTTTTATAAAGAGTTGAGAAGTTCATGAATAGCTATGAAATTTCCAAAATGTTGTCACTTTTCCAAAGAGTTATAACCTTTACTGTAAGGCATAATTATAATTTGTTCAAACTATCTTTTGTTGTATATAAATAGAGAAGTTTCTCTCATTTTAAAATAACGAAAATTCTGAAATTTTTGTTCTTTTGCACAGTTAGGTTAAAAATTTGATTCAGATTTTCTACTTCTTCTGCACAGTTAAGACAAGGAGACACTCTACATTCAGTGACCTTAATTTTTCCTTTTTGTTTCATTCTGCTTTCACAATTCCTGGTATGTTTTTTTACAATCATTAATTTATGCTTATGATATTAATTATTGTTTGACTATATATTTTAAACATTGTTGTTTTTGTTTCTATAAAATTATTGTTATAAGTATTTGTTAGTATAAACTATATGTAAATCTAACTATGCAGATTTATAATTACTTTTTATAGAATACATTTATTACAATGTTCTCTTATGAAAAATTTTCTTCTCCAAGAGATCAAGACTAAAATTTCATATGTATTTTTTTTATTGTCATAGTAATGTCAATATAAAAGGAGGAAAAAAAATAAAAAGTGAAATGATAGAATTAAAACTAGCAATTAATTTTAATTATACAATAATGACTATTCTCTAAAACCAAACTACTACTTTTAATTTTTTTCCCCATTTTCCCTTTCTTCTTTTTCATTCCTTTCAAGGATCCTTAATGAAAGATTGCATTTTAATTTTAAAACACACACACACACACAAACACACAACATACCGACGCACGCACGCACGCGCATTTGAAGTTATTGATAGTGTTGTACTAAATTTTCAAAGAATAAAATTGAGAAAATATTTATTTGACTTTCAAATAAAAGACAATATGTAACCATGGTAAAATAAAATTATGTAAACTAGGACAAAATAGTGTTATGATTTGTAATTTTGTCAATTATTTTAATATAACATATGGTAAACACCTTTCATAAAAATTTGTAACTTTTACAAAAAGTTGTGACTTGTATGAAAGTTTATGACCTTTCAAAAAAGTTGTGACTTTTTGGAAGAGTTGTGACTTTTTCTAAGAGTTGTGACCTCTTCAGTAAGGCACAATTAGCATGTGTTCACACTACCCTTTGTTGGATATACATAGAGGTGTTTCCTCTAATTTTAAAATAACAAAATTTTTTAAAATTCTAGTACTTGAAAGTTAAATATTTTATCAAGAACATCCTCTTCTGCACAATTAAATATTTGTGTATTTTTCTCCTCTTGAGTGGCTCGGTATCAAGGATACACTTTGCATTCATTGCGCTCGATTTTTTTGTTACAAATCCTGGTATGTGTTTTTATACAGTCATTAATTTGTGGTTATGATATTAATTTTTGTTTTTTACTACATGTTTTAAACATTGTTGTTTATATTTTTGTAAAGTTATTATCATAAGTATTTGTTAGTACTAATTATATGTAAATACAATTATGCAGCTTCACAAATTACTTTTTACATAATACTTTAGTTACAATATTCCCCAAAGAAATCTTTTCTTTTCCCAGAGATCAAGCCTAAATGTTTATATGATATTTTTTGTCGTCATAATAATGTTAATATTAATAGGAGTAAAAAGAAAATAAAAAGTCAAATGATAGAATCAAAACTAGCAATTAATTATAATTATATGATACACAATGATGTCTATTCTCTCACATCAAATAATATTTTTGATTTCATTCCCCATTATCCATTACTTCTCTTTCATACTTTTCAAGGATCCTTAATCTTTTCTTTGTGCACAACTTTAATTCCAAAACTATATCATAATTATATTACATATAAAATTATGATTTTGGAAGATTGCATTTTAATTTTCACACATAATTACTAAATATTAACTATTGGTGTATCAGATGATTATGGAACATGCGTTCTTGATAAACACATTAGTTATATATTTATATTTTAAAAAAATATTTAATGTTTTTGAAAGTAATTTATAATGTTATATTAACGAAATTTGCAAAGAAGAAAATTGACAAAATGTTTATTTGACTTTCTAATTAAAGACACTACTTAACCATGGTAAAATAAAATTATGTAAACTAGGAGAAAATAGTGTTATGATGTGTAATTTTTCCTTTTCTTTCAATATAACAAATGGTGAACTAGAAGTGAATACTCTTAAAAATACTATAAATTAAAATTCAAGAAACGTTTTATTCTAATAAATTTAATGAAGAATATTCTAACCGCGCGAGGCGGGGGGCCGTTTACTAGTATTACAATTATATTCTAACCGCACGAGGCGGGAGGCCGTTTACTAGTATGACAATAATTTTGGAACTTTGACTGAAATAACAATAAATTTATTAGGTTTATTGTGTTAACACATATAGGCACACAAAACAGATCTAGTATAATAGACAAATCTATCGTGGAGGCACCTTTAGTAGATTTAAGGGATAAAATGATAGGTGTAGTGTTTTAGTAAAAAAGATCTCATCCCCCTTTTAAATTCAATCACCTTTCAATAGATTCGCAAAAAATTGTTCTATTGATGTGTTATCATCGAAGAGCGAGCATGTGAAAACTTATAATTTTGAAAATGTAGTGGCTGCTGCACAAGTATAATCAAAATTTGCCGATCAATATGGATTTCAAAAGAATCATCAACACTTGGAGGAAAAAGTGTATTATGCCAAATAGTCAAAATCAACAACAATCAAAGACTTTGGGTGAAGTTGCAAGAACAAACACCACACCTGAAATCTTGAATATATAAGGAGTTTAAATCATGATGTCTACACGTCGTCTTCAACAGAAGATATGCTCAATCAGTTTAAGCAACAAAATCTTTTTTGATTTGATTAAGATAGAAAAGATCTAGTGCAAAACAAAATTCATTATTTCTTGATCCTGTCTAACCAAATCAAATCAAAAAAGACTTTGTTGTTCAAACTGATTGAACATATATTTTGTTGAAGACAACTTTTACATATATTTTGTTGAAGAAAACTTTTACACATATTTTTCCTAATGAATTTCGGAGAGATCAAGCGAGATATAGAGGGAGATTCCTCTTACCTAAAGAATTATGTATTCTACTCTTTGCAGAAAAACTTACTATTTTGGAGTGGGTTTCAATCTTTAATATTTTATTTTTCTTTTATTAAGTGAAAATTTACGGATCAAAGTTGTTGGGTTTTAACAGTGTGAACAGAAAAATAAAGGTTGTGACTCTCTTGAACGGTTGTGACATTTATGAAAGGTTGTGTCTTTTCTAAAGGGTTGGGATCATTTGAAAGGTTCTGTCTTTTCCAAAGAGTTGTGAACTTTATGGAAGGTTGTATTTTCCATAGAGTTGTGACCATTACCCATTTTGGCTACAAATAGCGAGACATTCTCTTATTTTTCTGCATTGAATTTTTCCCTTCTCCTGTATACATTTGTTAGAAAACAAAATTGATCTACAGTGTTTGAATGTGTGACTTAATTATGTATTTTTGAATTAGTTTAAATTATTGAAGTTTGAGGTACCCCTACTTTTTAAATGGTTAATCAGTTTTATCTTGAGATGAATTCATCTACAACCTCAAGTACTTAAGAGATTGAATTTCTTAAGGACACAACGTGAGTTTTGTGGACTCGGATAGTTCTTTTAGTTTTCTTTTAATCTTTTATTATTTCTTATTTGCTTATATTAATATAGGAGATAACAAACTTAAGAAATTTATTCTTTGGGAAAAAACAAGAAGAATAAAAGAATTATTTTATCATATCACAAAGAAATTTGGGATTAATTAGTATTACTTAAATATGTTCGAGTATGTTTTCTGTAGGTAAGTCCCTTGAATGGGTAAGATTATTTTTATTTTTCTTTCCAAGAGCATTCAAGCATTGCACTCCTTTAGTTTTTTTTTTAAAATCAGAAAAGTTATTTTGTGCATAAGTCTAAGATGAAAACTTAAATTTTGTAACGACCCTCATAATGAAATAGGTTTAACTAGAGCTTCACTAGTGCTTTAAGGGCTTATTAATAGATAAATTAATGTTAATATGAGTTTTGAAGTCAGTTCGTTTGAGTTTGAAGTCAAACGTCAAGGGTCAACCAAGAGGTTCAACAACTAGTCACCTATGTGCTTGTGTGTATTGTAGTGCGTCTTGGAATGTTTCTTGAGATTTTTTGTGTCTAATTTGACTTTGGAGGATCCTAAGACCTAGATTTTCATGTTTACGGGTTTAATATCCGGGTACGATTTCACCTAGGACCCATAAGAGGCCCGAGAGGTGGACCCCAACTCAAGGGCTAGAAGCTTCCAGGAAGCAGTTTGGCAGTGCCAAATGATGGCTCGTCGGCTTGGTGTTTCGATGGGGCCTGCAAGTATGCCCCCAAACGACGGGGTGTGGTCAAATCGACAGACCATCGTTGGTAGGCGTGCTTTGGCACCTTCAAAAGCTGACAAGATTGGGCCAAGCTTGGGGTGTTTTAGGAAATTCACCCCAAGTATTTTAAATTAAATGGACGGCTATTTTAGGTATTTTTTGGTATTTTAAGAGTATTTAAGTAATTTAACTCTCATTTACACCCTAGCACTTCAATCAAAACCCTTGCATCCCAAAGTTTTCTCCAAAAACCTTCATGGAAGCTCAAAGGCAAAGTGGAGCTTAGATGATGGATTTCAATGGAGTTCTTCTTTAATTATCTTGGGGATTCTTCTAATAAGGTATGTGATTTATTTATGTAAGTCTTTCTATCACCTTGGAGCCGATCTCAAAGTGATTTCAAATATTTCAAAGTTTATAAATAAAGTCCAATTTCTACTCTAAGTTGTGGATTCTTGCATGAAATATTTTCAAACAATGAGATATGATGTTATTTATGTATAATTGATGTTTTCTTCTGAATATCTCCATGATCCCATCAACTTCTCAATTCTCAATATTTTACCCTAATGTGAGTGAATTTGACATGGCTTAATTTTAGTGAATTCATGTGTAGATTGTATTGGGCTACTGAACTATGTATTGGTCACGATAGAATTGTATATAGTCTGCCTTTATTTAATGATATTCATATTGTATAGTGTTGGATCATTGGTATGGTTTGATTGTTGGTTTAGATATGTATATATGTCTATTGGTAAGAGCCTTTGTAAGGTGAATTGATTGGAAAGGATAAGGAGTGGTGATGTGATGATGGAGAATGTTTTCAGTTGACCTAATCCTCCTATGTTGTGTAGAATTAATGTAGAGTTGTTATTTATTGGTATAGTCCACTTATGGTGGCTGTGTTTATGTGATGATATGTGATTATAATGGCCTTGTCGACATTATTATGTAAATTCTAGTAGTATCATGTTAGGGCTTATATGAAGGTATAATATGATGATGTTTATGTGAAGTAATGTGATCATGTGTAAGGTGTTATTTCCTATATGACTATCATGTGTAAGGTGTTATTTCCTATATGACTATGTAAGGTGCTGTTATGTGTGATCTTATATAATATGAAGATATGAAGTGAAGTAATTTTGTAATGCTTATGTGGTCTTGCATGAGTGAAGGTAAAGAATGTTGTCCCTTAAATGACTATATGTGGCTATGGTAGACTATGATGAGTTATTGTATGTGTTGATAGGGTGTCTTGTGTGGTAGACTTAGTGTCCGTACTTGGTACTTGTGAATATGCTTATGTGATGGATATTACTTGAATATGTCTTAAATGTGATTATTGAATTGTGTTATGTCTCTTAAACTCTTGTTATTGAGATTTTTATCAAAATGTCATGAAAACATGTTCTATACTAAATGTCCCTTTTTCATGGTTTTTGAATGACTTCCATACTTGGTGCATTCAATGTGCTAACCCATTCTTTTCCCTTTTTGACAAAAGTATAGGAATTTTGAAGTCTTTATATACCATGGATGAAGGATAGGTTTCTAAGGGTTGAAGATAAAGTTTTGGTGAGTCCTCATAGATTCGAGGACAAGACCCATATGTTCCTTTATGTCTTTAGTCTTTATTTTAAGTCTTGTATGGGCTTAGTCCCCATGTTGTGCATTCAAAGTATTAGATGGTTTATGAGACATTGTAAAGGGTAGATGGTTTTAAAAGAGTCTTCTGCTTGTGTATAAATGAAAGTATCATTTGTTTGTGAAGAATATTTTAAATTCTTACTTATTTTGGAGTATATGGTGTAATGATTGATACAAGAGGCTTGTATAAGACCTCTAGGAGGTCGAGTACGCCGTGTGGTGACTTTGAAAATTCCATTTCTTCTAGGGTACATCCTCGGGTCGTTACAAATTATTTTTCCAATATTTATGATTTTATATAATCATGAGAAGATGTAAATGAAAAAATATTGTCTCCTAACAATATTTGAACATGATTTAGTTTCTCGTTGAAATTCAGTGTCTTCTAAAGAAAATTGAAATATGATGGAAACTAGAAAAGAAATAAAATTAGCAAGAAATGTTAGTTGCTTGTAATAATTGTTGACTGATAGAATATGATTCAATGTTAGTAAATTTCCCTTGATTTTTTTCTATCATTTATTAGTTATGATATTTATGAAATGCTCTCAGAATGTATCTTTATTATTAATAATATGTATTCTTCTTAGAGGAGAAAAAAACTTTTGTAGTTTTCTATTCCATGTGAAATTTGATTGTGTCCGACATTTGAAGACTAAAATCTTCTAATTTTTTACTCATTTGGTTTGAAAAAAATAATAACTTCTCAAACAAATCAGATTGTACATTGGTTTGAGGAATAAAGAAACTTTACAACTCTGTTAAATACTCTGTTTGAATGACTATTCTGACTTGAAGAGCACAAAATCTTCATTAGCAATGATAACGCTAAACAATTTGAAATATCCATTGTTAGCTAGAAATAGTGTTGTATTTGAGGTTTATGGAGAGTAGTCTTTTTTGGTTCTGTCTGAACATGAAACTAATTTGAAGAATATTTAAACTTCATCAAAATTCAAGGTTGAATAAAAAATTATAAAAAAATTCATCGTTAAACTAGAAATAAGTTGTATAAAGATTGAATCTTTATTGCTAGTATTCCAAATATTAAGTGATACATCTAATTGTGACACGAACAAAAAAAATACTAGTGATATAAAATTAGTGATTTTGTGCCTTCAATGGGTATTTCTATAGATTTAATTTCCAAAAGAGAGGTTCGTGTTGCCAATGTGTATTTTGATGGTATATAATTTGAAAGTTTTGATATAAAATATGTGAAAAAGAATTGCAAATACTTGAAAAGATTTTTGAGAACATATATTAAATGAGGGGGGTTCTTTACTTGTGATAAAGATAAAATTAGACTTACCATCTCATTTTAATTTTGTAAGTACAAAATATGATATTTAATGAATATTGTATTGTGTTAGACCCACAAAATTCTTGGAGTATATTTTATATTGTAGTCATTGAGTCTCTTTACTAGTATATGATATGACTTGTAAACCACAAAATTATATTACTCATTCAAAAGAATTGTATTCTTTGCTGAAAAAGTATCACTTAAAATATTATAAGTTTAAATTAAAAGATATATCTATTAAATTAAATTATTTGTATAGACAGTAACATTGTTGAAAATGATCTATTATGCTTGTGTTGTAATATAAACATTTGGGTCATATTTATTTTATTGGAATTAAGAGACTACAGTAATGAGTAATTCCATAACAAAGTGATGTATGAAAAGGTCCTTTTGCAAAGGACATCTGGCAAGGTGCTGATTCGAAAAAAATGTATATATTTGACGAAATTATAAAAAGTAAGGAACAAAATATTTTTAGGAATAGTTACCTCACGGAATTTCTTTTCAAACTCATTATTTCTGTTTGTTCTTACTTTATATGAATCAATTTTTTTTTGCATGAATACTTAGGGCATGTCAATCACAAAACCTTGCAAAAATTGATCAATTTAAAAGTTTTGCCTAACTTCTATTCAATAAATTAAAATACCAAGTATGTGTTGAATCGATGTATGTTAAGCATACTTATTATTTTATTGAAAATAATTTTAATCCATCAAAATTGATTTAAAATAACATTTGTGATACACAATTAACACCATCTCTTGGTGGGAAAAAGTCTTTCACAAATCTTATTGATAATTGAACTGGATCTTGTTATGTGTATTAGCCTAATTGTAAGGATTAAACAATAGAAACCTTTAGGCAACATAAAAACTGAAGTTTAAAATCAGTAGGATAAAAAAAAATTCATGATTAAAAGTGGTAGATGTGGAGAAGATGAATATTCATTTGTAGAAATATATTTGGAAAATAAAATCGTCTATCAAATTACTACACATACTCACCTCAATATAATGAAATTGTTAATAGGAAAAAACCAAACTTCGCAGGAAATGTTGAATGTAACACTTATAAGATAAGGTTTACAACAAAATTTATCGGTGGTGCTATCATTACATCAAAAGAGAACAATAAAAAGTTTATCTGTTCAGACAGAGACAAAAAAAAGTGTTGTATGTTAAAGGGAGCAGCAAATAATTATTTTTGTTTGTTAAGAGAGGGAGCAAAAAAAGTTTTTTTCAGCCTTTGTTGTATCCCAATTGAGAATCGGTTGTCGCCCCTTAAAGTATATAAAAGCAATAACTCCTATAAGATATTGTTCAAACATTTTTCAATACAGTATATTCCATATGAGAAATGGAAATGAGGGCGCTATTCCCAAACATGTCAAAATAAGACCTAGGACTATGGATTGTATGTTCACTGAATATGCTACAAATAGCAAAGCATGTAGATTTATCGTTCATAAGTCTAAATCATCAGATAGACAAGTGAAGGGTCTAAACGACCTCGGAAAGAACCAAAGGAGGATGTACTTAATAAAGATATTCAGAGGCGTAGTAAATGTCAAAGGACAATTTATTTCCTTTAATTTTGATTTTATAAGATTTCCTTTTGAAATAAGTCTCACAAATTTGAAGACTCTATGTCCTTTGTATAGTCATTCTTTTTGAAAGAGGCTATAATAGTAAGATAAATTTAATCTTGAACAACGTACTTGAGAGTTGGTTGATCTTCCTCCAGGAAATAATCATTTGGGTTCAAAGTGGATCCACAAACAGAAAAGAATATTGGTGAAACTATTGATAAATACAAAGCAAGACGTTTTGAATTAGACTTTAAACAATAAGAAATCCTTGTTTATTTTGACACATAATAGCCACTTACAAGGATTACATAAATTCAGGTGCTAATTGCATTAGTTGCGGTATATGGCCTTCAAATTTGTCAGAATGGATGTGAAAACTTGTGTTTTTTTTAAAAAAAATGGATAATTGAGGAGGAAATTTACATTGAACAACTGGAGGGCTTTGTGGTTTCTGGTAAAGAAAAGAATGTTTGTAAACCTATAAAGCCACTTTGTGGATTAAAAACAAGTACCCAAGTAATGACATGCAATGTTTGACCATACTATGTTAGCAAATAAATTCAAGATTAGTTAATGTGACAAATGTTTTTTACATTGAAGTAACTCCAAATCACAAGGTCATTGTTTGTTTTTATTTTATGACATGTTAATCATCAGGAGAGACATTTCTGATAAAAATGCTACTAAGAATATGCTAGAAAGTAACTTCTATATGAAATATATTGAAGTTACTAATGTGATTCAAAAGGTACTTGAAAAGTTTAAGTAGTTGTATTTAAATATTGACAACACTCCAACAAATTTGAGCTTTGTACTTCAAAAGTATGAAGGAAAAACTGACTCACAATTGGATTATGGTACATTATTGAGAAGTATGATGCATATAAAAAAATGTACGTGATCAGATATAACATGTGCTATCAGTAAACTGAGTCAATTCATGAGTAATATCAATCAAATTCATTGGATTACAATGAAAAGAGTTTTGGAGTATTTAGAACATACATAAAAACTATTGCTTTGCATTATAACTATTTAACACTATCAGAAAAATGTAGTTATGCAAATTAAATCACCAACATGTCAAATGAACTAAAATGCAAGGGCAAATATGTATGTACTCTTGGTAAAGGAGAATTCTCGTGGAAATATTCCAAACAGAAATGTATCACTCGCTCTACTATGAAATCTAAGTTTATCACTCTAGATAAGGCTGGTGAAGAAGTAGAATGACTCCAAAATTTGTTGAATGATTCTTCAATCCAAATCTTTATCTCCAGTATACATACATTGTGAGATTTAATTTGCAAAATTTAGGGCATGGATCATGATTTATAACTGAAATTCTCATCACGTATGACATAGACACTATATCGTTATTGAACCACTCTGTAGTGGAATTATCACCATTGGCTATGTAAAGACAAAGGACAATGTGTCAGATCCACATATACAAGGCCTAACTACATAGGGAGTTGACAGATTATCAAAGGGAATTGGACTATGGCTAAGGACAAGTCATTGTGGCGGTAACTCTACCTAGAAGACTAGAGATCCCGAGATCTAGGTTTAAGGAGATCAAACAAATAATTGGTTATGGTTCAACATTATCAAAGTATTTTTAGTCATTTCTCATGATAACACAAGTTTAGTAATAATGATAAAAACATTATGAATTTTTAATGATTTCCAAATTTGATACCGGTATATCAAATAGTGTATCTACGTGATAAAGCATTTTGAAATCACCTATTTAAGTGTGAAGTTTAAGGAACTTCAAGGAGAACTGAGTAAGGTTAGTTCTCTAATCACTTATAAACCAATAAGTGTTCATGGCTGGAATGAACAGAACAATGAGAACCAAAAACAATTGAAGGGTTGATTATATGACTTATGTTGTCTAGAAATACAAAAAATCTCGATGGCTCAATGATATCAAATCTGCCTATTAACTGTAATAATCTGAGTTTGTCATTAGGGAAAAGCCAATAGGGAAAGAATTGATATCACAAAACGTTTTAGTAGTAACTTGGAATTTCTTAACCTAAACCAGATATGGATGAAATGTGAGTCAGTATGATCTAGGGAAATCTGGTAAAAAATGAGAGATCTAATTATGAATTTCATTACATGCGTGTTTAACTAAGACGATAAGGAACTCATACAACTTTACTAAATCGAATTTAGGTGAGTGGAACTCCCGAAATCGATCTTAGTGTGAACGCATATTTTTTGAGGTTCATGGGTTAAAGGTATGTTGTGAAATGGGGGTTTAAAACTCATAATTTAACTCTTTTTGTTCATGAAAGCTTCCTAGGTTGGAGTAATATTGCCAGGACGGATCTACTGTAGTGAGATGAGGTCCGTTGTGGCGGTACAATCGCAACTTAAGTTGGAAATATACTCGAAAAATATCATTATTCTGCAAATTCATTCATAAGAGTTAGTAGATGACCCCGGGTAATTGAATGAAGATTTTCTATAACCTTAGATTCTAAAGGTATGTATTTTTTTAGTTCTTGA
This sequence comes from Solanum habrochaites, assembly GCA_027704765.1. NCBI lineage: Eukaryota > Viridiplantae > Streptophyta > Magnoliopsida > Solanales > Solanaceae > Solanum > Solanum habrochaites. The sequence continues at coordinate 13,672,962 of JAKWJA010002498.1, forward strand.
ATTACACATACTAGGTCAAATATTTCAATTTACTTCAGATATACATGCCTCAATCCTTAGTGCATCATTACCAGATTAATTGTTGCATTCCCAGTTTACATGTGAAATTTTGAGCTATGTAGTATTTACAGAAACCTACTCATAATCAATTAACTACATAATTCATTTCGAGTAGCATACTATCGAGTTTGGATAGGGCTCAACATATCCAAATAGTCCCAAAACTAATAGCCAAGTAGGTTATAAGTTCCCTCTGTAGGTATCAGTTTAGCGGGCACGCCAGCATGCCTTTATACCTCTGACAGGGTATATTGATTCCTCTAGATGGGGAGTATAGATCGGACTCCACATTTAGCTTATATGGTTTTATTATCGGTTATTAGTAGCTCCCATAGTTCAGTCATATTCTATTGCATCGACCATAATCAGTATATTCTGTATTTAGTTTAAGCATGTTATAAATTTGCCATTGCATTCATTAATCTCAGCATTCAATATATCATGTTCAGATTTCTATACTTATTTTTCTGCTTGTTCAGTTATGATTTATTTCAGCTTTAATCTATCCTACATGCTTAGTACCTTCAAGTACTGACGCATACGTTCGCTACATCTTCTTGTGATGTAGGTTTAGGTTCTCAGCATCCAGATCGGGCTTAGATCGATTTCTAATCTTCAGCTGATTCAGTGGTGAGTCCTCATTCTACGAGGACTATAATCATGATTTTCTTTTCAGTTTTAAGTCCTTTAGTTTCAGTTTTTTCTAGACTTAGCGGGGGACTATCCCGACATTTCTAGTTAGTTTAAAGTCTATTTCAGACAAAGTTAGTTTCATCTTAGCATTGAGTTAATATTTTCTTTATATTAGACTCATGTGTTTTCAAATATTTCAGCTATAGTATATGAGTATTCCCCCATCTTTTCAATTTATGTATGATTTAGCTTCCGCATCAATTATTTTCATTAGTATGCTCATTATCATGAAGGCAGGGTTAGCTTGGGATCATTTGTGGTGCTACGTCTCGTGTCCGTATCTCGGGGGTAGCTCGGGGCGTGAAAGATTGGAACCGCTAACATGAGGATTTAGAGTCCTTTCCGTAGTATCCTCATTTTATCATATAACTGGGGTCTATGTCAATTAAAAGGACAAAAGTCGATTAAAAAATTTTATCAAAGCCGGGGGATTTCTTCGATCTTCAAAAAGATGACTTTGTAAGTTTCAGTATGAGTAATGATATTGTATTGATCGGGAATCATTCAACTAGGGATTCCTTGCTCAAAGATGTTCATTTCTATGTGTATCATAGATATCAAATTGTGATAAGAGAAAGCCATTTATGCTTAGAAAAAAAATCCATTTCTAAAAGAATAGAGTGAATGAGAAAGATAAGGAATTTGGAACCGCTAAGGAAAGGGGGTCGGATAAATAGTTGGGGAGTTAAATAGTCTTTTTGGGGATAGAGGGACTTGAACCCTCACGATTTTTAAAGTCGACGGATTTTCCTTTTACTATAAATTTCATTGTTGCCGGTATTGACATGTAGAACGGGACTCTATCTTTATTCTCGTCCGATTAATCAGTTCTTCAAAAGATCTATCAGACTATGGAGTGAATGATTTGATCAATGAATATTCGATTCTTTCTTCAATGTAGAATGGATTCACACCAATTCTTCGATTTTTTATAGAAAAACTACGGATTCGGGTCGTCATTAATCATTTGATATAGTATTCAATACGTATGTATATACGTTTATCCTTCACTTCATTCTTTTTCTTTCTGAAGTTTCGATGTAAAGAGTCCTCTACGAACGCATTTAACTCCATTTGTTAGAATAGCTTCCATTGAGTCTCTGCACCTATCCTTTTTTTTTCCGAAATCTTTCTTTATTTTCAGAAAACAGGACTTGGCTCAGGATTGCCCATTTTTGTTAATTCCAGGGTTTCTCTAAATTTGGAAGTGATCACTTAGTAAGTTTCCATACCAACCATTTCTTAGAATATCTTCCATTGAATCTCTACACCTATCCTTTTTTTTTCCGGAACCTTTCTTTGTTTTCATAAAACAGGACTTGGCTCAGGATTGCCCATTTTTGTTAATTCCAGGGTTTCTCTTAATTTGAAAGTGATCATTTAGTAAGTTTCCATACCAAGGCTCAATCTAATTAAGTTTGAAACATCTACCAATTTCGCCATATCCCCCTTTCTTTTTGTTTTGAGATTAGGATCTCGTTGTGATTTCATTCCTTGTTATTTTTCTTTCATTTATACTGGAACCATTGAATTCATTAGATACCGATTCCTATCTCGAAAACGCGTTTTCTCCTCTTTGATTTTATTAACTATCTTCTATAGGAGACTCTTTTTTTGTCCAATCAAAAATGATTTTATCATTTCGGAATCCGCAATTCAATATAGATGGATATATACCCGATCTATATGTCTCGCTTCCTGTCATTTTGCCATTCAATTTGGAATACTTGAACGATCGATTCTTGTTTTTTATCTTCACTTTCCCCTGAAAGCCGAGGAATGTCTCATTAGTTATAACTAACCATTCCATTAAACAATTAGAATTTGAAATAAATATAGAATGAGAGATATATATAATATAGAATATAATATACAAATTATATATATATATATATATATATATATATATATATATATATATATATATATATCTATATATATATATATCTATATATATATATCTATATATATATATATATATCTATATATTATATATATATATATATTATACATATAAGAGAACCTTAGGCCCGTCTACGTGGAGCCACCACAAGCCAGAATTCTCTTTAAATTTATTTTATTTTTAAAACTAGCCTTCCTCTATTATGAAAAGTTATGACTTTTTTTATGAAAGGTTGTGACTTTTATGAAAAGTTGTAACTTTTTACATGAAAGATTGTAACTTTTATGAAAAGTTGTGACTTCTAGTAAAAGTTGTGGCTTTATGAAGAGTTGCAACTTTTATGAAATGTTGTGACCATTCGAAAGGGTTGTAACTTTTCAAAAGGGTTTTGACCTTTCTGATAAAACTATAATCATATTTTTTACACTACCATTTGTTGTCTGTAAATAAAGGAATATATTTTGCATTCCATGGGATTAACTTCTTTCATCCTCTTTCATTCTATTGTTTCATATCCTGGTATGTTTTTTTACAATCATTAGTTTTTCCTTATATTATTAATTGTTGTTTTTGAATATGTGCTTTAAACTTTGTTGTTTATGTTTACGTAAAGTTATTGTTATAAGTATTTGTTAGTAAAGATTAAATAACAAATGTTAATTGAATATTCAAGCATGTTTTCCCTACTGAAATTATTGAAGGTACATTAAAAACAACCCTTAAAATCTCAAATTTCTTCATCAACAGCGTGATTCCTTTAAAAACAATAATATGATTTTGTATTCTTTATAAAATCCCATGAGAGTTACTAACTACGCATGCCCATATTTTTTTTATGTTATTGTCTAAATTTACAAAATTTTATTAGTAGTTATTATGATCACTTTAATGATTGAAGGTTGATTGAAGTGTTAGTCAATGTTTAGGGTATCTTATTTCAAAACAAAAGAACTTTTCTGGTTAGAATGATTTGTTATCATCATTGGATATCTCATAGTTTACTCTCCTTAATGTATGTATTTTCTCGCCCTTTTCTTGTCCCTTACAATTGTATTCATTATTTTTTGTTTGATATGTATATAATGTCACGACCCAAAATGGGCCGCGAATGGCACCCACACTTATCCTCCTATGTGAGCGAACCAACAAATCTAAACCCCAACATTTCGACCAGTATATAAATTTTGAATAACAAAATAAAATGCGGAAGACCAAACTCATTAATATAACCAATTAAATAAACATCTAAATATATTACTTATCATACCCAAAATCTGGAAGTCATCACATCAAGAACATCTATCCTCAAATTTCTAATTCTAAGAATAATTAAGAACTAAAATAAGTAAAAGAGACGGTCCATGTCCGAACTTCAAGACGTGAAGAAGAGAATCCAGCCCGAGCTAGGAATAATAGCTCACCCTGAATTCTGACGTGCTGAAGATTGGCTAGAGTTGTGGACGAGTCTAAGTTGCTGGCACGTTTGCTGCACTCAACAATATAACAAGAAGAAAATGCAAGTAGGGGTCAGTACCGGGAACACGTACTGAGTAGGTGTCATCGGCCAACTCAGAATAGAAATCAATATATATCAAATAATATTATAAAATCAACTACAATACTCAACAGGTAGCAACAACAAGTACAAGAACCATGGGCAACAACATCAAGCGCACCTATGAGGACTCAAGCCTTCACACCATATTCGTTTGGGAATTAGGTTCTTTAGATTGAGTATATCACCAAAATTCAAGATTCGTTCTCTTTATTTCTCTTGTGTCGGAACGTGACACTCCGATCCCCTATTACTACGTGTCGGTTCGTGACACCCGATCCATTATTACTACGTGTCGGTTCGTGACACCCGATCCCCTAATACTACGTGTCGGTTCGTGACACCCGATCCCCTAATACTACGTGTCGGTCCGTGACACCCGATCCATTAATATTATTCTTTTATTTCATCAAGCCTTCTTTTATACCAAGGCATCATCATTAATAGAGTGGATTTAAGGTTGTTAAGATCTCACAGTATCATCATTATAATCCATCACAATTTATATAATCACAATCATGCAACAACGCAATTAAGTACATATAAAACTTTACAATACCACTTAATACATATCAATCGCTATTAAGAGTTTACTACGAATAGCATAAACCATAACCTACCTCCACCGAAGAATCGTGATCAAGCAAGCTATCTCCCCAATGCCTTTTGCTTTTCTCTTCGTTCTTCCTCTCTCTCTCGCTCGTTCTCCCTCTCTGTCTTTTTCTTTCTTTTTCTTATCTAGATTCTTTTCTTTTACCCTCATTATCATACAATCAATTTTAAAAGATGATAAAAGTAACCCACTATTTATTTCAAGGTTATCTTCTTTAACCCCCTTAGTAATTAAATTATTACACTTACCCCACAGATTTCATAATTATAAGCATGAATAGTCCAAAACGCCCCTTAAAACTCTCAGCAGAAATCCGACTCAGTCGAGGTTACGCCACCCGTGATGGCCCATCGTACCTGGGACGGTCCGTCTTGCACGTCCGTCACAAAGTTCAGAGTCTCAATTTCAGTAAAAGGTCTGTGACGGTCCGTCGTGGCTACGACGGTGCGTACTGCAGTTCCGTCGTGACGTTCAGAGAGTTGATCACAGTACCCAGATTTTCAAAGTTTAAGTGTTTTGGAACGAAACCCCTCGACGGTCCGTCGTGACCATGAAGGCCCGTCGAATGATCCGTCGACCCAGCCAGTTTTTATTAAAATAATCTTACTGCTCAAATCGACTAAACAGGTCAATACAATAGATACGAATTTACCCATCGTTCGTCCCCGAACGATCACGGATAGAAAAACATGGGAGGGAAAGAGTACCTGAATCTGTAAAAAGATGTGGATATCTTTCTTGCATATCAGCCTCATTCTCCCAAGTAGACTCTTCGACTGGCCGATTCTTCCACTGAACCTTGATAGATGCAATCTCCTTTGATCTCAACTTGCGGACTTCTGTAGCCACAATAGCAACCGGCTCCTCCTCATAAGACAAATTATCATCGAGAAGAACTGAATCACAACGAATAATGTAGTTTCCATCCCCATGGTACATTTTCAGCATAGACACATGAAATACCGGGTGCACTCCTGAGAGTCCTGGAGGCAATGCCAATTCATAAGTCACCTCCCCCACGCGCTTCAAAACTTTAAATGTGCCCAATATACCTTGGACTAATTTTACCTCACTTACCAAACCGCATCACCCCTTTCATGGGTGAAACCTTTAGCAAGACTTGTTCGCCCTCCATAAAATTCAAGTCCCTAACATTTCGATCTGCATATTCCTTCTGCCTGCTCTGAGCTACTAGAAGCTTATCCTGGATGAATTTTACCTTCTCTAACGATTTCCTCAAGAGATCGGTACCCCAAGGTCTTACCTCAAAAGAATCAAACCACTCAATGGGGGACCTACATCTCTTCCCATACAGTGCCTCAAATGGAGCCATATCAATACTCGAGTGGTAGCTATTGTTGTATGAAAACTCTGATAAGGGTAAGAATTTATCCCAATGACCACCAAAATCTATCACACATGCACGAAGCATATCCTCCAACACCTGAATCGTTCGCTCAGACTGACCATCGGTCTGAGGGTGAAATGCAGTACTAAGATCCATCCTAGTACCTAATTCAGCATGTAATGTTTTCCAAAACTTAGTGGTGAACTGCGTACCTCTATTTGATATGATGGAGAGTGGAACTCCATGCAATCGAACAATTTCTGAGACATAAAGTTTGGCTAACTTCTCTACATTAAGTCATCTTGACCGGAATGAAGTGAGCAAAATTAGTTAACCTATCAACAATTACCCAAATGGAGTCATACTTTCCCAATGTCTTCGGAAGACCAACTACAAAATCCATTGAAATTCTTTCCCATTTCCATTCAGGACTGGGCATTCTCTGAAGTGTCCCTCCAGGCCTCTGGTGTTCATACTTTACATGCTGACAATTCGGGCATTTAGCAACAAAATCAACAATGTCGCGCTTCATTCTACTCCACAAAAAATGTTGCTTTAGGTCGCGATACATTTTGGTTGCACCAGGATGTATAGAGTACCTTGAACTATGAGCCTCTGTAAGAATAGTGTGAACCAAATCATCAACACGGGGCACACATACCCTTCCTGTAATTCTCAGAAGACCTTCCTCATCAAGTATTGCCTCTTTAGCCTCTCCTCTCCATACCATATCTCGAATTCGGCTCAGCATCTCATCAGTAAACTGCTTCTCCTTAATCTTGTCAAGAAAAGAGGATCTTGCCTCCACACAGGCCAAAAGTCCTCATTTCTCTAGTATTTCCAGCCTCATAAGGTCATTAGCCAAAGTCTGAACTTCTCTAGCCAATGGGCGTCTAGAAACCTGTAAGTGGGCTAAACTACCCATGCTCCCTGCTTTTCTACTTAAAGCATCTGCCACCATATTAGCTTTTCCTGGGTTATACAAAATAGTGATATCATAGTCCTTCAATAGTTCCATCCACCTCCTCTGCCTCAAATTCAAATCTTTTTGAGTAAAGACATACTGTAAACTATGATGATCTGTATAGACCTCACACTTGACCCCATATAGGTAATGTGTCCATTGCTTTAATGCAAATACTACTGCAGCCAACTCCAAATCATGGGTCGGATAGTTACGTTCATGCACTTTTAATTGTCTTGAAGCATAAGCAAATACATTTCTTTCCTGCATTAGCACTGCACCCAAACCAGAATAAGATGCATCACAATAAACGGTGAAATTCTTACCTTCCACTGGCAGGGTAAGAATTGGTGCAGTAGTCAACAAGGTCTTGAGTTTCTGAAAACTTTCTTCACATTCATCCGACCATACAAAGGGGACATTCTTCTTAGTCAAGTTTGTTAGATGCGAAGCAATAGAGGAAAATCCCTTGACAAATCGACGGTAGTAGCTATCTAAACCAACAAAACTTCTTACCTCTGTAACATTAGTAGGTCTTACCCAACTCTTCACTGCTTCAATCTTAAAAGGATCCAGAACCACTCCATCCTTAGAAACCACATGCCCCAAGAAGGACACTGAATCTAGCCAAAACTCACACTTGGAGAATTTGGCATAAAGTCTTTTCTCCCTCAACAATTCCAGTACAGTTCTCAAATGTTCCTCATGTTCTTTCCTGCTCTTTGAGTATATCAGTATATCATCAATGAATACAATAACAAAGAGATCCAGATATGGCTTAAAAACCCCTTTCATCAGACTCATGAAAGCAGCAGGGGAATTCGTAAGCCCAAAAGACATTACTAAGAATTCATAATGTCCATACCTGGTTCAAAAAGCAGTCTTTGGAACATCTGCTGCCCGTATTTTCAATTGATGATAACAAGATCTCAAATTGATTTTTGAGAAGGTACAAGCACATTGTAACTGATCGAACAAATTATCAATGCGAGGAAGAGGATACTTGTTCTTAATAGTCACCTTATTCAGTTGTCTGTAGTCTATGCACATCCGAAAAATCCCATCCTTCTTCTTCACAAATAAGACAGGAGCACCCCAAGGGGATGCACTTGGTCTAATAATGCCTTTACCTAACAACTCCTGAAGTTGGGCCTTTAACTCTCTTAACTCAGTTGGAGCCATTCTATAAGGGGGTATAGAAATGGGGCGAGTGACCGGCTCCAGATCAATGAAAAAATTGATATCCCTATCCGGTGGCATACCTGGAAGGTCTGCAGGAAACACATCCAGAAACTCGCGGACTACCAAAACAGACTCAATCGAAGGTACCTGAGAAATATCATCCCTGAGGTGTGACAAGAAGGCTAAACAACCTTTACTAAGAATCCTCTTAGCGCGAAGAAAAGAGATAATACGGACTGGGGTGGAAATGTAATAACCCTCCCACACTAGCGGATCTGTCCCAGGCTTGGCCAACGTTACAGTTTTAGCATTACAATCTAAGATTGCAAAATTTGGGGAAAGCCAAGTCATACCCAGAATTACATCAAAATCAACCATTTCTAGGATAATCAAATACACATGAGTGTTGCTCCTCACAAAAATTACAAGACAAGACCTATACACCTTCTCAACTATCACAGACTCACCCACAGGAGTAGAGACACGAATAGGCATGTCAAGCAAATCACAATGTAAATAAAGACCAGTAGCAAATGAGGAAGATACGTATGAAAATTTGTATCCAGGATCAAATAATACAGAATCCATGCAATCACAGACCAAAAGATTACCTGTGATAACAGCATCAGATGCCTCTACTTCAGACCTCCCGGGGAAAGCATAACAATGGGCCCTATCACCTGTCTGTCCATTGCCCCTATCATGTTGCGCCACAGCAGTTCCAGCTTGCCTGCCACCTCGATTGATTGGGTGACCACCATTACCTTGGCCACCGCGTCCTCCAGAATGGCGGCCTCTCCCATGACCACCTCTACCTCTAACTATTGGGGGTCTGTAACTCGGTTTTGGACAAAATCTCCTAATATGTCCAGTCTCTCCACATCCATAACACTCTCTGGAGTCAAGCATAGGTATCTGTGAGAACGACGGAGTCTGGGGATAACCTCCAAACTCAGAGAATTGTTGACCGGTCCGTGGTGGACCTTCAACTACAGTCTGCAGGGAAGACTGAATAGGGCGGTTTTGGTAACCTACTGAACTCTGCCCTCTGGAGTAAGAACCCCTAAACTCACCTCCCTTATGGAACTTTTTAGATGTAGACGCCATGGTGAAGTCGTCTGGCTTCAGCCCCTCTACTTCTATCACTAAAATCAACCACTTCCTGAAAGGATTTTGCTGCAGCAGCTACCTGTAAGGCTGGGATCCACAAATCTGACCTCAATCCCTTCACAAAACGGTGAATCCGCTCTTGTGGACTGAAACAAAGCTGAGTAGCATACCTAGATAGTGCACGAAATTTAGCTTGCATCAACTGACATCCTTCCTTGCTCAAGGATCAGGAATTCATCTCTCCTCCTATCCCTCAAAGTCCGGGGTATATATTTCTCCATAAATAAGCTAGAGAATGATGCCCAAGTAATAGGTGGTACCTGTGCTGGTTGACAATCAATATACGAATGCCACCACCTTTTGGCATGCCCCTGAAACTGATAGGTCACGAACTCCACACCAAATCGTTCTACTATGTCCATCTTATGTAGCAGCTCATGACAATCAACCAGAAAATCATAGGCATCTTCTGATTCAGCACCCTTGAATACTGGAGGTTTCAACTTTAAGAATTTAGTGAAAAGTTCATGCTGATCGCTTGTCATTATTGATCCTGTACTCAATCGAGGAAATGTGCCTATTTTCAATGAGGCATACATGCGGGGAGCCACAGCAGTTGCATGTTGTACTCCCGGAACCTTAGGTGCTAGTGCAGAAAACACTGGAGGCGTCTGGCCTTGATCAGATAACCCGCTAAGATAAGCAAGAACCTGGTTAATCACCTCTGGGGTAGGTTGGAGTGGTAATTCCTCATCTTGCACTTGCTCATTTTACCCTTCCTCACCCTCTCTTACTACCTCATCAGTCGGTGGAGGAGTCACCTCCCTAGTACTAGTTGGACCAAGTGTTTGTCCTCTACCTCTAGAGGACGTCCTCCCGCGACCTCTACCACGGCGTCTTGCCACTGCTCCTCTTTGAGCTACAGCCCCAGTGGATGGCTCAGACTCACCCTGTCTTGCCGGTGCTGGTGTTGGCGCTGTTGTTTCTCTAGTTCTAACCATCTGCAAAATAGAGTGAGGAGGTCAGATACCAATTTGTATCACCTAGATACCAATTGGACCCAAGTTATAGCACGAAAGGAAGAAAGAATGGAATTTTCCTAAAGTCCTATATCCTATCAAAGAAAAGTAAGGGTGTCCCCCTACCGTTCCTCAAGACTCGACTAGACTCGTTCTTTTGTGATGAGACCAACGAACCTAAAGCTCTGATACCAAGTTTGTCACGACCCAAAACGGGCTGCGAGTGGCACCCACACTTATCCTCCTATGTGAGCGAACCAACAAATCTAAACCCCAACATTTCAACCAGTATATAAATTTTGAATAACAAAATAAAATGCGGAAGACCAAACTCATTAATATAACCAATTAAATAAACTTCTAAATATATTACTTATCGTACCCAAAATCTGGAAGTCAACACATGAAGAACATCTATCCTCAAATTTCTAAGTCTAAGAATAATTAAGAACTAAAATAAGTAAAAGAGACGGTCCATGTCCGAACTTCAAGACATCAAGACATGAAGAAGAGAATCCATCCCGAGCTAGGAATAATAGCTCACCCTGAATTCTGACGTGATGAAGACTGGCTAGAGTTGTGGACGAGTCTAAGTTGCTGGCACGTTTGCTGCACTCAACAATATAACAAGAAGAAAATGCAAATAGGGGTCATACAGGGAACACGTACTTAGTAGGTATCATCGGCCAAATCAGAATAGAAATCAATATATATCAAATAATATTATAAAATCAACTACAATACTAAACAGGTAGCAACAACAAGTACAAGAACCATGGGCAACAACATCAAGCGCACCTATGAGGACTCAAGCCTCCACACCATATTCGTTTGGGAATTAGGTTCTTTAGATTGAGTATACCACCATAATTCAAGATTCATTCTCTTTATTTCTCTTTTGTCGGAACGTGACACTCCGATCCCCTATTACTACGTGTCGGTTCGTGACACCCGATCCATTATTACTACGTGTCGGTTCGTGACACCCGATCCCCTAATACTACGTGTCGGTTCGCGACACCCGATCCCGTAATACTACGTGTCGGTCTGTGACACCCGATCCACTAATCTCATTCTTTTAGTTCATCAAGCCTTCTTTTATACCAAGGCATCATCATTAATAGAGTGGATTTAAGGTTGTTAAGATCTCAGAGTATCATCATTATAATCCATCACAATTTATATAATCACAATCATGCAACAACGCAGTTAAGTATATAGAAAACTTTACAATACAACTCTGTAACGACCTGTTTAGTCGTTTTGAGCAACAGATTTTATTCTGGAAAAACTGGCAGATGTGACGGAGGCCACGACGGACCGTCAAGGGCACGACGGACCGTCGTGGAGGGTGTCGCCTCAAAACACTTGGAAAAACTGAAATTGGGTACTGAAAATCGACTCTCTGAACGTCGTGACGGAGTGGCAGGACGGACCGTCGCAGGCTCGACGGCCCGTCACAGGCCATCCACTTAAAATAAGTCTTTGGACCTTGTGACGGACAGCAGGACGGACCGTCGCAGGCGCGACGGCCCGTCACGGGCTACGCAATCCCAGTTCGGGTCGGATTTCTGTACACGTTTTAAGGGACGTTTTTGACTATTCCTGCTTTAATTATAAAGTTATAGGGTTAATGTTAATAAGTCTAATTACTTGGGGGTTAAAAGAGGTAACCTTAAGTTAATTAGTGGGTTATTGTTGCCACCTTTTATTCTTAATTATATATTAATTAGGGTAAAAGAAAGAGGGTTTGAATAAAGAAAAATAGAAAGAACAGCAAGAAAGAGAGAAAATCGATCAAGAGAGAGAGACGAAGAAGATAGCTTGTTGATTCAATTCTTCGGTGGAGGTAGGTTATGGTTTATGTTACGATATTCGTAGTGAACTCTTAATAGTGAATATTATGTGTTGATAGTATTGTAAACCTGCTATGTGCTTAAATTGTATGCTTGCATGATTATGATTATAAAATTGTGATGAATTAACAAAGCATGATGAAGTTATTGAATCCCAAATCTTGAAAGAACCCTAATTCACTTGATATATTATATAATGAGAATGATGATGCCTTAGTATGAAAGAAGGCTTGATAAATTATATAATGAGAATGATGATGCCTTAGTGTAAAAGAAGGCTTGATGAATTAGGGGATCGGGTGCCACGTTCCGGTACCAGGATAGAATATGAGGATCGGAGTGTCACGTTCCGACACCAGGATAGAATATGGATCGGGTGCCACGTTCCGGTACCAGGATAGAATATGAGGATCGGAGTGTCACGTTCCGACACCAGGATAGATAATGGATCGGGTGCCACGTTCCGGTACCAGGATAGAATATGAGGATCGGAGTGTCACGTTCCGACACCAGGATAGATAAATGGATCGGGTGCCACGTTCCGGTACCAGGATAGAATGAGGATCGGAGTGCCACGTTCCGGCACCAGGATAGAAATAGAGGATCGGAGTGTCACGTACCGACACAAGAGGAAGAAAGATAATGAATCTTGAAAGATAATGAATATACTCAATCTAATGAACTTAATTCCCAAAAGAGTATGGTATTGAGGCTTGAGTCCTCATGTGTGAACTCGGTTGTAGTTATTGACGAATTCATGTTGTTATTGCTACATGTTGAGTATTGTAGTTGATTTACATTATTATTGATATATACTGTTCCCTATTTTGAGTTGGCCGATGATATCTACTCAGTACGTGTGGTTGTACTGACCCCCTACTTTTATGTTTTCCTCTTTGTTATTTGTGTAATGCAGCAAACGTTCTGTCAACTTCAACTCAACAGCAGATCTAGCCAGTCTTCACTTCATCGAAAATTCAGGGTGAGCTAATGCGTCTAGCTTGGACTGGGTCTTCTTCTTCAAGTCTTGATGCCTTGAACTTCCGGCATGGACTAGCTTAGCTTTTTAGTTATTTTGTTCTTAGACATTCCTAGTTAAGTAATTTGAGATAGATGTTCTTGTGATGATGACTTCCAGATTTTGGGGATAATAATAATAGTATTAAATTGTTTTTTTTTTATTTAATGAGTTTAAGTCTTCCGCATTATTTTCTGTTGATATATCTTGATATGTTAAGGTTTAGATGGGTTGGTTCGCTCACATAGGAGGGTAAATGTGGGTGCCAGTCGCGTCCCTGATTTGGGTCGTGACAAACTTGGTATCAGAGCATTAGGTTCATTGGTCTCATCACACAAGAACAGGTCTAGTAGAGTCTTAAGGAACGGTAGGGGGACGCCTTTACTTTTCCTTGAGAGGCTATAAGACTTTAGGAAAATTTCACTCTTTCATTCTTCTTTCGTGCTACTACTTGAGTCCAATTGGTATCTGGGCGATACGAATTGGTATCTGACCGTCTTCACTCTATTTCGCAGATGGTTAGAACTAGAGCAACGACCGCACCAGCAACAACAACGGAAAGACAAGAAACGACTGAGCCAGCCACTGGGGCTGTAGCTCGAGGAAGAGCAACGGCAAGAGGCCGTGGGAGAGGTCGTGGGAGGACGTCCTCTAGAGGAAGAGGACAAGCACCTAGCCCATCTGATACTAGGGCGGTGACTCCTCCACCGATCGAGGAGGTGATAAGAGAGGGGGAGGAAGGGGAGAATGAACAAGGGCAGAATGAGGAAATGCCACCCCAACCTACCCCAGAGATGATCAACCAGGTACTTGCTTATCTTAGTGGGTTATCCGATCAGGGTCAGGCACCTCCAGTGGTTTCTGCACCAACACCTCCGGTTTCAGAGGTACGACATGCGGCTACTATGGCTCCCCGCATGGATGCATCATTGGGAATAGGCACATTTCCACGTCTGACTACTGGGCCTATTATGACAAATGATCAGCATGAACTTTTCAGTAAGTTCTTGAAATTGAAACCTCCAGTCTTTAAGGGCGCAGAATCAGAGGATGCCTACGATTTTCTGGTTGATTGTCATGAGCTACTACACAAGATGGGTATAGTAGAGCGGTTCGGCGTTGAGTTCGTGAGCTATCAGTTTCAAGGGAACGCCAAAATGTGGTGGCGGTCGCATGTTGAATGTCAACCAACAGAGGCACCACCTATGACTTGGGCCTCATTCTCTAGTTTGTTTATGGAAAAGTATATCCCAAGGACTTTGAGAGATAGGAAAAGGGACGAGTTCTTGAGCCTAGAGCAAGGTAGGATGTCGGTCAATGCATATGAGGCTAGATTTCGCGCACTATCCAGATACGCCACCCAACTTTGTTTCAGTCCACAAGAACGGATTCGCCGTTTTGTGAAGGGGTTGAGGTCAGAGTTGCGGATTTCAGCCTTACAGGTAGCGGCTACGGCAACATCCTTCCAAGAGGTGGTAGACTTTGTGATAGAGGTGGAAGGAGTGAAGCCAGACGACTTCACCACGACATCGACATCGAAAAGGTTTCGAAGGGGAGGCGAGTTTAATGGTTCTCACTCTAGAGGACAGAGCTCCGGAGGTTACTCAAGTCGACCAATTCAGTCTTCACTACAGACTGTAGTTGGGGGTCCACCTCAGAACGGTCAACACTACTCCGAGAGACCTATGCATGAACCCCGAGAGTGTTATGGATGTGGGGAGGTTGGACACATCAAGAGGTATTGTCCAAACCAGAGTTACAGAACCCCACTAGCTAGAGGTAGAGGTGGTCATGGTAGAGGCCGCTTTTCTGGAGGACGTGGTGGTCGAGGTAATGGTGGTCATCACAACGGCAGAGGTGATGGGCAAAATGGAGACACTACTACGCAACATGGTAGGGGCAATGGACAGACAAACGATAGGGCCCATTGTTACGCTTTTCCTGGGAGATCTGAAGCGGAGGCGTCTGATGCTGTTATCACAGGTAATCTTTTGGTTTGTGATTGCATGGCATCTGTATTATTTGACCCTGGCTCCACGTTTTCATATGTATCTTCATCATTTGCTAATGGTCTAAAATTGCATTGTGAATTACTTGACATGCCTATTCGTGTTTCTACACCGGTGGGTGAGTCTGTGGTAGTTGAAAAGGTACATAGGTCTTGTTTGGTGAACTTTGTGGGGAGCAACACTTATGTAGATTTGGTTATTTTAGAAATGGGTGACTTTGATGTAATTCTGGGTATGACTTGGCTTTCTCCAAATTTTGCGATCTTGGATTGTAATGCTAAAACTGTGACATTGGCCAAGCCTGGGACAGTGTGGGAGGGTGACTACACTTCCAATCCGGTGCGTATCATCTCATTTCTTCGTGCTAAGAAAATGGTTAGTAAAGGGTGTTTAGCTTTCTTGGCCCATCTCAAGGATGACACTACCCAAGTACCTTCGATTGAGTCGGTTTCGGTAGTCCGCGAGTTTTTGGAGGTGTTCCCTGCAGATCTTCCTGGTATGCCACCAGATAGGGATATTGACTTCTGTATCGATCTTGAACCGGGCACACGCCCCATTTCTATACCCCCGTATAGAATGGCTCCCGCGGAGTTAAGAGAGTTAAAGGCTCAACTTCAAGAGTTGTTGAGCAAGGGCTTCATTAGACCAAGTGCATCTCCTTGGGGTGCTCCGGTTTTGTTTGTAAAGAAGAAAGATGGGAGTTTTCGGATGTGTATAGACTACCGGCAGTTGAACAAGGTGACTATAAAGAACAAGTATCCTCTTCCTCGCATTGATGACTTGTTCGATCAGTTACAAGGTGCTTGTGTCTTCTCTAAGATTGACTTGAGATCCGGTTATCATCAATTGAAAATACGAGCAACGGATGTGCCAAAGACTGCTTTTAGAACCAGGTATGGGCATTACGAATTTGTAGTGATGTCTTTTGGTCTTACGAATGCCCCTGCTGCGTTCATGAGCTTGATGAACGGGATTTTAAGCCATATTTAGATCTCTTTGTGATCGTATTTATTGATGATATACTGATATACTCCAAGAGTAAGAAGGAACATGAGGAGCATTTGAGAATGGTATTGGAAACGTTGAGGAGAAAAAGCTTTATGCCAAGTTCTCTAAGTGTGAGTTTTGGCTAGATGCAGTGTCCTTCTTGGGGCACGTGGTTTCTAAGGATGGATTAATGGTGGATCCTTCTAAGATCGAAGTAGTGAAGAATTGGGTAAGACCTACTAATGTGTCAGAAATAAGGAGCTTCGTTGGGTTAGCTAGCTACTACCGCCGATTTGTCAAGGGATTCTCTTCTATTGCTTCCCAACTGACGAACTTGACTAAGCAAAATGTTCCATTTGTATGGTCGGATGAGTGCGAGGAAAGCTTTCAGAAGCTCAAGACTTGTTGACTACTGCACCAATTCTCACCTTGCCAGTGGAAGGTAAGAATTTCATTGTCTATTGTGATGCATCCTATTCGGGTTTGGGTGCAGTGCTAATGCAAGAGAAGAACGTGATTGCTTATGCCTCAAGACAATTAAAAGTGCATGAACGTAACTATCCAACTCATGACTTGGAATTGGCCGCGGTAGTGTTTGCATTGAAGCAATGGAGACACTATTTATATGGGGTTAAGTGTGAGGTCTACACGGATCATCGTAGCCTTCAGTATGTCTTTACGCAGAAAGATTTGAACTTGAGGCAAAGGAGATGGATGGAAATACTAAAGGACTACGACCTCACTATTTTGTATCATCCGGGGAAGGCGAATGTTGTGGCAGATGCCCTGAGTAGAAAAGCGGGAAGCATGGGAAGTCTAGCTCATTTGCAAGCCTCTAGACGCCCATTGGCTAGAGAGGTTCAGACTCTGGCTAACGACTTGATGAGGTTGGAAATAAATGAGAAGGGAGGATTGTTGGCTAGTGTGGAGTCAAGATCTTCTTTTCTTGACAAGATTAAGGGAAAACAGTTTGATGATGAGAAACTAAGGCGAATCCGAGATAAAGTGTTGCGAGGAGAGGCTAAAGAAGCAACAATCGACGAGGAAGGTGTGTTGAGGATTAAGGAAGGGTATGTGTACCCCGCATTGATGATTTGATCAACACTATTCTGGCAGAAGCTCATAGTTCAAGGTATTCTATACATCCGGGTGCAACCAAGATGTATCGCGACCTAAAACAACACTTTTGGTGGAGTAGAATGAAGCGCAATATTGTTGACTTTATTGCCAAGTGTCCAAACTGTCAACAAGTGAAATATGAACACCAAAGGCCCGGAGGAACACTTCAAAGAATGCCCATTCCTGAATGGAAGTGGGAGAGAATTGCAATGGACTTTGTGGTTGGTCTTCCAAAGACATTGGGCAAGTTTGACTCCATTTGGGTGATTGTGGACAGATTAACTAAGTCTGCTCATTTCATTCCGGTTAAGGTGACTTACAATGCAGAGAAGTTAGCAAAAATCTACATCTCAGAAATCGTTCGATTGCATGGGGTTCCACTATCCATTATATCAGATAGAGGTACGCAGTTTACTTCTAAGTTTTGGAAAACATTGCATGCAGAATTGGGTACTAGGTTGGACCTTAGTACCGCGTTCCATCCTCAGACCGATGGTCAGTCTGAGCGAACGATTCAAGTGTTGGAGGATATGCTTCGCGCATGCGTGATAGAGTTTGGTGGCCATTGGGATAGCTTCTTACCTTTGGCAGAGTTTTCGTACAATAATAGCTATCACTCCAGTATTGATATGGCTCCATTTGAAGCATTGTATGGGAGGAGGTGTAGATCTCCCATTGGTTGGTTTGATGCATTCGAGGTTAGACCTTGGGGTACCGATCTCTTGAGGGATTCGTTAGAAAAGGTGAAGGGCATTCAAGAAAAGCTTCTAGCGGCGCAAAGTAGACAAAAGGAGTATGCAGACCGGAAGGTTAGAGACTTGGAGTTCATGGAAGGTGAACAAGTCTTGTTGAAGGTTTCACCCATGAAAGGGGTGATGCGGTTTGGCAAAAGAGGTAAGCTAAGTCCAAGGTATATTGGACCATTTGAGGTACTAAAGCGAGTAGGGGAGGTGGCTTATGAATTAGCCTTGCCCCCAGGGCTGTCCGGAGTGCATCCGGTATTTCATGTGTCCATGTTGAAAAGATACCATGGAGATGGAAACTACATTATCCGTTGGGACTCAGTGTTGCTGGATGAGAATTTGTCTTATGAGGAGGAACCTGTTGCTATTTTAGATAGGGAAGTTCGCAAGTTGAGGTCAAGAGAGATTGCATCCATCAAGGTGCAATGGAAGAATCGACCGGTTGAAGAAGCCACTTGGGAGAAGGAGGCAGATATGCGGGAAAGATACCCACATCTGTTTACGGATTCAGGTATTCCTTTTCGCACTTGTTTTCCTTCTTGTGATCGTTCGGGGACGAACGATGGGTAAATTGGTATCTATTGTAACGACCTGTTTAGTCGTTTTGAGCAACAGATTTTATTCTGGAAAAACTGGCAGATGTGACGGAGGCCACGACGGACCGTCAAGGGCACGACGGACCGTCGTGGAGGGTGTCGCCTCAAAACACTTGGAAAAGCTGAAATTGGGTACTGAAAATCGACTCTCTGAACGTCGTGACGGAGTGGCAGGACGGACCGTCGCAGGCTCGACGGCCCGTCACAGGCCATCCACTTAAAATAAGTCTCTGGACCTTGTGACGGATAGCAGGACGGACCGTCGCAGGCGCGATGGCCCGTCACGGGCTACGCAATCCCAGTTCGGGTCGGATTTCTATACACGTTTTAAGGGACGTTTTTGACTATTCCTGCTTTAATTATAAAGTTATAGGGTTAATGTTAATAAGTCTAATTACTTGGGGGTTAAAAGAGGTAACCTTAAGTTAATTAGTGGGTTATTATTGCCACCTTTTATTCTTAATTATATATTAATTAGGGTAAAAGAAAGAGGGTTTGAATAAAGAAAAATAGAAAGAACAGCAAGAAAGAGAGAAAATCGATCAAGAGAGAGAGACGAAGAAGATAGCTTGTTGATTCAATTCTTCGGTGGAGGTAGGTTATGGTTTATGTTACGATATTCGTAGTGAACTCTTAATAGTGAATATTATGTGTTGATAGTATTGTAAACCTGCTATGTGCTTAAATTGTATGCTTGCATGATTATGATTATAAAATTGTGATGAATTAACAAAGCATGATGAAGTTATTGAATCCCAAATCTTGAAAGAACCCTAATTCACTTGATATATTATATAATGAGAATGATGATGCCTTAGTATGAAAGAAGGCTTGATAAATTATATAATGAGAATGATGATGCCTTAGTGTAAAAGAAGGCTTGATGAATTAGGGGATCGGGTGCCACGTTCCGGTACAAGGATAGAATATGAGGATCGGAGTGTCACGTTCCGACACCAGGATAGAATATGGATCGGGTGCCACGTTCCGGTACCAGGATAGAATATGAGGATCGGAGTGTCACGTTCCGACACCAGGATAGATAAATGGATCGGGTGCCACGTTCCGGTACCAGGATAGAATATGAGGATCGGAGTGTCACGTTCCGACACCAGGATAGATAAATGGATCGGGTGCCACGTTCCGGTACCAGGATAGAATGAGGATCGGAGTGCCACGTTCCGGCACCAGGATAGAAATAGAGGATCGGAGTGTCACGTACCGACACAAGAGGAAGAAAGATAATGAATCTTGAAAGATAATGAATATACTCAATCTAATGAACTTAATTCCCAAAAGAGTATGGTATTGAGGCTTGAGTCCTCATGTGTGAACTCGGTTGTAGTTATTGATGAATTCATGTTGTTATTGCTACATGTTGAGTATTGTAGTTGATTTACATTATTATTGATATATACTGTTCCCTATTTTGAGTTGGCCGATGATATCTACTCAGTACGTGTGGTTGTACTGACCCCCTACTTTTATGTTTTCCTCTTTGTTATTTGTGTAATGCAGCAAACGTTCTGTCAACTTCAACTCAACAGCAGATCTAGCCAGTCTTCACTTCATCGGAAAT
Source organism: Solanum habrochaites (assembly GCA_027704765.1). Classification (NCBI taxonomy): domain Eukaryota; kingdom Viridiplantae; phylum Streptophyta; class Magnoliopsida; order Solanales; family Solanaceae; genus Solanum; species Solanum habrochaites. The sequence continues at coordinate 13,693,316 of JAKWJA010002498.1, forward strand.
TCAGGGTGAGCTAATGCGTCTAGCTTGGACTGGGTCTTCTTCTTCAAGTCTTGATGCCTTGAACTTCCGGCATGGACTAGCTTAGCTTTTTAGTTATTTTGTTCTTAGACATTCCTAGTTAAGTAATTTGAGATAGATGTTCTTGTGATGATGACTTCCAGATTTTGGGGATAATAATAATAGTATTGAATTGTTTTTTTTTTTATTTAATGAGTTTAAGTCTTCCGCATTATTTTCTGTTGATATATCTTGATATGTTAAGGTTTAGATGGGTTGGTTCGCTCACATAGGAGGGTAAATGTGGGTGCCAGTCGCGTCCCTGATTTGGGTCGTGACAAACTCAATACATATAAATCGCTATTAAGAGTTTACTACGAATAGCATAAACCATAACCTACCTCCACCGAAGAATCGTGATCAAGCAAGCTATCTCCCCAATGCCTTTTGCTTTCTCTTCGTTCTTCCTCTCTCTCTCGCTCGTTCTCCCTCTCTGTCTTTTTCTTTCGTTTTCTTCTCTAGATTCTTTTCTTTTACCCTAATTATCATACAATCAATTTTAAAAGATGATAAAAGTAACGCACTATTTATTTCAAGGTTATCTCCTTTAACCCCCCAATAATTAAATTATTACACTTACCCCACAGATTTCATAATTATAAGCATGAATAGTCCAAAACGCCCCTTAAAACTCTCAGCAGAAATCCGACTCAGTCGAGGTTATGCCACCCGTGATGGCCCGTCGTACCTGCGACGGTCCGTCCTGCACGTCCATCACAAAGTTCAGAGACTCAATTTCAGTAAAAGGTCTGTGACGGTCTGTCGTGGCTACGACGGTCCGTACTGCAGTTCCGTCGTGACGTTCAGAGAGTTGATTCCAGTACACAGATTTTCAAAGTTTATGTGTTTTGGAACGAAACCCCTCGACGGTCCGTCGTGACCATGACGGCCCGTCGACTGATCCGTCGACCAAGCCAGTTTTTATCAAAATAATCTTACTGCTCGAATCGACTAAATAGGTTGTTACATATAATCTCATTATGACAAAGATCTTCGTCTTTTTATTATTTTTTTCCTTTCTGATTGGATTGTTCTAAATATTTTTGACGTAAGATATGACTCTTTTTAGTCAAGCTTATTTTGAAGAATACGAAACAAAACCTACTCTAAATAAAAGTAATATTTTAAGCTACAAAAGATATGTCTATTAAAATAGATTTTTTGTCCTTCATGTCCCAAGTCATGCTGAGCGTTCGTATTATCTAGGTTAGACTCGTTTTTATTTTGTTAATGTTCGAGAATGTTTCTTTAACATGAGTCTACAATACAATATTTTAATCTATGAGTACTTTCATAATGTAACAATCATACATAAATATTCCTAAAAAGTCGTAAAGTTGCATTGATGAAGAATACGGAAATCCCTTCAAGTGTTTAATGAAGAATGAATTTCTATAAGGGAAACAATATCATTTTGTTGTTTTCAAAATATATTTTTCTCTTTTTATAAATTTTTCTTTGAATTAGAAAGTAATAAATAACAAAAAGTGTAGAAAATTTGACCTCAAACAAGTAGATTGTCTCTAAAAATATTAATTATGTTGTTGGGTGTATAGTTTTTAACAGATATAACTTATTTATAAATAATATTGATGATAAAAACTTTAACATAAAATTTTTTACACAAGAAGTTATGATAACCATAAAATTATCAGATTTTATATTATGTATAAAAAAAGTTATTATTAATTGCTACATAATAACGTCACTCAATTTTTACAAGAAACTTATATCATCAAACATATAATATGATAAATTATGTAAAAGATAAAAAATAAGTAGATATCAAGATATTTTTAATCATTAATTGTATATTTAAAATTTTTTAGACATGAGATAATGTCAAATAGTGTAATTTATATATATGTTCTAAAAACCTACGGAAATTTACTTTTTTTTCTTATAAGAGTCGATCATTGGTAAAGTTGTTCAAAAGGATAAAAAGAGTTCTAATGCCCGCGCGAAGCGCGGGTAAATTACCTAGTATAGAATATAATATAGAACTGTAATAAAAAGTATTTCAAATGCCAAAAAAAGAAATGAAAAAGAATATTTACCATTCAATTCAAATTGAAAATCAAAGAATATTAACAATATTTACAATCACTATTTAATAATATTAGTATTAGAATTGTGATAAATCGAAATTCTAGATCGCTATATTAATCCTTATGCTCTAGAATATTCAATAGAATATTGACTAGTTAATAACTAAGATTCCAATTCCAGTAGTTTAGTCAATTACTATGCATATAAGATTTCTGTGATGTGGGCCCGCTTAGCTCAGAGGTTAGAGCATCGCATTTGTAATGCGATGGTCATCGGTTCGATTCCGATAGCCGGCTTTTCCCTATTTTTTTTTTATTTTTTAGATATGAAAATGATAAATACGAAAATAACAGCTTCCGTTCGTAAAATTTGTGAAAAATGTCGACTAATCCGTAGGAGGGGGCGCATTATAGTAATTTGTTCCAACCCGAGACATAAACAAAGACAGGGCTAATCAGACTTGCCAGAAGAGCCGATGTACAAATAAAGAATCTGTTTTGACATGAAATGGATATATCCATATATCTCTGACTCATATTTACGAGATGATAAAATATGGCAAAAGCTATACCGAAAATTAGTTCGCGTCGGAATGGACGTATTAGTTCACGTAAGGGTGCACGTAGAATACCAAAGGGAGTTATTCATGTTCAAGCAAGTTTCAATAATACCATTGTCACTGTTACAGATGTACGGGGTCGAGTAGTTTCTTGGTCCTCAGCTGGTACTTCTGGATTCAAAGGTACGAGAAGAGGAACACCGTTTGCTGCTCAAACCGCAGCAGCAAACGCTATCCGTACAGTAGTGGATCAAGGTATGCAACGAGCAGAAGTCATGATAAAAGGTCCCGGTCTCGGAAGAGATGCAGCATTACGAGCTATTCGTCGCAGTGGTATACTATTAACTTCCATAATGATGTAATTCTAATACCATATAATGGATGAAGACCTCCGAAAAAAGAAGTGTATAGAACCGATCATTGAAGAAATTTCAAGAGAAATTAAAGATTTGATGATCTAATCAAATAATAGTACTATGATTCCTGAGAAAGTAACTATGTCTACTCGGACACTAAAGTGGAAGTGTGTTGAATCAAGAACAGACGGTAAACGCCTTTATTATGGACGCTTTATTTTGTCTCCACTTATGAAAGTCCAAGCCGACACTATAGGAATTGCGATGCGAAGAGCTTTACTTGGGGAAATGGAAGGAACATGTATCACACGTGTAAAATCTGAGAAAGTACCACATGAATATTCTACCATAACGGGCATTCAAGAATCGGTACATGAAATTTTAATGAATTTGAAAGAGATTGTATTGAGAAGTAATTTATATGGAACTTCTGAGGCGTCTATTTGTGTCAAGGGTCCTGGATATGTAACTGCTCAAGATATCATCTTGCCACCTTATGTGGAAATCGTTGATAATACACAACATATAGCTAGTTTAACGGAACCAATTGACTTTTGTATTGGATTACAAATAGAGAGAAATCGTGGATATCTTATAAAAACGCCACATAACTTTCAAGATGAAAGTTATCCTGGAATAAGCACTTCATGACGCATCCCGAAATTTAATTGATTTATTTATTCCCTTTTTACATATGGAGGAAGACAACTTATATTTACAGGACAATCAACACACGGTTCCTTTATCCCCTTTTACCTTTCATGATAAATTGGCTAAACTCATAAAAAACAAAAAAAAAATAGCATTGAAATCGATTTTTATTGACCAATCAGAATTGTCTTCCAGGATCTATAATTGCCTCAAAATGTCCAATATATATACATTATTGGACCTTTTGAATAACAGCCAAGAAGATCTTATGAAAATTGAACATTTTCGTAGCGAAGATATAAAACAGATATTGGACATTTTAGAAAAATATTTCGTAATTGATTTAGCAAAAAATAAGTTTTAAATCTATTGGACTTACTTAGTGAAAATAGATTGAAAAAGCACAATTTAGCACAATTAATATATCATATATTAGATATTAGAAAGAAATTAATAATTAAATTGAATAGATGTATCTAGGGAGAATTCGCTTTGAAGAAACTATTCCCTAGATACACATGTCGTGTTAGTTCACAATTGAATCAATTAAAAAATTTAAAAAAGACCTAAAGTTAGGGATTTATCAATAGGTAATGTTGCACCAATGCCCAAACAAAGGGCGACTGCGGGAATATGAGAATCTTCATAAAATATCTTTAAACGTAGGCATGAATAGGGGAGAAGTTCATAATTATCCCGACGACAACAAGAGTAACAATACAATTTATAATGCTATAGTTGTAGGTATAGTAATCAAAATCATACGAAAAGAAAAAGGGGGGGGGGTATGAGATAACCGTAACAGATGAGTCAGAGGGATGTCAAGTGGTTGATATTATCCCTCTCGGACCAGAACTTCTTGTTTCTGAGGGCGAATCTATCAAATTTGATCAACTATTAATGAGTAATCCTAATGCAGGCGGATTTGGTCAGGGAGATGCACAAATAGTACTTCAAGATCCATTACGTGTCCAAGGACTTTTGATCTTCTTGGCATCTGCTTTTTGGCACAATTCTTTTTAGTTCTTAAAAAGAAACAGTTTGAGAAGGTTCAATTGGCCGAAATGAGTTTCTAGATTTGCAGATTTATCAATATCAAGTACGTAAAAAGAACCAAATTCTTGTTGGTGATTATTTAAGATAAAAAAATGAAATTATGAAAAGTCCTTTGTCTTTACACTCTTCTTCAAAATCTAAATTGTATACTCTTTTTTTACAAGATGCTGAAATCCCTTGTTCAGCATAGTATGTAGATTTTTGAAGAAGAGTATTTGTCTTTTATTTATTTTTATTTAGTTTTTTTTTAATTGGAGTAGTGTAACTATGTTACTGTTGCTAGATTTCGCTGCCATAAAACGTATCAATAGTTTTCTATTCTAAATAAAAAAGAAAGTAAAATTTGTTTAAATACCAGACATAATGAAGTGGGGATAAATGCGGAGAAAAAAAAATTCTAGGAGGGATTAATTGTCTTCCTAGTGTTCGATACAAGAAAGGGGTGTAGAAAAATCCTCTTTCTTGTGTTGAAACGAAAGAGTAATGATTCTTGATCCTGTTTATTTAAATTTCCTAGTCTTGATTTCAATTTTTCCAGATATATCAGAAACCCTACACCTTCCCGCTTACATATAAAATATGAATTGGTGGACAAACAAAACAAAAAAGAGAGGAAATTTTATAAATTAACTAAAACTTCTTCAATCAACTTATCTTATAAAAAAATTGATGATGAAATAGGAAAACAATAAAAAATCAATAGAGTAATATAATATAGAGAGTAAGGTTGTACATTAGATTAGTATATAAAGGATTTGCACGCTATCTAATATATGATAGCAGCCAAGAAATTGAGTTTCTTTCTTCCAACTTTGGCAGTACTGATAGATACTATCATATAAAAAGAAGGGGTGGTCTGACTAACTCAATGAAGTGAATTTTTCAAAGCATTCTCAGAAAAATGAGAAAAATGGAGTTTTTGAAAAGAAAAGAAATCCATTTTAGCATTTAGACGAAAGAAATATTATGATTCTTCAGAACTCAATGGCCCATTTCCCTTAGAATCAAATAAACAAAGAAGGGAATCCCGTTAAGTTCTTACGCTTTCATGTTTAAAACTCAATTTAATTGGTTACTACAGGGATGAACCCGATACGGAATATGAACCATAAAAGAAAATACCTATAAAAAACGATTACAAGAATACCAGCTACAGTACCTACATCCAAAGAGGAATCCTTCAAGTAGTATCGGCCATTTGCCCCACTTCCCTCCAAATTTCATCAAGTGGTCATGCTAGAGACATAAACAGTCATGGATAATTAAATTATGAGATCCTTCCGTATGAGCTAAGAGAATCTTATTTATTCTTTTTAATTGTTTTAATTGAAGAAATAATTGGAAAATAAAAAACCAAGTAAAATGATAAGTAATAACCCTCAGTATAGACTGGTATGATTCAATTCAACTTAACATTTTTTTCGTTCGGGTTTCATTATGGCGTAACTCTATAATTTGGATTAAGTTTATCGTTGGATGAACTGTGTTGCTAATATTGATCCCCAAATAAAAGATGGTAGGAACAGCTAGGCCGAGAATAGTCGACCATCGTACTGTAAAAATTGGATAGGTTCGATCTATAGTCATTAGGGCCTCCTAAAACGATCTACTAAATTCATCGAGTTGTTCCAAAGGATCAAAACGGCCAGTTATTAATGGAATTCCTTGTCGGCTCTCTGTAAAATACTCGTTTGGCCGCGGGCTTCCAAACACATCGTAAGCTAAACCTGTGCTGACAAATAACCAACCCGCAATGAATAGGGAAGGTATAGTAATGCTATGAATGACCCAGTATCGAATACTGGTAATAATATCAGCAAACGAACGTTCTCCTGTGCTTCCAGACATGCTGAGCTCCACATATTCTTGTACAGTCAAAGAAGATCGATTCCGTAAAAGATGAGATCAGTAAATGACAATTAACTGAAATTTAATCTTTGTGAGATCGTCAATATTGTACCGAGGGCGTCTTTAGAGTATACCGAATCAGTATAGCTATCCTTCTTCTGACACAGCAACGCAATTTGAATTAGTATCAAAAGTAAGTACTAAATAATTTCTTTTTTCCTTTACTTGTTGATGTAAAATCATCTTCCATTCAATAGAAAATTCTTTCAATTCAATGAAAAAGATTCTCATATTCCCACAATTTAAGTAGATGCGAGATATAGAAATTCTCTTTTCGGAGTTGTGGAAGCCGTTTTGTTGTTGGAATCTTTTTTTTAAAGAAATAGAAATTACTAGTTTTAGAATCTAGTTGGACAAAAAAAAGAGTTTTTAAAGTGGTTGTGTGATAACTTTTTCTTCTCCCTCATTCAAGATATTATGTAAATTAATATATTACTGAATCTAATGAGTTAAACTTAAATTAAAGTCAAAAGAAAAAGTTTTATAAGGTAATTATTGAAGTCAAAAGAAAATGTTTTATAAGGTAACTATTCATTTTAAAATCGAAAATGGATTCGACCAATTCACCAGAATCTAAGAAATGATAAAATTAGAAAATCATTTCTATTTTTGTCAACCAGGATAAAAATATGTTTGCTATTCATATTTTTAAAAATCTATGATTTCTTAAATTCAAGCGATCCTTTTGTAGGTGTTTGCCTCCGAATCAATCGGGAGATGGAATTGATTATAGAAACATTAGTTTAATTAGTTGATTTATTAGTGAACAAGGAAAAATATTATCAAGACGTGTGAATAGATTTACCTTGAAACAACAACGATTAATTACTCTTTCTATAAAACAAGCACGTATTTTATCATTGTTACCTTTATCAATAATGAGAAACAATTTGAAAGAACCGAGTTGACTTCTTGAACTACTGGTTTTAAATCCCAAAATAAATAGGCTCACCTTTATTCACTTCATAATTACAAGAACCCAGAGTTGAGTATCATGTCCTAAGAAAAAAATGAATCGAAAAAAATATCTATTTTTATTAAATTGAACGTGTTCATTCATTTTGACTACTTTAGTATATTTTCTCATACACCTTCCCGGAGTTCATTCTCTAGGTAACTCCATTTAAATTATTCTAGTGAATTATTTCCAATCTACTTTCTTTATGATTTCGTTTGAAATCATATAAAGACAATTCCTATTTGATATAGCTATTTGTGAAAGTATTTTACAATTAAGAAGTTACTGTCTCTTGTACAGATCGTGCAACTATTGGATACTCCCCTTTCTTGAATTATCGCATTTATCCTAGTGATCCACAAACGACGAAAATCTCTCTTTTTCCTATCCCTATCCCGATGAGCCGAAACTAAAGCTCTTATTTTCTGTTGAGTAATAGTTCTAGTAAGCCTTGAATGAGCCCCTCGAAAGCTTGATGCAAATAAACGAATTTTTGTTCTACGTCTCCGAGCTATATATCCCCGTTTAATTCTGGTCATTGAATAAATGAAACTTTGACGAATAACTAATTGATTGCTTTTCTTTCAGTTATTCTTTTCCCCCTTCCTAGTCTATTAATAACAAAACGGATTTTTCCAATGTATAAAATCAAAATTCCAATGGCTTTGGCTACTCTAACCTTCCCGACCACGATTTTTTTTTTAGGTATTTCACTGCGAAATAAGACAGAACTAAGAAATTGTATTTTCCTAGGTATCAAAAATATAGTAAATAAAAGAAATAAAAAAAGAAATAGTGGGTTCCTTCGTTTCTATGGTTACTTCTTAAACGGTGAGGTCTTCTCTATACACCGGAGCCTTTACTTTATACTTTAATTTAATATTTAATCAACTAATTGATGTTATTGGGAACTTGTATAGTTCACACGCTTTGGCTCTACCCATGAATTATCCAGTAATAGGTCTTTCACAATCAGATCTACCTATACAGTAACGGTATTTAATTATGAAAGTTTGCTGGGTAGCTGACCCTCTTAGTCCGTTCTTGCCAGATTGGGAGCCTACCTAATCTTTATGTTTTATGCTTTTTAAATAAGATTTCCTCCGCTTAATGGATAACCATTTGTTACCAATGGAGAATTTCTTATCATCTTAAATTCAGGTGATTGAATTTACACAAACGGAAACCATAAATTTCATACACAATTGAGGGATATGGTAGATATTTTTTTTTATAATGGATGGAGTTCATTTTTCCATCCTATCTAATTCATCAATACTGATCATGATACTGTAAAAGTAGTTTTGTTGATTTTTTTGCAAGCTCATGATCTAAATGAGTCGCATATACACCCTAGTATATGTTCCTTGACACTAAGGGCACCCCCGAAGAGGGGGGGATTTTTTGACATTTTTTATTTGTTGTCTTGTATTTCTAATAAGTTGTTTAATAGTTGGCATGTTGAATCGTATACATAATATGATGGGTTGGTTTAGATTGATCCTAACCGAATGATGGTGAATTACTTCTATTTAATAGAATATTCAATTCGAAGATAAAATCTCAAATCACAGATTTGCGTGAAATCCATGTTCTTTTCCTTGAACCGCTACAAAATCAACAATTCCATAAGCTTGGGCTTCTGTTGCTGACATAAAAATATCTCTTTCCATATCTTCGTGTATAACCCACACGGGTTGGCCCGTTTTTTCTGCATAAACCCTTGTGAGGGTTTCACGCAGTTTCGCCATTTCTATCGCTTCCAGGACAAATTCGCCTACTTGTGCCATATAAAAACCACTATAAGGTTCATGTATCATTACCCTGATGATATAACAAAATAAAAGCTTCCCCTATCTCGCATGATAAAGCAAAGAGAAAAGAAAGATAAAGAATAGAAAAAAGATAGAATTGAACAACCGTACAGGCATCTTTTGTGCATACGGCTCTACAAGAAAATTGACCCCCATTGAAGAAAGAGAAAAATAGAATCTATCAGACTCAGATGGGTAAATAATAAAATATCATCCTTCCTTTCGGAGGAGTTCAAAAATACTAGGATGGCTCTGTTGCTTTAGATGTTTTTTTTTTCTGTGATTCAACAATCCCAATGTTTTTTTTAATTCGATCAAATAAGAAATTTTTTTTTCGTACTCTTTCATAACATAAATATTGTTAAGAATTCTCCGGCATGAAAACAAAAAGTTTGTGACGCTGAACTGAACTCCCGATATATAATAGAAAATCGGAAATACCCCTTATCTCATACTACTCTCTCGATACAGAATCTAATGTTTTGAAAAAAAAAAACAATACAAAAATTTCTCATATCGAATTCGAAGTGCCATGCTATTATTACTTAGTATTCATATGGCGAAGGCATAGTCTTTTTTTTTCTCTCAAATAAAAACCTCATTGGCGCCAAGCGTGAGGGAATGCTATACGTTTGGTAAGTTGTCCTCCGGCCAGGATAAAAGATCCCATTGAAGCAGCTAATCCTAGGCATATTGTATGGATATCTGGTCGCACAAATTGCATAGTATCATAAATGGCGATCCCAGGTATTACCCAGCCCCCAGGAGAGTTTACAAACAAATACAGGTCTTTGTTCTCATCCTCCATACTGAGATACAACATAAGACCAATAAGTTGATTCGAAAGCTCGGTACCAATCCCTTGGCCTAAAAAAAGTAATCTTTCTCGATAAAGTCGGTTGATTAGGGTAAAATTGTATCCCTTAGGCACCATACATGCACCTTTTGATGCATACGATCAAAAAAATTGTGAATCAATGTATATATTTGTATCGACTGTTGTTTCTACAAGAGTTCTTTAATACTTCTAACGGAAGGGGTTTTGTTGATTTTTTAATAAAGATGAGTTTTTACTCCTTTTTGAAATTTCTATTATAAATTCGAAGTTATAAGAAAAGGTCATTAAGCTTATTGATTTAACTTCTCATTGATGTATTCATTCATCGAGATTTAATCCAAACTGCAATGGTATTCTCTTGTTCCTGAATATGTCTGTTTCATCTTTTTAGGTTTATGCCTTACTCCGGGCAAAGATCTGCCCGACTTGGATATGTACATATAGGAAAAACGCTCCCATTACCATTTCTTTTTGTATTTTTTTCAATTCACTTTATACAAGTATTTATTAGAGTTCAAATAACTTTTCTTGACAATAATGTTTTTTTGCAAAGTCAAAATATGAATAGCAATCATAGATAGTATGGACTCATTATTAATATGTGGAGTTCAACAAGTCTGTATAGATACTTCCATTATAAGTGCGGGAACACTTCACCTATATATTAATATGTTTTAACCACCTTTTATTATTAAAATCATAGAATTTTTTATAAAGGCGGCTTCTCCTTTGTCGTGTAAAATTCATATCGAAAAAAGAGATTTCTACACTCTTATAAAGTAATTAAAAAAAAATCGTAAAATCTTGTCTAATACATATATCTAATCACTAACTAAGGTAAAAATCTAAAATCTAATAATAAGTGACAAATTAAGGTTCTATTTCAACATGGAACAAAGGGGACAATGTACATGATGGGTAGAAAGAGTTTTAATACATGTCTTGTTTCAGGAAAACTACAAACTATAGGATAGAAAAGTCTCTACCAATCCTAAGGATTCGTAGGATTAATTGTGGACCCAAGAAAATATAGAAAGATTTGAGTCTTAGATTTTGATTTAGTTTTCATGATTTTGTATTTCAAATCTTTATCAAAATATATTCAATAGAATCTTAGTTGTATTCGGCTTAATCCTCTTAGTAAAAGATTGGGCCGAATTAAATTGTAATTTTATTCAATTAAGAGAACGAAGGATAATTACTTGAATTAAATTGTAATTTTATTCAATTAAGAGAACGAAGGATAATTACTTGAGTTCTTTCTCCTTATCCTTCTTTATTTCCTGCTAATTTAACTTCTAATGTCTACTATTTTTCACTTATCCAAAACGTCCACTGCCGCAAGATTAAATACGATCTCTTTCCATACCTCATAACAAACATCTAGTTACGGTCTCCATTTGCAAGCCTCGCGAATAATCTCATTACCTTCCCGAGCAAGATCACGTCCTTCATTACGAGCTTTTACACATGCTTCTAGAGCTACTCGATTAGCTACGGCACCTGGCGCATTACCCCAAGGATGTCCTAAAGTTCCTCCACCGAACTGTAGTACGGAATCATCCCCAAAGATCTCGGTCAGAGCAGGCATATGCCAAACGTGAATACCTCCTGAAGCCACAGGTAGAACACCTGGTAAAGAGACCCAATCTTGAGTGAAATAAATACCGCGACTTCTATCTTGTTCAACAAAATCATCACGCAGTAAATCAACAAAGCCCAAAGTTATGTCTCTTTCACCTTCAAGTTTACCTACTACGGTACCAGAGTGAATATGATCTCCACCAGACATACGTAACGCTTTTGCTAATACCCGGAAGTGGATACCATGATTCTTCTGTCTATCAATAACCGCATGCATTGCACGGTGGATGTGAATAGTCTAAGTCTAAGAATATCATATACGCCAAATTAAAAAAAAATAAAATGGCATGTGTCTAAAAACATAGGACATCATGTCACAAATGAGAGAATCCAACACGAGTTTGAACGAATAGTTCACCTCGGAACCTGATATAATGGAAACTAGATAGAGCTTAGGGGAATTCGAAGTCACTGGCACACTAGTAGCACAACATAAAAGGAAAACAAATAAAAACACAAGTAGGGCTCATGACGAGGCAACATTACTGAGTAGGTATCATCACTTAACCCAAAATAGAAACTAATATACAATGAATAGTAGTCTGAACTCAATTTTAGCACTTAACATGTAATAATTAATAAGCAACAAACAACATGAACCAGTGTCAACAACACTAAAGTAAGTATGTAATAAGTCAACATATCTAGATCATCCACGAGGATTCATGCCTCCAACCAAACCATTTGGGGAATTGAGTTCTTTGAGATTGATTACATTCCATTAATCCAATATGTTTTTCCTTTAATATTATCGTGTCGGAATGTGACACTCCGATTCAATTATACTGTGTTAAAACGTGACACCCCGATCCAAAAATACCATGTCAGAACGTGACACTCTGATCCAAGAATATCGTGTCGTAATGTGACACTCCGATCCAATTATACCATGTTGGAACGTGACACTCCTATCTAATTGTACTATTAATTTATCATTTATTATCACCACTTTCAATTTATTGATAATTTTGCATCAAGCCTTCTTTATTCAAGGCATCACTTTGATAAAGAAGGTTCAAGAATATAAATTCCAAGGTCTCAAGATTTAAGACCAGCCACAAACCACAAAACCAAAACACACAACCACACAGTCAAGTACATAGAAAACTTCCAAATATTATTCAATGCATATCAATCACTATTAAGGGTTTATTATCAAATAGCATATACCATAACCTACCTTCACCGAAGAACTGATGTCAATCAACTATTTCTCCAATGCTTTTTCTTTATCCTAAATGCCTCCGAACATTTAATTATTATTAAGTCATTATATTCAAGAAAACTATTCCTCAAATCCGTAAGGGATTACACATCACTATAGTTATTGGAACTTCACAATTTAATCAAGGAAATCATTATTACTTCAACACATAGTACTGTTAACATAACCCAAATAAGTTGATAATTAAATTACAGTAATTTAAACCCAATTGCTTTCCAACTCACATTTAATAATATGTTATTATGTGGCTTAGAAACTAAAGTGCTGCAAAATATGATTCATATATGTAGTGGTATATCTATATACCTATCAATCACATTAATAACTCTAACTATTAATAACAATCAATTCAAACATCAAGAAGAAATATAAGTCCATTCAATTTTAAGCCAAATATCATTTTCTTTAAAACCAAATCATTACGGGAATTGGCTATTCTCCATTGCCGCTTGTTCCTAACCGTCAATCCCCCCCTTTTTTAAAAATAATTAATCACTCAATTATTATAAACCCTAATTATTTAAGTACCAATTATAAAAGAGGTAAAATAACCCCCTAAATAATTATAATTTTACCTCCTTCATCCACCACTAATTTCATAATTGCAGTTACAAATAGTCCCATAATATCCATTTAGAATCAATCGGAAAGTATTTTATTAAATAAAAAGTTCTAGTACTCAAAATGACTAAATTGGTCATTCCAAGATGTTTCATGCAGAAGTATTATATTCAATCATAGAACAATAAAATAAATTATAAAATATCATGTTCTATAAATTGAAGAAATTTAAAGAAATGACTCATCACTTCAAGCTGAAGACTAACTTTAGCATACATAAACATCAAATTGAAAGAAAGGTTTAAAAATGATTTACTGAATCTCAAACTATCTCCTGGCCCAACGCATGTTGACAATTATTTAATGATAGTGTGACATAGGCCGAAAGGGTAGGAAATTATGTATAAAATACATTCGGAAGGTAATAAGACATTAGTATAGTATAAGTGTGTCTCTGAGATTTTGGACACAGGTTGGAGGTACTCGTGGATTTTCCCAATATACATAGTATGAAACATAATTTAACTAAAATATCTCCAAACTGAAAGACTCTCCAAAACTATCAATTTAAGAAAGGATGTCGGTACAAGACCCACGACACCTCTAAACTATTAAATGAAAAGTAAATGAGAAGTCCTCTGGAATACAAGGAAGCTCACCAAAGCTGACCGTACAGCAGAGTGATCTCAATGAAGTGTGAGTTGATAATTATGAACATCTATATTTGCAACATAAAAGAGTGCAGGTCAAATGACATCACTACATTGAATAGGTGAGTGTGTAATATAGTTGGATAAGAAAACAACGAATGAAGGACTACAATAGATAACAATGTACTCAAGTTGAATGTAAAGAAATTAAACAGTTAAACCATTTAAAACATAACAAAATTCTTTCTCATCTTTGAACTGAAAAAAATAAGTGATATATAAAAATACAATTTAACTTTAATTGAATATTCTTTCACCAACAATCTTCACTATGAGCTACGTGATTATACAACGTCTCGCCCACGCTGTTGGAATTGTCCTATACCTTGTTAGGATATATAACTCGTCTTCTAAGTGGATCCACTAAATTTTTCTTAAAAGGTAATAGAGAATCATCTAAAAGTATGATCATTTAATTACGACCTAGATCGTCGTGATTGGCACCCGCACTGACCCTCCAGTGAGAGAATCATTAAACCTAATTAAGTAACTTAAACAAAAAAACTAAACATCTGAATTGCGGAAGCATGTTTAAATGATAGTATAACATAGAGTTTCCATAAACTCCGAAATCTTAAATGAATATCTAAAAATAACTATTACGGAAGTTCAATCCCTAGCCTGATGGTCAATATACCAAAATTCTGCTAACGACAAGTCTGAGATAGAGGGTTCTAAACCCGAAACTAACTCAAATATGTCTACCTATAAAGTATGAATCCAAAAGTAATGGACAAAACAATGGAGGTCCCAAGGAAGCATGGAAGAATTGGATCACCCTTGAATTAGGTCTTGTTCAATGATATCTAAACCGAGGTATGTTAGTAGCCGCATGAAGATTCTCTGTACTCAGCAAAAAAGAAAAAAATCAAGTGCAATATCAGTACACAACCATAGCGTACTGGTAGGATCACACGACCACTTCAGTAAGCAGAATATACATATGTAATTACAACATAGTCAACACACATACGAAATGCACAATTCAGTCATCATTTTACAGTAACACACAATCTATAATATCAATGAAAGATAAATGTAAACATAATAATCACAAGTGGTTCTTTCATGAAATCCATATCCAAATTGTTAGTTTGTTGAAACGTGACACTGAGTTCGACATGTGTCAAACGTGACACTGATTAAATGCATGTGTCAGAATGTGACACCCGATTCAATCATCACAACAAAAATCACAAACACTGTATAATACATAGTACATATAGTGACCTGGTCAAGTAGTAGGTTCATTGCATTTAGTAGTTCACACATAATCATTTTATTAGTTTCGATTCACATTTTAATTTTCACATACATGCATGCATACAATGAAGAAATCAACCATCATATATCACACAAATAGAAAATCAAAAATTCACCTACCTAAAAATCAAGCTTGAATCCTCTTAAGACACTTGAGTCTTTTCTTTATGCTTTTGTTTGGTGTAAAATAGTTAAATAATGCAGGCGGATTATAACTAAAATTATCAAACCGAGCAAAACTCAGGTCCTAATGTTCAATTATGGCTTTTTCCACTTTCAACTTCAAACCCAAACCCTCGCCCAATGATAATTACTCAAGATTTTAAGTTCTAAATCAAAACAAAAATTAAGGGAGTAATTATCTTACCTTTAGAGATAGAAATCGTGGGAAACTGTCAAGAATCAACTTGGGTCATCTCCTACCTCTCAAGAACGAAGTTTTGCAAAAAATAACAATTTTGGAATTTTTCTCAACTCAAGTTACCGATTGTCCCACCCCAACGGTATCTAACCCACCATAGCGTCCCTGCCTCGGCGACTTGCATGGAGGCAAGCTCATAATTTGGGTATGAATCTCTCATTTCACAACACAATTTCAACCCTTGAAATTCAAAAATTACCCTTTCATGCGAAGATCAGTTTAGGGAGTTTTACTCGTCCAAATTTCATTTTGTAAAGCCGCACATGCTACCGAACATCTTGTCTATCCACTCATATGATAAAATTCATAAATACACGCCCCATTCCTACCAGATTTATCAAAAACTCCCATGACTCAATATTTGTCCAAGTTTAGCCTAGGCTAGAATTTCCAATTTACAAAAAAAAAGTTTTCTGCCCAAAATTCTTCCCCATCGGCTTTTCCATAATTATAAAAATAGGTTGTTACACCTTTACTGTGTTTGCATACATGGTTTATGGGGGTGAGTTGCCTGAACTCTCCCCTGTAAAGGTGCTCAATACTACTCCCAATAATATAAATATATATTATATATATATATATATATATATTTACTCATGCTCATATGTTTAAAAACATAAAACTTCTCATGATTTGTAATAATTACTCAAATTATCCTCTTAAAAGAGGTATCTGCTCTTGAAATATCTTTTAAAGTAATAACTCATTTAGGATTCTCAATTTCTCTTGTGTCAATGTTAAAATTGAAACCTATGGGAATACATAGTCCCTTTATTCTGTTACTCAAGTCATACTTAAAAATATTTTCACAAAACATATCAAAATCATATTGGAAGTCATACTGCATAAACATTGATAGCATATCTAATTACCATATTGTTCATACATTTATGACATACTCGGTTGTCATACTAATCATGTTTTAGAAAATTCCTTTCTCAAAACTCATTTTTAGTTCCTTAAAAATGTCAATTTAAAATGAATTGTTCGTTTTAAAAAGCTTCTCAAGATTTATAACTCAAAATAAGGTTCATGCTAATATATGAACTTGAACAAATCAACTCAAGGATCTTAATAACAATATCCAGACTCAATATTTAAGAATGTAATTTTTAAAAGAACCATTAACTCAAGAACCTATTATCTAAAAATACTCAAATCTAGGGGTAAAATTCTAGATTTCTCTTTTACTAATTTAAAAAAAGATGTAGGGCGTGAAGATGAACTAGTCCAACGCTATGATATCCTTACATACCTAAAAGAATAATGTTTTTGAAGAATCTTGAAGAAGAACTTGATTTAGAAGCCTTGAAACCATAACATGAAGGGAAAAATCAAGAAAATCTTTCTTCAAATTTCGTGAATTGGTTTCTTGAAACTCTTTGGCCAAGAATTATAATTTTCATTAGATTTCATAATTTTATGGAGGAATTTGAGTTGGCAAGAATAATTCTTAGAGAAGGACTTACCTTGAAGCGGAATCTTGAAGAATTGCGTATATCTAATGTCTAAATTGTATATTGATGGTGAATTGAAAATGAGTGATCGATGTGGATCAAAGTTTGATAGTTTGAATGAGATTAGTGTATAATTCTCCAATTTTCTCTTGATTCCTAATGTAGCGTCAATGTGATTTCGATTCTATGGTAAATTGAAGTATTATTTCTTTTATGTAATGGTTCCTTTAGATACTGTTTAATACATGTATTTATGTTGATTTATGGGAATTGATCATGATGATCAGAGGTTGGAGTAAATTGTAAGTTTCTCTTATTCTCTCTGCTCTTCTTATAGAATAGCTAGTTGATGTAGCTTTGTATGGCTTTGTGTGGTATGGTCCACTTATGGTTGCGGTATTTACCATATTATTATGCTATTATGTGTTGTGATCATGGACTTGAAGGCAATTGTATCTTGAAAGTGTGATTATGATGATCACACAATGTGAAGCATAAGGGCTAGTCTTCAATACTGATTTATGATCTAGGTTATATTGATGATTCTTCATGTACATTCAAACGACTATGTTACTGCTAAACATATGATCTACATTTTGATGTTTGAATACTCTAGTGTCGTATGATCCCTACCTATAAATCTCTATATGAATGTGTGCTCTTAAGCATGATTAGGAGTCTTACATTCAAGTAATGAAGATGTCTTGTCTCTTATGTTATAATCTTGTTGTGTTTGATATATAATTCCTATTACACTATATATGAGTTGTCTATGGTTTAAGGGACTTAAACATGTATTATGATATTTGTAAGGTGGCTTACTTAATGTTAGGATTGTTTCCTTTATGTGATCATGTTGACCAATGTACACACACTCACACCTCATGCATGCTTATCAATTTAGTATAGGTTCATGGTGACTAATGAAAGGATAATTATCATATGCACTAATGTCTACTATTATGCATGTTAAGTATATGTTATGAAGTATGATATGTATCCCTTTACTAGGATGACTTGATAGGTATAATAATATGGGCAAGGGTATGGGACCTTGTCTATTCATTGCACATGTGTACCTTGATAGGATAGATCCTATGTTTGGTTTTCTATGTATATGAATATGAATGCATGGTTATATTATGAATATGTATAATGTCTAAATGTGTTTAAATGAAAGGTTTTATCATATAGTTACTCCTATACACCTATGCATTAACGAAGTGAAGTACGAACATGTGTGACACTAATGTGTTATATGAAAGGTTTGCTCACATATATGTATATACACACATGTTTGGTGATATAGTCAATAGAGGGGCCGTGTTCCCAAGAGTATCTTAACTAGAGAGGTGCTTACATATGCTATATCCTTGTGAAAAGGTTCCTTACATGACTTAGGTTGATTGACTCTCATCTATGACCTATGAGCTAAACATATGAGGGGATGACTCTCTAAGCCTAATTTTATAAAGTAAAGATAATAAATGATTTTTAGTTAGAAAGGAATTTAGCTTAGCACCGAGTAAACTTGAAGATGAGGGGTGTCCCTTCTCATTATAGAAAGGTAGGTCACCATAATCCTCATAAGGCGGATAACCACAATGCCTCAATAGGCATAAAAATGGTTTCCATAAGTGGATAACCATAATATCCCATTTTTCATAAAGAGGGTTTTCACATTTATCTCCAATTTCCATTACTATGGTTGCCACATAGGATCTAGCAAGTGATATCATTTAGTATGATAGCATGTGTTAATGTTCTACCTTGGCTAGGTAAGAGCACCTTTCTTTTGTGTAAGGCTCTACAACACCAAATTTCATGTTTACCACCCATGGTCTTAGTGTCGGTTAAGGCTATAGTATCCTTAAGGTAAAATGGACAATGGAGGTAAATGAATAGGACCATAACTAGGAAAATCTAAGGGAAGTTGCTAAGTGTTGGTGGGGGTATGAGATTTCAGCTATGCATGGCACAAGTAGCTCTTGAATGGAGTTCTAGGAAGGTGTTCTAATGTATATGATTATGTTTATGTTCCTTATGCATGAACATGTGGTGTTGTCTACATTTTGTGGTTATATGCATGGTATGAGTCTATATGATGTGTCCTTACCTTATATGCATAGTGTGGGTCTTATTGACTACATGATGAAGTCTTGCTTGACGTGAAGGAAGTTGTCTATGCTTGTATTGTTGATGTATGAAGGGCATGTTAAATATTGTAGTCTCTTTGTAGGCTTACTTAGTATGTGTGAGGTTATGGGACTTCACATGTACATTGCTCAAGTTTACTTTTGAATGGATTATGAGTAGGGTTTTGTGTGGTTCTTTTGACGTGAAGTCCAAGTATGTTAATTTGACTATTGACTTTCTATGATTATATTGGATATCTTTACTTATATATGATCTTGTTATGAGTCCATCTATGTGTTCCATAAAGTATGTTAGGTCAAATATGAGTTAGGTATCTTATAATATGAAATACTTCTATGAATGCACGTGTTAGGTTAATGAAGGTTGTATGCATGATTCCCTAGTGACCTTAAAGTGATGGTTGAGTGTGGATAGTGTTATGGAAAATTGTCTATACATTTCAGCAAGCATATCTAGAGGGTTACTTGGGAAGATAAGGAGTTAAAGTAAAAGGAAGTAGTTCACTATAAAATGAAATATGTTCACTGTAATTAAAAAGGTTCTTACTGTAAAGTGGTGACTTATATGTCTTATGTAAGACACCCAAAATGAGTTAGGGTGTCTAGAGACAAACATGTTTTTATTAATGTTTGAAGGTACTAATATGGATTATAATATGTTGTTGAGGCAGTGTGTAAAGTTTGAGGTGATTTGGAAATCAAATGTCAAGGGTGGACCAAGACGTTTCGATGACTAGTCAACTATGTGCCTCATGTTTCAATGCATGTTTATAATTTTATTATTGATCATATTAAGTCTTAAAATTAGTTATAATTATAATTATGTACAGAACATGGAGTTTCGTGAAGTTTGGAGGTCAAACGTCCAAGGCGTTCGAAAGTTAGCCCTTGAGACATCCAAGGGTGTCTTGATGGGGCCTAGCCTGTTTGGACATGTTACGTGTATTTGTTTTGGGTAAAACTGATGTGGGAGGACTAAAAATTTTTAAGGTTTGTATTTACGTTGGAAACATATGGGTACAACTTCTAAAGGGCCCCACAAGAAGGACCCAAGGTTGTCGAGACACTGCCTTGGCAGTGTAAATCGACGAGCCAAAACGATGCCCAGTTGGTTGACCAACGGACCGTAGGTGTGGTATATTATATGTAAACTTAGACTGGCAAAGTATCAAAAAAAGAAGAGACCAAGGTCCAATTGATGGAAGAGACAGACTGCCAGGTGATGGACCTACGGTCCATCGATGGTGGCCTGTAACTGTTGTCTTGCACACTGTTTTATGAAAGGGTGAATGGGAAATGCACCCCACGTTGTAACCTGAATATAATTGATTAATTTACCTATTTTTGGGTGTATATAAGTAATCATAAACGTTACCAACCCATTCCCAATCCCATTCTCACGAAATAAACCTTCCCACGCAAACCAATTCTCTCTAGAAGCCTCCATTGTTGTTGAAGCTCAAGAACATATTGTAGATTGGATTCTCATGGGTTATTCACCAAGTTTTATATGTTTTAGTGTATATAAAGGTATGGTGATCCTGCATCTCTAAGTAGCTTTTCACTTGGAGAGTTAATCTCAATGTTTTCAAAGAAGTTTCATGATAAATCTTTCGTTCTTTCAATCTAGCTAGGGGTTCCTTCTCAAAACGTTTTACTAGTTAAATCATGATGAATTGATGTTAATTTATTTGTTTTAACGTGATTTTAATCAAATTTCATGATGAACTCATGTTCCTTCCCTAAATCGATTTATTCCTTGCATGGGCTTTGTGATCATCGTTTGTTAATGTTTAAATTGTGATGATGATGAATTGATGATGAAGGATCCATGTGGTTCAATGTATGAACATTTGAACGTGCATTGCATAGATTTCCATGATTCATTGTAACATTGACTTTTTTATAAATTAATGTTGAATTCTAATAGGAGTAACTATAAATAACAATAATTATGTGACTCATGTGTAATTACTTATTCATGTTTTGTCTATATATATTGAATGTACACCTCGTTATCAATAAGACTCATTATTATATCATGGCATCAGAGCAAAGGTTAAACTCTTCCAAAACCATAAAAAAAAAAACAAAAAAAAACCCTAAACCTTCTTCTTCTTCGGCCTATGTCGATAATTTTTTTTTCTTTTCTTCGTCAAACAATGGCAGCCTACCTCTTGCCACTCTTCTCTCCGGTGTGAAATTGCTTCTTCGCAATATTCACAATCTCATCCTAGAAAAATTAACCGATCATAATTATCCAGCTTGGTCGAATAGCGTCAAGACGGCGCTCTCCGCAAATCTTCTTCTTAGTTGGGTCAACGGTACCGGAATAGTGCCTCCAATCAATGTCACCGTCACGAAAAAATATGGTATAAACTCGACGGAACCAAATCCGGCCCATATGTCGTGGGCTCTTATCGATGCTCAAATTCATGCCTTCCTTCTCACTGTGATTAGCCCGCAAATTCAAAAGTATGCTCGTGGTTTTACTACTTCTGGGGCTCTTTGGAATGCTCTAGCTACCCGCATGAACTCCTTATCAACAACCCATGTTTTCATTTGCGTGATCGTCTTCACACCCTCCGCAAGGGCACTCGCACCATGGTCCAATATCTGGACGTAGAAACCTCGATTATCTCTGATCTTGATGCCCTCAATGAAGTTGTTCCCGAACGAGATGTCATTAATGCTATTGTTCGATGTCTGCCTGTTGAATTTTCTTCTCTAAAACAGTACATTCGCTATCACGATGGTCCACTCACACTCAATCAAATTTCGGGCTGGTTGAATGCAGAAGAATTAAATCTTGCCATGGAATCCAAATTGGCCCTCGCTGACTCGACAACTCAAGCAACCCACACTGCCCTTTACGAAGCTGGACAGCGTGGTGGCAGACGTCCAGGCAGACTTGGTGCACACCGCGGCGGAGGTAGAGGATGACAACAGTCACTTGGCCACAACAGCAGTTCTGGCCGCAGCATATCTTACCAGGAAAACAGACGTGGTGGCGGAAATTTTTCGTCAAGTCGCGACCTGCCTGTGTGTAAAATCTGTGACAAGCGCGGCCACGCGGCTCGTGTATGTTGGTATCGCTACGATGAGCAGTATGTTTCTTCTCTAACCGGCAGAACTCGTGCGATGCATGAGTCTACAAGAACCTCTTCAAGTGATCGGTATCTAGATACTGGTGCAAATTCTCACGTGACGCCTGATTACTCTCAACTCCATAATCCGATTTCCTATTCTGGCGACGACACAATCACTGTAGGTAACGACCAATCTTTACCCATCTCCAATACAAGTTCTGGCTATGTTTACACCCCAGAGGTACTTTCTCATTGTCCACGCTACGTCATGTATTATCCCTAACATCCAATATTTTGTCTGTCTATCTGTTTACCAAAGAAAATAATTGCACTCTTCTTTTCAATGCCCATAATTTTCAGATAGTAGACAATTTAACCAAACAGATCCGGTACAAGGGCCGCTGTGAGAAAGGTCTACACACTCTTCCTTCCAAGCTATCTGGTTCAATCTCATCTTCATAATTTGCTCATTAATCCATTCGTTCGTCTACCTGGCACTGCCGACTTGGTCATCCATGTGCCGATGTTACTAAGTCCAATATGTCTGTCTTAGGTTTTTCATTTTCCACTAAAGATCATTGTGAGTCATGTTATGTTGCCAAATCGATTCGTTTACCGTTTATCTTATCTAATACTAAGGCCATAGCGCCATTTGAATTTATACATTCTGGTGTTTGGGGTCCAACCTCCATCTCCTACTTTAATGGTTTTCGTTACTATATATTTGTTTTTTAGATTATTACAGTAAATTTACATGGATTTATCCCTTAAAACGCAAATCTGAAGCATATTCGGTTTTTGTAAATTTTGAACACATGGTCAAAACACAATTCAATTCCAACATCAAAATCTTTTGTAGTGACAATGACAAAGAATTTTTAAACAATGCCTTTGGATCTTTTCTCCAATCTCTTGGTATTATTAATCACACATCTTTCCCCTATACTCCCAAACAAAATCGTATTGCCGAACGCAAACACCGTCACCTCATTAAAACTGTCGTCACCCTCCTTCATGAGTCTCATCTCCCTGCATCCTTCTGGGTCGAGGCGTTGGCCACTGCCAACTATCTCACCAACCGCATGCCCACACCCTCCCTCTCTAACACATCTCCTTATGAATGTCTCTACACAGACCGTCCGAATTACACTCACCTTCGCCCCTTTTGTTGTCTTGTCTATCCTTGGCTACGTCCTCACACTCAACACAAACTTCAACCCCGGTCTACACCATTTGTCTTTCTAGGCTACCACCCCACCATAAAAGGATACAAATGTATTGAAGCCATCTCTAAAAAAACATATGTCTCTCCTCATGTTCGTTTTATCGAGGATTATTTTCCCTATCCCCGATTGAGTTCCATCACTGCCACGTCCAACCCACTAGGTATTATTCCAATCTTTCCACCGAGCTCACATGGCCTTGTACCAGCACCCATTAACCCATCCATCATGCAACCAACACCCAATCCCGACTCTCTCATCCCATCTGGATCACCCAACACCCATAATCCACCAATCCCACCAAGTTTCAACCCTCCTCACCAACAACCTCCACCATCCGAAACAGAACCCCCTCACCCCCACCCCACCACCTTTAAATCACATGGAAACTCGTTCCAAATCCGGCATTTTCAAGCCCAAATCCTACACCACCACTGTACCTGCTCCCTCTCCCTATGAACCCATTACCTACAACCAAGCATATAGCAATCTCCTTTGGTGTCAGACTATGGACGATGAATACAAGTCTCTTATAAATCAGCATACTTGGGAATTGGTGCCAGCACCCCGACATCGAAAACAAATTGGTTGCAAGTGGGTGTACCGCATCAAATGTAATGCCAATGGATCCATATATCGTTACAAAGCTCGCCTAGTTGCGAAGGGTTATCATCAAGAGTATGGCATTGACTATAAGGAGACTTTCAACCCAGTCGTCAAGCAGCATATTATCCGTCTAGTCTTGTCTCTCGCTCTTCATAATGACTGGCCCCTACACCAGCTAGATGTTAGCAATGCCTTTCTACAAGGAACTCTAGAGGAGGACATTTTTATGGATCAACCACCCGGCTATGTTGATTCCCGCCACCCACATCTTGTCTGCAAGCTCAAAAAGTCCCTCTATGGTCTCAAACAGCCCCCCCGTGCTTGGTATAATCATTTCTCTTCCTTTTTACAAGATATGGGTTTCCGCACGTGCACTCATGACAAAAATCTATTCACTCTCCGGCATCTTCGTGTCCTAGTTATAATTCTTCTCTATGTTGATGATATTGTGATTACCGGCAGCTCATCTGATCTTATCTCCATTATCACGAAGGCCATGCATCAAATTTTTCAGCTGAAAGATCTTGGCCCTCTACAAAACTTCCTTGGCATTGAAGTACTCCGTACCTCCTCCAGTATCCTACTTCATCAGTGAAAATACACTGAGGAGCTTCTCACTCGGGCAGGGATGGATGAATCTAAAGCTGCACCCACTCCCATGGCTGTCCGTCCACCATCCACCTCAGACAACTGTCTATTCGACAATCAGACTCTCTAACGAAGCATCGTGGGTGGCCTCCACTATCTAGTTGTTACTCATCCTAACATTCAATATGCTGTTAATCATGTCTCCCAATCCATGCATGCTGAACAAAACTTTAAGGCATTAAAACGGATTCTTCGTTATCTAAAGGGTAGCTCACGTCGTGGCCTTCTTTTCCAAAAAGGAAATCTGGAGCTCTCCGCCTACTCCGAGTCCGAATGGGCGAACGACAAGGATGATCGTTGCTCCACCACCGTGTACCTACTGTTTCTTGGACCAAATTTAATCTCTTGGTGCACCAAAAAGCAAAAACGGGTATATCGTTATTCCACCGAAGCTGAATACCGAGCTATGACGGCTGGAGTTGCCAAAGCTATGTGGCTTCATCACATTACGGATGCTCTTGTCCTTCTCCCTTTTCGGCCAAAGATTTACTATGACAACGAGTCCACCATTTGCGTTACGAAAAATCCAGTCCTTCACGATCGTATGAAGCATGTTGGGTCTTATTTCCATTTTGTTCGTTAACAGGTCATGGCTGGTACTATGAGCACACATCATGTTCCGTCTACCGAACAACTTGCAGACATACTTACCCAACCTCTTCCACCGGCTGCGTTTCATTACCTCACTACCAAGATTCCCCTCGTACCCGTGAATCAGCTTGAGGGGGGGATAATAGGAGTAACTATAATTAACAATAATTATGTGAGTCATGTGTAATTACTTATTCATGTTTTCTCAATTTATATTGGATGTATACCTCTTTATCAATAAGACTCATTATTATATAAAATTCAAATAGGTAAAGATGATGATAACTACTTTTTTAGGTTGATATTATGATTGAATTGTAATTATAAATCATTTATGATCAAAGTAAGAAATAATTAGTACGAGATCAGCTTCACTTCACATTCTATAAATTCATAATGCCATGAACATAATGTGATCTCAATTTAGGGAAGTTGAAGCATGACTTAGTCGTGATTTATATGAATTTAGCTACTGCACATTTTTGTTTTATTGGTATATTATGAAGGCTAATCATTGTAATCACAATAAAGAATATTAACAAGTGATTTATAACTCTCTACCTTGTAGTATACGTGTGATGCCTTGCATTATGTTATAGTATGATCTTGTAGCGACTTGTACATGGTTTCTTTTATGATTAAAGTACATATAGATACTGCCCTAAATATGAATTGTTGATAAACAAGGTGTATTGATCAATGATTATAACAGGGTGAGAAATTGGTAAGAATGCTTATATTTTCTTTTTTTCTTATAGTATTGTAGTTGATGAAGCCTTGTATGGCATTGTGTGGTATGGTCCACTTATGGTGGCAGTGTTTACTTTATTGTCATTATATATGTGTTGACCATGTCTTTGAAGGAAAATTTATGAATATTAATACGTGGTTATGATGATCAATATATATGAAGCTCATGCCTACTTTCCTATTGTAGTTGTGATTTAGGTTGTATGGTATGTGTATATCTATGTTAGGGTAAATTGTAGGTGCTGCCATTGATGAGTTAAAATGGTTAATAATCCCTTACCTATGTACCCCTATGTGAATGTATGAATAACACTAGTTAGGAGTCTTAAGTGTAAGATGAAGTTGACTTCTGTACTATGCTATTGTGTGTTGTGTGGTCTATGTTTTAATATGTATTGTGGTCCTAAGAGGGTAGCTTCTTCGATATGTTTTTGATATCCATTATGTGATCATAATGGACAAGGTACACACACACTCACGTTACATGCACGCTTACAAGTATTATAAATCATGGTGTCTAAATGAAAGGTAGTTCTCATATTCACCAGTATCTACTACTATGCATGTTAAGCTTATGTCTATGAAAGTATGATATGTGTTTCCTTACTAGGATGACTTGATAGGTGTACTAGTATGGGAAAGGTATGGAACTTTGCCTATGAATTGCACATGTGTGCCTTGATAGAATAATTTCTAGGTTTGGCTTGTATGTACATTAAAATGAATGAATGGGTATGTCATGAATATGTCTTATATGCTATGATGTTAAGTTTACGATATGATGAAGTATGAATGTGCGTATTGTCTTAGGGTTTTATATGAAAACATTTCTCATATTGTTATACCTATAAACTTTGCATTAATATATGATCATGTCTGACATTTATGTGTTATATGAAAAGTTTTATCACATATAATGTAACATTCCAGAAAATGTACTCTGCTAGTGAAGAGTCTATTAAGTTTTAAGAATAGGTATTGGGAGTACATAGGCATCCCAATGCCCTATATTGAGTAATATTGCGCATATTATAGAATATTGACTTAAGGGTGTTAGCCAGTTTCTATGTATTAAGATATATTTTATAGTTCAAATGCCCCAATCCAAGCTTGTTTAGGAATTATACCTTCAATAAAGAGCCTAAGCTAAAATATTAATTTCTTAGTTGTGCACATTAGGTACGAGGCATCCAAGTGTCAAGACTAGGTACCATAACACATGATCATTAAAAATGATCATATAGAGTAAGAAGTGACCAAGGACATAGTGAGGAACCTTGGGGAAACAAGAAATTGGCAGAAACACATGTGCAAGCACATGTGCTAATCGGCTAAGGGACAGACCCAATCGAATTCGGTTAGGGCGGTTGGGGGGCAGGCACAGGCACGACTAAATTTGTGTTGGTCCTAGATTTCCTACAAACTCTAGGCTCCAAATATAATACCTAACTAGATAACTAACCTAGGACTAACCGAAAGTAACTAACTAGTGTACCCGACAACCTAAGACCTAACTAGGTGACACTAGCCTAGTAACTAACTCAAGAAACATCCTAGTACCTAACCTAGGATGGTTCAATGTGGTTGATTATGGTCCTAATTACTTAAGGGTAATTTATTAATTACCCTAAGTGACCTAATTAATTAAATTAGAAACTTATTTAATTTATTAAAAATTATGGTCTTAGCTGAAACCCTTAGAATATTTCTAGATTTGCCTAAGTCAAACGTTCTCCTATTTTTAGTCAATTTAGGAGGGGCATTTTGGTAATTATCTAATTGATTTATTTAATTAACTTATCTATCATAAGTTGAATTATTCAATATCAGTTCCTAATAGTTAGACTCACGTTCAATCACTAGAAAACCTACGACTAAAAACAGTGAACAATCGGGAGAAAAATAGAAAACCTCTTAGGCGATTTCAAGGCTATTCTGACAGATTTTTCATTCAAATTACAAAGTGATCTTCGTAGATTCAATTATACAGTAAGGTATGGGATTTATCTCTTTGTTTCCTTTCCCCAAGAGTCCTTTCAAACGTTTTGAATTCAAGAGATCTTAAACTAGGGTTGTTCCCAATGGAACTTTCTATTGTTTATCTCCCTAATTCTCCCTATTCTTGACTTCCCGTAGTATGTATAATGCAAAATATCGAGCATGTTGTTGGTATATGGTGCTAACTGATCATAAGGTGTTGGTTTCTAGGTCCTAATAATGTCGAATGATACCTATAGGTTAGATCCGTATGAATAATGTCTAATTGCGTTCGAGAATATGATATTGTTATAATTCATTAATGAAATTTAGTTTACTGTTGAAAAGAAATTAAGGTTTTTACATTACTGTTTGTGTTTATAGTAGATATGTTATAAGTATTTAGAATGCAATGTTTCAAAAAAATAAACAAGATGTGAATCAAAGCTAATTAATGAATCTTAAATGCCAAATAACTTTATAGCTTGGACAATCTAACACCGAATTATTCTAAGAAGTTAATTAAATGTTAAAAGTTGGTTTGTTTAAAATGAAGGTTTAGATTACTATAACATGTGAAAGTTTGGCTTATGCAAATAAATTGGCGTACAATGTTACTTCCAAAATATAATATAAAAATTGGGAAATGACTAAGTTATACCAAATTAAGCATGACCAATGTAACTCAATGAATTTATATCTAAGGGTATATGCCAATCATTGGGACAAGTCTTAACATACCCTATCCAAATGAACTATGAATATAGTAGTACATTGAATAAGTTTATAACTTTCATAAAGAATGGTATAAGGCTACCAAATGACATTGAGAAAGATAAGGTGAGTAATGATATCACTAAAAGCTTATGAGTGATTAAATTGACCAGTATGGGCTGTTAAAAGAAGTAAGACATGTCTCACTTGCACCTAAAGTATAATGTAAAAGCTACTCACATAAATGGGTGTCAAAAATCGTTAGACAAGTCTCATTATGAAACACCTTGAAATTCAACACTCATGGCAAAACCAAACATAGGTGTCATAAAGTCTAAACACTATTGCTAAGTCTATTTTTAATGAATATAGGTTATTTAGAAGGTTGAAGAACCAAAATGTATGGGAAGTTGGTTTAACGAGATGTTAGTGTGACTTAGCCTTTTTAATAACTTTTAGGAGTCGAAAATATAGGAAAATTGGTGGAAAGATAGCTAATGGGTGTTTGAGTTGTTTATTGATTTGAACGTCTAGGTACGAATCCCCAAGGACCAACCATGGGCCCTCGAAGAAAACCCCCGCAGTTTGATGCAACACTACCTGGTACTGTGCATCGAAGGGGTAGACGACGATCCGTATGTGTCTAGACAGGGCATCAAAGTCCACTGTAATCCCAAACTTTGAAAGATTTGTGAAGGTCCTTTTTTCCTAGTTAATGTTAGACTCTATGTAAAGGAACAATGGTGAGTCATTGGCTCGACTTAGTGTCGAGGCCAACGTCATCCCATACTTAGAAAAAAATTGGAGGAAGCCTCACCTGAAAAGTCTCTAATAGAGACGATAAATGCAGAATGGAAGGAGGGTGTCCGTCGACCCACAGATGGACCGTCAACAGGGTATCGTCGGTGAGGGTCGAATTTCACTAATGGATTTTAATGATTTCATTTAAATAAATTAAATAGTTTACGGGTTAGTTAGTGATATAAGGGAAACTAATTAAGTTAATTAAGTCCCTTTATAAATACCCTTAACCCTCATTAACATAAAGCCAACTCTCAAAATAAACTCTCTTCTTTCTGTTTTATTCCTCTATCTACAAGAACCCACCATTGAAGGCTTGAATGAACTAGGGTTTGGGGCCAGAAAAAGAGTGGATTTTTCATCAAATTGTTGAGAACCATTAATGTATGGGTTCTATTAACCTTTTAGATCCTTTCATCAAAGGGTTCCTTCAAAATGGATTTCAAAAAGTTATGTTTTTTATGGGATTAATTTAATTACGAAATTGAAGTTATGGATAGAGTTATTAGTGAATTATTAGTGTTATATTGAGTAGATTTACATTTAATTCAACTTGTTTATGGTAATTGTTGATGGTTTTGTCAAATTGAATAACATGATCCCCTATCCCGAACCCTAAGTAGTGATCTTGAGTTATGTTGTATGTTGATCAGTCAATTTAGTTGGTTGTTGATTAGATTACAATCCTATGGTGCTAAGATGGATTACGGCCTATCATGATATTTCTTTAGATATAATTTAGGTTATAATTATAATGTTAAATTAGCCTATGTATCTTGTTTCAAGTTGTGATATGAAGATGAAATGTGTTATAGAGATGCAATTGGACTTGTTATTCTATTGATTATCATTGCGCTTTGGTGCTACTCCCCAAGTTGGGTTAGTTATGGGTTAATGGTAAGAACTTTATGATAGACTATGAGGAAGACTAGGTAAGTCTTAGAATCTCTATCTTTACTTCCAATTGTGATTAATTGTTGGTAAGCTATGATATTACATTGAAGTATGCCTTATGTTAAGATTTTAGGGTGGTATGATGCTGACTTGAAATGTATTGACTATTTTGTGAGGTAAATTAAGGTGTATATGTTGTAAGTATGGTCAAAACTATCAACGTTCCTTAATATGTTATGAAATGCTAAAGTGTAACTTCACTTATATAAATTGTGATGAAAGGACTTACACTTATACAATTCTTATTGAGATATTGATGATGATGATTATACAAGGGTTAGACCCTATGTCCTAAACTAAGTTATAATTACAACAAGACTAAAGGCACTTCAATAAAGGGACCTAGCTTAGCACCGAATGAGATTGTATGTGAGGGGGTGACATATTCTTATATAAGGAAGGTAGGGTTCACTACGGTCCTCAGGGGGTGGATAGAGTCATGACCCAAGGTAGGGTGTAGAGTTGATATTTCTATGATTTATTTCTCAAGATCCATAAAGTATGTTGCAACCATAGGATACTAGCTAGTGGATTCACCTAGATAGCTACTTTTATGTTAGGTTCTAACTCTTTCGGGAGACCACCTTCCATTCGTGTAAGGTTTCAAGACACCGAATTCCACATTATCTCGTCTGGTCTATGTCGGTTAAGGCAAGAGTTCCCTTAACTAAAATGAATAAATGAAGTATAGACTAATTGAAGTGACTTGAGTCGTTTGACTTTAGCTTAGGTAGGGGTATGAGACTCTACCTATGCCTTGCACTAGTTTGCCTTGATAAAAGATTTGACAAGTTAATATTATGTATATGAATGACGACATAATGTAAATGAATTTTTATGTTGAATAAAATGATTATGAATATGAAATTTTTTATCATAGTTAAAGAAATATTAATAAATGAGATGGAAGACAATGCGATGTGAAGTGAATCGCTAATTAAGATCTTTGGTGGGTTACTTGATAAGGTAGGGTTATGGGGCTTTGCTGGTTATTTCACTTGTGGCTTCTTAAGGATTATGGTTGGTTGGTTTGCTTATCTATTTACGTAGTTTTTATTTTATTCATGCTTGTGATATTATTATGGGATAATAGAGTTACATGATATTATGGGTTGAAGTATGATGACGTGCATATGGTATAATTAATTTGTTTAGTATGTTCAAAGGATTGGCTTAAATATCTTTGTTGGTATTTGTGCATACGGTCTCATAATTAGTACATATGGCGTACTAACCCCATTTTCTCCCTTTTTCCCAAATATTTTAGGTTTCAATCGTTGAAGTTGATATGAGGTAATTTAAAGGAATACTTGGACATTCTATCATCGAAGTGGTAGGTTAAAATTTTCCCCTAGGACGATACCAATATTCTCTTTGCGAAGTTACTTAGTTACTACAACTTTTGTATTGGCTCTATTTCCTATTTGAGACAAAGTTGTATAAAGCCTATATGCGACTTAATTTTATTAATGTTGGGGGATGCCCAATGTTATTATCCTCGTTTAGATGGTTAATGAGATAAGACGGATTTATGACTCTATTTCTTTATTATACAAGTGTGTGAAATAAAAGTAGAAGACTATGTAATCTTCTTATACGAACGAGTCTATGTATACTCGATATTATTATTATTGTGTGTATGTAGAGGTCTATGTAAACCTCCAATTAGAAGTAGTTGAAATTTTTTAATGTTTTCTGTATTATTAATCGATGAATGCAATGATTTAAGACTAAGAGGCTTGTCTTATTCAACATAGAGGATGACGACACTATTTACGTCTAGGGGGTAAACTCGGATGTGACAAACTTGATATCAGAGAGTGAGGTTGAATATCCTTGATGTTGACCTCGCTCTCAACCACGTCTATGTAGGTTTGTATTCATAATTGTGAAGCGCGCCATATTTATGAGTAGGAACCTATATAATACTTAGGAATCACTCTCTTTCTTGGAAATCTTATATCATGCAAATAGAGTATACTTATCATGTGCTTTTGAATGTAATCATATTGTTGTGCTTATAGGAAGCATGAAAACTCAAAGGAATGCGGCTCGAAGAGTTATGAGGAAGTTGCTAATGTGAGAGCTCCTCCCCATGATGATCAAGTCCCTCCACTAGAGGAATATGCTAATGTTGATCATGCCCTGACTAGCCCTCCAGCTATGACAAAGATGGAGATGAGGACTATTCTTGATCAAATGGACCAAGACATGACTACACAAGCACAAGCCGCAATGGTTCAAGGTCAAGCTATGACTGCCCAAGCAAATAAGAATGTTGCACCTAGGGTTTATGCACAAACTATGGCTTTTTGACTTAGGGATTTCACACGGATGAATCCTCCTATCTTATATGGGTCTAATATTTATGAAGACCCTCAAGAGTTCATTGATGAGGTTTATAAGATACTATGTTCTTTGGGGTTGTCTTTGAATGAGATTAGCGAGTTGTCTTCTTACCAACTCAAGGATGTGTCTCAGACTTGACATGTACAATGCAGAGATACTAGGCCACTTCAAGGTGGGCTGCTGACTTGGGAGATCTTCAAGAGGGCTTTCCTTGATTGGTTCTTCCCTAGAGAGATGAAGGAAGCTAAGGTTGTGGAATTCTTCAACCTCCGCCAAGGAGGTATGAGCGTTCATGA
Organism: Solanum habrochaites; assembly: GCA_027704765.1. NCBI lineage: Eukaryota > Viridiplantae > Streptophyta > Magnoliopsida > Solanales > Solanaceae > Solanum > Solanum habrochaites. The sequence continues at coordinate 13,726,997 of JAKWJA010002498.1, forward strand.
TTACTCTTTGAAGTTCATTAAATTTTCTAAATATGCTCCTTCCTTGGTCTTCGATCCTAGAGACGAGATGAGTCAATTTGTGACAGGTGTATCAGATGACTTACAAGAAGAATGTCATTCGGCGATGTTACATGACAACATGAATATTGGTCGTCTTATGGTGTATGCTAAAAGGATTGAGGAGTCTAGAGCAAAAACAAAGTTTAGGGATTCAAAAAAGACAAGGTATTTTAAAGGTGGAGCTACTAAAGATAGGCTTGGGATTCACGACAAGCCTATATTCAAGAAGAAGTTTTCAACTCAAGTTCCATCAAAATTTCCCAAGGCTAGGGAGGAGAGGGCCGCTGGGCCGAGAGTTCAAAAAGCGAAGAGTGGAAATTTGTCTAAGGAGAATACACCTTGCAAGGAATGTGGAAAGAAACACTTTGGTTATTGCCTCCTTTGGTCGGACAAATGCTTTGGTTGTGGAAATATTGGTCACAAAGTGCGAGTTTGTTATAATGCTAAGGGGAAATAGAATGGTGGAAAACTAAGTGGTTCTAGTGATGTTACAAAAAATAACCACTTCTATGCTCTTCGTATTAGAGATGACCAAGATGGCTCTCTCGATGTGGTGACCTATATGTTACGAATATTTGCTATTGATGTGTATGCTTTGCTTGATCCGGGTGCTACTTTGTCTTTTGTTACTCCCTTAGTAGCTAAAAAGGTTGATACTTTACCCAATGTTTTGCATGAACCTTTTGTGGTATCTACTCCGGTGGATGAGTCAATTGTAGCAAAAAGAGTCTATCGAAATTTTCCTATTTCATTGCCCAATGGAATTTCTTATGTATATCTAGTTGAACTAGATATGCTTGATTTTGATGTCATTTTGGGTATCAATTGGTTGCATTCTAGTTCGCTTCTATTGATTGTAAGACTGGAGTTGTGAGGTTTAGTTTCCCAAATGAACCTGTTATTGAATGGAAGGGTGGAATTATATTACTAGAGGTCTCTTATGTTTTGTCTAAAAGCATGCAAATTGATCTCAAAGGGATGTCTTTATCACGTTGTAAGAGTCCAAGAATTGGATTTAGAAATTCCTCCTATTGAGTCGGTCCCCGTGGTGAGTGAATTTCTGGAAGTCTTTCCTAATGACCTTCCCAGTATTCATCCCGAATGGGAAATTGATTTTTGTATGGATTTGCTACCGTAAACGAACCGTATATCTATTCCTCCTTATTGAATGGCTCCGGTCGAATTGAAGTAGTTGAAGGCACAACATATAGATTTGCTAGACAAATGTTTTATAAGGCCTAGCATTTCTCCATGGGGTGCTCTGGTCTTGTTCGTGAAGAAGAAAAATGGGTCATTGAGAATGTGTATTGATTACCGCCAACTTAACAAGGTTAGTATTAAGAACAAGTCTACGCTTCCGCGGATTGATGATTTATTTGACCAACTCCAAGTAGCGAGCTATTTCTGCAAAATTGATTTGAGGTCGGGGTATCATCAGCTAAGGGTAAGAAATCAAGATATTCCAAAGATGGCCTTTCGGAATCGGTATGGACACTATGAGTTCGTTGTTATGTCATTTGTCCTCAAAATGCTTAGGCGGCGTTTATGGACCTAATGAATAGGGTGTTTCAAAACTCTCTTGATTCATTCGTTATTGTGTTTATTGATGATACCTTTGTTTATTCAAAGAATGAGGTTGATCACATTGTCATTTAAGGATAGTATTGCAAACCCTTAAAGAGCTCAATTGTTCACCAAATACGCAATGTGAGTTTTGGTTGAGGTCGGTGTCATTTCTTGTGCACATCATCTCTAGAAAGGGACTTGAGGTAGACACAAGGAAGACATATGCGGTGAGAAATTGGCCTTGACTTTTGACCCCGACAGACATTAGGAGTTTCTTGGGTCTAGCGTGCTATTATCGAAGGTTTGTGTAGGGCTTTTCATCCATAGCAACTCTTTTGACAACATTGACTCAAAAGTATAAAAAATTAGAGTGGTCGGAGGCTTTTTAGAAGAGCTTTCAATTATTGAAAGATAGGCTTACTTTCGCTCTGGTGTTGACTTTATCGGAAAGTTCTAAGGGGTTCGTTGTGTATTGTGATGCATACAACATAGGTTTGGGATGTCTGCTTATGCATAATGGAAAGGTGATTGCCTATGCTTCTAGGCAACTAAAGTTACATGAGAGGAGTTACTCCACTCATGACCTTAAATTAGCGGCCGTGATGTTTGCTTTGAAAATTTTCAGGCCTTATCTGTATGTTGTTCATGTGGATGTTTTTACCGATAATAAGAGTCTCCAATATGTGTTTACCCAAAAGGAGTTAAATCTCAAACAAAGAAGGTGGCTCGAGTTGTTGAAAGATTATGATATGAGTGTCCTTTATTACCCCGGCAAAGCTAATTTATTTGCGGATGCCCTAAGTAAGATGATTTGGGTAGTGTATCCCATTTTGATTAAGCCAAAAAGGACCTAGCAAGGGAAGTGCATAGGTTTGCTAGGTTGGGGGTGTGGTTGGAGAGTTCTCCAGATGGGGGTGTCGTAGTTCATCATAACTCTGAGTCATCGTTAGTGGTTGAGGTGATGTCCAAACAACACCTTGACTTAGCCTTCATGGAGTTGAAAGAATCGGTTCTTATCAAGTCGAATGAGTCTTTCTCCTTGGGGGGGATGGTGTTTAAAGATATCAAGGGAGATTATGTGTTCTTGCTTTTGATGGGTTGAGGGATCGAATCCTTGAAGAAGTCAATGGATCCCACTTGTCCATTCTTTCGGGTTCAACTAACATGTACCATGATCTTCGAGAGGTATATTGGTGGGATGACTTGAAGAAGGACATAGCCGAATTTGTTGCTAAGTGTCCAAATTGCCAACAAGTGAAGGCGGAATATCAAAAGTCGAGTGGCTTACTACAAGATATCTAAATTCCTACTTGGAAGTAGGAAGACATTAATATGGACTCGAAAGTAGGGTTGCCTCGAACTCAAAAGTCATATGATTCTATATGGGTGATTGTGGATAGATTGAATAAGTCCGCTCATTTTATTCCTCTAAAGTCCACATATTCGGCAGAAGATTATCCAAAGATATTCATAGATGATATTATCTGTCACCATGCTATTCCGTTATCCATCATTTCGGATCAGGGTGAACAATTCACATCTAGATTTTAGAGGTCATTCCAAGAAGGTTTGGGCACTAGGGTGAAATTGAGTACCATTTTTAGTCCTCAAACGGATGGTCAAGTGGAATGCACTATTCAAACCCTTGAGGATATGCTTACAGATTGCATTATTGATTTTAAATGAAGCTGGGATAAGCACTTGTCATTGGTGGAGTTTGCTTATAACAATAGATTTCTTACATCCATCTCCCTGGATCCCTATGAAGCGTTGTATGGTAGGAGGTGTACGTCTCCTATAGGGTATTTTGAAGTTGGTGAGCCATCCATTATTGGTCCTGACTTGATTTATAATACTTTGAAAAAGGTTCATATCATAAGGAACCGGTTGCAAACGGCCTATAGTCGGCAAAAGTCTTATGCAGATAATAGGATAAGGGATTTGAAGTTTGAAGAAGGTGATAAAGTGTATTCAAAAATTACACCAATGAAAGGGGTGGTTAGTTTTGGAAAGAAAGGGAAATTGAGTCCTCCTTATGTGGGTTCCTATGAAATCTTGCAAATGGTTAGTAAGATTTGCTATGAATTGAAACTTCCTAATGAATTGGCTTCGGTCCATTCAGTTTTCTATGTTTCTATGTTGAAAAAGTGTATCATTAATCCCGAGTCTATTCTTCCTATTGAGGGTGATGGTGTCAAGGACAACCTCTCTTATAAGGAAGTCCCGGTTCAAATTCTTGATAGGCAAGTCAATAAGTTGAGGAATAAATAGGTGGTTTCTGTAAAAGTGTTTTGTAAAAATCAATTAGTTGAGGGTGCTACATGGGAGTCCGGGGCCGATATGAAATCCCGTTATCCTCATCTTTTTTAGAATTAAGGTTAGGCGTTCTTATTAATTGTATCATTATGCCAATGATTTGTGTTTCTTGATTTTTGGGTGAAATGTTGCAAAAATGACATTTTTCTTAAAACCTAACAATAAGTTTTACAGTGAAGTCACTGTAGTATTGGTATTACATACTTGAAAATTTTCTTTTTGCTTTCTTTGAGTTATGTTGTGCATTTTGATATGGCGAGTCTTCATGAAATGATAGCTGGCATTTTGTTAAGTTTAACTTTGTGTTAATTTACTCATACAATGTATGTTGAGCTCATAAATGTTGTAAGAAGGAAATGCCTCATGATGAAGTGTTTTAAGCCTTAGGTGTGGTAATATAAGTTCTGATATTTGCTTTGTTAAGGTAATATGATTTATGTTAAATTGATATTGTTGATTGGTTGGGAAGCTAGTCTTAGGTCTATTCCTTCCTTTAAAAGAGTTTTAGTGTTATTCGGGGACGAATGTTCCTAAGGGGGATGGGGATAATGTAACACCTTGAAAATCCAAGACTCATAGGAAAGACTAACATAGATGTCATAAAGTCTAAACATTGTTTCTAATCCATTTTTAACAAATATAGGTTATTTAAAATGTTTAAGAACCAAAAATTCCAGGAAATTGGTTTAAAGAGATGTTAGTGTGCCTTAGCCTTTTTACGAACTTTTAGGAGTTGGAAATATACAAAAATGGGTTAAAAGGTATCTAATGGGTGTTTGAATTGTTTCATGATTGGAACGTCATGGTACGACTCCCCAAGGACCAACCAATGGCCTTCAAGGAGAACCCCTGTAGTTTGATGCAAGACTACCTGGTAGTGTGCATCGATGGGGCAGACGAAAATCCGTAAGTTGCTAGACGGAGCGTCGATGGCCACCGTCGTCCCACACATAGAAAGATTTGTGAAGGTCCTTGTTTTCCTAGCTACTGGTAGACTCGACGGGGCGTCGAGGCCACCGTCATCCCATACTTAGAAAAAAATTGGAGGAAGCCTCACCTGCAAAGTCTCTAATAAAGATGACGAAAGTGCAGCATGGAAGAGGGTGTCCGTCGACCCACCGACGGACCTTCGATAGGGTCTCATCGGTGAGGGTCGAACTTCACTAATGGATGTTAATGATTTCGTTTAAATTAATTAAATGGTTTAGGGATTAGTTAGTGATTTAAGGGAAACTAATTAAGTTAATTAAGCCCCTCTATAAATACCCTTAACCCTCATTTACCTAAAGCAAACTCTCAAAATAAACTCTCTTCCTTCTCTATTATTTCTCTCTACAAGAACCCACAATTGAAGGCTATAAAGAACTAGGGTTTGGGGGCCAAAAAAGGGTGGATTCATCATAAAATTTTTGAGTAACATTAAGGTATGGGTTCTATTCTCCTTTGAAATCCTTTCATCAAAGGGTTCCTTCAAAATGGATTTCAAAAAGTGGAGTTTTCTTATGGGTTTCATTCAATTACGAAATTGAAGTTATGGATTGAGTTGTTAGTGAATTTTTAGGGTTATATTGAATAGATTTACATGTAATTCAACTTGTTTATGATAATTGTTAGTGGTTCGGTAAAATTGAAAAACATGATCATTTATCCTTAACCCTAGGTAGTGATCTTGACTTATGTTGTATGTTGGTCATTCAATTGAGTTGGTGGTTGATTAGACTACCATACTATGGTGCTATTATGGTTGAATTAAGATTAATTAGAGTCCTATCATGTTAGTTATTGATATGTAATTTAGGTTATAACTTATAATATGAAATTAGCCAATGTATCTTGTTTCAAGTTGTTATCTAAAGATGAATTGTTTTATAGAGATGCAGTTGGCCTTGTTATTCTATTGATTGTCATTGTGCTATGATGTTACTCCCCAAGTTTGGTTGAGTTATGGGTTGATGGTAAGACCTTTATGATAGAATATGAGAAAGACTTGGTAATTCATAAAATCTCTATCTTTACATCCAATTGTGATTAATTGTTGTTGAGCTATGATATTACGTTGAAATATGCCTTATATTAAGATTATAAGTTTGTATGATGTTGAATTGAAATATCTTAACTGTTTTTTGAGGTAGATTAAGGTGTATGTGTTGTAAGGATGGTGTAAAATATCAATGTTCCTTAATATGTTATAAAATGCTAAAGTGTTTACCTCACTTATATGGATTGTGATGAAAGGACTTACACTCATACAATTCTTATTGGGCTATTGATGATGATGAATATACAAGGGTTAGACCCTATGATCTAAACTAAGTTATTATTACAACAAGACTAAATACATTTCAAAAAAGGGACCTAGCTTAGCACCAAATGAACTTGTATGTGAGGGGGCCACATCTTCTTATATAAAGAAGGTAGGGTTCACTACAGTCCTCACGGGGTGGATAGCCTCATGAACAAAGGTATCGTGTAGAGTTGATATTTCCATGTTTTATTCCCCAAGCTCTATAAACTATGTTGCAATCATAAGATACTAGCTAGTGGATCAACCTAGATAGCTATGTTTCTTGTAGGTTCTACCTTGGCTGGTAGACCACCTTCCATCGGTGTAAGGATTCATAACACCGGATTCCAAATTAGCTCATATGGTCTATGTCGGTTAAGGCAAGAGTTCCCTTAACTAAAATGAATGAATGAATTATAGACTAATTGAAGTCTCTTGAGTGGTTTGACTTTAGCTTAGGTAGGGGTATCGGACTCTACCTATGCCCTGCACTAGCTTTCCTTAATATAAGATTTGAGAAATTAATATTATGTATATGTATGACGATATATTGTAAATGACGATATAATGTAAATGACATTATATGTTGAATAAGATTCTTATGAATATGAAATTTATTATCATCGTTAAAAAAATAATATTATATGAGATGTAAGACTATGGTATGTGAAGTGAATTGCTATTTTTGATTTTTGGTGGGTTACTTTATTAAGTAGGGTTATGGGGATTTACTTGGTCATTTTACTTGTGACTTCTTAACTATTATAGGTTGTTTGTTTTATTTTCTATTTACGTGGTTTACTCGTATTCATGTTTGTGATATTATTACGTGATGATAGAGTTACATGAGATTATGGGTTCATGTATGATGACGTGCATATGGTATAATTAATTTGTTGAGTATGTTCAAAGGATTGGCTTAAATAACATGATTTCATTTAATGTCCCTTTCTAGCATACATTGTTGGTATTTGTGCATATGGTCTCATACTTAGTACATGTGGATTACTAACCCCATTTTCTCCCCTTTTCCCAAATATTTTAGGTTCCGGTCGTTGAAGTTGATTTGAGGTGATTTAAAGGAAGACTTGGGCATTCTATCATCCAAGTGGTAGGTCTTCATTTTCCCTGAGGAGGTTGCCAATAGTCTCTTGGCGAAATTACATAGTTACTACAACTTTTGTATTGACTCTATTTATTATTTGAGACAAAGTTGTATAAAGCCTATATGCAAATCACTTTTATTGATGTAGGGCTACGCCCAATGTTATTGTCCTCGTTTAGATAGTTTACGAGATGAGAAGGATTTATGTTTCTATTTCTTTACTATACAAGTGTGTGAAATATAAGTAGAAGACTATGTAATCTTCTTATACGAATGAGTCTATGAATAATCGATACTATTATGATTATGTGTATGTAAAGGTCTATGTAAACCTTCTATTCTAAGTAGTTGAAAAGTTTTAAATTCTTCCGCATTTTTAATCTATTAATGCAATGATGTAAGACTAAGATGCTTATCTTAGTCCTCAAAGAGGATACGACGCCGATTACGTCTAGGGGGTAACCTGTACGTGACACATTAACCCCCTGATGATTATGTAAGGTTTAAGTTTACATTCATAAAGTAAAGAAAATGATGAAAAGTCATCAATTGAGTTAAGAATATCTCATATTAGAAGCAAGCTTTCATAATGTATGAGTTAACTCTAAAAGTTAAAAAGTATCAGAAGTTGAGCAAAGCACCGATATACTAGAAATGAGCTTGTGGAAGCACATATAAGCCTCATGAGATGAGGATACAAACAAGGTGGATAAGTAGTTTCCGAAATCTGCTAGTCTTTAAACTATGTTGCCAGCATAGGCACTAGCAAGTGGATTCCACCTAAGAGAGCTAGGTAGTATTCGATTTAACTTTGGCAGATGAACCACCACTTTTTTCAGTGTGGGGAAGACACTAGATTTCATGTTTAGCTCACATGATCTATGTTGGTTAATGCTCAAAGAAAGTATTCGGTTTTCACTTTAGATGTGAAGCACCTCTTTTCGATGTGGGGAAGACACTAGAATTGGTTTCACTTTAGCTGGTGAACCAACCTTTTCAGTGTGGGGCATACACTAGATTTCATGTTAACTCACATGATCTAGGTTCACTTTTATTGGTAAACCACCCTTTTCTTTGTGGGACAGACACTGCATTTCACGTTAGCTCACATGATCTTAATGGTAAAGATTTCTTTAAGAAAGTAAGAAAGAACGAAGAAGAAATGTAAGTTCAAAGTGAACTAACAAAGAAAGAGTTTAAGAATATCAATCATCAGTGTGTGATAAGAATAAAGTTTTTAACAAGTTATGGGCATAGCTTATAAAGATTAGCTTATAGTGACTTCTTATATTATGCAAATGATCAAATAGTAGGCATAACCAATATTGATTGGCTTATAAGGACTTCATGCCCAATTGTGGTTACATCATTTCCTTAGTTTCCTGGATAACTTACTTCATTCATTTTAGGTATGTGACTATAATGAATCATTGCACTTGAAAGTAAAACATAAGATAAAAGGAAATCATTGAACTATAAATCATTGAACTACACAACAACAAGAAGAAAAAAAGACTGAAAAATAAACTAAGGCATGGAGAAGAAGCTCTCGGCCTAAGGGAAAAAACCTATTAAGTTTATTTTAGTTTTTCTAAATTTATGTTCATGATTGCAAAGTCTAATTTTCATATATAAAATGAGTTGTGTTCTTTAAATGCATGAAAACATGTCATATTCAAAGCACGAATAACAAATAACGAATAAAGAAAGTATATTGACTTTACTTTCCAGAAACGACATGTTGCTATAGGAAGAACTTTCTTTGATCATTCTTAGTCCTTATGTGTTTATATGAATACACCAATACTTAGTACATGTGTGTACTAAACCATACACTATTACTATTTTTATAAGCGCAGGTTCGAGATAAGATTGAAGATTCATTGAAGCGGTTTGGATTAGAGATCTCCAGACTTTGGTAGGTCCTCTTGAGTTTGAGGATGCCTACATTTGTTATTCTAGTTTTAGTACATTAGACATAGCTAGTGGATGTTGTCCCTATCGTTTCATCTCAAACATTTGTCCAAGAATTTGTATTGAGTCCGTTTGGCAAAATATTATTATATTATGAATTCTTCTTTTCAATTGATTAACATATTATACATGGTTGTTTAGTTTGAGCTGTAGCATATCATTGTTATGCAGTAATTATATGAATTCTAAGTATACCCCATTATGTTTTAAAAAGTTTTAAATTTTCTTCAAAATTTAACTGTATGATTGTGATGAAATCTAAGAAGAGGCTTGTCTGCGACCTTTGAGAGGTTAACGATGTCGATCTCATCTAGAGTCTAGATTTCAGGTGTGAATAACATGGTATAATATCATGACGTTAAATTACCTAAGAACTAAATATCAAAACAACCACATTGCGTAGTTTGTACCTTATGGTTGTGAAGTGCACCACAACCATGACTTAGAGACTAGGTGATGTTAGAATCTTCCCTTCTTCTACTCTTTATCGTGCCGTGTAGAGCTTTAAAATTTTATGTCATTCTAGCATCAAACTTCCTTCTTGTGTGTGCATGTAAAAATATGAACACAAGAAGAAACACAGGCAGGAGAGTTGGAAAAGAAGCTGCTGGGGGAAACCAAGCTTCTCCTCAAGCCCCAGCTGCTAGAGCGCAAGTGCTTGTCAACCCAGTTGCATTGACTGATGGAGAAGTGAGAGAAACACTAGTTCACATAAGCCATCACTACTAAGGCATAGGCTATAACAACCCAGACTACTAGAGAGGGTTCTAAAAGGGAGTACCTACATACTAGAACCATGGCTAGCAGACTGAAAGATTTCACCGGGATGTTGAGATGGACGAGTTAGTCTAAGGCGCCAGATTAAGGTTCTATGCTTTGAAAGGTAGAGAGGAGAAGGAGAATTCAGTTGATGTGGTCACTGGTAACTTGCATGTTATTTATTTTGTTGTGTACGCACTGTTAGATCAAGGATCCCAATACAAAATCAATTTCCATTCCTCCCTATAGGACTGCTCCAGCTGAACTCAAAGAGTTAAAAATGCAGTTGAAAGATCTACTTGATAAGGGCTTCATCCAGTCGAGCATATCCCTATGGGGTGCTCCAGTGTTGTTCGTTTAGAAAAAAAATGGAACCCTTAAAATGTGTATCGATTATCGGCAACTCAAAAAAGACAGTATAAAGAAAAAATACCCTCTCTTTAGAATTGGTGATCTATTAGATCAGCTCCAAAGTTCAAGTTTCTTATCTGAAATAGATCTCCAGTTAAAAGGTCACTAGTTTAGAGTAATAAAAGAGGACATTCCTAAGACTCCCTTCCGTACTACGTATGGTCATTACGAGTTTCTTGTCAGGTAATTTGGTCTCATTAACGCACCAGCCGCGTTTATGGACCTTATGAATAGGGTTTTCTATGAATACCTTGATTCTTTTGTCATATAACTAATAGATGAAATCCTCATACTTTAAGACCAGAGAGGAGCATGAACAACATTTGCGAATTACATTGAAAGTACTCAAGGAACATCAACTTTATGCAAAATTCAGCAAATATGAGTTCTGACTGAGATCAGTGACCTTCCTTGGTAATGGTTTGACCCACCATGTTGTAATGGTTGATCCAATAAAGATTGAGGTAGTAAAGAACTGGCCGAGACCCATTACTCCTACACACATCCGAAGTTTCTTGGGTTTGGCTTATTACTATCGCAGGTTTGTTGAAGGATTTTCCACTATTGCTGCTCCATTGATAGATTTAACAAAGAAAAAGGCAAAATTTGAGTGGTTTGAAACTTGTGAAAAGAGATTTCAAGAGATCAAAGACCGACTCACTTCAGCCCCAGTTCTCACATTTACAAGGAGTGGTGAAGGGTATGTGGTGTACTGTGATTCTTCCCGAGTAGGTTTGGGATGTGTTCTTATGGAGAGTGGTAAGGTGATTGAATATGCATCAAGACATTTGAAAATCTACGAGAAGAATTGCCCTACAAATGATATTGAGTTAGCTTCTGTGGTATTTGCATTAAAACATTAGAGACATTACTTATATGGTGTACATGTTGATGTATTTAGTGACCATAAAAGTCTTCATTATGTTTTTACACAGAGAGAATTGAATCTTCGTCAGAGAAGATGGCAAGAGCTGGTCAAGGATTATGACATGAGTATCCACTATCACCCAGGCAAGGACAATGTAGTGGCTGATGCTTTGAGCCGATTGAGCATGGACAATGTGTCTCATGTTGGTGATGAGAATAAGGAGGTGGTTAAATAGGTACACCAATTGTATAGATTAGGTGTAAGACTGTTAGATACATCAAGTGTGGTGTTTCAGTTCATTCCAGTTTTGAATCCTCATTTGTTTTAGATGTCAAATCTAAGGTGCATCTTGACCCAATACTCATGGAGTTGAATGACTCAGTGTTGAGTAAGTTGAATGAATCATTCTCCCTAGGGGTTTTTAGATACCAGAGCAAATTATGTGTACCCAATATTTTTTTGATATGAGGTCTAATATTATTATAGAGGCTCATCGCTCTAGGTATTCAATTCATCCAGGTTCCGCCAAGATGTACCATGATCTCAAGAATATCTATTGGTTGGAAGGTATGAGGAAAGATATTTCTATGTTTGTGGAGGAGTTCCCAAATTGCCAATAGGTTAAGGCCGAACACCTTAAGCCTTGACGTCTTAACCAGTCGGTTGAGATCCCGTTACCCTCACTTTTTTAGTTCTTGAGGTTAAATATACTATTCCTAAGTCTAATTTTGTTTAAGTCAATAACTATGTGTTTTATACTTGCACTATATGAGTAAATATGAGTTCATGCTTGCATTCATGTTACTGTTTTTGTATAGCGTTGACATGATTTTTGTGTTGCATGAGCTGCGATGTGCAATGAGTTAAAGTAAGATTTACAATGAGGTTCCTCAATCTTAGATGTGAAGCTTCATATAAGCTCTGAGTGATGTGCATCATCCAGAGTAAGTTGTGAATCAGATATTCACAAAGAGTAATGTTTCAAGTATATAATGTGTTTTTCTAAAATACCCTCTTTGTTTCAAAATGATATGTAGTGTCATTCGGGGACAAATGTTACTAAGGGGGGGATAATGTAACATTCTAGAAAATGTACTCGTCTAGTGAAAAATATATTACGTTCTAAGAATAGGTATTGGGGGTACATGGGCATCCTAATCACTAATATTGAGTAATATTGGGCATATTAGAGAATATTGGCTTAAGGATGTTAGCAAATTGTTATGTATTAAGATGTACTTTGATGTTCAAATTCCCCAATCCAAGATTGTTTAAGAATTGTACTTGCAATGAAGACCCTAAGTAAAATATTAATTTCTTAGTTGTGCTCATTAGTTACGAGGCATCGAAGTGTCTAGCCTAGTTACCATAGCAAATGATCACTTAAAATGATCATATGAGTAAGCAGTGCCCAAGGATATAGTTATGATCCTTGGGACAAGAAGAAATGAGCAGCAACACATGTGCAAGCACATGTGCTAATCAGCCAAGGGACAAGCCCAACCGAATTCGGTTAGGGCGATTGGGGGGCAGGCGGACGCACGGCTAAATCCGTGTTGGTCCTAGCCTCCTAAAAACCTATAGGCTCTAAATAAATTACCTAACTAGATAACTAACCTAGAGCTAACCGAATTTAACTAACTAGTGCACCCGACAACCTAAGACCTAACTAGGTGACACTAGCCTAGTAACTAACTCAAGAAACATCCTAGTACCTAACCTAGGATGGTTCAAGTGGTTAATTATGGTGCTAGTTAATTAGGGGTACTTTATTAATTACCCTAAGTCACCTATTTAATTAAATTAAAAACTTATTTAATTTATTAAAATTATGGTCTTAGCTGAAACCCTTACAAAATTTCTAGATTTGGCTAAGTCAAATGTTCTCCTATTTTTAGTCAATTTAGGAGGGGTGTTTTGGTAATTAGCTAATTAATATATTTAATTAACTTATTTATCCTAAGTTTAATTATTCAATATCAGTTCCTAAGAGTTGGACTCACGTTCAATCACTAGAAAACCTACGACTAAAAACAGTGAACAAGCGAGAGAAAAATGGAAAATCTCTTAGGCGATTTCAAGGCTATTCTTACAGATTTTTCGTGCAAAGTACAAGGTGATCTTTGTAGGTTCAATTCTACAGTAAGGTATGAGATTTCAATCTTGGTTTCCCTTCCCCAAGTTGCCTTTCAAACGTTTTGAATTCAAGAGATCTGAAACTAGGGTTGTTCCCAAAGAAACTTTCGAATGTTCATCTCCCTAGTTCTTCCTATATTCGAGTTCTAGTAGTATGTATAATGAAAAATCTTGAGAATGTTGTTGGTATGTGGTGCTAACTAATCATTAGGTGTAGGTTTCTAATAATTTAATAATGTCTAATGAGACCTATAGGTTAGATTCATATGATTAATTCCTAATTGTGTTCGAGAAGATGAAATTGTTATAAGTCATTTATGAAATTTAGTGTATTGTTGAGAAGGGATGAGGGTTTCGACTTTACTGTTTGTGCTTATAGTAGATATGTTGTAAGTGTTTGGAATGAATGTTTCCAAGAAGAAACAAGATGTGAATCAAAGCTAATTAATGAATCTTATGTTCTAAATAAACTTTATAGCTGGCCAATCTAACACTGAATTGTTCTTAGAAGCTATTTAAATGTTAAAAGTTGGTTTGTTTAAAATGAAGGTTTAGATTACTATAAGATGTGAAAGTTTGGCTTATGCTAAAAAATTGACTAACAATGTTACTTCCAAAATATGATATAAAAATTTTCTAATGACTAATTTATACCAAATTAAGCATGACCAACGTGACTTAATGAATTCATAACCAAGGGTATGCTAATCATTGGGTACAAGTCCAACCAAACCCAATCCAAATGAAGTATGAATATAGTAGAACATCGAATAAGTTTATAACTTTCATAAAGAATTGTATAAGGCTACCAAATTACATTGAGCAAGATAAGGTGAATAATGACACAATTAAAAGGTTATGACTTATGAAATTGTCCAGAATGGGGTGTTAAAGGAAGTGAGACAAATCTCACTTGCACAAAAAGGATAATGTTAAAGATACTCACATAAGAGGGTGTTAGAAATCGTGTGACAAGTCTCATTTATACCTTTATGATAATGTAAGTTTTAAGTTCACATTCATCTAGTAAAGAAAGGGATGAAAAGTCATCCATTGAGTTAAGCATACCTCATATTAGAAGAAAGATTCCATAATGTATGAGACAACTCTAAAAGTTAAAAAGTATAAGAAGTTGAGCAAAGCACCAATAGACTAGCAATGAGATTGTGCAAGAACATATAAGACTCATGAGAGGAGGCTACCACCAAGGTGGATAAGTAGTCTCCAAAATCTCCTAGTCTTTGAACTATGTTGCCAGTATAGGAACTAGCCAGTGGATTCCACCTAGGAGAGCTAGGTAGTATTCAGTTTCCCTTTGGCAGGTGAACCTACCCTTTTAAGTGTGGAGCAGACACAAGATTTCATTTTTAGCTCACATGATCTATGTCGGTTAATGCTCAAAGAAAGTATCCGGTTTTCATTTTAGCCATGAACAAGCTCTTTTCGGTGTGGGAAAGACACTGTACTTGATTTCACTTTAGCCGGTGAAGCACCTCTTTTAAGTGTGGGGAAGACACTAGATTTAATGTTAAATCACATGATCTAGGTTCACTTTGATCAGTGAACTACCCCTTTTCGGTATGGGGCAAACACTGGATTTCATGTTAGCTCACATGATCTTAATGGTAAAGATTTCTTTAAGAAAGTAAGAAAGAAAGAAGAAGAAATGCATGTTCAAAGTAAACTAAGAAAGCAAGAGTGTAAGAATATCAATCATCAGTATTTGATAAGAATGAAGTTCTTAACAAGTTATCAGCATAGACAATATATATTGGCTTAGAATGACTTTTTATATTATGCAAATGATGAAATAATATGCATAATAAATAAACATTGGCTTATAAGGACTTCATGCCCAATTATAGTTAAATCATTTCCTTAGTATCTTGGATTAATTAATTGATTCATTGTAGGTATGTGACTATAATGAATTATTGCAGTTGTAAACAAAACATACGATCAAAGGAAATCATTGAACTACACAACAACAGGAAGAAAAAGGCTTTAAAATAAACTAAGGCATGGATAAGAAGCTCTCGGCTTAAGGGAGCAAATTATTAAGTTTTGTTCGAGTTGTTCTAAAATTATGTTCATGAATCCAAGGTATTATGTTCATATATAAAATGAGTTGTGTGCTTTAAATGCATGAAAACATGTCATATTAGCATGAATAACAATTAACGAATTAGAAAAGTATAGTGACTTCACTTTCAAGAAACGACATGTTGCTATAGGAAGAGCTTTCCTTGATCATGCATAATCCTTATGTGTTTATGTTCATACACCCATACTTAGTACATGTGTGTACTAACCCATATACTATTACTATTTTTATAGGCACAGGTCTAAGAGAAGATTGAAGATTCATTGAAGCAATTTGGATTAGTGATATCCAGATTCTGGTAAGTCCTCTTGAGTTCTAGGATTCCTTCGTTTATTATTCTAGCATTAGTACAATAGACATATATAGTGGATGTTATCCCTAGCGTTTCATTTCAAACATTAGTTCAAACATTTGCATTAAGGCCGTTTGGTAAACTATTATTACATTATGAATTCTTCATTTCAATTGTTTAATCTATTATAGATGTTTGTTTAGTTTGAGCCCTAATATATCACTCTTATGCAATAATTATATGAAGTCTAAGTATACTTCATTATGTTTTAAAATGTTTTAAATTTTCTGCAAATTTAACTGTATGAGGTTGATGAAAGATAATAAGTGGCTTGTCTACAACCTCTGAGAGTTTTAACGACATCGATCTCATTTGGAGTCTAGATTTCGGGTGTGACATATAATTACACACACACATGAATGATGATCTAATATATAAAGGGGCCTTGATAGGTGTGCCCATGAATACTCTAACATTAGATAGGTGCTTGAATATGCTATAAGCATATGAGGAATGAATATCCTAAGCCTATATTTTATGAAAAATGTAATAAAGGCTTTTAAATAAAGGGAACTTATCTTAGCACCGAGTGAACTTGACAATGAAAGGTTTTGAGTTCCCTTGGAGGAATATTCACCATTTTTTCCTAATAGATTTTTTACTTCCCTTAGAGGAATACTCACCCATGGATTCACATGATGATTTCTCATGAGAGAAGGCCCCGATTTTCAAATGGCATGTAGAGGGATTATACCTATCTCTTAGTTCCATAAATTATTTTTACCACATAGGATCTAGGAAAGTGAATTAACTTAGGATTCTATAATGAATTTTAATGTTCTACCTTGGCCAGGTAGGAACACCTTCTATTGGTGTAAGGCTCTACAACACCAAATTCCATGTTTAGCACCTATGATCTAATTCGGTTAAGGCTATAGTTTCCCAAAAGTAAAATGAACAATAGAAGTAACGACTAGTATCCTAACTAGGATGACTTAAGAGATGTTAGTAAGGATAGGTGTAAGTAATGAACCTATCTAGACATTGCACAAGTAGCTCCTTAGGAAGTCCTACAGAGGTGACCTAACGTGTATGATTATGTTATGTCCATATGCATGACTTTGTAGTCTTGGTCTACTTGTTGTGATGAATGCATGTTATGAGCCTATATGAAGTGGTCGTTATATATATGCATAATGTTGGTCTTAATGACTATATGATAAAGGTCTTGCATAGCTCGGATGGAGTTACCTTAACTTGTTATGTTGATGTATGAAGTGTTAAAGTTTGTGGTTTCATGAAAAGTTAACTAAGTATGTGTGAGGTTATGGGGCTTCACATGTAGATTGCACTAGTAGTCTAAGATTGGGGTCATGAACAAGGTCTTATAATGATGTATATGAAAAGAAGAAAAAATATGTACAACTTGAAATAGCTTATGCTAAAGCCAATGGAGTGTTGACTTAAATGTGTCTTTTATATATTGTGCTTATATGATGATATGTGTTGGATTATGTAGTTTGTATTCATGTTTTCTTTGTAAGCTTAAGGTGATGCATTTCACCAAGTATCACTAGAGGGTTACATGGGAAGTTAATGAATAAAAGGGAAGATAGTTCACTGTTAAGGGAAATTAGCTCATTGTAATGTGACTTGAAAATGTCATAAATTCTATATGTGATCTCACGAAATATTTTCACTTTGAATATGTCTATATGAAGTATGCGAATGATATAAATTCTATTGTATAAAGGTTTTATGAAGATTTACTTAATATGGCATGAAATATGATTGAAGAAAATGTCCCTTTTTAAATGCATGTTTTTGCATGGTTGCCATACTTAGTGCATTCTTGTACTAATCCCATTCTTCTCTACTTTTTATACAAATTTTAGGTTATGGATTCTTAAAGGATATCATGAATGGTGATGATATTGAAAGATGATTTCCAAGCTCAATGAAAAGAATCCTTAAGTCGAAGGATTTCCTATTTTAAGTCTTTACTGTAAAGTGTTCAAATATTGTACTTATGATTGTGTCTTAAGAGCCGTGTCCCTAATATATTCTAAGGTTGTTGATTCTAAGACAGCAAATAGTCTTATGGTCTGAATATTTATTATAACTTATGTTTTATATATATATATATATATGAAGTAAATTTTCTAGCATATGATGTGCTATGAAAAGTTTTAAATTTTCCGCTGAATTTAATATGAAAATGCAATGAATGATAACTAGGGGATTCTATAAGACCTCCGAGAGGTCAAGTAGTCCATGTTGCTTTTAGTGGTGCTCCCTGAATGTGACATCTTAAATTCAATGTGTTGTTCTATAGGATGTGTGACCATTCAATATGCATATATGAAGTATGTGAATTGTATAATGCTTATTACATCAAACTTTTATGATATTTTCACAAAAAGGCATGATGCATGGTTTCGAGTGAAATGTCCCTTTTAAATTCATGTTTTTTCATGGTTGCCATAATTAGTGCATTCTTTTACTAACACGTTCTTCTCACGAAGTGTAGGTTATGGACGCTTAAAGGATGTCTATGTGGTGAAGAGCTTGATAGATGTTTGTCAAGATAAAGGAAAGGAGTCCTTAAGATTGAAGAACTTGTCTATTCTTATCAATTCTATGATGTTGAGTCTAAGATGAAAGAGACTTAGAGTCTAACTATGTATTATGACTTATATTTTTATATGATGGAAGTGATGTTTCTAGCATATGATGTGCTATGAAAATGTTTAAATATTCCTCTAAATTAACCTATGAAAATTCGATGAATGATGACTATGGTCTTGTATAAGACCTCCGAGAGGTCAAGTACGCCATGTTACTTCTGGGGGTTCTCTCTGGATGTGACAAAGAAATGGTCTCCCAAGGATGAGGGGAACCTCAAATTCCACCTTGTAATCAAGGATCACAAAATTTGCTGGTAAAATGAATGACTCAACATTTACTAGGACATCTTGAAGTACACCAATTGTTCTCTTTCCAGTCTAATCGACTATCAATAGTCGCATCACAGTGTGTTTTGTGTCCCTCAACCCTAGATTTTTATAAATAGACAAAGGCATGGGATTTATTCTAGAACCAACATCACACAATGCCTTAGCTAAGTGTAATAACCAGATGGTACATGGAATCGTGAAGGTGCCAGGATCCTCCTTCTTTTGCATTGAGGACCTTGTAGGAATAGCACTACAGTAGTGCAATCTAAATTCATATTGAAAAGTCACTGCCGTCTTTTTCGTCACCATAACCCTTATGAATATCATGTGCCCAGGCATTTCCTCCAAGTCTTCTAACAATGGGACGTTGATGGAGAGCTACTTCAACATTCTTATATACCTTGGTATTTTCCTTCTTCATTCTCTTTCACTAACCTCTGTGGGAACAGAGGTCTAGGTGTAGGTGTAGGGATAATTTTCTGAGAAATTTCTTCTTCCCTTTCCAACATAGTCAAGAACACTCCGCTGACCCTTGTTACCTCAATATCTTCTTTATTGTCAGTATCTACCCTAGACGACATAGGTGGATCATTGGCTAGTTTACCCCCTCGAGTAGTGATTGCCATGCAATGCCAATCATCCTTTGGGTTTTAAATATTATTGCTTTGAAGAGTGCTAGGTTGGTGCAGGTTCACAATAGTAGACAATTTAATTATATGTAGCTCAAGATGCTTTATCCAGATTGCATGTGCATCAACCTTTTTCCCAATACCAGATAAGTTGTTTTGCATGTCCTTCACATTCTCATTAGTTTCATTAAATCTCCTCAACATTTTCTGCATAACATCCTCAATATGCACCATATTACCTCCACCGTTCATAGGATCAGATTCCTTATTTTGAGGAGGAACTATGGCCCAACCTTATCATTCTTGTTTCCATAGTTCTTCCGGTTGAAGTTATTGTCGCGATATTGGTTCCCATCTCGGACACACTAAACTTCTCGATTGTAGTTTCCATAGTTACACTCTTAGTTTCCTTGACCTTGGAGCAAATTATCCATGTTGGCCCTTGGGATTTTTGTCAAAAAAACCCATCGAATCATTCACAACATAATCGTCCTCATCAAAGTAGCATTCTTCGAATGGTAGTGGGTTTCTAGTTAAGTAGTTCACTGTGTTTACATTCTTTGTTCCACCACTCACATGCTTCAAAACAAACTCCACTCGATCTTCATCTGGGATATCTCATCCCATATCTTATTGGTAGGCTGGTTATTGTATCATGAACGACAAAGGTGTGCTCCACGTTTTATTATTTCGAGATATATTTTCCAACTTCTCCTCAATCTCTACATAGGTACATTGTCCATAGGAGCCACCAAAAATAGTGTTAAAAATTGTTTTATTGTTTTCATCTTGACCTCTGTAGAAATACTCCTTCAGTGACTCATCATTAATGCGGTTATTCGGGACACCTCTTACGAATGAAATGAATCTATCCCAAGAGCTACTCACCGACTCACTAGGAAATGCCACATAGTTGTTCACCTTATCCTTATGGTTGAGCTTCATGGACACTGTGTAATACCTTGCAAGAATATATATTTCGATTTGTGCAAAGTATAGATTGAGTTGTAGAGAAGTTGAACCATACAGCAGCATCTCCTATCAGTAATAGTGGGAACACTTACAACCTAATGACATTCATGTAAAAATATGGTTTACCCACACAATTTTTGCAAACTACCCTCATCTTTGCTATATGAGCATGTGGTTCTTCCGATGGTAGTCCCGAATACAAACCCCTCGCAGTGAAAATTTACACAAAGATACTCATCACCAGGAGTGCGTAGACTGGGGTTAAGTGAGTAGGAGAGAGTTCCATCAAGGTATACAATGTTCATGTTGCCCCTATCATGATCCTTAAGTCGTGGGCCTGATGAAGGATGCACTCCTAATGCGTCTCCTAATTGATTTTCAACGAGAGTCTTGTTGTTTGCACAAACTAGTATTTGAGGCTGCAAGTCTACTTCATCTCTTATATTCCCTCTTATCAGTTTACTTGGGACCCCCTTATTGTCCATCATTCGCAATGTTTTGATTCAATTCGGTATCATAAGGAGTGTGTGGTTTCCCTCGGCTCCATATACTTGACATACACTAAAGCTAGAACTTGAGAGAGACAACCACAAAGAAAAAGTAAAATTAGGAAATAGTTGACTAAAGTTTAACAAGATAATTAAAATTAATCTAAAAGCCAAATTTCCCGGCAGCTGCGCCAAATTTTGATACGCTCAAATTAGACCTCTCTAAAGAAGCATAAGCGATCGTTATTAAGTAAAGAACCTAATTAGTAGGTAGTGGTTGATCATACGAGCAATATGGTTTAGAACTAGCTTTAAACGATTATTATATATTTTTGGTCAAGGTATTCCTGAAACAGTTAAGTAAAGGGGGGTTTGTTAAACAAATTCCTTTAATTACGTAAGTATCAAGTGAACAAAATCTAACTTTGGTTGTTATCAAGATGAGAAAATATCTAGGGTGACTGTGATCCCGACAAGTTCATAACGCGGTACTCCTAGTAATATCAATCCTTTCCTAGTGTATCACATGCAAAGTGATAACTTATGTATCTATAAATTCTTGGTCCAACATCTAGAGAATTTCTCCCGGCACCTTTGTCGGACTATGTGTGTATAATTTACTTACCCTTACCATTACCTCATAATAGACATCGCATCAATGTATGAATTAGTTTTAACCCTCGCTGTCACAACCGGGTTCAAACCCTAGACATTACCGGCGTCGTTGTCCTCTTTAAGGACTAAGACTAACCCCTTAGTCTCATGTCCTTACATTCATAGGTTTAAATTGCAAAAAAATTTAAAAAAAATTCACTACATCTAGTTGGGGCTTACATAGACCTCTAAATATACATAATACAGTCGTATCGAGTATACATAGACCCTTAATATGAGAAGGTTAGATAGACTTCTACTTTTATTGCCCATACATATATATAACATATAAGATAGTCTGAAAGATTGTCTCATCTCATACCATCTAAACGAACATAAAAATTTGGGCATATCCCTACTTCAAATGAACAAAATCACATATAGGCTTATACACGTTGTACACAAATGAAAATGGAATGAACATAAAAGTCTTAGAAGACAAAGAAACTTCCTAAGCAAGATACTCGCATCGCCCTCGGAAAATGAAGACCTACCCACTTGGATGATAGAGAATATCCAAGCCTTCTTCAAGTCGTCTCAAATGATCCTTCAACGACAGGAACCTAAAATATTTGGGAAAGAGGAAAAAATGGGGTTAGCACTTCACATGTACTAAATATGAGACCAGATGCATATATAAGAGCAAAACATGATAAAAAGGTACATTTTGTCAAAACAATCTATTTTCCCCTTTTAAAAGTCTAATGCCTAATCAAGCAAGTCATACCAATCAACCAAACATGATTACTAACTGAACAAGTAATATCTATCCCAACATACTTGAACCCATGATTTACTACAACCCTATCATCAAGGAGTAACATCACAAGCATGAATAAGCGTTAACCATATCATAATAATCAAGACAACTACTCACGATTCCTTATCAAGTCAACACGTGCAATGACCAAGCAAATCCCCATAACCTTACTAAATCAAGTAGCTTCAACAAGAAACCAAAACCAATTCCCAACTTCACATAATATAACATCTACATATACATTTCATGTTATTTTTACAATATAACCCAACACATATTCCTAAGTGAACTAATTAACATATAGTATCAATAATTTTCAAATTCATTATATACATATCATATATCATCATAACATAAGCATATATAAGAACATCCTCCTAAGACTCCCTTCAAGGCTAACTAGTGCAATGCTTAGGTAGAGTGTCATGCCCCTACCTAGACTAAGCAAGACCCCTTAGGTGTATCCTAGTTAGAGTTCAATCCTTTAATTCAATTTACCCTTCCCCTAACCTACATAGACCACATGAGCTAGTGTGGAATCCAGTGTCATACGACCCTAGACCGAAAGAATGTGGACTACTTGCCAAAGCAGAACCAAAACATAAAACATAGCAACTACCTGGATCCACTAGCTAGTATTCCAACTGAGGAAACATAGTTGAAGAATTAGGACATATATTTGGGACTCTCTTTATGCTCCACGCATTATAGTCTCCAATCTCAAGAGTAATTTAGTACTCTTACCTTCCCTATGTGGGAAGGGACACTCCCCAATCTAGTTCACTCGGTGCTAAGATAGAGTCCCTTTTTGAAATGACTTTAAGCCTTTAATTAATAATCATAGATTTGTTTAGGTCATAGGGTCTATCCCTTGTATAATTATCATCATCAATATCTCAATAGGAATTGTATGAGTATCAATTATTTCATCACAATTCATATCGGTGATGTTAACACATCACATATCACTTTAAATTAAGGCACATTGGTATATATCACCCTATATGATGTTAACACATCACATATCACTTTAAATTAAGGCACATCGGTATATATAACCATCCTTATTGCATTTATATCTTAATCAACCTCACAACCATAATCAAGACAATTTAATTCAACATAATACCATCCTATCAATCCTATATAAGGTATACTCCAGCACAATAATCATGACTTAATGACAATTAACCACAAGTTGAAGTAAGAAATAGGTATTACAAGACTTACCAAGTCTCCTTCATAGTTCATCATAAGGGTGTGACCATCAACCTATAATTCAACCCAATTTATATATTCAACATGATAATTCAATATTCAACATGATGACAAGAATAGAATAACCACTATTGCAAAATTCAATACTAGATCATAGCTTAAAATAAGATGCTTAGGTCAATTCACCTTCTAACCTAGATCATCTTCTCAAGAATAGCATGAAAGACTACAATTCACTTCAATTTATTAATGATTATTGAAACGACATCATCTAATATTGATTTAACTCATAAGAAAGAGAATTGAGTCAATCACAATCCAATTTACATCAAGATCAAACTTAGGGTTAAGGGTTAAGTATCATAATCTTCATATTGAACAAAACTATCACAATTTATCATAATCAAGTCAAAATACATTTTAAACTCTTCATTTTATCATAAAGAAACCATAAACAACTCAGATCACAACATCAATTTCATAATTGGATGAAATCCACATGAAAACTCGACATTTTGAAATACTTTGAAGGGTCCCTTTTGAGGAATGAAGTCTCAAAGGTTAATTAGATCTCATACCTTAAAATTTGATGAAGATTTAATGATGGATTCTTCCATTTACAGCCCCCAAATCTTTTCCCTAGCTAGTCTTCAATGGTGTCTTCCAATAGAGAGAAAAAAGAGAGAAGCAAAGAGATTTTATTTTGGAGAATTGTATTTTAGATTAATAAGGGTTGGGGTCTTTATATAGGGTGTTAAATTTTTTAATTAATATTCCTTTAATACATAAATTACCCCTTAAGCCCCTAATTAATTAAATGAACCAACATTAAAAACATGTAGGAAAACTTAACCCACACAGACGAAACCCCGTCCACGGGCCCTCTGTGAGTTGATGGTTGGTCCATCCCTCTGTACAGCACAACCGTCGTCTTTGTCAGTGACTGGTGCAGGCGGAGGATTCCTCCATTTTTCTAAGTGTTTGTCGACGGGTGGCAAAGATGCCGCGTCGATCCATACATGGGTCGTGGCCTGCATCTTGTCGATGCACACTGCCTAGAAAATGTTGACATCAACTTGCAAGGGTCCTTTTCAAAGTCCATTCATTAATACTTGGGGAGTCATACCTAGACGTTTCGACCACGAATCACCTCAAACACATGTTATAAACCCTTGAACCTTATTTCATTGATTTTCGACTCCTAAAAGCTAGTCAAATAGGCTAAGGCATGCTAGTACCCCTTAGAACTAGTTTTCAAATGTCATGGACATTCTTGGACGTTTTTGTTCTTAAAATTCCTCTGTGACCTATAATAATTAAAATAGGTCTTAAAAAAGTTATTAGACCCCATGGTACCTATGTTAGGCTTAAGGAGTCGTCTTGGATTTCAAAGTGTTACATAATCCCCCCCTTAGGAACATTTATCCCAGAATGACACCAAAACACTTTTGAAGGAAGGATGAGACTGGCGTCGTCGTCCTAAGTTGGTGATACCCCAACTGTCACACCCAGAGAGTACACCAAGGATGAGACTGGCGTCGTCGTCCTCTTTGAGGAGTTAAACAAGCATCTTGGCATTCGTCATAACATGTAATCAGTTAAAATTTGAGGAAAATTAAAAACTTTTACATTCTACTTGAAGTATACTTAGACTTCATACTTATCATTCATAAACCATACGACATTCTAATAAATAGTATCACATATATAAAACCATCTATAGAGAGCAAATATGGACTAAGAAATACATAGTAACTATGAGGACCTACCAATACTTGTAAAAAGAGTTCCAAGCTTCTTTAAATCGACCTCCTTAACTTCATTGGCCGGAACCTAAACTTATACTAATGTAAATTAATGGGGTTAGTAAACAACATGTACTAAGTATGGGTATATTCACATAACATGTAATCACATGCATGAAAAAGGATCATTTTTCGCTTCATTAGAAAACATGCTAAGTTATTTGAACCTCTTCAATGCACATACCATAGAACATAGACAAGTCAAGGATTCCATCAACATAAAGAATGATTATAACTAAAGAAATATTATCATAGATTCATGTTAACTTTTCTTATTCAATAGATCATATAACATATAATAAAAAGATACTTACCAATGATTCATCCCTAACCTACAAGTGCAATGGTCACGTGAAGCCCCATAACCCCACAAAACCAAGTAGATAAGATAGGATACCATAAGTAAAGCTTTTCTTCATATAACTTGTAACATAATTAGTCATCACTTTATATAGCAATATAACCCAATAACATATTCATCATAGTGACCAACATCATATAAAAGTATCATCATGTATCATAAACATATACTTTTCATGTTGTCATATTTCATACGAACAATCTCCTAGGACTAACCTTAGAGTAAACTGGTGCAATGTCTAGGTAGAATCCCATACCCCTAACTCTAGTAAGTAGAATCATCAAGTCACCCAAGTCAATTTTCATTACTTGTATTTAATTTTACATGAGGGAACATATGCCTTAACCGACATAGACCATGTGAACTAAACATGGAATCCGGTGTCATAAAAACCACACACTGAAAAAAAGGTGGTCTACCAGCCAAAATAGAACCTAACATGGCGTAGCTTTCTAGGTGGATCCACTAGCTAATATCCTATGGTGGCAACATAGTTTAAGAACTAGGAGATGTATTAGAGACTCATAGTCCCACATTACATAGCAGACTCAATATCTTGAGAGTCATTGTGAATCTACCTTTCCACTAAGGAAGGGATAACTCTCATATCTAGTTCATCGGTGCTTAACATAAGTCCCTTTCTTGAATAACCTTTAAGTTGTATTTTATCATAAACTTATCATAGGTCATAGGATATTAACTCCTTGTATAAACACAATCATGAACTGTTTGTGTTTAGATGAGAATTTCCTTTCATCATAACCCTTCGTATGTGAGATTACCATAACATAGTCATCTTATGTAAAGCATCCAAGAGAACATCATATCTTTCATTTTTGTATTCTTATCATGATCTCACATTTAGCATGTTCATAGACCTGCATACTCAAATAGCAATATATACATACTTCCACAACATATCATCATAAATTTATAGGCTAACATAAACATTGGAGAGTAATCACACTTAGATAACTTACCTTTCGCTTCCATTAACTTTATTCATACCATATTCATAACCATACTTAGTGAAACACTCAATAGCATAATCAACAAGAAATCATCAAATCATATACACGATCGATGCATTATGTAGGGTAAGGAAAAAAGGTCATTTAAGAACTCATTCTAGTCATATTTTCTAATGACTACAGTTACGTGTCATCAAGAAGGGGTATAACCCATTTGAAACCAATAAATTGATATTATACATGCTTCACACGAAAATACATCCTTAAAAGTCAAATTAATCATAGAAAACAATTGCTTTTCACCAAAAAACATAAATATGGAATTATGAAGAAAACTCGTTTTGTAGAGTAAAAACACTAGTATTTGAAGTTCTTGAAAACATATCTTGAAAGGACCTCTTGGAGAAAGGAATCCCAAGAGTGAAAAACCCATACTTATAGATGAATAATACGCGAAAATTAGATAAAAAATTGAGGTCTTAATCTTCTTCCTTAAGCTCTTCTTGTTCTTCAATGGATTTTGAAGAAGAGAGTGTTCTTGAGAGAATGAGAGAAATTTAGTTTGATATGGTTTTGGACGTGTAAAAGTGGTGTAAAACTGAACTAATATCATTATATAGTAGTCCTATGAATTACCCAAATGACCCTCCACTTAAATATTTCTTTTTAATAAGTTAAATTACAAAACATATGACTTTAACAATTCTGGAAAGTAGCTTTATGTCGCGGGGCTAAATCCCATCATTTTTTTTAAATTTTGTAGTTGAGGCAGTGAGGTGCGTATCAGACTTGCGTTGCGATGCTTCCTCTCAAATATTGTGGCAGAACACCTCGTGTTCAGCACGCGTCGCGCACCACACATCCACATCTTTCGTGCTATTAGGCTGCCAGGCAGCCTACCCACACATTTTTGGGTCCTTCCCAACGACCCTTTGGGTGATTCTTGGGATGTTGTTACCGGATGTTTGGAACCTTTATACTACATACAACCTAAACAAGGTCACTTTACAAGTTTTGACTTCATTTGACACCTCAAAACATTCACCAACCATAGGGACGTCAACTAGTTAAAAAATAGCTAATTTTTGGACGTCAGGGTATTTCTTAGTCATTTTGGATCAAACTTTTTCCAAATGAGTTTATTATATTAATATAGGTCTAGAAACATGATTTTAAACATTGTTTGATGGATTAAGCTCTAGTCTAAGTAATGAAATTTCTGGAGTGTTACATCATCCCCCCCCCCCCGGAACATTCATCCCAGAATGACACTAAAATATTTTTAAGGTAGAAATAAACTCAATACTATCAGAAAAACCAATCAACAACATAAAAATCATAAAGAGTCACAACTGATAGGAGTATATCACAACTCCTTACAACACATATCATAATTGTAAGACCCCAAAATGAGATAAGGTGTGCAAAGCATAACCTGTTTGTAATAAGGTTATCAGGTACTAAAGTGACTTATAATATGGTTTATATGCAGTGTGTAAAGTTTAAAGTGATTTGGAAGTCGAACGTCAAGGGACAACTAAAACGTTCGACGACTAGTCACCTATGTGCCTCATGTGTCCATGCGTACTTATAGACTGTATGTCATGAGATTATTAAGTAATAAAATGAGATATAATGAGTTTTAAATATGGTATATGGAGTCTCTAGAAGTTTGGATGTCAAACAACAAAGAACGTCCAAGGCATTTGAAAGATAGCCCTTAAGACGCTTAACGTGTGTCTTGATGGAGCCTAACTTGTTTGGACGAGTTGCAGGTGTTTTATTTGGGTTAAACTTATGTGGAAATTCTAAAATTTATTAAGGTTTTTATGTACGTTGGAAATGTCTACGACTTCTAAAGGGCCCCACAAGAAGGACCCAAGGCTGGTCGAGACACTGCCTTGGCAGTGTCAATTGACGGACCAAACGATCGCGTGTTGGTCGACCAACGGCCCGTAGGTGAGGTCTCGTCTATTGGTACTTATAAAGGGAATATATCAACCCAAATTTTGGGTAAGGACCAGTCAATGGAAGCCCAAGTACGGCTAGTAGACTGACCTACGGCTAAACGATTGCTTAGTCGATGGTGTCCTGTAAACTAGTGTCTGATTCTGTTTCATTTAAGGGGTGAATGGGAAATTTACCCCATGTAATAAAATTATTCTAATAAGTTTATTTAGCTACTTTTGGGTGTATATAAGTCATATAACACGTGAAGAACCCAATACAAATCCTCTCCCACGAATTGAACCTTTTCCCTCCAAAAATATTGTCCCTGGAAGCCACCATTGTTGGTGAAGCTAAAGAAAAGCTTTGAGCTGGAATTTCCATGTATTAATCATAAAAATTTAGAGGTTTTCAACTTGAAAATGGTATGGTGATCCTTCATCTCTAGTTATCCTTTCATCTAGAGAGTTAATCTCCATGCTTTCAAAAGAGTTTGCATGATCAAAGTTCTCCTTCTTCAAGCTAGCCATGGGTTATTTATTAAATTGATTTCAAAAGAATCATATGAATGTATTGATTATTATCTACTGATTTGGAGGTAATTTTCAATCCTATTGCATGATGAACCCATGCTCTTTCACAAACTCGATTTTCGCGTATTTGTGACTTTATGATCTTGATTGTATGCATATAAATTTGAGATTCAATTTTGTTAATATTATTGTATCTACTTTTTAGTATGTATATGACTTATAACCCATGCAAGTGAAATTGGTTGATGGTTTACGTCGTTCCACCTTCTAGTATGTTAATGTAAAGTACTAGTTTTAACATAACCTTGTAGTAGCTTATGATTTACTTTATGTATGATTATGGAACCTTAATATAGTTCCCTATAATTTATCTATTTATAAAAGAGTAGTAATGGTCAATGATGACAAAAGTCTAAAGGATTGGTAAGGATTTCTCTCATCTTCTACTTCTCTATATCTTTATAGTAATGTTGATGAAGCCTTGTATGGCATTGTGTGGTATGGTCCACTTATGGTGGTGGTTTTTACTTTATTGTAATTATATATGTGTTTACCATGGCTTTGATAGCAAATTTTTGAATATATGAACATATGCTTATGATGATACTATGAGAAGATTATTTCGACTTTTCTATTCTAGTTGTGATCTAGGATATATGTCTGTTGTATGAGCATGTGTATACACATGTTAGGATAAAATATAGGTGCTAAAATTGATGATTAAAATGGTTAATAATCCTTTATCTATGTACCCCTATGTGAATTGATGAATAGCACAAGTTAGGAGTCTTAAGTTAATTATGAATTTGACATGTCTCCTATGTTATTGTGTGTTGTGTGGTTTATGCTTGATAGAATATTATGGTCTAAGAGGGTGGCTGCCTCAATGTGTTGTTGATAGCCATTATTTGATCATGTTGACCAATTTACACAAAGACCACACATTATGCATGCTTACAATGTAATGAACGTTCATCGTGTCTAATGGAAGCTTGTTTTGATTTTCAGTAGTGTCTACTACAATACATGTAAAAGTATATGTATGTAAAGTATGTTATGTATTCCTTAATAGGATTAATTGATAGGTGTACTAGTATAGGCAAGGGTATGAGACTTTGCCTATGCATTGCACATGTGTACCTTGATAGGATAGTTCTAGTTTTGGTTTCCATATGTATGAATATGAATGTATGAACATGTGTGACTTAAGGTGTTATGCGAAAGGTTTGCTCAAATATATGTATACACACACATGTATGAAGATCTAGTCAAGAGAGGGGTCTTGAATGGTGTATTCACGTGTACCCTAAACTACATGATGCTTTACATATGCTATGTTCATGTGAACGGAATCTATACATGATTTAGGTTGATGTTCTTTCATCTATGACCTATGAGTTAAGCAAATGTGCGGATGACTCTTCTAAAACTATGTTTTATAAAGTGAAAATATAATGAAGGCATTTTCAATAAAGGGAACTTAGTTTAGCACCGAGTGAACTTGAATATGAGTGTGTGTTCCTTACCAATGTGGTAAGGTAGTCACCATAAATCTCATGAGGTGGATAATCACAATTCCTCAATGGGAACAAATAGGGTTTCCCTAAGTGAATAACTATAATGCCTAATCTTAGAATAAAGAGAGTTTTCACATGTACCTCCAAGTTCCATAACTATGTTTCCACCCGTGGATACTAGCCAGTATATCCACCTAGAAAGCTATGTCACATTTGGTTCTAATTTGTCCAGTAGACCACCTCCTATCGGTGTGGGGTTTTATGACACTAGAATCCATGTTTAGCATCGCATGGTATATGTTGCTTAAAGTTATAGTTTCCCTAAAGTAAATGGACAATGAAAGTAAATGACTAGGTCCCTAACTATAATGAATTAGGGGAGGTTACTTAGGATAGGTGGAAGTAATGAAACCATCAATACATTACACAAGTATCTCCTTAAGAAGTTCTAGGAAGGTCTTCTAATGAAAGTCACTATGTGTTCCATATGCATGACATTGTAGTATTTGTCTACATGTTATGAAGATGTGCATGATATGAGTCTTTATGCATGATGTTGATCTTGTTGACTGATATATACCGTGGTTTCACGGTAGTTCCAATTCTTTTTCTTTAAGTTTAGCATGTTTCTACGGCGTCATTGAAGTAGTTTAGATGTATTTTTGTCTGTGTTTGCGGAAAAAATGTCTAGAATGAAAATGCTGAAGATTGTGCTCAAATTTGAAGAAGTAATGACCTATAGAACCCTCGATTGTTCATCGACTCATCAACGATCCGAAGGTGGCAACAATCGTTTGAAGATTTATACTGCTAATGAAAGATCAGATAATTTTGACTAAGTGCATGTCTATGGAAGGGATGACGTACCATCCTGGAAAAACGTTGGTGTTAACAAAATGTTTCCCAGTACCTGATTTTTAAAAGATTCTATGTATGGAGCAAAGAAGGCCATCGATTGACTATAGGTCCATTGACGGACCGTCGTTTGGGTCAGTCGATGGTAACAGAATGATGGAGCAGATAGCAGTTGAAAAAGAGTTGAAGTATGGACCGATGGAGTCATCGATGATCCATCGTTCCCTCGATGGTCCATCCGTAAGGTCATTGACTTGAGACACGTTTTTGATAGAAGTTTTCCTTATTTAGGTTTGAATTTATTTTTAGGACTCTTTTATTATAAATAAGACTAAAAACCTCATTTTTGGGGTGAACTCTTTGTTAATTTTGAGATTTGTATTGTTGGTTGTTGAACATTGGGTTTTAGAAAGTACTTCACTTTTCCGGAATCGATTCTTACAATATTTTTATTAATTGAAGTGATTTTCTAGATTTTCTTCAAACTTATTAAAGTAAGTACATGAATTCATTTTTAATCAATATGAATTGTGTAATTTTTGACATGGGTAACTAAATTAACAACTAGGGTTGTGGGAACCATAGGTAACTTACAAAGTAGAACTAGTTAAAATAACAATTCTAGAATAGTGTCTTGCATGTATTCATAATTCTTTCGTTTAGAAGTCTTTTAAACGGTGGCCAATGTTAAAATTTTCCTTTTTTCTACTTGCCAGACAAAGGAGGTATATAATAAGAAAAGAATTATCAACGTAGGTTTAGGTTACACTATCTAATAGGCTAGTGTCAATTGGTGCGAAGTAATGACTAAGCCATATAACTATTATGATGCATAATATTAGGTAAAAGGTAACGTTGAATAAAGTACACCCACGTAGCTAGACCAAGGTGCGGTGTGAAATCCACTAGTTCCCGGACCAAGGAATTAGGATATATAACTTACCACTTTGCATGCAAGATACTAGGAAAGAGTTGTTATAGCTATGGCTACTGCGTTATGAACCTATGGGGAATGCTTACACCCTAGTGTCTCTCATCATTTGATAAACATCAAATATTTGAGCTAGATACTTCTTTACTTAGAGTTAATTAATTACTTTTGTTACACAAAGTCCCCCCTTTAATTGTTTGTTTCAGGAAAAGACTTGACTAAATAGAAGTAATCGTAGATTAAAGTTAAGTCTAAACAATTTTCCTTGTGGAATCGACCCCAACTTAATATTAGGGTTCTTTACTTGATACAACCATTTATAATTCTTCACAGAAGTATACTTTGAGCTTATCAAATTTTGGCACTGCTGCAAGGGAAAGTGCCTTTTTAGATTAACTTTAGGACATTACCAAAATTTTAGTCAACAATTTTCTGATTTAAGTTTTTCTTTTTTTATTTTTATATCTCGCAGGTCTAGCTTTAGTGTATGCCAAGTACACGGAGTTGAGGAGAACCAATACTTGCACTTGATCCAGAACTAAACTGCACACTTCGCAGAATGAATATTCAAAACAATCCTGCTTATATCGATGACAATATCAACCTTTAACTTCCCCCGGAGGTTGATGCTCATAATCGAGTGGAAGTGGTAACTAGTAGCTTGATGTAGATGCTCACCACTAGAGGTTTGTTTTCGAGGATACCATCTGAGTATCCACATGCTCACATTGATAAACTAAGGTCGGTGTGTAAAAGTTGTGTAGGGAGGCCACACTTCGACATGGATGTAATTGTATTAAGGGTGGTCTCTCTCTCACTGACGATGGAGACCGCAATTTGGTTTACTGGGTTGCC
The DNA here is from genome assembly GCA_027704765.1 of Solanum habrochaites. Lineage (NCBI taxonomy): Eukaryota > Viridiplantae > Streptophyta > Magnoliopsida > Solanales > Solanaceae > Solanum > Solanum habrochaites. The sequence continues at coordinate 13,760,325 of JAKWJA010002498.1, forward strand.
CTACAATTCAGTCTATTCTTGGGAGCAATTGAGGGATGTGTTCCTAGCAATGTATTACCCGGTTTCAAAAAAGCTAAACACAAATATAGGGTGAACAACTTTGTCGCATTACTAGGTGAGTCAGTAAGCAGTTCTTGGGATATGTTCACCTCATTCTTGAGAAATATCCCAAACCACCGCATTGATGATGAGTCACTAAAAGAGTACTTCTATCAGGGACAAGATGATAATAATAAAGTAGTGCTTCATACGACTACAGGTGGTTCTTATGGGGAGTGTAATTATGCTGAAATCGCTGAGAAGTTAAAGAAAATCTCCCGAAATAATAAAGCTTGGTGCACTTGGAAGCCGGACACTACGAGAAACACTTTTGCAGTGCAAGCTTCGCATAGCCAAGCAGTAGATGAGATTCGTGAAGAGATGGATCAAATGAGAACTGAGCTTGGGTTGGTGTTAAAACATGTCACTTGGGTGGATAGAAGGTAAATACGGTGAACTATCTGGCTAAACCACTACCATCGATTGATGTGTACTACTATGAAGATGATTCTTATGTAGTGAATGAGCAGACGGGGGGTGTCTGGCCGAACGCCCAAGGCTCCAATCAGAAAACTTGATGCCAAGGTCAAGGAAATCAAGGTCGGAACTATGGGAATTACAACTGAGAGGGTCACTATGTTCGAGATTGCAACTATAACCGCGACAACAACTTCAATTGGGGTAACTATGGTAACAGAAACGATCAGAGTGGGCCCTATGTTCCACCTTAAAATTGGAAGTTGCTTCTAGAGATAGTGGAGGTAGTATGTAACGAGTTGATGATATGTTGCAGAAGATGATGAGGAGGTTTGATGCTAGTGATGAGCACACCAAAGAGTTGAGAGGTGATTTAGATAATATTGGGCAAAAGGTTGATGCACATGCAATCTCAATCAAGCATCTTGAGTTGCAAATGGCCCAGTTGTTCTTCTACTTTGAACTCACCCCAACTAAGTACTCTTCCCAGTAATAGTGTCTAGAATATAAAAAAATGGACACCGTATGGCAGTCACTACTCGAGGGGGTAAGCAGACCATGGATCCACATATGCCATATATAATCGAAGATGAGAAGAGAGGAGATGATGAGGTAATCGAATTTAGTGGTGAGTTGGTTAATAAACCGGGGAAAGAAGCTGAGACACCCCAAAAAGTGACCCCCATTCCTAGACCACCATCTCCATTTTCACAAAGATTGCTGAAAATAATAAGGATGGTAAATACCGACGTTTTATTACAATGTTGAAACAACTTTCCATCATTGTCCCTTTGATAGAAGATCTTGAACAAATGCTCGGTTACTTAAATTTCATGAAATATATGGTCAATAAAGAGAGATCGGTTAGTTCTGAGGATAATTATCGGATGCCACAATGTAGTGCTATTGCTACAAGGTCTCTTTTACAAACAAAAGAAGATCCGGGTGCTTTCACTATTCCATGTATAATCAGGTTGTTACACTTTGCTAAAGCATTAGGTGATATTGGGGAAATCATAAATCTCATGGTTCTCTCTATTTATAATAGGTTGGGTTTAGGTCACCCAAAGCCCACTGCGATGCGGCTACTGATAGTCGATCAAACGGTAAAGACGCCTATTGGGATAATCCATGATGTACTAGTAAAAGTAGAGTCATTTATTTTTCCAGCCAATTTAATGATACTTGATTGTGAGGTGGACTTTGAGGTGCGTATTATTTTTGGGAGGCCATTCCTTGCTACCGGTCATGCCTTAGTTTATATTGAGAAAGGGCAGATGAATTTTCAATTGAACAATTAATAAACGACTTTCAACATTTGTTGGTCCATGAGTAAAAATGTATCTGCGATATCCTACAAGGTTGAGAGTTCGTCCGAGGTACACATAGAAGAGCGTCTTTGTGTTGAGGCACTAGTGGCAGTGATCATGAATTTTTTATGGTTACTGCATCGAAGAGTATGGGTCATTTGTTGTGTCCCTGATCAAGGTGATGTTCAATTCAAACAAAATAAGTTGGATTTAGATATGAAGCATCACTAGTCTCCACCTGCGAAACCATTTATTGAGGAGGCTCCAAAATTTGATCTTAAGGCTCTACCACCTTCTCTGAGGTATGTTTCTTTATGAAGGTGACACTTTGCCGGTAATTATTGCATCAGATATGAATATGCATTAAGTAGAGTGTTTGGTTGAAGTGTTAAAGAGGCTCAAGATAGCTATTGGGTGGACTATTGCAAATATAATTGGGATCTCTCCCGTTATTTGTTCACACAAAATAAAACTCATGCCGGATCATAAGACCAATATAGAGAACCAGAGACATTTAAATCCACCTATGAAAGAGGTAGTGAATAAGAAAAATTATTAAGTGGTTGGATGCGGAAGTCATATATTTGATCGCTGATAGTAGTTGGGTATGCTTTGTTCAGTGTGTGGCCAAGAAAGGGGGAATGACAATGGTCCCTAATGAGAAAAATCAGCTTGTTTCAATGAGGCCTGTGAACGGATGGAGAGTGTCTAATTACTGGAAATTGAATGCATGGACTGAGAAAGACTTCCATGGATCAAATGTTGTATAGGCTTGAAGAAAAGGAGAGGTATTGTTTTCTAGATGGTTATTCGGGATACAACCAAATCTCTATTGCACCAGAAGATCAACAGAAAACAACTTCTACTTGTCCTTATTGAAATTTCGCGTTCAAGAGATTACCCTTCGAGTTGTGAAATACATCGGCTCTTTTTCAGAGATGTATGATGTTCGTATTCTCTGATATGGGTGAGGATACCATTGAGGTATTTATGGATAATTTTTCTGTTATTGGTGACTCATTTGATCATTGTTTGAATCACTTATCCAAAGTTCTCAAAAGAGGTGAAGATTGCAACCTTGTGCTAAATTGGGAAAAATGTCACTTTATGGTGAAAGAGGGTATTATATTGGGCCATTGCATCTCGGAGAAGGGTATAGAGGTTGAGCTAAAGTCGAAGTGATAGAAAGACTTCCTCCACCCATCTTTTTAAAAGGTGTGAGGAGTTTCCTTGGGAATATGGGTTTATACAGGAGGTTCATCAAGGATTTTTAAAAAATTGCACATCCTTTGTGCAATTTACTTTACAAAGAGTGTAAATTTTATTTTGATGAACCCTATCTTAAGGCATTTGGTGAGTTGAAGGAGAAATTGGTGTCTGCGCCCATTATAATTTCCCCGGATTGGAGAAAGCCATTTGAGGTGATATGTGATGCTAGTGGGGTTGAGCTTGGTGTAGTTTTTAGTCAAAGAAGAGATAAAATCCTTCACCCCATTTACTATGCCAATAAATCCCTTAATGAAGCCCAAAAGAACTACACTGTGACTAAATTAGATCTCCTTGCGGTGGTCTTTGCTTTTGAGAAATTTCACTACTATTTTCTTGGCACAAGAGTTATAGTGCATACAGATCATTCTGCCTTGAGATATTTGATGGAAAAGAACGATGCAAAACCGAGGTTGATTCGTTGGGTATTAGTGATGCAAGAATTTTAGTTTGAAGTGAAAGGTAGAAAAGGGACCGAAAATCAAGTTGCTGATCACTTGTCCCGACTAGAGGATGAAGATATGCAAGAATTGGGTGAAAAGATTGAAATTGATGATACTTTTCCTGAAGAGCATGTATTGACCGCTTCTAAAGACTTGATTCCATGGTTCATTAATTTTGCGAATTACTAAGCTAGTGATATCGTCCCATCGGACTTGTCCTCTCATCAAAGGAAAAAGTCCATGCATGATGTGAAAAATTTCTTTAAAGATAAGACATATTTATATAGGAGTTTTTATGATGGGATTATTCAGCTTGTGTGCCGGAAGTCGAGATGTTTAGTGTTTTGGAAGCATGACACACCTCGCCTGTGGGTGGGAATCATAGTGGTATTCGGAAAGCCCATAAAATCTTTCAATGTGTCTACTATTGTCCAACCATCCACCAAGATGCTCATGAGTTCGCCAAGGCATGTGATACGTGCCAATGAGATGGAGGTGTTTCTAGACGGCAAGAACTTCCTTTAAATCCCATTCTTGTAATTGAGTTGTTTGACGTGTGAGGTATTGAATTTATGGGCCGCTTTATGAGTTCTCATGGAATGAACTATATTCTTATGGTGGATGATTATGTGTTAAAATGGGTGGAAACCATAGCACTTGCAAATAATGAAGGGATGAGTGTCACCGCGTTCTTGAAAAAGAACATATTTTCGAGATTTGGCACCCCATTGGCCATTATTTGTAATGGGGGATCACACTTCTACAGCAAGTTGTTCAACGGGTTGTTGGAGAAATATGGGGTTCGCCACAATATGGCCATGCCATACCATCCTCAGACTAGTGGGCAAGTTGAGGTGTCAAATAGGGAAATCAAGCAGATTCTTTGAAAGTGAGTAGAACAGATTGGTCAAGGAGGACTGATAATGCTCTTGGGGCCTACCGGATAGCTTACAGGACGCCCACAGGTATTTCTCCATACCAACTAGTATATGCGAAGGCTTACCACTTGTAGGTTGAGTTAGAGCATAAGGCCAAGTGGGCAATGAAGAAACTGAAGATGGAATGTAATGAAGCAGCGGAACAAACGTTGAATGCATTAAATGAGCTTGATGAGTTTCGCTTGAAGGTATATGAAAGTTCAGCCCTCTACAAAGAAAAGATGAAGAAGTACCATGACCAAAAGATTGAGAAGAGAGATTTTGTGGTTGGGGATTTGGTTCTTTTGTTCAACTCTACGTTGCACTTGTTTTCGGGAAAAATCAAGTCCAAATGAACTGGTCAATTCTTGATCACCCAAGTTTTGTCTCATAGAGTAGTTTAGTTGGAGAATAAGGAAGGTGTAAGGTTCAAGGTGAACGGTCAACAAATCAAATTCTACCTTGGGAATGCTGAGAAGGAGAATGAAGTGATCGAGGCATACCATATCTATTAAATCTGAGTAATCAAGAGTCCTGCATCGTGTCGCGACGTTAAATAAGGAGCTGATTGGAAGGCAACCTTATATGTATCCTTTAGCCAACAATAGATTTTTTGTGATTTTATAAGCGTAGCTGCATTATTTTTGTTTTTCTTACTTAATGTCACGTATGACTTTTCTCTTATTTATTTGTTTAGAAGTGTTGGCTAGAGAGTAAACTAGGGACCGTGTCTAAAAAGTGTCTAGAAAATACAAAAAAGATTAGCTTATTAGGTGTTCAATGTGCACAGACCAAATTCCCAGAAATCTATAGAAAATTAGCATTGTGTACTAATTGACGGACCAATCGACAGCCCATCATCAAGTCGACGGACCGTGATCAAGTCGACGGACCAAAGGTAAGGTCCGTCTATCCGAGGTTTGCTTCACCTACCACCAGATTTTATATTTTTTATACATTGGGAATAATTGCATGATCTTTTGGTGGGGGTGGGGTAAATTGAAAAAGAGTGCTAGGGTGAAGTATGAATAGCCCAACTCGTGATCCTCTTTTGTTGTTTTCTTGCCTGTGTTCTTTTTCCCCAAATAGACTGGTTATTTTAATGTTGAACCGGCACATTGGTATCTCTTGTACATACTATAGTTATGAAATCTAAAGCATGATTATGCATGGTGAATGATGAGTCATTTACAGAAAAGAAGAAAGAAAGGAGAAAATCAAGGCAAATGAATATAAGAAAATTATCAATAGGGCGGTATAAATGACGAAAAGATAGGACGCTTAGACTTTATGTCAAGGAGGGAACGAGTCACTAAAATGCATCCAAATATACCCTACCTGACCCCGAACCTACGTGAAAAGCTAAGAAAGTCTTATCGTGATACTGAAAGTCTAATATGGTGAACTTAAAGCAGTGAATATAAGGGCAAGCCTATGGCGACAAAGTACCAATGAGATGATAAGTTGCTCTTAGACTGAGTGTTTAAAAAATAATCCTTATACTCAAACTGAAATAAATTTATGAAAAAAGAGGATATGGTTTTTAAAGAAAGGACACAAATTGCAATACTGGAAATTTGGCACCTTAATTACAAATAAAAGAGGAGAGATGTCGGTGCGTGGTGAGTCTGTGTCATGGTATGATCCACATGAGCGATCGTAATAGTGAATATCATGCTAAACATATTGAAAATAATCGGGATTGATAGTTAGATGATTGCGAAACTAAACTAAGGATACTTTTGTAAAATGGTTTTTGTGATGAGTCATAGTATGTTGCGTGAGGAAAAACAACAAATTTAAGTTGAGGGTGTTGATGTACTGTGGTTTCGCAGTACTTTAAATGCTTTTTCCTTAACTTTTGTGTGTCTCTAAGGCCTCTTTGAAGTAATTTTAATGTATTTTTCTGTGTGTTTGCATTAAACTGTCCTGAACGAAGACGCTAAATACTGTGCTCAAAATTGCAGAAATAATGATCTACGGAGCCATCGACGGTGCGTCGACTCATCAACGGTTTGTAGGTGGCAACCTTCCTTTGAAGACTTATGCTCCTAAGGAAAGATCAGGGAATTCTGACAAGGTGTGGGGCTACGGAAGGGATGATGGTCCGTCATCTTATCGACGGACTGTCCTGGCAAACTATTATTTTTAATAGATTGTAACACATTACCTTATTTTTAAAAGATTATAAGTATGGAGAAACAAAGGCCATCGACGGACCGTCATTTTCATCCTTCGATGGCAATAGAATGATGGAGAATATAGCAGCTGAAAAAAAGTTCAAGTATGGATCGACGGAGGCATCAACGGTCCATCGTTCCCTCGACGGCCCATCGGTGCGGTCGTCGACTCGAGATGCGTTTTCGATAGAAGTTTTCCTTATTTAGATTTCCCTTTTTTTAGGACTCTTTTATTATAAATAGTATTGAAAACTTCATTTTTGGTGTGAGACTCTTTGTTCATTTTGAGATTTGCGTTGTTGGTTTTTGAACTTTGGATTTTGGAAAATACTTCACTTTTCTAGAATTGATTATTAAAAACTATGGGAACCATGGGTAACTAACAAAGTAGAACTAGATAAAATAACAATTTTAGAATAATGTCTTCCATGTATTGATAATTATTTCGTTCAGAAGTCTTTTTAACGGTGTGCAATGTTAGAAATCGCCTTGTTGCTACTTTCTAGACCAAGGAGGTAGATAATAAGAAAGGAATTATCAACATAGATTTAGTATACACTATCTAATAGGCTAGTGTCGATTTGTGAGAAGTAATAACTAAGCCATACATAGATTATGATTCTTAATATGGGGTAAAAAGTAAGTTTTAGTAAAGTACACACACGTAGTTGGACAAAGCTGCGGAGTGAAAATCACTAGTTGTCGGACCAAGGAATTAGGGATTGATAAATTACGACTTTGCATGCAAGATACTAAGAAAGAGTTGTTATAATTGTGGTTACCGTGTTATGAACCTATGCAAAACACTTAAACCCTAGTTTCTCTCATCATTTGATAAACATTAAATATTTGATCTAGCTACTTGTTTACTTAGATTTAATTAATTACTTTTGTTACACAAAATCATCCCTTTAATTGTTTATTTCTGAAAAAGACTTGACTAAATAGAACTAATCGTAGATTAAAATGAACTTTAAACCATTTTCCTAGTGGGATCGACCCCAACCTAACAGTTGGGTTCTTTACTTGATACGTCCACTTATACTTTTTTAGGGATGTATAGTTTGAGTATATCATTAACTATATGATGAAGATCATTCTTGACATAAACCTCCTCTTACTATGTTGATGTATGACTTGGACGTAAAGGCTTGTGGTCTCATGATAGGTTTAGTAAGTGTGTGTGAGGTTATGGGGACTTACATGTACATTGCACTAGTAGACATATAGATTTTACTTAACTATGTCCTTATAGTTTTTACTTAACTATGTTAATGTTGTACTATACTTCTATGATGTTATGTGTTGTCTTGTGTAGATGATATGTATGTTTTCTTGTGATATTAAGGTGATACATTGCACCCGTATCACTAAAGGCTTACTTGGGAACTTAATGAACAAAAGGGAAGATGGTTCACTATTAAGAGAAAAAGGGCTTATTGTAATGTGCCTTAAGAATGCAATAAATTGTACATGTGATCTTATGTGACGTTTGTCCTTTTAATATGTTTATATGAAGTATGTGAATGATATAAATACTATTTTTAAAGGTTTTATAAAGATTTACTCAAAAAGGTATGAAGTATGATTTCAAGAAAATGTCCCTTTTCAATGCATGTTTTTACATGGTTGCCCTGCTTAGTGCATTCTTGTACTAATCCCATTCTCAACTACTTTTTACCCAAAGTGTAGGTTATGGATTCTTAAACGATGTCTATGATTGAGGAGCTTGATATGTGATTCCCAAGCTCAAGGGAAGGGGTCCTTAAGTTCCAAGGATTCCCTACTCATGTCTTCATGTAAAATGTTGAAAGATTGTCTAGTTATGTCTTACGTTTTAAGGGTCGTGTCCCTAATGTATTCTAATAATGTTGATTCTAAGATGACAAAGAGACTTAGAGTCTAAATATGTATTAGGACTTATATTTTATGGATAGATGAGGTTGTGTTTCAAGCATATGATGTGCTATGAAAAATTTTAAATTTTCCACTAAATTTACTTTGTCAATGCGATGAATGATAACTATGGGCTTGTACAAGACCTCCGAGAGGCCAAGTATGCCATGTTAATTCTAGGGGGTGCTCCGTGGATGTACCACATTAGAGCAGGTGGTTTTAAAAGTGGTTTAGGGTCCAAGAAGTCTCATATTGCCACATCTAGTAGAGTCTTGTATCATTGGTGATGAGTCGCGACACATCAAATGGTACGAGAGGCTATATGATGATAGATTTTACCTTTTTCATCATTCGCATATCGTGCCATAGAACACAACTCTATAAGATCTCTCTCTTATGTTTTCTTGTCCTATAGTATTTTAAATTTGATTGCTTGGATGAGGTTGTTCCCTATGCTTGAGGGAGAAAAGTTGAGTTTAAATGCTTATCTTGGTTTTATGGTTTGAATGAGTATATGTGAAGGTGAATTTTGGCATGTTTTGATGATGTGATGTAATTTATGGCTATACATGAAAACTTATGTGAAATAGCATGTTATGTTCAAAAATGTATGTCACAATATAGTTAAAACATGTTAGAAGATAATATGGTTAAAATAAATTCTCTTGGAATGATGTGTTCCTCTATGGTTTTGCATGATAGTAGTCTTAAGCTACGATTTGAACTTGACATGCTTAGTGACTACCTATGGAAGCATGCTACCCTAAGATTTTGTACTTAAAGGTGTTCCATGATTCCTTGTGTATACATATGGTCCATAATAAGTTTCTTAGTATGGATTAGAGTTCTTTGAATAAACATTGATCCTAGATGAGATGATAGCATGCTTGTCTTGGTAAAGTTTGTATCTCATGTTGTCATGCTTTTCCGATCAATTGTCTAAATGTTGTATTTTTGGAATTTGAAAACATGCTTACTATAATGATAGGCAGTTTACTGTGAAATTTTTGGGAAATCAACGAAACTGTTCTTTGATCAGATGTTGTCAACATGTTTATAGAATTGGTACATATGGACATTATAATGAATGTAAAATCAGACTTTCTATTTTGAATGAAGAATGAGATACTTACGACATGATGAGCCGTAGAATTGTTTCTAACTTCTTAATGCATTGAGAGTCCCTTTATGTTGTGGAATTGATGTTTCCCTAGAATTAGCGGTAGTACTCTTATCTTTGTAGGGAGATGATATGGGTTTGATTTACCTAGAAGTTACCTTACTTTAATGTTGAAAGAAAAGAAAGAGTCCTTAAGGCTTAGTATCCTCCATTGTTTCCCCTAATGATGTATGACCTTGGTACCCATTATATTGTATGAAAACCTTATGTGGTTAAATGGTATGACCTAACTTGATAATTGAGGATAAATTGCCTAGGTTATAAGGTTTAGAATACCTTGGTTGACTTAATATAAATTCCTTCTAAAGTTGTAACCACTTTTAAGTGATGAAAATGAAGGTTGTTTAGTTAAGATCCTCTTAAGGTTGGGTTAAGTTGCTCTTAAATTGGGTCTACCCTAAGTGGGGGATGGTGATGGAGTACTAACGTTGTAGATATTTTCTACAATTGACTTTCTATTCTTACTTGAACTTGAATCTAATGAATTCTTAATAAGCTTGTTCATGAATAGAGTCTTGCATAAAGTATGGGTTGCATCAACTTTATATGTTTAGTATGTATTGATTGGCATAACCTTGAAGACATTGTGGGGATTCCAAAGTTCATGAAAGAATTTTTTTGATAAAATACATTTTTTCTTATGTTGATTTACAACATGATGTCCTAGTTGTGCATTTGACTTCATGAGATAAGATAAGAAGAATGATAATAGTCGATTATGAGGTGAAATGTTTAGCCTTATGATGAAAAGTTGAGTCTCTTTCAAATAAATGTATTGGGTCTCTGGAAAATTATGTGACTTTTATTGTTTGGGAAGGATAATTGTAGGCTCATTCTTGAAATGTGAAAGCATGTTTAGATAAGTAGTCATGTTTGTGCCTATGATTTGTGTGATTCTTCTCAAAATATGTTTACTGTGAAGGTGAATTTTACGTTAGAAATTAATGTTTTTTGAAATTTCTTCCTATTTGCTGTGATGTACTTGGTGTGATCTACCATTTAAACTTCACTAGGAAGGAAACACGAGTATGCCTTGGTTCAAAATTCGAGAAATTCTCATAGTTAGAAGAAATTGACCTTATACCTTGTTTAGGTGTGAACTCATAATATATACATGTATGTGTGTTGAGTATAAGGACATTTTTCCATGTACACCACTAAACATGGTATGGTTGACTATGACCTTCATGGAACTCGGTCTAATTAATGAAGATCTTCGTTGATGCAATTAACTCAAGTCTATGTGTATAGAAGTATTAGTGCCTACTTGTTTTGAGTATTTTTGAAATATGCCTATGTGTGGACTTTCAAGATTATATCTTACTTATTTGAGGTGTAATGACCATGTTATTATTAGTAGAAGGATGTTCCTCCTATGAGCATGATAAGACCCTTTGTGTGTAATGCATTAAAGAGTGAGTGAGTAATGGTTTTGCTTTCTTGTGTGCATTAACTGCTAAAATGTATTGATGTTGTCATAAATTTTATGAAATTTTCTATAATTCAATTATTTCCTTGTTGAGGTTAAAGAGTCCTAAGTGTCATTCGAGGACGAATATTCCCAGGTGGGGGATATTGTAAGACCCAAAAATGAGATAGGGTGTCTAGAGACTAACATGTTTGTCATAAATTTATATGTTCCTAAAATTACTTTTAATATGATTTAGAGTCAGTGTGTAAAGTTTGAAGTGATTTGGAAGTCGAACGTCAAGGGACGACCAAAACGTTCAACGACTAGTCGCCTATGTGCCTCATGTGTCCATGCGTGTTTATAGACTGTATGTTATGAGCTTATTAAGTATTAAATTGATTTATAATTATGTTTATATATTGTATATCGATTCTCGAGAAGTTAAGAGATCAAATGACCAAGAACGTCCCAGACGTTTCTTCATGGGGCCTAGTATGTTTGGACGAGTTGTAGGTGTTTATTAGGGTGAAACTTATGTGGAAGGTCTAAAAATTATTAAGGTTTGTATGTAAGTTTTAAATATCTACAACTTGTTAAGGGTTGTATTTGCATTGGAAACGTCTGTGTATAACTTCTAAAAATCCCCGCAAAAGGCCACACAAAAAGGACTCAACGCTGATCGAGACACTGCCTTCGCAGTGTCAATCGACGGACCAAACGATGGCCAGTTGGTCAACAAACGTTCCGTAGGTGAGGTATCGTAGATTTGTACTTATCTTGGTAAGGTATCAAACCAATATTTGGCAAAGGACCAGTCGACGGAAGTCCAAGGACGGCCAGTAGACTGACCTACGGCCAGTCGATTGCTCCGTCGATGGTGGCCTATAAACTGGTGCCTGCATCTGTTTCATTTAAGGGGTAAATGGGAATTTCACCCCACATACTAACCTTATTCTAATAGGTTTATTTATCTACTTTTTGGTGGATATAAGTCATCTAACACGTGAAGAACCCATTCCATTCCTTTCCCATTAATTGAACCTTTTCCCTCTAAAATATTCTCCCTAGAAACCACCATTGTTGGTGAAGCTCAAGAAAATCTTGGAGATTGGATTTCCATGAATAAATAATCAATTTTAAGAGGGTTAAAACTAGATAAAGTTATGGTGATCCTTTATCTCGAATTATCCTTCCATCTAGAGAGTTAATCTCAATGCTTTCAAACAAGTTTGCATGATCAAAGTTCTCCTTCTTCAATCTATCCATTGGTTCTATATTAAATTGATTTAAAAAGAATCATATGAATGTATTGATCATTATATAATGGTTTGGACGTGATTTTCAATCTTATTGCATGATGAACCCATGCTCTTTCACAAACTTGATTTTCGCCTATGTATGGCTTTATGATCTTGATCTTATGCATATCGATTTGTGATTCAATCATGTTAATATTATTATTTCTGCTTCCTAGTATGTATTTTGATTGTGAATTGTTGATGAATTATCCAAGTGAATCTATGTATGAAGATTTGAACAAAACTAGCCTATGTTCTATGTGTTCACTGTAGGTTTTGATTCTTGGTAATTGTTATCATATTTTAATTAGGTAAAGATCATTATATCTACTGTCATAAGTTGATATTCTGAATAAATTTTGAGTATGAACCCTTACTGATCAAATCAAAGCAATCTTGGTAAGATTGACTTTAGCTTATAGATTGAAGATTCTAGCATGCTTATTATGGGATTTAATTATGTTAAAATTATGGTTAGATACTTCCTATGATGTAATATGATTATGAATTATATGTAATGGATATAATGTGTATTAGTGCATGATTTTTTTAATAGGATTAAAATATGTAAATCTATCCTGCATGAATTCCAAATATGAAGCATGTTAGAATGAGCTAGAGTTTATTGGCAAATATAGTAGGATCTCGTCTAAGCTATGATTTCTTGAAGATACTGCCCTAGATTGGTGATATTGACTAAATATGACTTATACTCAATGCAAGTGAAATTGGTTGATGGTCTATTATTCTAACTTCTAGTATGTCAATGTATTTTACTAGTTGTAACATGACCTTGTACTGGCTTATGCTTAACTTCATGTATGATTATGGTACCTTAAGATACTTACCTATACATGATATATTGATAAAAGAGTAGTAATGGTCAATGATGACCAAAGTCTAAAGAATTGGTAAGGATTCCTTTACTATTCTATGAATGCTTAATACTTATATATTGTGAAAGTATGTAATGTTGTTGTGTGTTATGGTTTGATGTGGTTGCTATGTATGTGTGAATTGTTAATTGTGTGTTTGCATATGGTGGCTGTGTTTACTTTATTGTCATTATATATGTGTTGAATGGCCTTGAAGGCAATTTGATGAATATATGAAAATGTTCTTATGATGATACTATGAGAAGATTATGCATACTTTCCTATTCTAGTTGTGATCTAGGGTGCACGACTATTGTATGAGCATGTGTATATCCATGTTAGGGTAAATTATAGGTTCTTCCATTGATGAGTAAAATGTTTAATAATCCCTTACCTATGTACCCCTATGTGAACTCATGAATAGCACAAGTTAGGAGTCTTTAGTGTAATATGAAGTTGACTTGTTTACTATGTTATTTTGTGTTGTGTGGTTAATGCTTGATAGTTTATTATGGTCTAAGAGAGTGGATGCCTCAATGTGTTGTTGATAGCCATAGTGTGAGTCTGTTGACCAATGTACACACACACTCACACATTATGCATGCTTACAATGTAGTGAATGTTCATAGTGTCTAGTTAAAGGTTGTTCTCATCTACACTAGTGTCTACTTCTATGCATGTAAGGTATATGTATGTGAAGTATGTTATGTATTCCTTACTAGGACGACTTGATGGGTGTACTAGTATGGGGAAGGGTATGGTACTTTGCCTATGCATTGCACATGTGTGTACCTTTATAGGATAGTTCTAGTTTTGGCTTACATATTTATGAAAATATGAATGTATGAACATATTTGACTTAAGGTGTTATGTGAAAGGTTTGCTTACATATATGTATGCACACACACATGTATGAAGATCTAGTCAAGAGAGGGGTCTTGAATGGTGTATTCATGTATACCCTAAATTAGGTGATGCTTTACATATGCTATGTTCATGTGAAGGGTTTCTTTACACGATTTAGGTTGATACACTTTCATCTATGACCTATGATTTAAGCATATGAGGGGATGACTCTCCTAAACATATGTTTTATAAAGTAAAAATATAATAAATGCTTTTTCAATAAAGGGGGAACTTAGCTTAGCACCGAGTGAACTTGAATATGAGTCTGTGTCCCTTCCCAATAAGGGAAGGTAGGTCACCATAAATCTAATGAGGTTGATAACCACAATGCCTCAATGGGCATAAATAGGGTTTCCCTAAGTGAATACCTATAATGCCTAATCTTTGCATTAAGAGGGTTTTCACATATAACTTTAAGTTCCATAACTATGTTTCCACCATAGGAGACTAGCTAGTAGATCCACCTAGAAAGCCATGTAACATTTGGTTCTACTTTGGCCGATAAACCAACTCCTTTCGATGTGGGGTTTTATGACACCGAATTCCATGTTTAGCATCACATGGTCTATGTCGGTTAAGGATATAGTTTCCCTAATGTATAATGTACAATGGAAGTAAATGACTAGGACCCTAACTAGAATGACTTAAGGGAGGTTACTTAGGATAGGTGGAAGTAATGAACCCATCTAGACATTGCACAAGTAGATCCATAGGAAGTTATAGGAAGGCTTTCTAATGCATGTCACTTTTATGTGTTCTTTATGCATGACATTGTAGTGTTTGTCTAATTTTTATGAAGACGTGCATGATATGAGTCTTTATGCACTATGTTGATCTTGTTGACTGTATGATGAAGTTCTTTCTTGACATAAATGAAGTGGTCTCCTCTTACTATGTTGATATATGACATGGATGTAAAGGCTTGTGGTCTAATGATAGGTTTATTAAGTATCTGTTAGGTTATGGGGCCTTACATGTCCATTGCACTAGTAGACTTAGATTGGGTGCATGAGTTAGGTCTTATAAGGTTCTATGTGAAGTGAAATAAGTATATGTGCATAATGACTAGGAATTCACCACAATGTCCTTATAGTTTTAACTTAACTATGTCTATGTTGTACTATACTTCTATTATGGTATGTGTTGTCTTGATTAGATGATATGTATGTTTTCTTGTGGTCTTTAGGTAATGCATAGCACCAAGCATCACAAAAGGGTTACTTGGTAAGTTAATGAACAAAAGAGAAGATGGTTCACTGTTAATAGAAAAAGGGCTTACTGTAATGTGCATTAAGACTGCAATAAATTTTATATGTGATCCTATGTGATTTTTGGCCATTGAATATGTTTATATTAAGTATGTGAATGATATATATACTATATTTTAAAGGTTATATAATGATTTAGTCATAAAGGCATGAAGTATTATATAAAGAAAATCTCCCTTTTCAATGCATGTTTTGGCATGGTTGCCATAGTTAGTGTATTCTTGTACTAATCTCATTCTCCTCTACTTTTTACACAAAGTGTAGGTTATGGATTCTTAAAGGAAAGGGTTCCTTATGTTCGAAGGATTTTCTACTCATTTCTTAATGTAAAATGTTTAAAGATTGTATAGTTATGTCTTACGTTTGAAGGGTTGTGTCCCTAATGTGTTCTAATGGTTTTAAGTCTAAGATGAGAATGAGACTTCGAGTCTAAATATTTATTTTGACATATATTTTATGGATAGATGAGGTTGAATTTCTAAAATATGATGTTCTATGAAAAGTTTTAAATTCATCGCTAAATTTACTATGTCAATGCGATGAATGATAACTATGGGCTTGTCCAAGACCTCCGAGAGGTCAAGTACACCATGTCACTTCTAGGGGGTGCTCCCCTGATGTGAAAATTATATTACACAGCACTAAATTCATGATACATAAAATATAAGAGATCCATATTCATAACACAATGAGGAATTTCCTTCTCAACCTTATCATAAGCTCAAAATGAATCAAAGAGTCATCATGCTATCAATCTTCTCAAGATGGAAACAAAACAACAAAATATCAACAAAACATTGGCATACATGTTTCACATAAGTGCAAGAATAGAGTATGAAGACATTTTTTTAAAACTCTAGTTGCTACTATCTTTTACCAAACCTGCACCTATATAGAAAACATGTCAATTTCATGATCATGCAATACTTTCTCAATTAAGATGAATGTCTAACCTTAAGGAGTAAAGAGATGAGGGTAGCGGGACATCATGTTGGCTTCAGCCTCCCATGTTTCACCCTCAACAAGATGGTCCCTCCATAGAACTTTTACAGAGGTAATCTCCTTGTTTCTCTACTTCTTGACTTAGTGATCTAGGATCTCAACCGGAACCAGAGAGATTCTCATCAACCCCTAAACCATAAATAGGTAATATAGACACTAGGTCACCTATGTATTTCTTGATCATAGACACATGAAACATCGAATGAACTGAAGCTATATCACTATATAGTTTCAACTCATAGGCCAAGTTTCCAATTCGTTGCATAACCTCATAAGGTCTAACATACTGAGAACTTAACTTCCGCTTCTTACCAAACCTCATCAACCCTTTTGTAGGTGAAATCTTCAATTAGGCATGATCACCTATTTCAAACTCAATATATCTTCTTCTATTATCAGTATAAGACTTTTTTCAACTATAGGTTGCCTTCAATCTATCTCTTATGATTCGAACCTTCTCTATAGGTTCATAGATAATCTATGGAACCAAGGATTGAAGACTCACCAATCTCAAACCATCCAACTGGAGATCTAAACCTTTTACCATATAGCATCAAAAGGTTCTATGGAAATGCTCGAATCATAGCTATTATTGTACGAAAACTTGATCAAAGGCAAGTGATCATCCCAACTTCCCTTGAAATAAATTACACAGTCTCTTAACATTTCCTCAAGGGTCTGAATGGTACGTTCCGCTTGACCATCTCTCTGAGGATGAGAAGTGGTACTAAGTTTCACTGGAGTATCTAAACCCTTTTGAAAAGCCTTCCAAAAAAGAGAAGTGAATTAGGCACCTCTATACGAGATGATGGACAAAGCAATCCCATGAAGACTCACAATCTCATTAATGTAGATCCTTGCATAATATTCAGCTGTGTAAGTGGAATTAACAGGAATAAAATCGGCAGATTTGGTCAACCTATCCACCATAACTTATATAGATTCATTTTGCTTTCCGGTTCGAGGCAACCCAACAACAATTTCCATATTGATAGATTCCCACTTCCACGTAAGAACATCAATTATTTGGGTTAACACAACCGGTTTGAGATGCTAAGCTTTAACTTGCTGGCAGTTTGGAAACTTAGCAACAAACTCTGTGATGTCCCTCTTTAAACTATCCCACCAATAGACCTCGCTAAGGTCATGATACATTTTGGTGGACCCGGATGTATAGAACAGAGAGAACCTTCATATAACAACCCTAAAAATGGATATACTAAGTAATGTTTGATGTGTCTAGAATGCCTACGATTAGAACAGGTTCACACAGATTGATACGTGTAGAACAAGACCTCTGAACCCTTGCAAAATCCAATCCAACTAACTTGGGGAGTTAATTAAGCTAGGAAAGGTTTGGTCCAGCCATGTAGGGCTCCCTAATATGAAGATTTACTCGGATGAGTCTTTACCAGACTTAAAAAGGGTAAATCTTAAGTTTGGAGGGTACTATCGTAATTACCCTTGATATTTAATTAATTATTTAATTAAAAAGGTGGAGGGTAATTTTTGGTAGAAAGGGCCGAAATAGCCCATTGACCAAAATCTTGTTCAACCCGGGTTCGAACCTAGGTGGGAGCAATGATTTAACTTGATTATTTATATTGGTGAATCAATTTATATAATTAATATTTAATTGCTGATCTAAAAAAAAATCAGATTATTATTATTAATTAATTTAATGGGGCGGTTTTGGTCGGGTCAACCCGGAGGGACCCGTCTTCGCGATGGGGACATCACATAATCGAACCACGAAGGAAGCAACATTTTAGTTGGTTAAATTGAGGTTTTTAATATTATTTTATAAGGGCATTATGGTTTTTTCACTAAGATAACTAAATCAGATTTTCAAAGTTTGAAAGAGTCATAGTTGACTTAGTCTAAACTACTTCACCTAATCCTAAGACACTAACCTCTTTCACGTTTATATCTCTCTCCTTCACGTCTATCTCTATATGATTTCACACTTTCTTTCTGGCTTCCAAACATGAGAAAAAAATCAGAAAACAAAAGTTCTTTACACTTGAAGAACTTGCACGCAAAACACAAACGAGAAAGCAAAATGTAATACGCTAGTCGGGTAAGGTGCGAGTGTCGTGATTGGACATGAATTTGGAGAGTTTTTTCCAAAAACTTCAAGTGTTGAACAATATTGAAATATGGTATGATTTCTCTCCTGTACTCCTTTCTCCAAGAGAATTTCCTTTCCGCGAATTCAACGAATTTTGAAATTAGGGTTGTTCCCATTTTTGTCGAACACCTTGTCCCTAGTATCCTTCTGATTTCAATAGGAAATAGGTTAGAGATCATGTTGTTGGTACATTTTCTGGTAGTCTAATTATGAAGTGTGATTTTTGGATAATGTGTTCATGATTATGTGTTTGGAATTGTGAGCATGTTAATTTATGCAAACTGAAAGTATGTGAAAAGTTATGTTTGTACAAATGTTTGTTTAAATCATGATGTACAAAAGTGGTGTAATGTTGCTGGATTTAATTGTAATTCTTGGCTGAATATAAACATGAAAAGTATGCTTAAAGATGCTCAAAATGATTCGTGAAACGTCCTAATATGAAATGTATAAATGATGATAACAAGGAGCTGAAAATAGTTAATAAATTTCCAGCATTTGGTAGGTTGGGTTTGGCCAATCAAAGTGGTATAAAATGCAATGAAAAATGAATGTAAAATAAGTGAAATCACTAAGGTTTGAAGCAAAAAATCATTACATGAAAGCTACAAAAAAATCAACAAAAGATTAAGAAAAAATGGATTGGAGTAGACAAAATTTCCAGCTTGCTAGAAATTCTAGTCTCGGCCAACTTTTAAAAAATTGAACTTCGTTTAATTTTTTTTAATGTGAGGTCGTTGGAGATTGAACCCATGACATCACCAAATGAAAAATATATAAAAATTAAGTGAGAAAAATGAAACAAAAAATAGATGTAGTGAGTGGGGATTGAACCGACAACCTCTTGAAGGGATGAGAGAGTTAGGAGAAAAATAAAGGAGAAAATAAAATGTGGAGAGTGGGGATTGAACCCACAACCTCTTGAATGGATGAGAGAGTTAGAGAAAAATAAAGGAGAAAATACAATGTGGAGAGTGGTGATTCAACCCACAACCTCTTGAAGGGATGAGAGTGTTAGGGGAAAAATAAAGGACAAAATAAAATGTCGAGAGTGGGGATTGAATCCACAACCTCTTGAATGGATAAGAGAGTTAGGAGAAAAATAAAGGAGAAAATAAATGTGGAGAGTGAGGATTGAACCAACAACATTTTTGATAGGTGAGAAAGCTAGGAGATAAATTTAAAGAAAAAAATAATAAGCTTGTGGGGGATTGAACCCACAATCTCCTTGTCTTAAAACGAAAAAGGAGAGGAGAACAAGACAGAAATATTATGGGGTTGATGGGAATTGAACTAGGGTCTCCCATATCTGAAAAATGCAATTATCAAGTTTAAAATAAGATTAAGTTTTGTTCGATGGATTCTGGTTTCCGTTACCCAATTTTGTATTGACGCATAAGTCATACGTAAAAAAACATTTAGTGAATGTTGTCTCTAAAGATCGAAATCAATATCTTCGCATATCTACAATACGCATTAGTCTTGTACCACACAATCTTGGGTAAACATGTGTCACTTTGACAAACTATTAATGAATCCTCATGGCTTGTATATGTTGACTCATAAGTCTAGCATACGTTTAAAAGTAAGTGAGCCTAAGATGTATGTGATAAAATAATGTAACCCTAGAAGTGTTATGTAAGAGTGTGAAATACACTAAATATCCAAGTGCATTGGCATATGGATAAATGAATATTCACCTGAAGGGGTGAGTAATTATAAAAATCAAATGTGTTAAAGTTAATGAATGAGGTGACAATATCATAAGAGGGTAATGTGAAAGATGAGAGAAATCTCAAATGATCCTAAGTAAATGTTACGAAAACATACCCACCGATGAGAGCGTAAAGTTAATAAAGAGACTAGTCTCTATGAACATTCTAATGAAAGTATTGATGTTAATGTATAATTAATACTAATGATGAGATGAGAAATAATCTAATAATCTACGATGTCCTTATGCTAGAAGCCAGCTTCCATGATGTATGAGTGTAATGTAATGGAACTTTATACTGAACACCGATACGCTAGCTATGAGCGGTGATGCCTTCCTTAGGGAAAGGCGGAGGTTCATGTGACTCTAATGAGATGAGAGTGTCCGCCATGCCGGGTATGGGTCTCCTTATATCTCCTAGTATTCGAATCTATACTGCCAATGTAGGGATCTACCAGGGTTCAATACCTTATATACGCTAGCATGTTTTGGTTCACTTTGGCCGGTGATTACACCTCTTCGCGGTGTGGGAATTACACATTGGATTTCATAATGCTTATATGATCTATGTTGTTTAAGGTTCAAATTCCAAAATAAAGAATGAGGTCAGTCTCAACGAATGCACATAATGAAATGATGGATACAAAAGGTGTTAGGATAGGATAATCAAGAGGTGAGCTAAACTTAAGTAATAACACAAGGTTATTCTTGGTCATTGCACAGCAAACCCGATGAGAGTCTTAAACTAAATCTTTGGTATTATTGGTGGCTGCACTAGTATATGAAAGAATGAAAATGAAGTATATATGAATGAATGAAGCAGACTCTGTGTTTATTAAAGAAGTCTCCCTAGTTGAGGTCCCATATGTTGAGACTCATTTTAGGAAGTCCTAATGTCAAGTCCATGATTCCAAGGTCTCATAGCATATGAAAGAATGATGTGAACTACGTGATTTGATATGTGCAATATGTTATATGTTGGTTGCAAAATGATAAGTATGATGATCCATGTTACTCTTATGGCATGACTTTTCTAATCCAAATTTTGCAAGTGCACTGACTTGACTTTGCATAAATCATGTTTTTAGGAAAGAGATATTCTTACTCATACATGTCCTTGGTGTGTACGTGCATATACCCATACTTAGTACAAGTATATACTAATCCTATACAATATTTACTTCTAGGTGCAGGAACAGGTGGACGTTAGAGCTTACAGTACGACGTTGCAGCTATCTAGACGTGGAGTATTCATCCGGATTTTGTAGGTCCTCATGCTTTCGATGACACTTGCCCATTATATTCTATCTTAGATATAGGTTTGACTTAGTGGAGTATGTTCTACTAGAGTTTCTTTGTCATCTAATTTCAAACATTGTATTGGTGCCATTTTGGAAAGTATACACTTAATGCAGTATGGAACTATTTCTTTTATTTGATGATCTTAATATTAGAAGGTTGATTGTGAACGTTTATGAGTTTAAGTGGAATGTATTATATGAATGTTAAGTAACAAAAAATTTCAAATTTTCCGCTTAAATTAACCTAGATGAAGTAACGATGATGTATGTAGGCTTGTCTGCGACCTCTAAGATGTCAATGACGCCAGTCTTGTCTAGGGTCAAGACTTCGGTCGTGACACCTGAGCTTCTTCAAGAATTACATTTGTCAAATCCTCAACATGGGGTACACATAATATCCCTTGGTATCTAAGAACAACATCCCCTCTTGGGAGATTGACTTATTGAGCTTACCAAGTACCGATAACTTCATCTACATCAATAATGGATCAAGATGCTGCTTAGATTTCACCTCCACCACTAATGATGAGTCGGAGTTATGATGGACCATGAATCAACCATTTGGAGAATCTTCTAACCGCACACCTAACCGAGCCAACCTATAATCATCTTTCACACGTTCTTTCTTCTCTTCCTCCACATGAGACACACTACCCATAGTCATTCGACTCAAACCATCCGCAACCACATTGGCCTTGCCGGGGTGGTAAAGGACACTCATGTCAACAATTCTAACCGTTTTATCTGTCATAGGTTCAACTCGTTTTGTGTAAAAACATATTTAAGACTTTTATGGTCAGTAAGCACATTAACATGCACACCATACTAGTAATGCCTTCATATTTTCAAGGCAAAAACTACAGCGGCTAGCTCAAGATAATGAGTTGGGTAATTCTTCTCATGAACTTTGAGTTGCCTAAAATCATACGAAATCACCTTTCCATGTTTCATGAGTACACATCCCAAGCCCACTTGGGAAGCATCACAATACACTACAAAGCCTTCATTGCCATCCGGTAAGGTCAACGCCAGCGGAGGTAAGCTTACATTTCAACTATTGAAAACCTTTATATCAAGCTTCTGACAACTCAAACTTCACCTTCTTTTGGGTTAAATATGTCAAAGTAGAAGCAATGGACAAAAATCCATCAACAAAATTTTCTATAATAACAGGATAGACCAAAGAACTACCTACATTTGTGAGAGTCAAAGGTCTAGGCCAATTTCTGACCGCATCTGTCTTCTTTGGATCAACCTCTACACCATCAAAAGAGATAATATGGCCAAGAAAATCAACCAACCTTAACAAAAATTAACAGTTGATAAATTTTGCATAAAGTTGGTATTCTTTGAGGACTTGGAAGGCCAACCTTAAGTGACTCTCATGCTCATCTTCAATCTTGGAGTATATTAGAATATAATCAATGAACACAATCACAAACGAGTCGAGGTAATCTCAAAAAACTCTATTTATTAGGTACATGAATGCCTCCGGGGCATTCATTAACCCTAAAGACATAACTAGGAATTCATAGTGACCATATCTAGTTCGGAAATCTATCTTGGAACCATCTTCAACTCTAACCCTAAGTTGGTGATATCCCGAAGTTAAGTCAATATTGGAAAGGTAATTAGTACCTTGGAGTGGATCAAATAGATCATCAATCCTAGGGATAGGATACTTATTCTTTATAGTGACCTTATTGCGTTAGCGATAATCAATGCACATTCTATAGGATACATCCTTATTCTTAGCAAACAAGATCGGAGCACCCCAATGAGAAATACTAGATTGAATGAAACCCTTGTCATGTAAATATTTGTGTTGGATCTTCAAATCTTTCAATTCCATCGAAGCCATCCTATATTGAGGAATTGAAATGGAATTCATATCCAATAACATATCAATGCAAAAGTCAATTTACCGTTCGGGAGGAACTCCTGGAAGGTCAATAGGAAAAACCTCTAGGAATTCTCTCACTACATGGACTGACTCAATAGAAGGAAATTCACATTCTAGGTCCTTAAATCTCACCACATGATATAGACAACCCTTGTCTATCATCTTACAAGCCTTCAAACAAGAAATGATTTGACCCCTTGGCATAGAATTTCCACCTTTCAACTCTAGAATAGGTTCATTAGGAAATTGAAATTTCATTACCCTTGTTCTACGATCTATGAAAGCAAAACCAATATGAAGCCAATCCATACCCAATATGATGACAAAATCAAACATGTAAAGTTCTACAAAATCATCAAGAGTAACTCCTTTGGGAAGCATCATAGGACATTTTCTATAGACTCTTTTTGCAACTACAGAGTCACCCATCGGGGTACAAACTTAAAAGGGTTCAATCAAAACATCAGGAAGTACATCAAACTTCCTAGCTACCAAAGGTGTAACAAAAGAAATATTAGCACCTTGATCAAGTAATGCATATACATTAACAGAGAAAACTTCTAACATACCTGTCACAACGTCGGGAGAGCTTTCTTGTTCACCCCTAGTTTTGAGTGCACATAAACAGTTCCTTTTTAAAGCTTCAAAACTAGGATCTCTTGGTTGAGATTGACCATTCTTCTTTCTTTGTATTCTCACATTAGGATAATTTTCACCATATGGCCACCCTTGCCACAACCATAGCAACTATTAGTCCTAACAAGACATTCACCCACATGTTTCTTACCACACTTAGCACAAGTTGGTCTATCTTTTGGTGGATCAACATTTCTCCCCTTTTGAGGTTTAGGATTAGAACCTCTATTATTGTGATTCTTGGAGAAATTATAAGGAATATTATTTCAAAACCTCATGTTAAACTTAGTCTTTTCTTGAAAATCAAGCCTACTCTTAGAAAAACCACTTACAAACCACTTTGCCCTCTTATCTTCCCTATTCCTCTTCTTTAGACGACTTGCCTCAACCTGTTGAGCATGAACCATCAACATAGAAAGACCAATATTGTCATTAAGCATTGATGCACAACATTCTTCTATAATCTCTTCGTACACACCCATTACAAAATGGCTCATTTCATCCCTAGCATTGGAAACCAAAGACGAAGAAAATTTTGAAAGCTTAATAAATTTCAATGAGTATTCCTTAACACTAATGCCTCGTTGACTAAGGTTTATGAACTCCTCTACGTTAGCTTATCTTTTTTCCCTTGGAAATAATATTTCAAAAATTCCTTTTTAAAAATCTCCCAAGTCACGGGACCATCTTCTAAAGCCCCATAATCCTTCGACTGATTGTACCATGTTTGAGCCACGTCCTTAAGATGATATTCGGCAAACTCAGCCTTCTCAGTAGTACTCACCCCCATAGAAAGAAAGATCTTGTATATCTCATCAAGGAAATCTTAGGGGTCTTCATCAACTTTTGATCCAAAGTACATGGAAGGATTCATCCTCGTGAAGTCTCTAAAACGGCTAGCCATTGTACTAGCTTGTTGGTTCTCTCGAGGAACAACCTCCCTGTTAGCTTGAGACGTGATGTCTTGAGCTTGGGGGGTGATGGCTTGGGACATTTGAAGCAGGCTGCCCTCACCTCATCATCTGTCATAGTCGAAGGATTCAGCGGAACTTGATCATTTGCAGAAACTTACACTTGAGGAGCATTTTTATTACCTTGTGGATGAACTCCCACATTTACGATCTCTTCTCCTACTCTTCTCGCGGTTGTCCTTCTTATGTTCATCACCTATGACCACAAGAGAGGAATTATATGCTAAATGGAAAAATATTGTCAAAACTCTAAATGCACGACATTGGAGTATCAAGAAAAGAAATGTTTTCTAGCCATCATATAGACTCTTATCCACTATCGTGGTGCGCTTCACAACCATGAACAAGACACAAGGAAACGTGATTTAGTGAGAATTTATCCTAAGGATATTTAACCTCATGATCTGTTACCAAGCTTGTCACACCCGGATAGTACACCCTGGTTGAGACCGGCGGCGTCGTTTTCTCAGAGGAC
This sequence comes from Solanum habrochaites, assembly GCA_027704765.1. NCBI lineage: Eukaryota > Viridiplantae > Streptophyta > Magnoliopsida > Solanales > Solanaceae > Solanum > Solanum habrochaites. The sequence goes on from JAKWJA010002498.1 coordinate 13,785,924, forward strand.
TCATACAAACCTCTTACCATTCGTCATAACATGTAATCAATTAAAATTTACAGAAAATTAAAAACTTTTACATTCTACTTGAAATATACTTAGAATTCATACTTATCATTCATAAACCATACGATATTCCAAGAAATAGTCTCACATATATAAAACTATCTAAAGAGCACAAATCAGGACTTATCCAACACATAGTCAATATTCCATATAGGCCTTAATACAAAAGAATCCAAAGAAACATGATGGAAATGGTATATTCCTAATATCTACTAAAGTCTTCAAAAGCGGTAAAATAAATGATATTGTCCGAACATGAGGACCTACCAAGACTTGGAGGAAGAGTTCCAAGCTTCTTCAAATCAACCTCATTAACTTCAATGGCCGAAACCTACTGTTGTAGTAATATAAAGTAATGAGGTTAGTACGCCACATGTAGCTAGTATGGGTATATGCACATAACATATAAGAACATGCATGAAAAAGGATCATTTATCGTTTCATAAGGAAACATGCTAAGTCATGTGAACGTCTTCAATGCACATACCATAGAACATATGAAAATCAAGAATTCCATAAACATAAAGCATGATTATAATTAAAGACATATTATCATAGAGTCATGTGAACTTTTCATGTTCAATAGATCATATAACATAGAATACAAAGAAACTTACCAATGATCTTATCCCTAACCTACAAGTGCAATGGTCATGTGAAGCCCCATAACCCATAAACTAAGTAGATAAGATAGGATATCATCAGTAAAGATTTGCTTCATATAACTTGTAACATAATTAGCCATCCCTTTATAAATCAATATAACCCAATAACATATTCATCATAATGACCAACATCATATAAGAGTATCATCATGTATCATAAACATATCCTTTTCATGTTTTCATATTTCATAAGAACAATCTCCTAGGAGTTTCCTTAAAGTCAACTTGTGCAATGTCTAGGTAGAGTCCCATACCCCTACCTCTACTAACTAGACTTCTCAAGTCACCCAAGACAATGTTCATTACTTGTATTTCATTTTACATGAGGGAACATACTCCTTAACCGAAATTAACTATGTGAGCTAAACATGGAATCCAATGTCATAAAACCGCACCCCGAAAAAAGTGGTCTACTGGCCAAAGTAGAACCTAACATGACATAGATTTCAAGGTGGATCCACTAGCTAGTATCCTATGATGGCAATATAGTTAAAAAACTAGGAGATGTATTAGAGACCCACAGTTCCACATTACATGGTAGCCTCAGTCTCATGAGATTCATTTTGAACTTACCTTCCCGCTAAGGAAGGAAACATCTCTCATATCTAGTTCATCGATGCTTAGCTTAAGTTCCTTTCTTGAAATAACCTTTAAGTTGTCTTTTATCATAAACTTAGCATAGGCCATAGTAGATTAAATCCTTGTATAAACATGATCATGAGCTCGTTATGTTTAGATGAGAATTTTCTTTCATTATAACTCTTCTTATGTGGTATTAACATAACATAGTCATCTTGTGTAAAGCATACAAGAGAATATCATATCTTGCATTTTCGTATTCTTATCATGATCTCACATTTATCATGGTCATAGCCCAACATATTCACATAGAAACATCATACATACTTCCAAAACATAGCATCATAAATTTATAGGCTAACATAAACATTAAAGATTAATCACATTTAGAAGACTTACCTCTTACTTCCAATAACTTTATTAATCTTACAATATTAATAACAATACTTAGTGAAATACTCAATAGAATAATAAAGAACAACTCATCATATCATATACAAGATCACTGCATAATGTAGGGTAAGGAAAAAGGGTCATTTAAGAATTCATTCTCGTCTAATTTTCCAATCACTATTCTTACGCGTCATTAAGAAGGGGTATAACCCATTTGAAACCAATAAATTGATAATACACATGCTTCACACGAAAATACATCCTTACAAGTCAAGAACTCAACAATACAAGCATAATTAATCATAGAAAACAATTATTTTTTCATCAAAGATCATAAATCTAGAATTATGAAGAAATCCCTTTTTGTACAGTAAAAACCCTTCTATTTAAAGTTCTTGAAAACATATCATGAAAACACCTATCAGAGAAAGGAATCCCAAGAGTGAAAAACCCAACCTGATAGATGAAGAATCAACAAAAATTGGATGAAAAACTTGAGGTCTTCGTCTTCTTCCTTATGCTACTCTTGTTATTCAATGGAGTTTGAAGAAGAGATTGTTCTTGAAAGAATGAGAGAAATTTAGTTTGATCTGGTTTTGGACGTGTAAAATTGGTCTATAACTTACCTAATATCATTATATAGTCATCCTACGAATTACCCAAAATAACCTCTACTTAAAAGGTTCTTTTAATATGTTAAATTACCAAAAAAATACGACTTTAATGCTTCTGGGAAGTAGCTGCGCGTGTCGGGATAAATCCCTTCATTTTTATTAAATTTTAAGTTAAAGTAGTGAGGTGTGTTTCAGCCTCGCGTTGCCAGGCTGCCTCTCAAATCTTAATGTAACATTCTAGAAAATGTACTTGTCTAGTGCAGAGTCTAATAGGTTTTAATAATATGTATTAGGGTACATAGGCATCTAAATGCCCAATATGGAGTAATATTGGGCAGGCTAGAAAATATTGGCTTATGGGTGTTAGCCAATTTCTATGCATTAACAAGTAACTTTAAGATACACTTTGATGGTCAAATGTTCCAATCCAATATTGTTTAGAAATCTTACTTGCAATGAAGACCCTAAGCTAATATTTGTGATTTCTTAGTTTACACACATTAGGTACAAGGCAACCAAGTGTCAAGCCTACGTATCATACTACATGATCATTTAAAATGATCACATAGATTAAGTAGTGCCCAAGGACAGAGTGAGGATCCTTGGGACAAGAAGTAAACCTTCCAAGTGAAAATACAGAGTGCACAGTTAGAAAAAAGAACATTAACACATGTGCTACCGGCCTAGAGACCAAGAGACCAAGCTAAACCGATTCGGTTAGGGCGGTTAGGAGGCCGCCACACGTCGGGTCAAGACACGTAGGTCCGATCTTCCTAACAAATCCTAGGAGATAACAAACATCTCTAACTAGATAACTAACCTAGGACTAATTAAAATGAACTAACTCGTGTGGCCGAAATTTCAAGACCTAACCGGGTGACACTAGTCGAGTAGGTAACTAAGGAAACATCCTAGTACCTAACCTAGGATGGTCCAAAGGTATTGGTTATGGTCCTAGTGACCTAGGGGTGCTTAAGTAATTACCCTAGGTCACTTAGTTAATTAAAGTAGAAACTTAATTAATTAATTTAAATTCACGATCAAACCCGTAACGCTTGACAAATTTTCGGAATTGGGCTAAGTCAAATGCTCTCCTTTATTTAGTCAACTTAGGAGGTGCATTTTGGTAATTAGCTAATTGATTTATTTAATTGAGTTAATTAGCCTAAGTTGAATCAGTAAATATTCAGTTCCTATGACTTAGACTGACGTTTATCTAGTAGAAACCCACGACTTAAAAACAGTGAATAAACGTAAGAAAAATAGAAAAATACTCTTGATTCTCCTTAGGCGATTTCAAGGCAATTCTTCAAGATTTTCATGCAAAGTACAGGGTGATCTTCGTAGATTCAGTTCTATAGTAAGGTATGGGTTTTCTCTCTTGGTTTCCTTTCCCCAGAAGGATTTTCAAACGTATTGATTTCAAGAAAACCGAACCTAGGGTTGTTCCCAATTAAATTGTTGAATGTTCATTTCCCTAGTTCTCCGTATTCCGATTATTGTGGTATGTATAACATAAATCTCGAGCATGTTGTTTGTATGTGGTGCTCACTAATCATTATGTGTAGGTTCTTGTGATTTGATGATGTCGAATGAGACCTCTAGGTTAGATCCTTCTTATTAGAGTATCATTTTACATGAGATAAGAAATATTGTAATGCCTAATTTTGTTTGAGAAGTTAAAATTGTTAAAAGTCGTTTATGAAATTCACTTTACCGTTGAAAGGAATGAAGGCTTTGATTACTCTGTGTGTTTACATTAGATATGTTTGTAAGTGTTTGGAATGCAATGTTTCCAAGAAGAAATAAGATGAAAGCTAGTTAATGAATCTTCAATGCCAAATCAACTTTATAGCTTCCCCAAACTAAGCACTGAATTTTTATTATAAGCTAATCAAATTTTAAAAGTTGGATTGCTTTATATACATGAAGTTAATTTACTAGGTTGTTGATAATATCATGACAAGTGTTTAGTGAAACTTTTGCTTATGCCAATAAATTGGCCAGCAATATTATTTCAAAAATATGTAATAGAATTGTCCAATGACTAAGTCATACGAATCTTATATGGACTATGTAAATTATGATGTTTCTTGTAAGGCTAAATACATGTTAAAGATTGAATTGAAAAGATGTAACTCAATGAACTCATATCTTATGGTATGCCTATGATTGGGACAAGTCCCAACATACCCTATCTAAATGAACTTGTGAACATAGTAGCACATTGAATAAGTCCTTATAACTTTCATAAAGAATGGTACAAGACTATCAAATAACATTGAACAAGATAAGGTGAGTAATAAAATAACTAAAATCTTATGAGTTATAAAATTGATCTAGAATGAGATTTTAAAGGAAGTGATACAAGTCTCACTTGCACCTGAACAATTATGTTAAAGATACTCACATAAGAGGGTCTTACAAATCGTGAGACAAGTCTCATTCACACCATAACGATAATGTAAGATTTAAGTTCACATCCATCAAGTATATAAAGGGATGATAAGCCATCCATTGATCTAAGCATACCTTATACTAGAAGTAAGCTTCCATAGTGTATGAGTCAACTCTAAAAGTTGTAGAGTTTGATAAATTAAGCTAAGCACTGATAGACCAATAATGAGATTTTTCAAGCACATGTAAGCCTCATAAGATGAGACTATAACCAATGTGGATAAGGGTCTCAAAATTCTCATAGTCTTTGAATTATGTCGCCAGCATATGTTACTAGCTTGTGGATCTACCTAACAAAGATAGGAAGTATTCGTTTTCACTTTGGCCGGTGAACCACCTCTTCTCAGTGTGGGGAAGACAATGGATTTCATGTTAGATCACATGATCTATGTCTGTTAAATGCTAAAGATTTATTTAAGAAAGAAAGAACTAGGAAGATGAGGGGTGTTCGGATAGGATGACAAAACGGTGAGGTTAGACTAAGTAATGATGTAAGTCATTCTTAGTCATCTCACAGAATTATCCCGATGGAAGTCTTAAAAGTATAACCTAAGTCCATATAGCATGTTCAAAGTGAACATGAGATCAAAGAAGAAGAAATGTAACTTCAAAGTGAACTAAGGAATCAAAAACATAAGAATATCAAATCATAAATGTATGATAAGAATGAAGTTTTAACAGTTATTGGCTTATGCCAATAAAGGGAGCAAAACATAATGACTCATCAATTTAAGTATTAATATATGACCCAACATCTTTATATTATGCAAATGATCAAATAATGGGCATGACCAATAAATATCGTCTCATAAAGACTTCATGCCCAACTAAACAAAAATAGAAAGATTAACTTGTGAGTAGGGTAGTCAAATCATTTCCTTAGTATTTTGGATTACTTACTTGAGTCATTGTATTAATGGGACTACAATGAATCATTGCACTCATAAGTAAAACATAGGATCAATGGACATCATTGAACTACACAACAACAAAGAGAAAACACTGAAAAATAAAGAAAAGTCTAGGACAGGGAGCTCTCAGCCTAAGGGGAACAAAAATATTAAATTTTGCTTGATTTGTTCTAAATTTATGTTCATATAGAAAATGAGTTTTTTTTCTTTAAATTCATGAAAATATGTCTTATTCATAGCATGATTCATAAATAACGAATTAGGAAAGTGAAGTGACTTTACTTTTTTAAAATTACATGTCGCTAAAGGAAGAGTTTTCCTTGATCATGCATAGTTCTTATGTGTTTATGTGCATACACCAATACTTAGTACAAGTGTGTAATAGCCCATATACAATTACTAATTTGTAGGTGCAGGTCTTTGAAGAAGATTGAAGATCAGTTGAAGCTGTTTGGACAAGTACCTCTAGACTTGAGTAGGTCCTCTTGAGTTCGAAGATGCATACGCTATATTTTCTAGCCTTAGTATATTAGACATATCTAGTGGATGTTATCCCTAGCGTTTCCTTTCAAACATTTGTTCAAGATTTTATATTAAGGCCGGTTGGCAACTATAAATGATATTATGAATTCTTCGTTTCAATTGTTAAATATGTTAATAGATGGTTGTTTATATGGAGCTGTTAGTATATCAATCTTATGCAAGAATTATATCAAGTCTAAGTACACTTCATCAAATTGAAAAAGTTTTATAGTTTCTTCTAAATTTAACTGTATGATTGTGATGAAAGCTAATAAGAGGCTTGTTTGCAACCTCTAAGAGGTTAACGACGTCGCTCTCATCTAGGGTCTAGCACCCGCGTGTGACAAACATGGTACCAGAGCATGAGATAAAATTACCTAGGAAATAAGGCTCAAAACAACCACGTTGCATAGTTTCTAGCTTATGGTTGTGAAGTGTACCACAACCATAACTTAGAGACTTAGTGATGTTAAGAATATTCCTTTCTTCTACTCTTTATCATGCTGTGTAGAGTTTGGACATTTTGTCTCATTCTAGAATCTAACTTCCTTCTTGTGTGTGTGTGTAGAAAAATGAACACAAAAAGAAACACAAGCAGGAGAGTTGGAGAAGCAGCTGCTTGGGGAAACCAAGATCCTCCTCAAGTCACAGCAGTTTGAGTGCAAGTGTCTATCAACCCAGCTGCGTTAACGGATGGAGAAGTGAGAGCAGCACTGTTTTAGATGGACCAAGCCATCACTGCTCAGGCAGAGGCTATCACATCCAAGGCCACTAGAGAGCGTGCTCCAGGGAGAACACACATGCTAGCACCATGGCTAGAAGACTGAGAGATTTCCCCAGGATGAATCCTCCAATCTACTTCAGGTCCAGAACCAATGAGGATTCCCAGGAGTTTGCGGACGAGGTCCACAAGATTCTCTGTGCTATGGGTGTTAATGAAGAGGAGAAGGCTTAGTTGGCTGCATACCAGCTCAAGGATGTGGCTCAGGTATGGTACAAGATTTGGGTAGATGGACGAGCACTAGGAAAAGTCCCCATCACTTGGGACTGTCATAAACAGATTTTGGAATCTGAATGCAACCGGCGTCATTAACCTCTCAAAGGTCGCATATAAGCCTCTTCTTAGCTTCCATCACAATCATATAGTTAAATTTGAAGAAAAGGGAAAACTTTTAGAAAATAATGAAGTATGCATAGATACACTTCATATAATTACTATATAGAGTTATATTCAGATAAGCCCAAACTAAAAAACTATCTACAATCTATTAAGCAATTCAATAATGAAATTAATATGTCTTAATAGTTTGGCAAGAGACCTTAATACAAAGCTTTGAATAAAAGTCTGAAATGAAATGCTAGAGACAATATACACTAGATATGTCTAAAGTACTAAGATAGAATGATCGTTGTAGCATCCTCGAACTCAACAGGGCCTACAAAAGTCTGGATATCGCTGATCCAAACTGTTTCAATGAGTCTTCAATATGCTCTACAACCTGCGCCTATAAAATAGTAATAGAATCGGTTAGTAGACACTTTTATTAAGTATGGGTATATGAACATATACACATAAGGACTATGCATAATCAGGGAAAGGTCTTTCTATAACAAAATGCCATTTCTGGAAAGTGAAGTCACTAGACTTTCTTAATTCGCTATTTGTGAATTATGGTATGAATATTACATATTTTAATGCATTGAAACCATACAAATCATTTTCTATATGATCATAATACCTTAAAATCATGAACACAATTTTAGAAAAACTCAAATGAAAATTTTGAAATTTGCTCCAACAAACCTTAGAGCTCCTTCCCCAACACTTAGTTTATTTTTCTTTCTTTTTCTTTTTCTTGTTGTGTAGTTCAAAGATATCTGTAATCTTATGTTTTACTTACATGTGCAATGAGTCATTGTAGTCCCATATCTGCAATAAATCAAGTTAGTAAGGAAATGATTTACCTACCCTTACTACAAGTTACTCATTCCATTCTTGTTAGATTGGGCATGAAATCTTTATAAGCAAATCTTTATTGGCTAGTCCACTTATTTCAAAATATTCATATTATGGAGCTTGTGGGAGATTCATTTGCCATTATGTTTCACTCTCCTTTATTGGCATAATATAAGAAGTCATTATAAGCCAATTTTTTATTTGGCTATGCCCATTATTTGATCATTTGCTTAACGTGATGATATTGGAACATATATCTTGATTTGGCACAAGCCAATAACTTGTTAAAACTTCATTCTTACCAACCACATATGATTTTACATACTTAAGATCTTACTTTCTTAACTCACTTTGAAATTACATTTTTTTTTATTTCTTTAAAAAATCTTTAGCATTAAGATCATTCGAGCTAACATGAAATCCAGTGTCTTCCCCACACCTAGAAGGGGTGGTAAACTGGTCAAAGTGATCCTAAATCATGTGAGCTAACATGAAATCCAGTGTCTGCCCCACACCGAAAAGGGGTGGTTCACCGGCTAAAGTTAAACCAAGTTCAGTGTCTTCCCCACACCAAAAAGAGGTAGTTCACGACTAAAGTGAACCGAATACTTTATTTGAGAATTTAAACGACATAGATCATGTGATCTAAGCGTGAAATACAATGTCTGTCCCACACCGAAGGGTGGTTTCTTAATCCAAAGTGAAATCGCATCATATAGCTCTCTTTGGTGGAATCCACTTTCTAGTTCCCAAGCTGGCAACATAGTTCGAAGACTAGGAGACATACAGAGACGAATTTTCCACCTTTATGGTGGCCTCATCTCATGAGGCTTACATGTGATGGCAGAAGCTCATTTCTAGTCTATCGATGCTTTGGTCAACTTCTTTTTCTTTACATATTTTAGAGTTGACCCAAACATTATGGAAGCTTGCTTCTAGTTATGAGGTTTACTTAACTCATTGGATAACCAGTTATCCCTTTCTTTAATGGATTAAATGTTAATTTAACCTTACATTATCATCTTGGTGTTAATGAGACTTGTTTCATGATTATTAACACCCTCTTATGTGAGTATCGTTAACATAAATGTCTAGGAGTGAGTGAGACTTGTCTCACTTCTTTTAATACCTCATTCAAGTCACTTTCATAATTCTTGAACTTTTGATTATGTTATCACTTACCTTATATTTTTCAATGTCATTTAGTAACTTTATACCACACTTTATGAACATTATAAACTTTGTTCAATGTACTTACTTATTTTCATAGTTCATTTGGAAAGTGTATTTTGGGACTTGTCCCAATAATTGGCATACCCTTGGTTATGAATTCAAAGTTACATTTGTCATGCTTAATTTGGTTTGACATAGTCATTAGCCAATTTTTTATCATATCTTTTAAATAACATTGTAAGCCAATTCCATTCAAGTTTTTGGACAATGTATTGTTAGCCAATTTGTTGGCATAAGCCAAATTTTTACTTAAACAATTTTAATTATGTTATTACTAGCCATATCAATTAATCCCATGAATGTATTATAGTGATCTCTTAAATATAAGCAAGTCTACATTTAACAATAGCTAATATCATAATCAACTTTTAAAAAACTTCATATTCTTGAACACAATTACGCACTACATCATTCTTTATTTCATATAACTAATACCCTAATCGTATGAGTCAAGTATATAGGCCTCATTAGTCATTAACAAATTAAGAACCTACACATAAATATCAGTTAGCACTACATACCAACAACATGTTAGAGATTACATCTATATACTCATAGAATCAAAAACAAGGACAACTAGGGAGATGGACGTTCAACAATATCATTGAGAACAACCCTAGTTTCGACATTCATGAATTTAAACCGTTTGAAAGGCCTCTTGAAGAAAGAATTCCAGGAGATAAAACCCATACCTAATGTATAATTGAATCTGGAAGATCACCTTGTACGAAAACCTTGAAGAATACCTTGAAATCGCCTAAGAGAACTTTTCTGTTTTTCTACGTTTTGCTTCACTTTTTATCTCACGATTGTGTACTATTTTGAGTCGTGAGTTTTCTAGTGTTTGAACGTGAGTATAAGTCTTAGGAACTTATATAATTTAATTCATCTTAGGATAATTAAGTTAATTAAACAAATTAATTAGTTGATTACTAAAATGCCCCTCCTAAGTTGACTAGAAAGAATAGAGCATTTAACTTAGTCAAATTTTCAATTTTTCTATGTTTTTCGGCCAACATAATGATTTTTAATTAAATAATTGTTTTGCTAATTTAATTAATTAATGGACCTAGGGTAATTACCAAAGTAACCCTAAGTCCTTAGGAGCATAACTAACCCTTCTGGACATCCTAGGTTAGGTACTAGGTTGTCTGTTAGTTTGTTGCACGATTGGTGTCACCCGACTAGGTCTTAGGTTTCCTTGGGTCATACCCAATCAATCGAGATCCCAACATGGAAATGGGAGGCAATTAATATGGATTTTGTGGTTTGTCTGTGCAGGACCAGGAAACAGAAAGATTCCATTTGGGTCATTGTTGATAGGATGACTAAGTCTGCACCCTTCATTGCTTTGAAGTCTACTTACACGACCGAAGACTATGCCAAGTTTTATATTGCTGAGATAGTGAGATGGCATCGGATACCTTTATCTATCATTTCGTATAGAGGAGCCCAGTTCACTTCTCCTTTTTGAAGAGCTTTCCTAAAGAGCATGGGTACAAAGGTGAAGCTCAGTACTGCTCTTCATCCCTAGATGGATGGACAGGCAGAGCGTACCATTAAGACCCTTGAAGACATGTTGAGAGCATGTGTTATTGACTTCAAGGGGAATTGGGATGATCACTTGTCCCTGATTGAGTTCTCTTAAAATAATTGTTAGAGTCTAGAGGTTGTTAGGGAGTTGGGCCCCATATGGATGGACCTGTGTGCATGTCTGCCCCTAACTACCCTGACTGAATTAGGTTATGGTGGTTGCGTTGTCCCCCCCAGGACGGTTTCACATGTAATTGCACATGTGTTTCTTGTACTTTCATAACTAATTATTCTTGATGGTTCATTTGGAATGTTTACTTATTGTCCCAAGGATCCTCACTATGTCTTTGGACACTGCTTAATCTACATGACCATTTTAAATAATTATGTGCATTGGTACCTAGGCTTGACACTTCGACCTTATGTGTTGAGATGAGAATTAATATGTGTACTTTATAGCTTAGGGCTTTCATTGCAGATATATTTCTTAGACAAGCTTGGATTTTAATATATGCCCTTGTTTATATAGAGAAATTTGCTAACACTCTTAAGCCAATATTTTATAATTTGCCCAATATTACTCAACATTGGGTATTGGGATTCCTATGTACCCCCATACCTATTCTTAAAACCTAATAGGCTTTTCTCTCGACAAGTACATTTTTTGGAATGATACATTATCCCCCCCCCCCTTAGGAACATTCGTCCCTTAATGACACTACACATCATTTTAAGTCAAAGAGGGTAATTTCGAAAACACATTAACATACTTGAAACTTTACTCTTTGTGAATTTCTTATTCACACTTACTCTAGATGATGCATATTACTCAAGCTTATCCAAAGCTTCATATTTGAGATTTAGGAACTTACACATCATAACTCATGCAACACAAAAATCATGTCTACGCTGTACAAAAACAACAACATGAATGCAAGCATGAACTCATTTTTAGTCATATAGTGCAAGTGTAAGACACACGATTACAGACTTAAAACATCAAATCGACTAATGCGCTAATAACTAAGATTTTCTTAAACAAAACCATACTTACGAAGAGTATATCTAACCTCAAGAAATTAACAAGTGAGGGTAACGGGATCTCATATCGGCTTCGACCTCCCATGTTGCTCCCTCAACAAGATGGTTTCTCCATAATACCTTCACGGCGGCAACGTCCTTGTTCATCAGCTGCTTTACTTACCAATCTAAGATTTCAACTTGAACCTTTTCATAAGAAAGATTCTCATCAACTCATAACCCCTCAACAGGGAGGATGGATGCTGGATCGCCCAAACACTTCTTAAGAATTGAAATGTTAAACAATGGATGCACAAGAGCCTAGTCTTGTGGTAACTTCAGTTCATAGGCCACATTTCCTACTCGTTGTAATATCTAATACGGACATATATACCTTGGACTCAACTTCCCTTTCTTACCAAACCTCATCACCCCTTTCATTGGTGATATCTTCAGGTAGACTTTATCACCCATCTCAAATTCAAGATCTCTCTTCCTGTTATTTGCTTAGGATTTTTGACGACTATAAGTAGTAGAAAATCTATCTCTAATAATCCTAACCTTTTCCACAGCCTCATTTATTATCTCAGATCCAAGAATGGAAGACTATTCTACCTCAAACCACCAAACTGGAGACCTACATATCCTACCATATAGTTCTTCAAAAGGTGACATCCCAATACTGGAATGGTAGCTATTATTATAAGAGAACTCAATAAGGTACAAGTGATCAACCCGAATTCCCCTTAAAGTCAATAACACATGCTCTCAGCATGTCTTCAACGGTCTTAATTGTACGCTCTGCCTCTCCATCCGTCTGGGGATGAAAAGCAGTACTAAGCTTCACCTTTTTACCCATGCTCTTTAAGAAAGATCTTCAAAAATGAGAAGTAAACTGGGATCCTCTATATGAAATAATAGATAAAGGGATCACATGCCATCTCACTATCTCATCAATATAAAACTTGGCATAATCTTTGTCCCTTTAAGTAGACTTCACAATTATGAAGGGTGCAGACTTAGTGATCTTGTCAACAACAACCCAAATGGAATCTTGCAGTTTCCTCTTCATGGGTAGAATAACTCCAAAATCCATATTAATAGCCTCCCATTTTCATGTTGGGATATCAATTGACTGGGTAAGACCAAGGCTTAAGGTGTATGGTGTTAACCTGTTGGCAACTGGGACACTCCTCCACAAACTTAGAGATATCTCTCTTCATACCTTCCCACAAATAGATCTCCTTGAGATCATGATACATCTTGGCAGAACCTGGATGGATAGAATAGATGGATCCAAGAGTCTCAACAATAATATTAGGCCTCAAATCATCAATATTGGGCATATAATCTACTCTGGTATCTAAACACACCATCCTCCCCTAGGGAGAATGACTCATTCAGCTTACTCAACACCGAGTTGTTCAAATCCATGAGTACTGGGCCGAGATGCTTCTTAGCTTTGACATCTACAACAAATGAAGATTCAAAACTGGAACGAACAAAAACACCCCCATTTGGTATATCCACCAGTCGTACACCTAGTCTAACAAATTGGTGTACTTCTTTAACCAGATCCTTCTTCTTATCATCAATATGAGACACACTGACAATTCTCAACCGGCTCAAAACATCAACCACTACATTGGCCTTACCTAGGTGATAGTGAACACTCAAGTCATAATCCTTGAGCAGCTCCAGCCATCTTCTCTGACGAAGATTTAGTTCTTTCTATGTAAAACATACTGAAGACTTTTATGGTCAGTAAATACATCAACATGTACACCATACAAGTAATGTCTCAAAAGTTTTAACACAAAGACCACAACAACTAACTCAATATCATGGGAAGGGTAATTCTTCTCGTGGACTTTCTACTGCCTGGATGCATATGTAATCACCTTGCCACCCTGCATAAGAACAAATCCCAAACCTACTCAAGAAGCATCATAATATACCACATACCCTTCCCCACTCCTCGACAATGTAAGCATTGTGGCTTAAGTGAGTTTGTCTATGATATCTTGGAATCTCTTCTCACACTTTTCAGACCAGTCAAACTTCACCTTCTTCTTTGTTAAGCCTGTTAATGGAGAAGCAATAGTAGAAAAACCCTCCACAAACCTGCGATAATAATTAGTCAAATTAAAGAAACTCCGAATATCTGTGGGAGTGAGGGGTCTTGGAAAATTCTTCATTGATTCAACCTTTTTTAGATCGACCTCAACACCTTGGTCGGTCACAACATGACCAAGAAAGATTACTGATTTGAGCCAAAACTCATATTTACTAAACTTTCCATAAAATTGATGTTCCATGAGTACTTGTAATGTCATTCTCAAATGTTGTTCATGGTCTTCTCTGGACTTAGAGTATATGAGAATGTCATTTATGTATACTATGACAAAAAAATCAAGGTATTCATTGAAGACCCTATTCATAAGGTCCATAAACGTTGCTGGTGTGTTTGTAAGATCAAATGACATGACAAAAACACGTAATGACCATAACTACAATGGAAGGAAGTCTTAGGAATGTCCTTTTGTCTCACTCTAAGCTGGTGACACCCTGACCGAAGATCTATTTTTGAAAAGACACTTGAACCTTGGAGCTGATCAAATGGATCATCAATTCTGGGTAGAGGGTATTTGTTCTTTATAGTGACTTTGTTGAGTTGACGATAATCGACACACATTCTAAGAGTTCCATCCTTTTTCTTAACAAACAACACTGGATCACCCCAAATGAATTTTCTCAGCTTGATGAAGCCCTTATCAAGTAGATCTTTTAATTTAAACTTCAATTCATTAAGTTCAGCTGGATCCATTCTATAGGGAGGAATTGAAATCAGTTTTGATGTTGGGATCTAAGTCAACACCAAAATCAATTTTGCATTCAAGAGGCATTTCTGGTAAATCCTCTATAAAGACATCTTGAAATTCATTCAATATGGGCGCAGAGTCTATAGAAGGAACCTCATGCTCTAAGTCATTGATTCTGACTAAGTGGTATAAATACTCCTTAGATAACTTCTTATTGGATTTAAGGTTTGAAATTATTTGTCTTGTTGGATTTGAACCACGCCCCTCCAACTCTAACTCGTTTGGAAACTAAAACCTTACTACACTGTTTTGATAGTCTATTGTAGCATAATACTTATGAAGCCAAGCCATACCCAAGATTATATCAAAATCAAGCATGGCTAATTCTGTTAGGTCAACATGGGTGACTCTATCAAGAATATTAATTGGGCATTCTTTAGGTAATCTTTCAGTTCTAATGTCGTCTCATATTGGAGTACTAACTAGAAAAGGCTCATGCAAGATATCAGGAAGTAAGTCAAACTTAATAGATACTAAAGGAATAACAAATGACGAAGGGGATCCTTGATATAACAATGCATACACAGGAAAAGAGAAAACATGCAACGTACCAATGGCCACATCAGCTGACTTCTCTTGCTCCTCTCTACCTTTCAAAGCATAGAACGCGTTCCTCTTGGGAGGTTCGGCTGCAGCAATAGGATTAGGATGACGTTGACCATCTACCTTGGCCTGATTCCTCACCTGTGGGCACTCCTTGACCATATGCCCACTCTTGCCGCACCCATAGCAGATATTAGTACCTGCCAAGCACTAACCTCCATGCAAATGGCCATATTTACCACACGGCTTGATGTTACACTGGGAATTTCTATCATTGCCATTTTTTGGTCCAGACTTGTCCATTTTGGCATTCAAGTTCCTTGAAGTAGCAGGATTATACCAAAGAGTTGTGCCCCTTCTTGAACTTGGGTCTGTCCTGAACTCCAAACGAACTAGTACCAGAGCTAAAAACATCCTGATCTGAGGATCTAGGCTTCTTGCCTTCTAGACCTCTCTTTCTTCGACGACTCTCCTCCACCTTCTGTGCATGAACCATCAATCCACCAAGTTCCATGTTACAACATGGATGAACGACATTCCTCCTCGTTATCCTTCGATACACCGGTCACAAATCTTCTCATCTCATCTCTGCTATTTGACACAAGAGAAGAAGCATATTTTTAGAGCTTAACAAATTTCAAGGAATACTCCTTGACTGACATACCTCACCCTCGTAGGTTGATAAACTCCTTAACCTTATCCTCTCTCTGCTATATGGGAAAGAACCTCTCCAGGAATTCAGTATTAAGAATGTCCCAAGTAATGGGTACTGCTTCTGGTGCGCGGCTATCTGCCCATATTTTGTACCACACCTGAGCAACATCTTTTAGTTGATATGCAGCCAACTTAGCCTTCTCCTTTTCACTCACCCCCATGGCAGAAAGAATCTTGTGGACTTCATCAGGGAACTCTTGGGGATCCTCATTTGTTTTGGACCCAAAGTAGACTGGAGGATTCATTCTAGTGAAATCCCTCAGTATTCTAGCCATGGTTCTAGAATGTGGGTTCTCCCTTGGAGTACCCTCTCTAGTGGCCTGGGCTTTGATAGCCTGTGCCTTAGTAGTGATGGCTTGGTCCAACTGAACTAGTGTTTCTCTTACTTCTCCATCCGTCAATGCAGCTGGGTTGACAGGAACTTGCACTCCAAAAGTTGGGGGTTGAGAAGGAGCTTGGTTGTCCCCAGCAGTTGCTTCTTCGACTATTCTGCCTGCGTTTCTCCTTCTGTTCATTCTCTACGCGTATACACAAGAAGGAAGTTATACACTAAAATGACAAAAAATGTGAAATCTATAGACAACACGATAAAGAGTAGAACAAGGGAGGTTTATTGTCATCACTTAGTCTCTAAGTCATGATTGTGGCGCGCTTCACAACTATAAGTTAGAAACTACATAACGTGGTTGTTTTGAGCATTAATTCCTAGGTAATTTAACCTCATGATCTGATAACATGTTTGTCACACCCAGATTCTTGAATCTGAAATCAATCAACGTCGTTAACGTCTCAAAGGTCGCAGACAAGCCTCTTCTCAACTTCCATCACAATCAAATAGTTAAATTTGCAGAAAATTTAAAACTCTTAGAACCCAATGGAGTATACATAGACTTCATATAATTACTATATATAGTAATATTCTAATAAGCTCAAACTCAAAAACCATCTACAATTGATTAAGAAATTCAATGAAGAAATCAATATATCTAATAGTTTTCCAAAGGACCTTAATACAAAGCTTTAAATAAAAGTCTGAAATGAAACGTTAGGGACAACATCCACTAGCTATGTCCAAATTACTAATCTACAATGATAGGTGTAGCATTCTCGAACTAAAGAGGACCTACCAAAGTCTGGAGATCGCTTATCCAAACCAATTTAATGAGTCTTCAATATGCTCTCTAATCTACGCCTATAAAATAGTAATAGTATAGGGTTAGTACACACTTTTACTAGTATGGTTATATGCACATATACACATAAGGACTATGCATGATCAAGGAAAGTTCTTCCTAAAACAACATGCCATTTCTGGAAAGTGAAGTCACTAGAGTTTCTTAATTAGTTATGTGTTAATTATGGTATGAATATTACATATTTTAATGCATTCAAAGCACACAACTAATTTTCTATATGGACATAAGACCTTAGAATCATGAACAAAATTTTAGAACAAATCGAACGAAAATTTTGAAATTTTCTCCTCCAAACCCGAGAGCTCCTTCCCCACCACATAGTTTATATTTCATTCTTTTTCTTCTTGTTAATGTGTAGTTCAAAGATCTCTTTAATCTCATGTTTTACTTACAATTGCAGTTATTCATTGCAATCGCATAACTACAATGAATGAAGTAAGTAATATTAAAAGACTATGGAAACGATTTAGCTACCCTTACTACAAGTTACTCTTTCCATTCTTCTTAGATTGGGCATGAAATCTTTATTGTCTAGGAAACTTAAATCATCATTTTCATATTATGTAGCATGTGGGACATTTATTTGCTATTATATTTTACTCCCCTTTATTGGCATAATATAAGAAGTCATCATAAGCAAAATTTTATTTGGTTATGCCCATTATTTGATCATTTGCTTAAAGTGAAGATGTTGGAACATATATCTTGATTTGGCACAAGCCAATAACTTGTATAAACTTCATTCTTACAAACCACATATGATTTTACATACTTAAGATCTTACTTTCTTATCTAACTTTGAAATTACATTTCTTCTTCTTTCTTCCTTACTTTCTTAAAGAAATCTTTAGCATTAAGATCATGCCAGCTAACATGAAATCCAGTGTCTTCCCCACACCTAAAGGGGTGGTAAACCAGTAAAAGTGAACCTAAATAATGTGATCTAACATGAAATACAGTGTCTTCCCCACATCCAATAGGGGTGGTTCACCCGCTAAAGTGAAACCAAGTTCAGTGTCTTCCCCACACCGAAAAGTGGTGGTTCACGGCTAAAGTGAACCAAATAATTTCTTTTACCATTTAAAAGACATATATAATGTGATCTAAGCATGAAACTCAATGTCTACCTCACAACAAAAAAGGGTGGTTTAACCAGCAAAAGTAAAACCGCATCATACCTAGCACTCTTAGGTGGAATTCACTTGCTAGTTCCTATGCTGGCAACATAGTTCGAAGACTAGGAGACATACGGAGATTAGTTATCCACCTTTGTGGTAGCGTCATCTCATGAGACTTACATGTTCTTGCACAAACTCATTGCTAGTCTATCGATGCTTTGCTCAACTTCTTTTTCTTTACATTTTTTAGAGTTGACTCAAACATTATGGAAGCTTGCTTCTAGTTATGAGGTTTACTTAAATCTTTGGATAACCGGTCATTCCTTTATTTACTTGGTGAAATGTGAATTTAACATTACATTATCATCTTGGTGTTAATCAAACTTGTCTCACGATTATTAACGCCCTCTTATTCGAGTATCTTTAAAAAAATATTTGTCTAGGAGTGAGTGAGAGTTGTCTCACTTCTTTTAACACCTCATTCTGGTCACTTTCATAATTCATTAACTTTTTATTAATTTATTACTCGCCTTATATTTTTCAATGTCATTTAGTAAATTTATACCACTCTTTATGATTGTTATAAATTTTGTTCAATGTACTTACTTATTTTCATAGTTGATTTGAGAAGGGTATGTTGGGACTTGTCCCAATGATTAGCAGACCCTTGGTTATGAATTCAAAGTTACATTGGTCATGGTTAATTTGGTTTAACTTAGACATTAGCAAATTTTTTCATCATATCTTTGAAATAACATTGTAAGCCAATTCCATTCAAGTTTTTGGACAATGTATTGTTAGCCAATTTATTGGCATAGCCAAAATTTCCCTTGAAAAATTTTCATACGTTATCACTAGCCACATTAATTAATTCCATGAATGTATTATAATGATCCCCTCAATATAAGCAAGTCGACATTTAACAATAGCTAACTTCATAATCAACTTTTAAAAAACTTCATATTCTCGAACACAATTAAGCATTACATCATACTTTATTTCATATAATTAATACCCTAATCGTATGAATAAAGTATTTAGGACTCATTAGTCATTAACAATCAAGAACGTACACATAATGATCAGTTAGCACCACATACCAACACATGTTCGGGATTACATCTATATACTTATAGAATCAAAAATAAGGATAATTAGGGAGATGGACATTCAACAATATCATCGGGAACAACCCTAGTTTAGACATTAATGAATTCAAAACGTTTGAAAATCCTCTTGGAGAAATAATTACAGGAGAGAAAACCCATGCCTAATGTAGAATTGAATCTATTAACATCACCTTGCAATAAAACCTTTAAGAATACCTTGAAAATCGCCTAAGAGAACTTTTCTCTTTTTCTTTGTTTTGCTTACTATTTTTCTCACGATTGCGTACTGTTTTGAGTCATGAGTTTTCTAGTGTTTTAACGTGAGTCTAAGTCTTATAAACTAATATTGACCAATTCAACTTAGTCTAACTAAGTTAATTAAATAATTATTTAGTTAATTACTAAAACACCCCTCCTAAGTTGACTAAAAATAGGAAAGCATTTGACTTAGTCAAATCTGAAATTTTCCTAAGTGATTCGGCAACATAATGATTTTTAATTAAATAATCAAGTTGATAATTTTATTAATTAACGTACCTAGGGTGATTACTATAGTACCCCTAAGTCATTAGGACCATAACTAACCCTTTAGACCATCCTAGGTTAGGTACTAGGTTGTCTCTTAGTTAGTTACACGGTTTGTTGTCACCCGACTAGTTCTTAGGTTGTCGGGTACCTTAGTTAGTTATTTTTGTTTGGTCCAAGGTTATTTCGTTAGTTAGGTGTTATTTATAGTCTACTGTTTGTCAGGGAGTTGGGCCCCATATGGATTGACCCGTGCGCACGCCTGCTCCTAACTACCCTAATCGAATTCGATTACGGTGGTTGTATGGTACCCCCCCCCCCTTGGCCAGTTTCACATGTTCTTGCACATGTGTTTCTTGTACTTTCCTAACTAACTATTCTTGATGGTTTATTTGGAATGTTTACTTATTGTCCCAAGGATCCTCACTATGTCCTCGGGCACTACTTAATCTACATAATAATTTTAAATGATCATGTGCCATGGTACCTAGGCTTCACACTTGGATTTCTAGTACCTCATGTGTTGGGTTGAGAATTAATATGTATATTTTTAGCTTAGGGTTTTTATTGCATGTACATTTCTTAGACAAGATTGCATTTTAATATACACCCTTGTGTATATATAGAAATTTGCTAATGCCCTTAAGCCAATATTTTCTAATATGTCCAATGTACATTATTTGGAATGTTATAGGGACATTCTCAAGACCGCATTCCTAGAGAGGTTCTTTCCAAGAGAGAAGATAAAGTCTAAGGTTGAGGAGTTCATCAACCTACGTCAGGTAGGTATGTCAGTTAAGGAATACTCCTTGAACTTTGTTAAACTTTCCAAATATGTTTCTTCACTGGTGTCCAGTAGAAGGGATGAGATAAGTAGGTTTGTGACAAGTGTATCGAAGGATATGGAGGAGGAATGTCGGGCATCCATGATGCATTATAATATGGACCTTGATAGGTTGATGGTACATACACAACAGGTGGAGGAGAGTATTCGAAGGAAGAGAGGCCGAGAAGGCAATAAGACTAGGCCCTCGGATCAGGCTGGTTCTAGCAGTGGTAGGATTTCATTTAGAGTCCACGATAGGCCCAAGTTTAAGAAGGGGCACCAACACTTAAGTAATTCTACTCCTTCCAGGAACACTAATGCAAAAAGGGACAAGTCTGTCCTCAAGAAGGTCAATGATAGAAATGCCCAATATGACAGAAAGTCGTGTGGTAAGTGTTGTTGTTTGCATGGAGGTGAGTGCATGGAAGGTTCTAATTCCTAATATAGGTTCTTCAAGAGTTGGCATATAATCAGGGTCTTCCACATGTGACGAATTAGGCCAAGCTACTCAACATCTTCCTAATCCTACTGTTGCAACTGAGCAACCCAAGAGAAACAGATTCTATACTTTGAAAGGTAGAGAGGAGCAGGAGAATTCAGCTTATATGGTCACTGATACCCTGCATTTCTGTTCTTTTCCAGTGTATGCATTGTTAGAATTACCAATGCTGACTTAATAGAATTAACCATGCTTGAATTTGATAGAAATTTGAGTATATATTGGCTCCACAAATGCTATGTTGCCATAGACTGACGAAACAGGGTAGTAAGGTTTTAGTTTCCTAATGAGTTAGAGTTGGAATGGCAAGGGCGTAGTTCAAATCAAACAGGACAAATACTTTCCCATGTTAAAGACAATATTATTATATCTAAGGGATTTTATGTCACTTAGTCAGAGTCAATGAATTAGAACAAGAAGTTCCTTCCATAGACTCTTTGTCCATAGTGAATGAGTTTCAAGATGCCTTTCCGAAGTATTTACCACGAATCCCTCCTAAATACGAAATTAACTTTGGTGTTGACATAGATACCATCACCAAACCAATTTCCATTTCTCCTTATAGACTGGATCCAGCTTAACTCAAAGAGTTGAAGTTGCAGTTAAAATATCTACTTGATAAGGGCTTCATACAGCCGAGCATATCCTCATGGGGTGCTCCAGTGTTGTTCCTTTAGAAAAAGGATAGAACCCTTAGAATGTGTACCAATTATCAGCAACTCAACAAAGTCATTTTATAGAACAAATACCCTCTAGCCAGAATTAATGATCTATTTGATCAGCTCCAACCTGGACAGGGTATCACCAACCTAGAGTGATACAAGAGGACATTCCTAAGACTGCCTTAAGTACTAGGTATGTTCGTTATGAGTTTCTTGTCATGTCATTTGGTCTCACTAACGCAAAAGTCGCGTTTAAGGACCTAATAGGATCTTCCGTGAATACCTTGATTCTTTTTTCATATTATTCATATATGACATCCTCGTATACTTTAAGACCAGAGAAGATCATGAACAAATGTCAGCTAATGTGAGTTTTGGCTGAGATTAGTGACCTTCCTTGGTCATGTTATGTCCGACCATGGTGAAGAGGTTGATCTGAAAAAGATTGAATCAGTAAAGAACCGGCCGAGACCCCTCATTCCTATAGACATCCGGAGTTTCTTGGGTTTGACTAATTACTATCGCAAGTTTGATGAGGGATTTTCCACTATTGCTGCCCTATTGACAACTTTAACAAAGAAGAAGGAAAAGTTTGAGTGGTCTGAAACTACTGAAAAGAGATTCTAAGAGTTTAAAGAATAACTCACTTCAGCCCTAGTTCACAGATCGCTGAGGAGTGGTGAAAGGTATCTAGTGTACTACAATACTTTCTGAGTATGTTTGGTATGTAATGTTACGCAGGATGGCAAGGTGATTGCATATGCATAAAGATAGTTGAAAATCAATGAGAAGAATTACCCTACCCATGATCTTGACTTAGCTGTTGTGGTATTTGCGTTAAAACTTTTGAGACATTATATATATGGAGTACATGTTGATGTGTTTACTGACCATAAAAGTCTTCAGTATGTTTTTACATAGATAGCATTTAATCTTCATCAGAGAAGATGTCTAGAGCTATTCGAGGATTATGACATGAGTGTCCACTATCACCCAGGTAAATCTAATGTAGTGGCCGATGCTTTGAGACGATTGAGCATGGGCAGTGTGTCTCGTATTGATGATGAGAAGAAGGAGCTGGTTAAAGAGGTACCCCAATAGGATAGGTTAGGTGTACGACTGGTAGATACACCAAGTGGGGGTGTTTCAGTTCATTCCAGTTCTGAATCCTCATTTGTCGTAGATGTTAAAGCTAAGAAGCATCTCGACCCAGTACTCATGGAGTTGAAAGACTCAGTGTTGAGTAAGCTGAAATGAATCATTCTGTCTAGGGGAGATTGTGTACTTAGACACCAGGGCAGATTGTGTGTGCCCAATATTGATAATTTAAGACCTAATATTTATTGCAGAGTCTCGTGGCTCCAGGTATTCCATTTATCCAGGTTCCACCAAGATGTATGATGATCTCAACAAGATCTATTGGTGGGAAGGTATGAAGCTAGATATTTATAAGTTTGAGGAGGAGTGCCCCAATTGACAACATATTAGGACCAAACACCTTAAGACGGAGGTCTTACCCAGTCGATTGAGATCCCAACATGGAACTGGGAGGCTATTAATATGGACTTTGTTGTTGGTCTGCCCAAGACCAGGAAATTACATGATTCCATTTGGGTCATTGTTTACAAGATGACTAAGTTTGCTCACTTCATTCCTGTGAAGTCTACTTACAGGGCCGAAGATTATGCCAAGTTGTATATTTGATGAGATATTGAGGTGGCATGGGATCCCTATTTCTATCATTTCAGACAGGGGAGCCCAGTTCACTTCTCACTTTTGGAGATATTTCCAAAAGATCTTGGGTACATAGGTGAAGCTCATTATTTCTTTTCATCCTCAGACGGATGGACAAGCATAACGTACAGTTTATAACCTTGAAGACATGCTGAGAGAATATGTTATTGACTTCAAGGGGAGTTGGGATGAACACTTGCCACTGATTGAGTTCTATTATAGTAATATCTACTATTCAAGTATTGGGATGGAACCTTTTGAAGCATTTTATGGCAGGAGATGTCGGTCCCGAATTAGTTGGTTTGAGGTAGGAGAGTATTAGATCCTTGGCCCCTAGATCATATATGAGTCTATGGAAAAGGTGAGAATGATCAGGGATAAATTGGATACTACTTACAGTCGTCAAAAAACCTATGCTGAGAACAGGAAGAGGGCTCTTGAATTCTAGGTAGGTGATCAAGTCTACTTGAATATATCACCCATAAAAGGGGTGATGAGGTTTGGTAATAAAGGGAAGTTAAATCTTAGATATATAGGTCCTTATGAGGTCTTACAGCGAGTAGGGAATGTTGCTTATAAACTGAAGTTACCAAATTACTTAGCTTCTGTTCATCTATTGTTTCATGTTTCGATGCTCAAGAAGTCTCTAGGTGATCCAGCATCCATTCTGCCTATTGAGGGGTTTGGAGTCGATGAGAACCTTTCTTATTAAGAGGTTCCAGTTGAAATCTTAGGTCGCCAAGTGAAGCGGCTGAGGAACAAAGAGGTTGCAACCGTAAAGGTGCTATGGATGAACCACCTTGTTGAGGGAGCAACATGGGAGGCCGAGGCCGATATGAGATCCCGTTACCCTTAGTTGTTCAATTCTTGAGGTTAGATATACTCTTCCTAAGTCTTATTTTGTTTATGAAACTCTAAATTTTAGTGCTTTAGTCGGCTTTAGTTATTTAAGTCCATAACTGTGTTTTATACTTGCACTATATGAGTTCATGTTTTCATTCATGTTGCTATTTTTATATGGCATTGACATGATTTGTGTGTCGCATGAGTTGTGATGTTCATTGAGTTAAAGTAAGATTGAGAAGGAAATTTCTCAATCTCAGATATGAAGCTTTAGATATGCTTTGAGTGATGTGCATCATCAAGAGTGAGTTGTGAATCAGATATTCACAAAGAGTAAAGTTTCAAGTATTTTGATGTGTTTTTCGAAAATACCCTCTTTGATTTAAATTTATGTGTAGTGTCATTCGGGGATGAATGTTCCTAAGAAGGGATAATGTAACAATCCAGAAAATGTACTTTTCTAATGAAGAGTCTATTAGGTTTTAAGAATATGCATTGGGGTACATAGGCATCCCAATGCCCAATATTGAGTAATATTGGGCAGTGCTAGAGAATATTGGCTTACGGGTGTTAGCCAATTTCTATGTATTAACAAGTAACTTAAGATACACTTAGATTCTCAAATGCTCCAATCCAAGCTTTTTTAGGAATTGAACCTGCAATGAAGACCCTAAGCTAAAATTAGCAATTTCGTAGTTTACACACATTAGGTAAGAGGCAACCAAGTGTCATGCCTAGGTTCCATAGCACATGATATTTTAAAATCATCATGTAGATTATCCAGCGCCCAAGGACATAATGAGGATACTTGGTACAAGAAGTGAACCTTTCATTCAACTAAAGAGTGCACGGTAGGAAAGCTTCCATTACCGGCCGAGAGACCAAGCGACCAAGCCCATCAGATTCGGTTAGGGAGGTTACGGGGCAGGCATGCGTTAGGTCAAGACACGTGGGTCCGAGCTTCCTAACCAATCCTAGGCTCTAAATAACTTACCTAACTAGTTAACTAAACTAGGAGTAACTAAAATGAACTAACTAGTGTGCTCAAAATCCTAAGACCTAACCTGGTTACACTATAAAAATAGCTAACTAAAGAAACATCCTAGTAACTAACCTAGGATGGTCTAAAGGGGTTGGTTATGGTACTAGTGATTTACGGGTGCTTTAGTAATTACCCTTGGTCTTTTACTTAATTAAATTATCATATTAATTAATTAATTCAAAATTCATGGTAAAACCTGAGACGCTTAGCAAATTTTCAGAATTTGGCTAAGTCAAATGCTTTCCTATTTTTAGTCAATTTAGGAGGGGCATTTTGGTAATTATCCATTTGATATATTTTGTTAAGTTAATAAGCCTAGTTTTAATTAGTAAATATTCAGTTTCTAAGACAGATTCATGTTTATCCAGTAGAAACCCACGACTGAAAAGCAGTGAAAAAAATGGAAGAAAAACAGAAAAATACTCTTGATTCTCCTTAGGCGATTTCAAGGCAATTCTTCAAGATTTTCGTGCAAAGTAGAGGGTGATCTTCGTAGATTCAATTCTACAGTAAGGTGTTTGTTTTCTCATTTGGATTCCTTTCCCCTGGAGGCTTTTCAAACGTTTTAAATTCAAGAAAACTGAAACAAGGGTTGTTCCCAATGAAATTGTCTAATGTTCATATCCCTAGTTCTCCCTATTTCTGATTATAGTAGTCTGTATAATGCAAATCCCGAGCATGTTGTTGGTATGTGGTGCTAACTGATTTTTATGTGTAGGTTTCTGTGATTTGATATTGTCGAATAAGACCTGTAGGTTAGATCTGTATGATTAGAGTGTCATTTACATGAGATAAGATATATTGTAATGCCTAATTTTGTTCGAGAAGATTAAATTGTTATAAGTCGTTTATGAGCCAATCAAATGTTAAAAGTTGGCTTCCTTATATGATGAGATTAATATAGTATATACATTAAGTTAATTGACTTGGCAAGTGATAATATTATGACAAGTTTTTAGTGAAAGTTTGGTTTATGCCAATAAACTGGCCAGCAATATTATTTCCAAAATATGTAATAGAATTGGCTAGCAATAGATTGACTTGACAAGATGTAACTCAATGAACTCATAATCTAGGGTATGCCAATGATAGGGACAAGTACAAACATACCCTATCTAAATGAACTTGTGAACATAATAGCACATTGAATAAGTCCTTATAACTTTCACAAAGAATGTAACATGACTACCAAATAACATTGAACAAGATCAGGTGAGTAATGAAATAACTAAAGCTTATGAATTATGAAATTGATCTAGAATGGGGTGTTAAATGAAGTGAGGCAAGTCTCACTTGCACCTAAACAATTATGCTAAAGATACTCGCAAAAGAGAGTGTTAGAAATTGTAAGAAAAGTCATTCACACCATAATGATAAGTAAGATATAAGTTCACATTCATCAAGTATAGAAAGGGATGATAAGTCATCCATTGAGGTAAGCATAACTCATACGAGAAGATAGCCTCCATAGTGTATCAGTCAACTCTAAAAGTTGTTAAATATAATAAATTGAGCTAAGTACCAATAGATTAGTAATGATCTTGTGCAAGCACATGTAAGCCTCATGAGATAATATTATCACCAAGGTGGATAAGGGTCTCCAAATTCTCCTAGTCTTTGAACTATGTCGCCAGAATAGGTTACTAGTTAGTGGATCCAACTAAGAAATCTAGGAAGCATTCAATTTCACTTTGTCTGGTGAACCACCCTTTTCAGTGTAGGGTAGACACTGGATTACATGTTAGCTCACATGAACTATGTCAGTTCAATTATAAAGATTTCTTTAAGAATGTATGTATGAAATATGTTGCTTGAGTTGTTCTAAAATTATGTTCATGATTCCAAGGTCTTATGTTTATAAAGAAAATGATTTGTGTGCTTTAAATGCATGAAAATATGTCATATTCATAGCATGATTAATAAATAACGAATTAGGAAAATGAAGTTACTACACTTTCAAAAAAATGGCATGTTTCTATAGTAAGAGATTTCCTTGATCATGCATAGTCCTTATATGTGTATGTGCATACACCAATACTTAGTAAAAGTGTGGACTAACCCATATTAAATTACTATTTTATATGTGAAGGTCCTTGAAGAAGATTGAAGATCAGTTGAAGTTGTTTGGACTAGTACCTCCAGACTTTGGTAGGTCCGCTTGAGTTCGAGGATGCCTACGCTTTATTTTCTAGCCTTAGTTGATTAGACATAGCTAGTGGATGTTATCCCTACAGTTTCCTTTCAACCATTTGTTCAACCTTTTGTAGTAAGGCCGGTTTGGAAACTATTAATGATATTATGAATTCTTCATTTCAATTGTTAAATTTGTTAATAGATAGTTGTTTATATTAAGATGTTAGTATATCACTCTTATGCAAGAATTATATGAAGTCTAAGTACACTTCGGTAAATTTAAAAAGTTTTAAATTTACCGCTAAATTTAACTGTATGATTATGATGAGAGATAAGAAGAGGCTTGTTTGCGACCTCCGAGAGGTTAAAGACTCCGGTATAATCTAGGGTCTAGGACCCGAGTGTGACACTTGAGGCAGAACACCTCGTGCTCAGCTCACGTCGCGCACCACACCTCCATATCTTGCCTGCTCGTAGGCTTCCGGGAAGCCTGCCCTCTGATATTTGTGCCCTCTCTAGGGACCGTTTGGATGGTCCTTGGGATGTCGTTAACGGACGTTTGGAACCTTTGTAATACATACTACCTAAAAAAGGTCACTTTAAAAGTTTTGGACTTCGTTTGACACCTCAAAACATTCACCAAAAATAGGGACATCAACTAGTTGAATGTAGCTAGTTTCCGGACGTCAAGGTCTTTCTTTGTCGTTTTAGCTCTAACCTTTTCCAAATGAGTTTATTACATTAATATAGGTATGGAAACATAATTTTAAATATTATTTGATGGATTAATCTCTAATCTAAGTCATGGAAATTCTGGAGTGTTACATCGACCTCAATTCAATTTTTAAAAAGTAGCTCGCCCCTATAAATAGATGAAACAAGTCGTCAATCCGAGGGAGAAGGTACTTATTCTTAATGGTGACCTTATTTAGTTGGATATATTCAATACACATTCTCAAGGACCCATCCTTTTTCTTTAAAAAAAACAACAGAGCACCCAATGGAGAAATACTAGGCCTTATAAAGCCCTTATCTAGCAAATCCTTGAGTTAAGCCTTCAGCTCCTCCAATTCAGATGGACCCATCCGATAAGGAGGAATTGAAATGGTATTCGTTTATGATAGCAAATCTATACTAAAATAAATTTCCCGTTCGGGAGGAAAATCGAGAAGGCCATTAGGGAAAACCTCCGGAAATTCACTCACTACGGGTATTTACTCAATGGGAGGAATTTTAGAGTCTAAATCTTGGAGTCTTACTATTTGATACAGACAACCCTTTGAGATCATTTTGCATGCTTTTAGACAATATATTATACGACCTCTAGGAATACAATGTTCCCCCTTCCACTCAACAACGACTTCATTTGGGAAATTAAACCTCACTGACAACCAATAGAGGCAAAACATGTATGCAACCAATCCATACCCTATATAATATAAAAGTCAAGCATATCATGTTCTACTAATTAGACATGAGAAACATTATTAGGAAACATTATAGGACAATTTTTGTACACTCTTGTTGCAACAACCGACTCACCCATCGGAGTAAACACTATAAAAGGCTCATGCAAAATATCAAGCAAAATTTCAAACTTTTTAGCTACATGAGTTGTAACAAATGATAAAGTAGCACCGGGATCAAGTAAGGAATATGCATTAATGGAGAACACTTTTAACGTACCAGTCACTATGTCGAAACAAGGATCTTGCTCACATCGAGATAAGTCTCTTGCTCACCCCTACAGCGTAGACCATAGAAGCGGTTCTTCTTTTGAGCATCACTAGAACCACTTGCTTGAGCTTGACCACTACCCTTGTCTTGACCCCCCACATTAGGTCAATCTCTAACCTTGTGCCCTCTTTTAACACAACCAAAGTAATTGTCCGTCCATTAAACGCAATCACCATAGTTCTTGTTTCCACACTTCCCACAAGTTGGTTTATCAATTGGTTAATTAGTACCTCCTCCCTTCTTTAACTTAGGGTTAGACACCTTATCACCACTAGCCTTTGGGAACTTGGAAGAAACTTGACTTGAAACCCGCTTCGTAAACCTAGGCTTTTCTTGTATCTCATGTCTATTCTTTAAAGATATTCCATGAAAAGATCTTGCCCCATTAGCATATCTACTTTTCCACCTAGACCTTGCCTCTTCCACATGTTTGGCATACACCATAAGACGGTATATGTTCATATTGTCATGCAACATAGCCGAATGACAATCCTCTTGCAAGTCATCCGACACCTCCGTCACAAAGCGGCTCATTTCATCCCAAGTATTGGAGACCAAGGAAGGAGCATATCTGGGCAATTGAATGAACTTCATAGAGTAGTCATGCACACTCATACATCCTTGGCAGAGATTGATGAACTCCACCACCGTGTCCTCCCTCATATCTTTAGGTAAAAACCGGTCAAGAAATGCCTTCTTGAAGATCTTCCAAGTCACCTCCCCACCCCGAAGAGGCCTATTATCCCTCCATTGCACATACCCAGTTTGAGTCACATCCTTGATATGGTATGTGGCTAACTTGGCCTTCTCACTTGTCGACAATACCATAGGCAAGAGTATCTTATAGACTTCATCGATGAAGTATTGGAGGTCTTCTTCAACCTTAGACCCACATAAGGTAAAAGGGTTCATTCGAGTGAAGTCTCTTAGACGGGAAGCCATAATAGTGACTTGTTGATGAGGACGGGGCACAACCTCCCAGTTTTCTTGGGCCATTGAAGCTTCGGCTTGAGCCGTGGCCTTCTATTCTTGAGTGGTGGTAGATTGGTCCATTTGAAGAAGAGCGGTCCTTATCCGTCAAAGTAGGATGATTGATGGGTGAATGTTCCATCTTAGCATCTTCTTCAAGTAAAGGAACTTGATCACCATAAAAAAGGGCTCCCACATTGGCAATCTCCTACTCAAGCCTCCGAGCCGCATTTTTTCGAGTATTTATTCTTCATATAAACACAATAATAGGATTAAATGCAAAACCACACCATAAGTATACTATAATGGCACGCTTTAAGATTTCTAAGAAAGAGAGCAATTTCCTATACATCATATATATTCCTATTCATAAGTGTGCCACGCTTCACAATTATGAATACAAACCTACATACACGTGGTAGAGAGAGAGAATAACTCAACAACATTCAATATCATGCTCTGATACCATGTTTGTGACATCTAGTTTTACCCCCTAGACATAACCGGCATCATCATCCGCTTTAAGAAGTAAGACTAGCCTCTTAGTCTCATGTCATTACAATCATAGGTTGAAATTGCGGAAAAATTTAAAACTTTTTATTACATCTACTTGGATATTTACATAGACCTCTACATACAAAAAATATAGTCCTATCGAGTATACACAGACCCTTTTTATAGGAAGGTTACATAGCCTTCTACTTTTATTCAACATACATATATATAAGAAAGAAGATAATCTCAAAGATTGCCTCATATCATACCCTCTAAATGATCATAACAATTTGGGCGTAGCCCTACATCAAATTAAAAAAAGCCACATATAGGCTTATACAAGTCTTATACAAATGAAAGTTGAATGAACATAAAAGTGTTAAAAGACAAAGCAACTTCCTAAGCAAGATATTATCATCGCCATCGAAAAGTGAGGATCTAGCCACTTGGATGATAGAGAATATCCAAGCCTTATTCAAGTCGTCTCAAATGCGCCTTCAACGACCGAAACCTATGTTTTTTGGGAAAAAGGAATAAAATGGGGTTAGTTCTCCACATGTACAAAGCGTGAGACCATATGCACATACCAGAGCAAAGCATGCTAAAAAGGAACATTTAGTCAAAACATGTTATTTTCATTTTTTGAAAGTCTAATACATAATCAAGTAAGTTGTACCAATCAACCAAACATGCTTACTAACTCAACAAGTAATATGTATCCCAACATACTTGAACCCATGATTTACTACAACCCTATCATCAAGGAATAACATCACAAGCATGAATAAGAGTTAACCATATCATAATAAGCAAGACAACAACTCACGAATCCTTATCAAATCAACACATGCAATGACCAAGAAAAGATCCATAACCTTACTAAATCAAGTAGCCTCAACAAGAAACCAAAAGAAATGCCCAACTTCACATAATTTAACATTTAGATATACATTTCATCTTATTTTAACAATATAACCCAACATATATTCATAAGTGAACTAATTAACATATAGCATCAAGAATGTGCACGTTCATCATATGCATATCATATATCATCATAAAATAAACATATATAAGAACATCCTATTAAGACTCCCTTCAAGGCTAACTAGTGCAATGCTTAGGTAGAGTTTCATAACCCTACCTAGACTAAGCTAGACCCCTTAGGTTTATCCTAGTTGGAGTTGAATCCTTTAATTCATTTTACCTTTTGGGAACATCTTGCCCTAACCGACATAGACCACATGAGCTAGTGTGGAATCCGGTGTCACAAGACCTTACACCAAATGAAGGTGGACTACTTCCAAAGTAGTATCAAAACATAAAATATAGTAACTACGTGGATCCACTAGCTAGTATTCCTATGGGGGCAACATAGTTCAAGAACTAGGAGATATAGTTGGGACCCTTTTTATGCTCCATGCATTATAGTCTTCAATCTCTAGAGTAATTTACTGCTTCTACCTTCCCTATGTGGAAGTGACAGTCCTCAATCTAGTTCACTCGGTGCTAAGCTAGAGTCTCTTTTTGAAATGTCTTTATGCCTTTAATTATAAATTATAGATTTGTTTAGATCATAGGCTATACCCCTTGTATAATCATCATCATCAATATCTCAATAAGAATTATATGAGTATAAATCCTTTCATCACAATTCATATAGGTAAGGTTAACACATCACATATCACTTCATATTAAGGCACATTGGTATACATCACCATCCTTATAGCATTTAAATTTTAATAAACCTCACAACAATAATAAAGACATTTCAATTCAACATCATACCACCCTGTCAATCCTAAATAAGTCATACTCCAACACAATCATCATGACTTAATCAAGTAACCACAAGTTGAAGTAAGTAATAGGGATTACAAGACTTACCAAGTCTCCTTCATAGTTCATCATAAGGGTCTTACCATTAGACCATATATCAACCAAATTAATATTTTCAACATCATAATTCAATATTCAACATGATAACAAGACTAGAATAAACACTATAGCACAATTGAATACTAGATCATAGCTTAAAATAAGATTCCTAGGTCAATTAACCTTCTAACCCAGATCATCTTCTCAAGACATGCATGAAAGACTACAATTCACTCCAATTTGTTAATGATTATTGTAACTACATCATCTAATAGTGACTTAACCGATAAGAACCACAATTGAATCAACCAAAATCCAATTTACATCAAGATAAAACTTAGAGTTAAAAGTTAAGAATCATAATCTTCAAATTGAACCAAACTATCACAATTGATCATAATCAAGTTAAAATACATGTTTAAGTATCAATTATATCATAAAAACCATAAAAAACTCAGTTCACAACATCAATTTCGTAATTGGATGAAAGCTGCATGAAAACTCAACTTTTGGAAATACTTTGAAAAGGCCCTTTGAGGAAATAAGTCTCAAAGGTGAATTAGATCCATACCATAACGTTTGATGAAGATTTTATGATGAATTCGTCCCTTTACAGCCCCCAAATATCTTCCCTAGCTAGTCTTCAATGGTGTCTTCCAATAGAGAGAAATAAGAGAGAAAGAAGAGAGTTTATTTTGGTGAATTGTCTTTTAGATTAATGAGGGTTGGGGTCTTTATATGGGGTGTTAAATTACTTAATTAATATTCCTTTAATCCATACATAACCCCTAAACCCCTTAATTAATTAAATTAACCAACATTTAAAATATGCAGGAAAACTTAACCATCATAAACGGAACCCCGTCGACAAGCCGTGTGTCTGTCGACAGTTGATCCTCCCACTGTCCTACGCAACCGTTGTCTTGGTTAGAGACTTCTGCAGGCAGAGGCTTCCTCCATTTTTCTAAGTGTTGGTTTACGGTTGGAAATGATGCCCCGTCGATCCATACACGGATTGTGTCCTGCATCTCGTCGATGCAGACTGCCTAGACAGTGTTGACATCAACTTGCAAGGGTCCTCCTCAAGGGCCCTTGGTTGATACTTGGGGAGTCATACACGAACGTTTTAACCACGAATCACCTTAAAAACATGTTATACACCATTTCCCCAAATTTCATGGATTTACGACTCCTAAAATCTAGTCAAATAGGCTAAGACACTCTAGTACCCTTTAAAACTAGTTTCTGAATGTCATGGACATTCATGGACGTTTTGGTTCTTAAACTTCCTAAATGACCTATATTCATTAAAATAGTTCTTAAAACAGTTCTTATACCTTATGGTACCTAAGTTAGGCTTTAAGAATCGTCTTGAATTTTCAAAGTGTTACATTATCCCCCTCCCCCCCCCCCCAGCCATTAGGAAAATTCATCCCCGAATGACAGCAAAAGTCTTTTGAATGAAGGAATAGACTCATTAATAAAAGGCAAAACAATAAACAATGTCAAATCAACATAAATCATATCATTTCAACAAGGAAATTCCAAAACTCCAATTACCACACATAAGGCTCAAACACTTCATCATGAGGTATTTCTTTCTCACAACACACATGAGCTCAACATACATTACATGAGTCAATTAGGACAAGTTCAACTCATCAATAGGTCACATAACTTTTAACTAAGACTCACTAAGTCAAAATGCACAACATAACTCAAAGAAACCAAAAAAGCAAAAATTCAAGTTTTAAGCACCAAATTCCCTGCAACTTAACTGTAATGCAACTTTCAAAATGCACATTTTTGAGAGACTTCACCAAATATCATAAAAATTCATTTTATAGTCATATTTATATTATTAGAAAAATGGATAACCTTAACTATCAAAAAGATGAGGGTAACGGGACTTCATGTCATCTCGGCCTCCCATGTAGCACCGTCAACAAATTGATTTTTCTAGAACACTTTGACGGAAACAACCTCTTTATTACTTACCTTATTTACTTGAATATAAAGAATTTGAAAAGGAACCTCATCATAATATAGGTTATCTTTTACATCAAGACTCTAATAGGAAGAATGGGCTCTGGATCACTAATACACTTCTTCGACATAGAAACATACCGAATGAACCGAAGATAATTCACTAGGGAGTTTCAATTCATAGGCAACCTTGACAACCCTTTGAAAAATTTCATATGGACCCACATAAAGATGACTAAACTTACCCTTTTTGCTAAATTTGACTACCCCTTTCATAGGTGAAAATTTCAAATACACATTATCACCTTCTTCAAACTCCAAATACCTTCTCCTATGATCGGCATAAGACTTTTGATGACTATAGATTTTTTATGAACCTTCTATAAGGTCTTATAAATCAAATCGGGACCAAGAAGAGAAGGCTCACCCACTTAAAACCACCGTATAGGATACCTACACCTCCTACCATACAAAGCTTCATAAGGAGCCATGGAGATGAGTGAATGAAAGCTATTATTATTGGAAAACTCCACCAAAGGCAAATGTTTATACCTAAGCATATCCTCAAGGATTTGAATAGTGTATTACGCTTGATCATCCATTTGGGGATGAAAAGTGGTACTCAACTTCACCTTAGTACCCAACACTTTTTTGAACGACCTCCAAAACCTAGATGTGAATTGTGCACCGCGATTTGATATAATGGATAACGGAATACCATTGCGACACACAATCTCATCTATGAAGATCCTAGCATAATCTTCAGCCAAAAAAGTAGACTATAAGGGAATTAAGCGGGAGAACTTATTCAATCTATCCACAATAAACAATATAGAATCTATGACATTTGAGTCTGAGGTAAACCCACTACAAAGTCCATATTGATGTCTTCCCACTTCCAAGTAGGAATTTTTATTTGTTGTAGTAATCCACCCGACTTTTGATGTTCCGCTTTTACTTGTTGGAAATTTTGACACTTAGCGACAAACTATGCTATGTCCTTTTTCAAACCTTCCCACCAATATATCTCCCTTAGTTCATGATACATTTTTGTCAAACCCGGAAGAATGGAGTAGCGGGACCATGGGATTCTTCAAGGATCCGGACCCTCAACCCATCTACATTGGGAACACACAATATACCTTGCTACCTTAACAGACCATCCTCGTATTAGAAGAATGACTCATTTAACTTGCCGACAACTGATTCTTTCAATTCCATTAGTGGTTGCTCAAGGTGTTCTTTAGACTTCACCTCAACCACTAAAGGTTACTCGTAGTTATGATGGACTATAGCACCCCCATTAGGAGACCCTCCCAACCTCACCCCCAACCTACCAAACCTATGAACTTCCTTCGATAGGTCTTTCTTGGCTTGATAAATGTGGGATACACTAACCATGGTCATAGGACTTAGGGAATCCTCCACCACATTATCCTTGTCGGGGTGATAGAGGACACTCATATCTAATATTTCAACAACTGTAGCCACATCCTTTGGAAGAGGTTCAACTCTTTTTGGATAAACACATTTTGGAGACTCTTATGGTCGGTAAAGACATACATGAACCCCACACAAGTAATGCCTCCTTAGTTTTAAGGCAAATACCACGTCCGCTAACTCGTGCTCATGAGTTGGATAGTTTCTATCATGTACCTTAAGTTCCTAGAAGCATAGGCTATCACCTTCCCATGTTTCATAAGCATACATCCTAAACCCACACGGGATGCATCACAATACATAACAAACCCCTTCCTACCCTCCGGTAAGGTCAACATCGGAGTGAAGTAAGCCTATCTTTCAACAATTGGAAGCTTTTTTCACATTCCTCTGACCACTCAAATTTCTTAAACTTTTGGGTCAAAGTAGTCAAGGGAGATTAAATAGATGCAAAACTACCCAGGAACCTCCGATAATAACCCGTGAAACCCAAGAAACTTCTAATGTTAGTTGGATTCAATGGTCTGGGCCAATTTTTCACCGCCTCTATTTT
This sequence comes from Solanum habrochaites, assembly GCA_027704765.1. Taxonomy (NCBI): domain Eukaryota; kingdom Viridiplantae; phylum Streptophyta; class Magnoliopsida; order Solanales; family Solanaceae; genus Solanum; species Solanum habrochaites. The sequence goes on from JAKWJA010002498.1 coordinate 13,822,749, forward strand.
CCTTGGGTCCACCTCAATTCCTTCACTTGAGATGATATGCCCAAGAAACGCCATTGACCTCAACCAAAACTCACACTTATTATATTTGGAAAACATTTGATGTTCCTTAAGGGTTTGTAATACTACCCTCAAATGACCCATATGATCACTCTCATTCTTCTAATATATCAAGACCATTGAATCAAACTAAGAATACAGTTTTCTCCCTTTCACTCAACAACGACTTCATTTGGGAAATTAAACCTCACTATTGTTGTCCTACAACCTATAGAGGCAAAACATGTATGCAACCGATCCATACCCTATATAATATCAAAGTCAAGCATATCAAGTTCTACTAATTAAACATGATAAACAATATTAGGCAACATTATAGGACAATTTTTGTAAACTCTTTTTGCAACAACCGACTCATTCATCAGAGTAAACACTATAAAAGGCTCATGCAAAATGTCAGGCAAAATTTCAAACTTTTTAGCTACAAGAGGTGTAACAAATGATAAAGTAGCACCGGGATCAAGTAAGGCATATGCATCAATGGAGAAGACTTTCAACATACCGGTCATTACGTCGAGAGAAGGCTCCTGCTCACATCGAGAGAAGTCTCTTGCTCACCCCTAGAGCGGAGAGCATAGAAGCGGTTCTTCTTTTGAGCATCACTAGAACCACTTGGTAGATATTGACCACTACCCTTGTCTTGACCCCTCACATTAGGTCAATCTCTAACCTTGTGCCCTCTTTTACCACAAAAAACCAATTGTCCGTCCCTTTAAGGCAATTACCATAGTTCTTCTTGCCACACTTCCTACAAGTTGGTTTATCAATTGGTTAATTAATACCTCTTCCCTTCTTGAACTTAAGGTTAGATACCCTATCACCACTAGACTTTGGGAACTTGGAAGAATCATGACTTGAAACCCGCTTCTTAACCTAGGCTTTTCTTGTATCTCAAGTCTATTCTTTAAAGAGATTCCATGAAAAGATATTGCCCCCTTAGTATCTCTACATTTCCACCTAGACCTTGCCTCTTCCACATGGTTGGCATGAACCATAATACGGTATATGTTCATATTGTCATGCAACATAGCGGAATGACACTCCTCTTGCAAGTCATCCGACACCCCCGTCACAAAGCGGCTCATTTTGTCCCTAGGATCGGAGACCAAGGAAGGAGAATATTTGGGAAATTGAATAAACATCATAGAGTAGTCATGCACACTCATACCTCCTTGGAGGAGGTTGATGAACTCCACCACCTTGTCCTCCCAAGTCACTGGCCCACCCCGAAGAGGACTATTATCCCTCCATTGCGCATACAAAATTTGATCCACATCCTTGAGTTGGTATGTGGCCAACTCGGCCTTCTCACTTGTCGACAAACCTATAGCCAAAAGTATCTTATAGTCTTCATCGATGAATTCTTGGGGATCTTCTTCAAACTTTGACCCATAGAAGGTAGGAGGGTTCATTTGAGTGAAGTCCCTTAGACGAGAAGCCATAGTAGTGACTTTTTGATGATGACGGGGCACAACCTCCCGGTTTTCCTGGGCCGTCATAGCTTGTGCATGAGTTGTCCGCATGTCATTGAGTGGTGATAGCTTGGGTCATTTAAAGAAGAGCGGTCCTTATATTCTCATCCATTAAAGGAGGAGGACTGATCGGTACATTCTCCATGTTAGCATCTTCTTCAAGTGGGGGAACTTGAACACCACGGGGAGGGGCTCTCGTATTGACAAAATCCTCCTCAGCCCTCGGATCTGCATTTCTTCGAGTGTTCATTATTTCTATAAGCACAACAATTTGATTAGATGCAAAAGCACATCATAAGTGTACTCTAATGGCACGATATAATATTTCCAAGAAAGAGAGTTATTTCCTAGACATCACATAGATTCCTATTCATAAGTGTGGCGCGCTTCATAATTATGAATACAAACCGACATAGATGTTGTAGAGAGACACATAACACAACGATATTCCACCTTATTTTCTAATACCAAGTTAGTCACATCCGGGTTTACCCCCCTAGACGTAACTCGCACGTCGTCCTCCTTAGGGACTAAGACTAGCCTTTTAGTGTTATGTCATTACATTCATAGGTTTAAATTGCGGAAAAATTAAAAACTTTTCATTACATCTGCTTGGAGGTTTACATAGACCTATACATACACATAATATAGTCGTATTGATTATAAATATACCCTTTGTATAGGAACGTTACATCGCCTTCTACTTGTGTTTCACATACATATATATGAGATAGAAGATAGTGTTAAAGATTGTCTAATGTCATACTATTTAAACGATCATAGAAATTTGGGCATAGCCCTACATCAAATGAAAAGAAGCCACATATAGGATTATACAAGTCAAACACAAATGAAAGTGGAATGAACATAAAAGTATTAGAAGACAAAGCAAGTTCCTAAGCAAAATATTGGCATCGCCCTCGGAAAGTGAGAACCTAATCACTTGAATAAGAATGACAGAGAATATCCAAGCCTTTTTCAATTCGTGTTAAATGAGCCTTCAACAACCAGAACTTAAAATGTTTAGGAAAAAGGAATAAAATGGGGTTAGTACACCACATGTACGAAGTATGAGACCATATGCACATATAAGAGCAAAACTTTCTAAAACGGAACATTATGTCAAAATATGCTATTTTCCCCTTTTAAAAGTCTAACGCACAATCAAGCAAGTCATACCATTCTATCAAACATGCTTACTAATTCAACAAGTAATATGTATCCCAACATACCTAAACCCATGATTTTCTACAACCCTTTCATGAAGGAATAACATCACAAGAATGAATAAGAGTTAACCATATCATAATAAGAAAGACAACTACTGACAAATCCTTATCAAGTAGACAAGTGCGATGACCAAGCAACGCCTCACAGCCTTACTAAATCAAGAAGCCTCAACAAGAAAAAATAACCAATGCCCAACTTCATATATAATGTAACATTTAGATATACATTTCATTTAATTTTAACATATAACCCAGCACATATTCATAAGTGAACTAATCAACATATTGTATCAAAAATGTACACGTTCATCATATCTATATCATATATCATCATAACATAACCATATATAAGAACATCTTCTTAAGAATCCCTTCAAGGCTAACTAGTGCAATGCTTAGGTAGAGTCTCATACCCCTACCTAGACTAAGCTAGACCTTTTAGGTTTATCCTAGTTAGACTTCAATCCTTTAATTCATTTTACCTTTTGAGAACATCCTGCTTTAACCGACATATACCACATGAGCTAGTGTGGAATCTGGTTTCATAAGACCTTACGCCGAAAGAAGGTGGACTACTCACCAAAGTAGTACCAAAACATAAAACATAAAAACAACGTGGATCCACTAGCTAGTATTTATATGGGGGCAACATAGTTCAAGAACTAGGATATATAGTTGGGACCCTTTTTATTCTCCATGCATTATAGTCTCCAATCTCAAGAGTAATATATTGCTACTACCTTCCCTATGTGGGAAGAGACACTATTTAATCTAGTTCACTCGGTGCTAAGCTAGAGTCCCTTTTTCAAATGTCTTTAAGCCTTTAATTATCAATCATAGCTTAGTTTAGGTCATAGGGTCTACCCCTTGTATAATAATGATCATCAATATCTCAATATGTATAAGAATAAATCCTTTTATCACAATTTATATAGGTGATGTTAACACATCATATATCACTTCATATTAAGGCACATTGGTATACATCACCATCCTTATGAATTTACATCTTAATCAACCACACAACCATAATCAAGACATTTCAATTCAAAATCGTACCACCCTGTCAATCCTAAATAAGTCATACTCCAACACAATCATCATGACTTAATCAAGTAACCACAAATTGAAGTAAGGAATAGGGATTACAAGACTTACCAAGTCTCCTTCATAGTTCATCATAAGGGTGTTACCATAAGACAATATATCAACCCAATTAATATTTTCAACATCATAATTCAATATTCAACATGATAACAAGACTAGAATAAACACTATAGCACAATTGAATACTAGATCATATCTTAAAATAAGATTCCTAGGTCAATTCACCTTCTAACCTAGATCATCTTCTCAAGACATGCATGAAAGACTACAATTCACTCCAATTTGTTAATGATTATTGCAGAGACATCATCTAATAATGATTTGACTCATAAGCAAGACAATTGAATCAATCACAACCCAATTTACATCAAGATCAAACTTAGGGTTAAGGGTTAAGGATCATAATCTTCAAATTGAACCAAACTATCACAATTGATCATAACCAAGTTAAAATACATGTTAATATATCCATTATATCCTAAAGAAACTATAAAAAAAACTCAGTTCACAACATCAATTTCGTAATTGGATGAAACCCACATGAAAACTCAACTTTTTGAAATACTTTGAAGGGTACCTTTGAGGAAAGAAGTCTCAAAGGTGAATTAGATCCCATACCTTAAAGTTTGATGAAGATTTGATGATGAATTCATCCCTTTAAAGAACCAAAATCCCTTCCCTATCTAGTTTTCAATGGTGTCTTCCATTAGAGAGAAAGAATAGAAAAGGAAAAGAGTTTATTTTGGTGAATTTTCTTTTTTATATTAATGAGGTTTGGGCTCCTTGTATGGGGATAAAATAAGTTAATTAAGCTTCCTTTGAAACTTAAATAACCCCTGAACCCCTTAATTAATTAAATGAACCAACATTACAAACATGCAGGAAAACTTAACCCTTACAGACAAACCCGTCGACGGTCCTGTTTGTGAGTCGATGATTGATCCCTCCCTCCGAACTGCACAACCTTCATCTTTGTCAGAGACTGGTGCAGGCGGAGGCTTACTCCATTTTACTAAGTGTTGGTCAACGATTGGAGATGACGCCTTGTCGATCCATACACAGAGCGTGGCCTGCATCTCGTCGATGCACACTACCTAGAGAGTATTGACATAAACTCTCAAGGGACCTTGGTTGGTCCTTGGGGATTCGTTCCAAGACCTTTCGACTATGAATCACCTTAAAAAAAATTATACACCCTTTCACCTAATCTCATGGATTTTCGACTCCTAAAATCTAGTAAAATTGGCTAAGTCACGCTTGTATCCCTTAGAAGTAGTTTCCGAACATCATGGATGTTCTGGGACGTTTTGGTTATTAAACTTCCTAAATGACCTATATTCATTAAAATAGGTCTTAAACAGTGCTTAGAACCCATGGTACGTATGTTAGGTTTTATGACTCGTCTTGGATTTTCAAAGTGTTACATTCGCACCAATCGACATTAGACTATTAGAGTGTATCACACTTGATCTATGTTTATAATTATTTTCATATTAACTATATCCTTGGTCCGTAAAGTATCAACAAGGTGATTTCTAATGTGTGCACTTGTTAAAAAGATTTCTAAACAAAAGAATCATCAAAGCATGCAAAAAACTATTCCAGAATTGTTGCAACCTTAAAAATGAACTAGGATAAACTAAAGCATATCATGTGTTTTATGAGTTAATAAGGTTTTAAAATGATTAATAGTAGATTTAGGGGGCAGTTTAAAGAGTTTGGAAGTCAAACGTCAAAGAACGACCAAGAGGTTCGAGAACTAGTCTTGTGTGTGCTAGTGTGCCTTTGCATGTTTTATATGTTGATTGGTGTCTAAAATGATAGTAGGGTACCATTGCATATAAATGGTTATATTTATGGTCTAAAAATCTAGGTACGACTCCACAAGGACCCCCCTAAGGGTCTGTTATGTGGACAAAAAAAATTTCCATGAAGTTGCCAAACAGCCTCAATCGACCACCCAAATAACATCCAGTAGACTAGGTGACTCCCCATCAAAACGGGGCATGGATACACACTTATTTGTGGTAGTTTATCCCCCAAAATATGATTATATGATCCAAAACACGCCTAGTGGGAAGGGCAGTGGTTCAAACGACGCCTAGTAGATGGTGGCCGTCGTTTGACACCTACAATTTTTGCAGGTCTCAGCAAAATATGGGGTGCGTTGAGAAATTCACCTCACGTCCTAATTAAGTATTAGACGGATATTTTAGGTTGTTTTAGGTATTACAAATTAGTTTAAACATCTAGACCTAAATTAGACCCAATTTTAGAAATTAATACCCCAAGTTCAAATAGAATTCTCTCAAGACTCCATTGGAGCTTAAACTCAAGATTGAAGCTAGGATTAAAGATTTCCAGTGGTTTATCCATCAATTTCGTGGGTTTTATTCTATTAAGATGATGATTTCATCCTTGACTCTTCTTTCATTCAAGGAGCCGATTCCAAAGGCTTTTCAAAGATCTACAAAAACCTTGAAAACTCTATTGTGAATTCTAAGCATCGATTCTTGCATGAAAAGGTTTAAATTGATGTTTTATGAAGTAATAAATGTTTATTTATGGTTTTAAGATCAAAAAATCTATGAACCCTTGTATTCTTTGAATTCCTCTTTTTTGGCTCTAAAGTGGGTGAATTGATCATGATCTTATTTGGATGAAGTCATGTGTACATTGTTATGGGCTATTGAATTATACGTTGATCATTGTTGAAATTGTTCATAGTTTGACTTATAATATTGATATCTATATTTATTTTTGTTGGATCATTTATATGGATAAATTGTTGGCCTAGTCTTATGGACATTGTTATTGGTAAGATATCTTGTTGTGTGAATTTGGTGGAAATATTAAGGAATGGTGATTGTGCCTATTTGAAAGTGGTGAGTTTCCCTAATTCATTCGTTTATTGTATAATCAATATCGAATTTTTTATTGATTTGTATGGTTCACTTATGGTGGCGGTGTCTAGTTGTTATAAATTTAATGAACATGGCCTTGTCGGCATTATTATGTTAATTATTGTATTTTCATGATATTGTATATGTGAATGTATAAGTGAAGGTTCTCATGTAATGTCTATATGATCTTGTATGAATGATAAGATTGAATGTACTTCCTCTCTAGATGTTGATATATGATGATGAAGAACTAGGGAGAGCCTTTATAAAATGATGTTATATCTTGTGTTGGTTGACTTAGTTTCCCTACTTGGCACTTAAATGTCATTGAATGAGGGAATGAATGGAATTCTAGGATCGGTAGACCTAAAGTAGGTTCCTTTCTATGAATTACTAAAGTGAAACCTTGAATATGAAAATAAGGTTAAGAATGTAAAACCTTGAATATAAAAAGAAGGTTAAAAATGTGAAACCTTTAATATGAAAAGGTGAACAAGAAGCCTTGAAGGAATAGACCTAAATGGTGCTTCCTTCTTGAGTGCAGTGATGGACATAGAAGTAGGTTGGCTGGAACGACATGCAACCATCTTTAAGAAAGTCATAAGATCTATACTAATATACCTTGATTGGAAGCCCTAGGGGACCCATTCTTGGAAATGGTATAATGAGTTGGTAGAAGCTTAGTGGACTTAGAAGTAGGTTGGCTGGAACGACATGCAACCATCTTTAAGAAAGTCATAAGATCTATACTAATAGACCTTGATTGGCAGCCCTAGGGGACTCATTCTTGGAAATGGTATAATGAGATAGTATAAGCTTAGTAATGGTACCTCTCTAATATATCTATGTGAATGAAATGACTCTATGAGAACAAAGGAAAAGCACTGAGTAGGTATGCATGTGGTAGAAGCTCTAGTTGAGATGAGACTAGAGGTCAAAGAAGCCATTGATATCCCTTAGCCATGTGCCAACATGGGATGTGTCCTAATTCTACCCTTGGCAAGTAGAACACATTCCACGGTGTGGGGTTTTTATGATACCGAATTTCATACGTAGATAGTGTGGTCTATGTTGGTTTACGCATATACTCATCATCTGGGATATGCACTCTAGTATTTGATGGGTTATACAACGTGTAGTTAGTGGAATGGGACGCTATCTACACATGGTACGAGTAAGCCTTGAAGATGCTAGAATGAGTTCCCTAGGTATTCCAAGATCATTATGTGAAGTCCCCTAATTTTTACTCTTTTCTTAAATGGCTCTAATTAATAATGTTCACTTAGAAAAAACATGTTAAATAGAACGGTTCTTATCTAGGATAGCTTTATGGATCACATAGGTGTGCTTGAAGAGGGTGTATGAGCGGTCTCTTCATATCTTTCTCAAGCGAGTCATAGAGTAACTTTAGGTAGAGAGTCTATAGTGTTGAAACGCTTAATTGTTGTGTATGGAATATGTCTTATATGTGATTTTTGACTCGTATTATGTCTATTAAACTCTTATGATGAAAAGTTTCTATCAAAATAGCACTAAAGTATATCTTAAAGTAAATGACTCTTTTTTCATGGTTTTCTTGCATGTTTACCATACTTAGTGCATAAATTGTGAAAATTTCATATGTTTCTCTATATCTAGAAGTGTAGGTGGCATGTGACGATTCTCTGGAAGTTCAATCTCTCTCTCTTTTTATATATATATTTATATATATATATATATCTGTGTGTGTGTGTGAGAGAGAGAGAGAGAGAGAGTGTGTGTGTATATATATAAGGGCTTGTATAAGACCTCCGAGAAGTTAAGTACACCATGTCGCGACTTCGGGTTGTTCTCGGTCATGAAATGGATTGCACTTGAATTGCAAACCAAAAGCTTCAAAACCAAATCTGAAAATCAATTATTTTCCAAAGTTGCAAAAACTAATCTCAAAAACAAAAACTAGAACAATTGTAATCGTAGATAACCCCAAATATGAAGTTTTATGAACTATTTATGGAAAGCAAATACCTTATTAAAAACGAATTATAATAAGGAAAGTTTATCCAGCGTCTTTGATCTATGATACCAACTGATGGACCATCAATGGATCGACGATCCGTGATTCTATTCCGTCAGCTAAGACATAGAAAAATATTTCACCCCTCAAGCTGCATCTTCTCTGAATCAAACGACATACAAACAACACGGTCCGTCAACCAGTCTATGGTTTGTCAATGATCCTGTTACTCCATACTTAAAATCTTCAAATATAATGTACTGGAACCCTCACAATATCATTTTACAGTATATCAGTAGGGCCCGTCAATCAATCGACGGACCGTCAATGCTCGTCATGCTTCTACACTTGGTCAGAATTCCTTGATTTCCTTCGATGCTTGGACTGCTTATCTAGGATCCTCATCTATGCGTCATCAATGGATCGACAATCCATCCATTGCCTCCGTAGGTACCTTTTTCTGCACTTTCTTAGTTGTCTCCTTCATTTTACGCCTAAATATCTTTCTTACAAAACATGACGAAAAACATATTAAAAACAATACAATAAGGTTCTAGACACACACAACCCTTAAGTTAAATGCATTAGAAAAATCGTGAACTCATGGTACATCAGCAACTACACCTTTACACTCACATAGGTGATTCTATCAAGTCTATCTCAAACAGACCACATTAAGGCTATAGAATCATTAAGAGAAAAATAAGATAAACCTTATAAAACATTGTCTCGTGCCATATGGATTAAAAATGTGATGTATATTGAGGCCTAACGGGTCCACCACACTAACTCAATCAATGGGCTTCAGCCCCATCCCCCTCGACGTTTCAAGGACTATTTTTCCTTGTCAAGTCTTTTGTCATAAGATCTGCCAAATTTATTTTGGACCTTACATATTCCAAGGAAATAACACCCGGTTTCAACAAATGTTTAATCGCACTATGTTTGATGCAAATATGTCTCTTTTTTTGTTGTACACACTATTTTTGGAAATTCCAATTGTTTCCTATGAGTCACATTGAAGAGAGACTCGTGAATCTTGTCTTCCTTACAATGACATATCCGCCAACATATTTCTCAACCACTCAGCTTCTTGCCCAGCCAACTCCAGAACAATGAATTCTGAGTTCATGATAGAATGTGTTATACAAGTCTGTTTGGAAGACTTTCATGAAATAGCAGCAGCACCCAAAGTAAACACATAGCCACTGGTGGATCTAACTTCATCATTGTCAGTTATCCAATTTTCATCGCAAAAACCTTCTAAAGCAGCATGAAATTTGTTAAAATGTAAACACCAATTCATAGTACCTCAAAATATCTTAGCAAGAACTTTAGAGAGTTTCAGTGTTCACTACTGGAATATGAGTATTACTCTATCTATTAACAACATAAGTTTATCAGCTAAATTTCCAATTATTTTAGCACATTCAATTTGAGAAACACTAGATTCATTACTCTTCTTCAACTGTATGCCAGGACCATAAAGAGTTCTCACTGGAACAACATCAAAACAACCAAACCTTCTGAACATCTTTTCTATCTAATGAGACTGACATAAAGAGAAACTATTAGCAGTTGTTTTGATTTTAACTCCCAAAATCAGATTTTCTTCACCAAGCTCTTTCATTTTAAATTTAGAAGACAAATTTCTTGGTATCATTAATAACATTCACATAATTATCAAATATCAACATGTCATCTACATATAAATATATAATTACACAATCTGAACTATAATCTTAGAATAAACACATGTATGAGATGAATTCACAACAAAGTTATTATTCACAAATGTGATATTAAAATTTTCATACCATTATTAGGTGCTTGTTTTAGTACATACAGAAACTTCCTCAATTTGTATACTTTATCTTGTTGTCTTGGAACCACAAAACCCTCTGGTTGAATCATATATGTTACATCTCGTAAATAGAAAGAACTAGAAAAGAGTTTAAAATCTGAAAATAATTATTTTTGGAAAGAATAAGGAAAATATGGAACATTTGTCCAAGTTAAAAAGTAAGTTTTTCGTAAAATTCAAACGACCATAACTCCTAGCTCAGGATGAGCTAGCTGTAGTTCGAGATATCATTTGAAATACCTTAGAATAATATTTCCAACGGCGCCGAGTTTGCCTGATTTTAATATCTTATGAATAAGTTATGCCTTTCAAAGTTGGGCTATTGGGATAAGGAAAGTCCAATCCGGATTTCGGAAGGGCAAAGTCTTCTTTTCCTTACCTAATTTAATTAATTCATTTTTCTGAATTAAATTGGGGTAAAACCAGACTTTGTTCCATTTAGGAAAAAGAGAAATCATGCTTGGGCTAGTACAAGCGATAAAATAGGACAGAAATCAAGAATCGCCAAGAATGATCAAGCTTTGTGTGTAGATTTCGTCGGGGTGATCCCTAAAAAGGTATGTGAGATCACATAGTGTTGGGTTAGTTCACCCACACTCCAATCTTGTTTAAGTCATTGAATTTAAGTTGGTTAAATGTTGAGAAAGTGAGTTTTTGAAGAACATTGTTGAAAATTCGTTAGATTCTTGATGGTTGTCTTATTGAAGTTCTCTTAATGTTTTGACACATGTTTCAGGGTTTAATTTAGGGTTGAATCAATTGTATATTGATAGTACTAATGATCCTAAGAATTTTGATAAAGAGCCATGGAAGTTTGGAGGGTTTAGAGATTAAAAACCAAGGAAAAAAGTCTAGAACACCTGGTAATGGGTTTGTGCGTTGCGCCTCTAAGAACCACATAGGACATTTTATGTCCATAGCGCCTTGGAGAGTCACACTAGAAAGAGCGCACCACCCAACTCTCTGTAATTTTTGGGCTGGCATCCCACGCCTCTCAGAGCACTAGGGACGCCATCTTTCCCCATTCTTCCCCCATTTTTTCGTACTAGTTCCTAAGTGATGTACGTATGTTTCTTAGTCTATTCCAACACTCCAACGCAAACCTAAACATAATGAAATCATTCATAAACATAAGATCATGAACCTTTGATCCATAATCCAATTCAAGGAATCTAAGATCAACGTCAAACAAGTTAAGAGTCAAGTCTAGAAGTTAAGAAGCGCGTCAAATCAAAGTTCTTACAAGTTTTCAAGAGTCTTTAGAAATGTTTTATCTTTGTTTTAAGACTTAAAAGTTGATTTCAGTAAGGAGTAAAGTTGAATTTCTTTATTCAAAGAAGTTTATGGATCTATGTACTACGAAAAATGTTTTAAAAAATGTTTTCACATTTAAACAGGAATAGAAACTAAGATTTCGAAAGAGTCTTTGAGCTAGCTTTAAGAAAAGAGTTATAGCTTTCTAAAAATAAGAAAGCAGGGAAACTGAGATTCCCAAGATAGACATTGAGATAAGTCTTGAGGACATATCTCAAATCACAGTAGAAGTATGTTTTAAGAAACATAAGTACCAGTTTATTTTGGGAGTAGTATTGAACACACAATTGGGGACGATCATGAGTTCAGATAACTCAAATCTCCATAAACCCACATAGCCACTATGTGTAGAAAAGGGTCATACTTTTTAAATGAACTCTCCTCATAGTAGACTAGTAGACCCATTAGGGAGTTCAGGTCTTATACCTTTGGCCATGTATAGGATGCGATGACAGCGTGAGGTAGATCCCTCTATCATCACTATATCTCTTATGTTATGATTGTCGGTTAAAGAAGCTCCCACAAAAGTTATTATATTTTAACATGCATAGTTTTTTGTATTTTTAGATACATCTCAGACTTATATCTATGCTTAAAAAACAGAGTTTACAACATTCTTTTAAAAAACTTTTCTTTATACTACACTTGTTTTTAAATAGATTTGTATTAGAATGAGTCCGTTATATTGAGTTCAGATGAACCAAGTAAGATCTTCAATTTGTTTCAGACTCTTTCTAGCTGATGTTGTTTAGCATTCCAACTCACATACTCATACATTCAATGTACTGATGATAGTTGGCTTGCATCATATTATGATGCCGACGCGAGTAACGAGGATTGGCATCTAGCACACCATTCATCCAATTGAGCACTCAAGACTTAGTTGGTGACCATCCTTGCATTCACAAGGAATCCTTTTATTGTTTTTAATATTTTCTTTATTAGGATTTTGTGGGATATGTCCCAACATCAATCTCAATTTTAGAGTCTTCATATATAGACAGTCAAATGTTAGTTCTTTGAGTCTTCTCAGTATTATCTCTTATTGGTAAGACTTGGGTTGCCAGATTTGGCCAAGTTAGAATGTTTTGGTTACCACATTCTTTAGTTTAGTTAAGTTTATTGATTATTGTTTTTCACTGGGCTAAGTATGTCAGGACAAGGGTCCTCTCGAGGATAAAAATGGTGTTTGAGTGTCACTAACACCCAGGGTATACGCTCGGGGCGTGATAAACTTTGTATCATAGCACATAGTTCAAGAGTCCTATGGAGTCTATGAGGTTGTATATGTAGAGTCCTAGTTAGCAGTGTGAAGTATGCCACATCTATAATTAAGAGGCTGCAACTTCTAGCAATTCCTTCACTTGTTTCATACGTTTTTTGTGTATTAGAGTTTATCTCATAAAGTTTCCCTCTAATTTGTGCTAGCGCGTGTTATAACCATGCCTCCACGAAGAGCAATCACAGGTCCTCCAGCAAGAAGGAATGTTGAACCACAAGAACAAGGGGGGTACCTAATGCACCAAATATGTAACCTCAAGGAGAGATCACCAATGCTAAATTCTGATATGCAATCCAGATGTTAAGCCAAACAATGACTAACCAAGTTGGTAAACAACGAGGATCTCGACATAAGAGGCTAACAGTTCAAGGAATCATGAGTTCTTGAGGATGAACCCTCCAAGTTTAACCGGTTCAAGCACTACTAGGGATCAAAAGAATTTCATTAAGGAACTTAAGAAGGTACTCGATGTTATGCATGTTGCGGATCCTGAGAGAGTTGAGATAGCGGCAAATTTACTGAAATATGTTTCAAGGAATGTCTTTGATCTGTGGAAAGAGGGTAGATATGAGGCTACACCACATCCAAGTTGGGTATGTTTTGACAAATCTTTCTTGGGGCGTTTCTTTCCCCAGGAATTGAAAGAGGCTAAGGTACAGGAACTTCTTACACTCAAGAAGGATTCTCTAAGTGTCTATGAGTGTGAGATGAAGTTCACCCAACTATCTCGTTACGGTCCGAATATGGTTAAATACATGAGGAGTAGGATGAGTTTGTTTTTTTTGGTGGATTGGGTTTTTCTTCAAGCAAAGAGGTTCAGGAAGCAATGCTTATTGGGTACATGGACATTTCAAGGATGATGATCTATGTGAAGAAGGTAGAGGAGTAAAAGCTAAGAGACAGAGAGGAGTTTAAGAACAAAATATCTAACATAGAGAATGAGTCCGGGAAGCAGAAGAGTAATGACAACCAGTCATCCTTCCTATAGAAATAGAAGGATCCTTCTCATCATCTGCTAGTGCACATTCACCTAAGAACAAGGGTGAGTATTCTATAGTTAAACATGCATATTAAAAAGGTACTGTGGTGCAAGGGGGTAGTAAGGCTCCTACTTACGCCAAGTGTGGTAAAACTAACTCTAGTATTTGTCATGAGGGCTCCAATAGTTGCTTCAGATTTGTCAGACTGTGTATTTTATGTGAGATTTTCCAATGAGCAAGAAGGGAAATGGTAGTGGGGACAATAGAGTCAGTCTTCATTAATTACTCCACCACACAGTGCTGCACCTAGAGGAGCTACTTCCGGTACTGGCGGAGGAACAAACCACTTGTATGCTCTCAATAATCGCCAAGAACAAGAGGATTCACCATATGTTGTCAGTAGTATGATTCAAGTCTTTAACTTACTGTATACTCTTTGTAGACCCAATAGCGAGTTTATATTTTGTAACCCCATATGTTGCCATCAACTTTGATATTATTCCTGAGCAACTTAGTGAACCATTCAGTTTTTCTACACCTATGGATGAATTTTTTTTAGAACGGAAAGTCTATCGTAATTCTTCCATTCGTCAATCACAATAGCAGAATGGTTGATTTAATTGATTTAGACATGGTAGAATTTGACGTTATTCTTCGTATGGATTGGCTTCATGCCTGTTATGCCTCAGTTGATTGTAGAATTCGAGTAGTCAAATTTTATTTTCCAAATGAAGTCTTATAGTAGAAAAATAGTTCAGCTAAGGTTCATTTCATTTCGTACCTTAAGGCAAGGAAGTTGGTTTCTAAGGGGTGTGCCTAGCACTTAATCCAAGTTAATGACTCAAATATTGAGGTACCTCTTATTCAGTCAGTTCCAGTAGTAAAATATTTTCCAGAAGTTTTTCCACATGATCTTCCCAGAGTTCCTCCTGAGAGAGAGATACACTTCGGTACATATTATCTTCACATACTCATCCTGTCTCAATTTCACCATATAGAATGGCACCACTAGAACTAAAAGAATTGAATGATCTGTAAGATAAGGGCTTCATTTGACCAACTATCTCACCTTAGGGCACTCCAGTCTCGTTTGTAAGAAAGAAAGATATTTCCCTCAGGATGTGTATAGACTACCGTCAATTGAACAAGGTTATGATCAAGAATAAGTATCCTCTTCCAAGGATTGATGATATTTTTTACCAGCTTTAGGGTGCTTCCTGTTTCTCTAAAATTGAATTCAAATCAGGCTACCACAAGTTAAGAATAAGGTAATGTGATATTCCAAATTCAACTTTTAGAACCAAATTTGAGAATTATGAGATTTTGATCGTCCTTTTGATTGAAAAATGTGTCTACAACATTCATCAATCTTATGAATAGAGTATTCAAACCTTATTTAGATATGTTTGTTATTGTCTTTATTGATGACATACTAATCTAATCAAGGAATGAATAAGATCAAGTTAGTCATCTTAGAATATTTCTTCAGACTTTGAAAGATAAAGAGTTGTATGCCAAGTTCTCTATGTTTGAGTTTTGACTTGATTCTGTGGAATTATTGGGTCACATAGTTCCCAATGATTGTATTAGAGTCAATATCCAGAAAATTGAGGCAGTGCAGAATTCTCCTAGACCCACATCTCCAACTGATATTAGGAGTTTCTTGTTTTGTTGGCTAGTATAGAAGATTTTTGGAAGGTTTCTCGTCTATTTCATCTCCTTTGACTAAATTGACTCAAAATTTATTCAAGTTTCAACGATCTGAAGCTTGTGAGAAAACTTTTGAGGAATTGAAGAAGACTTTAACTTGTCCCATATTTGACTTTACTGGAGGGTATTCAATGTTTTGTGATGTATTGTGATGAATCTATAGTAGGTTTCAGTTTTGTGCTAATATCGAATGGCAATGTTATCGCATATGCCTCCAGACAATTGAAAGTTCATGAGAAGAACTGCCCAACCCATGACTTAGAATTGGATGTTGTAGTTTTTTCCTTAAAAATATGGTGTCACTATTTATGTCATTCATGTTGATGTATTCACTGATCACAAGATCCTACAATATGTGTTCACTCAGAAAGAGCTTAATCTCAGATAAATAAGATGGTTAGAATATCTCAAGGATTTGACATAAGCATTCTTTACCACCCATGTAAGGCTAATGTGTTTGTTAATGCCTTAAGTAGGTTGTCTATGGGTAGTTCCTCCCATCTTGAAGATGAAAAGAAAGAAAAATCAAGATATGTGCGTAGACTTGTCGACTCATGGATTCCATAGAAAGAATAATAGTGGTGACGAATGGAGCTTGGTCATCATTAATGTCAGAAGTGATTATTGGGTCTACTTCAAGGTTTCACCATGAAGGGTGTTATGAGATTTGGTAAGACGGGAGACTTAGTCCCAGCCATGCTGGTCCATATAGAATTTTCAAAGAGGATTGGCAAAGTATCTTATGAGTTGGAGCTACCATACAAATTAGTAGAGGTTCATCCGGTGTTTCATGTCTCCGTGTTGAAAAAGTGCATGGGTGATCCTTCCTTGATCATTCCAACTGAGAAAATTGAGATCATATATAACTTGTCTTATGAGGAGATTTCGATGCAAATCCTAGATAGCCAAGTTCGCATGTTGAAAACAAAAAAGGTAGCATTAGTCAAGGTCCTTTGGAGGAACCAATTTGTTTAAGAAGCTACTTGGGAAGCTGAAGATGACATGAAGAAGACATATCCAAATATATTTGAATACGGAGAAAATGCAGACAAAGGTACTAATTTTTTTCATAGTACTATCTAATTTTGAGTAATCAAGTTGTTTGGTTGCACTTTATTGTGGGTTTTTAAACTTGATGGTTCTACCCTAAGTCAAGTAAAAGTAACCACATTCGAGTATGAATGTTCCCAAGGGGCAGATATTGTAACATATCGCAGCTAGAAAGAACTAGAAAAGAGTTTAAAATATGAAAATAGTTTTTTGAATGAACAAGAAAAATATGGAAAATTTGTCTAAGTAAAAAAATGAGTTTTTGGTCAACCTTAAAACGACCATAACTCCAAGATCAGGATGTCGCCGAGTTTGCGCAATTATGATATCATATGGTGAGTTATGCCCTTTTTTTGAAGTTGGGTTGTTCGATTAAGAAAAGTCCAATCAAAATTTTTGAAGTGAAAATTTGTCTTTTTCTTACCTAGTTTAATTAATTTGTTTTTAGAAATGAAATTAGGTTAAAACAAGACTTTGTTAAGTTTAGAAAAAATAGAATTCACCCTAGGGCTTAGAGGAGAGAAAAGAAGAGAAAAGAGTAGCGAAATTATGTATCGCCAAGAACGCGCAAACTTTGCGTGTAGATTTCATCGAGGATGATCACTAATAAGGTATTTCATATAACATAGTGTTGGGTTAGTTCACCCAAGTACCAATATTTTTTCATACAACGAATTGAAGTGCAACACTCAAAAGTTTAAGACGTGTTCTAAAGCCTAACATAAGTGTCAAAAGGTTTAGATACTATTTACAGTCTATTTCAATGTATACAAGTCATTTAGGATGTTTAGTAATCAAAACGTCAAGGAACGTCCATGACGTTCGGAAACTAGTTCAATGATCTGCTAGTGTGCCTTAGCCGATTTGACTAAGTATTATGAATCAGAAATTTATGAATTTTTGTGGAAGGGTGTCTAACATGTATTAGAGTTAGTTCATAGTAAAAACATTTAGGCACGACCCCCTAAGTACAAATCAAGCTCCCTTGAGGAGGACCATTTCTTTTGGGTCGAAGACTGCCCAAGGTAGTGTTCACCAATGACTTTTCATCAACGAACCGTGTTCCAATCGATGAGGCTTCAATTGCCACTGTCGATGGACACTTAGAATATTTCTCAGGCCTATTTTTACAAGTATCTGAACTCAATGAAAGACCAACAGGATGGTTGGTCCCATGGTCTGTCGATTGACACACGAGTCGTCGACGGGGTCTCGTTGGTGAGTGGACTCTTTTGCTGCTCATTTTAGTTAGGTGGAGTTAATTACATAGGTGGTTAATTAATTATTTAGGGGTTTAGGAAAGACTCATTAAGTTAATTAACAACCTATATAAAGACCCTAAGTAACTTAAACTAACCTAAGCTCTCATAACTCCTAAACCCAAACTCTCTTCCTTCGCTCTTCTTTCTCTCTCCCAAGTTGAATAACACCATAGAAGGTCAAATTCAAAGGGATTCTAGGGATTAAATCAACATGGTTTCTCCATCAATATTCATCAAACATTAAGGTATGGGATTCCTTTCACCTTTGGGACTTTTATCCTCAAAGGGTTCCATCACATTGATTTCAAAAGTATAAAATTCAAATGGATCTTTTCCAATCTCGAAATTGATCCTGTAAACTGCCTTGTTTAATATTTCTTTTGGATATTATGAATATATTTACATGTATTATAACTTAATTATGTTTTTTTTTATGGATTGGTCTAGTTTTTAGAACATGACCTATTCCCCTTAACCCTAGCTTGTGATCTTGTAATGAATTGTATAAAGTTAGTTCAATTGAATTGGTTATTGGTTGAATTACTACTCAATTATGTTATTTCATAAATTATATTTTGATGAATTATAGTCCTATCATTCTAGTTATTGAGTAATTGATCTAGATTATGACTTTGACCTAAGTCTCTTATCCTAAACTATGAACTAGTGATGGATTGTGATGTAGTGATTCAATTGGCTTTGTTGTCATGTTTATTAATATTGTGTGATTATATTACACAATTATTGGGTTGAGTTAAGTTTTTATGGTAAGACCTTGATGATGGATTATGAACCAGACTTGGTAAGTCTTTTGATCTCAACTTTTTACCTTCAATTGTGGTTAAATGTGATTAAGTGATGATTATGCATTAAAGTATACCTTGCATTAGGATTGATAGGGTTCGTATGATGTTGAATTAAAATATCTTGAATATGGTTTGCAAGGTGTTTTATAATATTTAAATGTTACAAGGATGGTGATAACTTATCAATGTGCCTTATCATGATGTGATCATGTAAATGTGCTAACCTCACTTATATGAATTTTAATGCAAGGATTATACTCATACAATTCTTATTGAGCTATGATGATGATGATTATTATAAAAGAGATAGACCCTATGACCCAAATTAATCAATGATTATTAATAAAGACATTAAAGACATTTCAAAAATGGAATTATCTTAGCAACGAGTGAACTTCACAATGGGAGGTGTTGACTTTCCATAGAGGAAGATTCACCCAATAGTTCCACATGAGGTGTTCACTCCCCTATGAGGGATACTCATCTTATGGATTCCCATGAGATGAGGAGCCAATTTCCAAGTGATATGAAGACAGTTCATACCTATTTCTTAGTTCTTGAACTATGTTGCCCCCATAGGAAGACTAGCTAGCCGATCCACCTAGAAAGCTATGTTTATATTTGGTTTTATTTTGCCAGTAGACCACCTTCCATCGGTTTAAGGTTTTACAACACCAGATTCCACACTTATCTCTTGTGTTCTATGTCGGTTAACGTAAGTTTTCCTTAGACTAAAATAAAGTAATGGAGTACAAACCAACTAAGGTGACTTAAGAGGTTTGACTTAGATTAGGTAGGGGCATGCGACTCTACCTACGCCTAGTACTAGCTAACCTCGAAGGAAGATTTAGAAGGTTGTTCTTATATATGAATGTGCTTATAATTGTACATGTTATGTATATGATGATATTTCACATTGATGATACTACATGACGATTGGTATCACTTATGAACATGTGTTGAGCTCTATTGCTAAAGTATGATGATATGTACTCTTAAATGATATGTTATATGTAGTTGGATATTAGTCATGGTTATTATTGGGTTTACTAGACTGAGTAAGGTTATGAGTCTTTGCTTAGTCATTGTACTTGTTGACTTAATTAGGGTGGGTAATTCTCTTGCTTTGGTTATGTTGTAATGAACTCTTATTTATGCTTGTTGCTACTATAACTTGATAATAAAGTTGAATTGAGTGTCCACTTATGTGATATGCATGTTGGCTTGACTAAACTTAGTATTGTTTCTCTTGTGATGTACATGCTTATGACTTAATGAATATGTCTTAATGATTGGTATGGACTTCTTGAATGTGCATAAGGCTTTTCAAACTAAATTGCATACTTAAATGAGTTCTCCCTTTTTAGTATGATTTATGATATGAGTGCATATGATCTCATACTTAGTACAAGTTTTCTACTAACCCTATTTTCTCTCTTTTCCCTCAACATTTTAGGTTCCGATCATTGAAGGGATTTGAGACAACTTTGAAGAAGACTTCAAATTCTCAATCATCCAAGTTGGGTAGGTCCTCACTTTATGAGGGAAATGCCAATATGAATCTTATGAAGTTGTTCTAGTTTAAAGAGTCTTATGTTCTTTCCTTTTCATTTGAGTACTAAAAAATTTATAGCCTATATGTGGCTTTATTACATTGATATATGGGCTACGCCCAAATTTTTTTACTCTTGTTAGATTGTTATGCGATGAGACATCCATTTGAGACTATGTTATATCTTATATATCTATGTGCAATGAAAGTAGAAGACTATGTAACCTTTCTTTGTGAAGGGTCTATGTATACTCGATATAAATATTATGTGTATGTACAGGTCTATGTAAACCTCAATGTATAAGTAATGAAAAGTTTTAAATTTTCCTCATTTTTGACCCATGAATGTTATGATGTAAGCTAAGAGGCTAGTTTTAGTCCTCAAAGAGGTCGATCCCCGGATGTGATAAACTTGGTATCGGAGCATGAGGTTGAATATATTTGAGTCGACGTCTATCTCAACCACGTCTATGTAGATTCTTACTCATAATTGTGAAGTGCACCACACTAATGTATAAGAACTTATATGATGCTTAGAAAACTCTCACTTTCTTGGAAGTCAGATATCGTGCCTCTAGAATCTTGACTATATGTGCTCTTAGCATCTAATCCTTTTATTGTGATTATAGGAAATGAATACTGGAAGGGACGCAACACGAAGACTTGAAGAAGAAATTGACAATGATATTAAGCTCAGGCCAATCCTCCTCCTTTGATGGATGGTGATGTAAGGGCTGCCCTTTTCCACATGTATCAAGCCGACTACTCAATCACATGCCATCACTACTCAAGCTCAAGCCATGATGGCCCAAGCTAATCAAAAGGTTGTCCCCGAGCAAACTAACAAGTTTCCACCATGGCCTCTCTTTAAGGGATTTCACTAGGATGAATCCCCCTACTTTCTATCAATCCAAGGTTGAAGAAGACCCCCAAGAGTTCATTGATTAAATCTACAAGATCCTTCATGTTATGGGGTTTACTACTAGTGAGAAGGACGATTTAGCTACTTACCAGCTCAAGGATGTTCCCCAAACTTGCTACGTCCAATGGAGGGACAATAGGCCTTTGAGAGGTGGATCGGTGACTTGGGAGGTGTTCAGAAAGGCTTTTCTTGATAGATTTTTCCTAGGGAGAAGATGTAACACCTTGAAAATCCAAGACGTGTTGTTAAGCCTAACATAGGAGTCATAAGGTCTAAGAATTGTTTCTAAGTCCATGTTTAATTAATATAAGTCATTTAGGAGGTTTAAGGACCAAAACGTCCAAGAACGTCCATGACGTTCGGGAAGGTGGTTCAAAGGGGTTTTATTGTGCCTTAGCCCATTTGAATAACTTTTAGGAGTCGGAAATGTACAAAAATTGGTGGTAAGGTAGATTATAGGTGTTTGAGTTGTTTCATGGTTGAAACATCCTAGTACGACTCCCAAAGAACAAACCAAGGGCCCTTTTGGAGGACCCTTGTAGTTTGATGCAACACTTCCTGGCAGTGTGCATCGACGAGATCAAAGACAGAACGTCTATGGATCGATGGGGCATCTATGCCACCTTTGTCTCACACTTAAGCTGGTTGAGAAGGCCCCTTCTCCCGCACAGCCTCTGAACTCATCGACAGAGTGCAGAGGTGCAGGCTACGGTCAGTGTGTGGATCGATGGGGCGTCGATGCCACTGTCATCCCACACTTAGGCAATTGGAGGAATCCCCTCGCCTTCACAGTTTCTGACCAATACATGGAGTGCAGGATGGAATGTCCGTTGACTCACAGACGGCCCGTAAGCGGGGTCTCGTATATGAGGATCCTAAGTAGTTGCATTTTCTTAATTTAGTTTATTTAATTAATTAAGTGGTTTAGGGCTTAGTTGGGGATTAAAGGGATAATAATTGAGTTTATTAAGTACCAATATAAATTCCCTCAACCCTCATTACCTAAAGACAACTCACAAATAAACTCTCTTCCTTCTCTCTTATTTCTCTCTGTATATGAACTCCCCATTAAAGAAGAGCAAGGATTTGAGTTTGGGGGATGGAAAGAGACAAATTCACCATAAAATTGTTGTCAAACGTTTGATTCACCTTTGAGACTCTTTTCTCATAGGGTTCCTTCAAAAATAGATTTAAAAAGTTGAGTTTTCTTATGGGTTTCATTCAAATACGAAATTAAAGTTATGGATTGAGTTGTGAATGATTTCTTTAGTTTATATTGAGTATATTAACATGTGTTTAAACTTTTTTATGGTAATTGTTGATGGTTTGGTCTTAATTGAAGAATATGATCCTCCATCCTTGAACCTAGGTAGTTTTCTTGACCTATATTATATTGTGATCATTCAATTGAGTTTGTTTTTTATTAGATTACTATCCTATTGTGTTATTATGATTAAATTAAGATGAATTATAGGCTTATCATGCCAGTTCTTGAGATGTGGTTTAGGTTATGAATTGTAAAGGTGAAATTACCCTATGAATGTTGTCTTAAGTTGTGATCTAGTGTCGAATTGTGTTATAGACATGCATTTGGACTTGTTATCTTATTGGTTATCATTATGTAATGATGTTACTCCCAAAATTGGGTTTATTTATTGGTTAATGCTAAGACCTTGAAGATAGACTATAAGGAAGACTTGATAAGGCTTTTAATCTCTATCTTTATTTCCAATTGTGTTAAATTTTTGTTAAGTCATGATATTACATTGGAGTATGACTTATACTAGG
Organism: Solanum habrochaites; assembly: GCA_027704765.1. NCBI lineage: Eukaryota > Viridiplantae > Streptophyta > Magnoliopsida > Solanales > Solanaceae > Solanum > Solanum habrochaites. The sequence continues at coordinate 13,846,043 of JAKWJA010002498.1, forward strand.
AATATAGGGTGGTATGATGTTGAATTCAAATGTCCAGGCTATGTTGTTAGGTTGATTAATGTGTATGTGATATAAGGATGGTGAAACCTATCAATGTGCCTTGATATGCTATAAAATGCTAATGTGTTAACCTCACTTATATTAATTGTGATGAAAGGACTTATACTCATACAATTCTTAATGAGCTATTGATGATTATGATTATTTTGGGGGTAGAACCTATGTCCTAAATTGAGATATGATTGATAATTAAAGGCATAAAGACATTTCAATAAAGGGACTTAGCTTAGCACCGAGTGAACTTGACAACGGGAGGTGATGATTTCCCAAAGAGCAAGATTCGCCCTATAGTTCTACATGAGACTTGACTTCCCAAAGAGTAATACTCATCCAATGGATTCCCATAAGAGGAGGCCCCAAATACCAACTTGTATCAAGAGGGAATATACTATGTCTTAGTTCTTGAACTATGTTGCCCACATAGGAAGACTAGCTAGTAGATCCACCTAGAAAGCTACATTTGTGTTTGGTTCTACTTTGGCTTGTAGACCACCTTCGATTGGTGTAAGGGTTTACGACACCAGATTCCACACTTAGCTCATGTGGTCTATATCGGTTAAGTCAAGTGTTCCCTAAAGTAAAATAAAGTATGAAGTATAAACTAACTAAGGTGACTTGACATGTTTAACTTAGCCTATGTAAGGGTATCGAACTCTACCTATGCCTTACACTAGTTGACTTTGATGGAAGCTTTAGGAAGTTGATATTATGCAACCATATGATAATGATGTATATAATAATAATATGTTGATGCGTAATGTAAATGTCTATACATGATGATGATGATTCTCTTGATATATGTAGTTGGACTATACTGTTAAAGTTGGACATTGGTTAGTTTTCTTGTTGAGTTTACTTGGTTGGGCAAGGTTATGGGGCTTTGATTGATCATTGCACTTGTTGACTTGATAAGGATTAATGAGTAGTGGTCTTGTTTATTATGATATGATTGACTATTATTCATTATTGTGATATTATTCTTTGATGTTAGGGTATTAGTAAATCATGGTTTCAAGTATGTTGGATTAGTATTACTTGTTGAGATAGTAAGAAGGTTTGATTGGTTGATATGACTTATTTGACTTTACATTAGGACCCTAAAGGGGTAATTTGGCAAGTTTTGATAAAAAAAAGTCATTTTTAGCATGTTTTTCTAGTGTATGTGCATAAGATCTCATACTTAGTACATGTGGAGTACTAACCCCATTTTCTTCCCTTTACCCAAACATTTTAGGTTCCGATCGTTGAAGAGTTAGGAAGGCGACATTCTTGAAGGCTTGGATTCTTTGTTTCATCAAAGTGAGGTAGGTCCTCAACTTTTGAGGGAAATGTCATTATCTATCTTACGGATTTTGCTATGAGCTTATTGACTCTTTCATTCCTTTCCTTTTTAATTGAATATTATACTTTCATATGACCTATACATGGTCTTGTTTGATTTATGTAAGGGCTATACCCTTATTTTGATAATCGTTTAGATGGTATGAGATGAGAGAATCGTAGAGATTATTTCTATATTTTACGTACATGTATGTGCAATAAAAGTAGAAAGCTATGTAACCTTCCTATATGAAGGGTCTATGTATACTCGATATGAATATATATTATGTGTATGTAGAGGTAAATGCAAACCTCCAAATAGTGATAATGAATGTTTTAAAAAAATTTCGCATTTTTCACCCTATGAATGTAATGACATGAGACTAAGAGGCTAGTCTTAGTCCTTCAAAAAGACGACGACACCAGTTACGTCTAGGGGGTAAACTCGAATGTGACAGAAGTGGAAAACTAAAGTGGTGGAGTTATTCAACCTTCGTCAAGGAGGTATAATTGTGCTTCAATACTCCTTGAAATTTACCTAATTGTCACAGTGTGCTCCTTCTTTGGTTTTCGATCCTAGGGATGAAATGAGTCATTTTGTGACTGGGTGTTGTATGACTTGCAAGAGAAATTTCATTCGGCTATGCTACATGACACTATGAACATTTATGGTCTCATGGTTCATTCTTAACAAGAGGAAGAGGCAAGGACTAACAGAAAGACTAGAGATGCCAAATGGACAAGATCTTTTGATGATGTTTTTTCAAAGGGTAGGTTTGAGGTTCAAGACAAGCCTAGGCTTAGGAAGAGTTTTTCTAATCAAAGTCCTACCAAGTTCACTAAAACTCGTGATGAGAGGGTGTCAAACCATAAGTCTCAAAAGGGAGAAGGTACTAGATCACCAAACAAGAATTCTACTTGTGCCAAGTGTGGAAAAGGTCATTTCCGAGAATGCTTAGTTGGAACGGGCAATTGGTTTGGTTGTGGCAAGAGTGTCCACAAGGTTAGAGATTACCATAATGTGAAGATTCAAGATAAGGGCAGCGGTCAAGATCAAGCAAGTGTTTCTAATAATGTTACGAAGAAGTATCGCTTTTATGCTCTCCGCTCTAGGGGTGAACAAGAGATTTCCCCCGATGTGGTGACCGGTATGTTGAAAGTCTTCTCTATTTATGCATATGTTTTACTTGATCCCGGTGCTACCTTGTCGTTTGTAACTCCTCTAGTAGTTAAAAAGTTTGACATTTTGTCCGATCTCTTGAATGAACTTTTTATGGTGTTTACCCCGATGGGTGAGGTTGTTGTTGCACAGTGGGTGTATAGAAATTGTCCTATAATGTTGCCCAATAGAGTTACTCTTGATATGATAGATTTTGATATCATATTATGTATGGATCGGTTGCATCTTTGTTTTGCCTCTATAGATTATAGAACAAGGGTGGTGAAGTTTAACTTTCCAAATGAGCCCATTTTAGAGTGGAAAGGGGGAAATTCTATTTTTAGAGGTTGTATCATTTCTTGTTTGAAAGCTTGTAGGATGATCTCAAAAGGGTGCATTGATTATCACCAACTCAATAAAATCACCATTAAGAACAAGTATCCACTCCCTCGGGATGATGACTTATTTGATCTACTCCAAGGGGAAAGCTACTTTTCTAAGATTGATTGAGTTCGCGGTATCACCAACTTAGGGTGAGAGGTGAGGATATACCAAAAATGGCTTTTTGGACTATAAATGGTCACTATGAGTTCTTAGTAATGTCCTTTGATCCCACTAATGCTCTGACGGCATCCATAGATCTCATGAATAGGGTGTTTCGAAGTTACCTAGATTCATATGTCATTGTCTTCGTTGACAACATCTTAGTTTATTCGAAAAATGAGGGTGAACACATAGACCATTTTAGGTTTGTGATACAAATGCTTAAGGAAAACCAAGTATTTGCCAAGTATAGCATATGTGAGTTTTGGTTGATGTCGGTGGAATTTATTGGTCATATCATCTCTAGTGAGGGAGTTGAGGTTGATCCAAGGAAAACTGAGGTGGTAAAAATTGGCCTAGACCATTGACTCCAACGACATTAGGAGTTTCTTGGGTGTAGAGGGTTATTATCGTATGTTTGTGGATGGTATTGTGTCCATTGTGTCTCCCATGACTACTTTGACCCAAAAGAGTAAGAAATTTTAGTGGTCAGAGGCATGTGAGAGAAGCTTCCAGATCTTGAAATATAGTCTTACTTCACCTCCGGTGTTGACTTTACCAAAGGGTACCAAGGGCTTCATTGTATATTGTGATCCATCCTGAGTGGGTTTAGGGTGTGTGCTTATGCAACATAGAAAAGTGGTAGCCTATACTTCTAGAAAACTTAAGGTGCATGATAGGAACTATACAGCTTATGATCTTGAGTTAGCGGCCGTGGTATTTGCCTCGAAAAAATAGAGGCATTACTTGTATGGTGTTCATCTTGATGTGTATACTGATCACAAGAGTCTCCAATGAGTGTTCTCTATCACACCGGCAAGGCCAATATTGTTGCTGATGCTCTAACTCGTATGACTATGGGTAGTGTATCTCATGTAGAGGAAGCCAAGAAAGACCTAGGGAAAGATGTTCATAGATTGGGTAGATTGGGTGTAAGGTTGTAAGATTCTCCGAATGGTTGTTTTATGGTCCATCATAACTTCGAGTCATCTTTGGTGGTTAAGGTGAAGTCCAAACAACACCTTGATCAACCATTGATGGAGTTGAAGGAATCGATTCTTAGCAATATTAATGAGTCATTCTCCTTAGTGGGGGATGGTGTTTTAAGGTATAAAGGAAGGTTGTGTGTTACCAATGTAGATGTTTTGAGGAACCGGATCCTTGAGGAAGATCATGGGTCCCGTCACTCCATTCATTCAGGTTCGACAAAGATATACCATGACCTTAGGAAAGTTTTTTGGTGTGATGGTTTGAAAAGATCACATAGCAGAATTTGTTGCTAAATGTCCTAATTGCCAACAAGTGAATGCCGAACACCAAAAGTGGGGTGGTTTACTTCAATAAATCAAAATTCCTACTTGGAAGTGGGAATACATAAACATGGATTTTGTGGTAGGTTTGCCTCGGATACAAAAGCAATATGACTCCATATGGGTGGTGGTGGATAGATTGAATAAATCTACTGATTTTATTCCCATCAAGTCTACCTATTCAGCGGAGGATTATGCGAAGATCTGCATAGATGATATTTTGTGTCGCCATGGTATTCTGTTATCCATCATATCGGATAGGGGTGCACAATTCACATCTAGGTTTTGGATATCATTCCAAAAGAGTTGGGTACCAAAGTGAAGTTAAGCACTGCTTTTCATCCTCAAAGGGATGGTCAAGCGGAGCGTACTATTCAAACCCTTGATTATATGCTTAGATCTGGTATAATTGATTTCAAGGCAAATTGGGATAAGCATTTGCATTTGGTGGAGTATGCTTACAACAATAGCTACCATTCAACCATATCTATGGTTCCTTATTAAGCATTTTATGGTAGGAGATGTAGATCTCCAATTGGATGGCTTGAAGTGGGAGAGTCTTCACTTTTGGGTCTCTATTTGATTTATAAGACTTTAAAGAAGTTTCATATCATAAGGAATTTCTTGAAAACGTCCTTTAGCCGGCAAAAGTCTTATGCCGATCATAGAAGAAGAGAATTAGAGTTTGAAGAAGGTGATAAGGTGTATTTGAAAATTTCGCTTATGAAATGGGTGGTTAGATTTGGCAAGAAAGGAAAGTTGAGTCTTCATTATTTGGGTCCCGATTAAATCTTGCAAAGGGTTGATAAGGTTGCCTATGAGTTGAAACTCCCCAGTGAATTGGCTTTGGTTCATCCGATTTTCCATGTTTCTATGCTTAAGAAGTGTATCGGTAATCCCGAGTCTATTCTTCCTATTAAGGGTCTTGTGGTGAAGTATAACCTCTCCTATAAGGAGGTTCCGGTTCAAATCCTTGATACATAAGTAAAGATGCTGAGGAACAAAGAGGTGGCTTCCGTAAAGGTGTTATGGAGGAACCACCTAGTTGAGGGTGCAACATGGGAGACCGAGGCCGAAGTTACAGTGAATTGTGCAGATTGACTTGAATATTTAAAATTAAAAAAAATTCCTATTAATATTTTAAATAATAACTAAAATTGAAGTTGCATTGATTTTTGGTGAGGTTTTGTAAAATGTGCATTTTTTGAGTCATTACGGTGAAGTTACAGTGAATTGTGCATATTGACTTGAAAATTTGCAATTCTTCTTGTTTTGAGTTATGTTGTGCATTTTGATATGGTGAGTCTTTATGGAATGATATTGAGCATGTTGGTAAGTTGAGTTGTGGCATAATTGACACATATATGGTATGTTGAGCTCATGTTGTTGTGAGAAGCAAATTCCTCATAATGTGATTTTGAGCCTTATGTGTGGTAATTGAAATTTTGAGTTGCTATGTGTAAATTTCATGATTGATGTTATAACTCATGTTTTTATTTATTGTTGATTTGATGGGCTGCTAGTTTTGAGTCTATTCCTTCCTTACAAAATATTTTAGTGTCATTCGCGGACGAATGTTCCTACAGGGACATAATGTAACACTTCGAAAGTTTAAGAAGTGTTATAGAACCTAAAATAAGTCTAAAAAGGTTTAGACACTGTTTTAAGGTCTATTTTAATGTATATAAGTCATTTAGGATGTTTAGGAATCAAAACGTCAAGGAACGTCCATGACATCCGGATAGTAGTTCAATAAGGTGCTAGTGTGACTTAACCTATTTGACTAAGTTTTAGGAGTCGTAAATTGATGAATTTTTGTGGAAGAGTGTATTAAACGTATTAGATTTAGTTCATAGTTGAAACTTTTGGGCACGACTCCCCAAAGACCAACCAAGGGCTCTTGAGGAGGACCCTTGCTTTTGGGTCGAAGACTGCCCAAGGCAGTGTGCACCAACGACTTGTCATCAACGGACCGTGTTCCAATCGATCGGGCGTCAATTGCCTCCATCAATGGACAATTAGAATATTTATCCAAGGCTTGTTTTGACAAGTCTCTCAAGTCAATGACGGACAAACAGGATGGTTGGTCCCATGGTCCGTCGATTGACACACAAGGCGTCGACAAGGTCTCATTAGTGAGTGGACTGCATTGCTGCTCCTTTTAAGGTAGTGGATTTAATTAAAGGTGGTTAATTAATATTTTAGGGGTTTAGGGAAGCCTAATTAATTTAATTTACAACCTATATAAATACCCTAAGTTAATTAAACTAACCTAAGCTCTCTTAACTCCTTAACCCAAACTCTCTTCCTACCTACATAAAGACCCAAAGTTAATTAAACTAACCTAAGATCTCATAACTCCTAAACCCAAACTCTTTTCCTTCTCTCTTCTTTCTCTCTACCAAGTGGAAGAACACCATAGAAGTTCAAATTCAAAGGGGTTCTAGGGCTGCAATCACCAAGTTTTCTCCATCAATCTTCATAAAACATTAATATATGGGATTCCTTTCACCTTTGGGAATTCTTTCCTCAAAGGGTTCCATTCAAATTGATTTCAAAAGTATGAAATTCAAGTGGGACTTTTCCAAAGTCGAAATTGATCTTGTGAATTGATTTTTTTATGATTTATTTTGGATATTATAAATAGATTAACATTTATTATAACTTAATTATGTTATTTCTTGATGTATTGGACTAGTTTGTAGAAGATGACCTATTCCCCTTAACCCTAAGTTCTGAAGTTGATATGAATTGTTTAATGTTGGTTTAATTGAATTGGTTATTGGTTGAATTACTACTAGATTATGTTACTGTATCAATTATGAATATATTAGGATGAATTATTGTCCTATCATGCTAGTTCTTGAGTAATTTATCTAGATGATGACTTTGACCTAAATCTCCTATCTTTAGATTTGAACTAGTGATGGATTATGATGTGGTGATTCAATTGGCTTTGTTGTCATGTTGATAATTGTTGTGTGATGATGCTACACAATTATTGGGTTGATTTAAGTTTTGATGGTAATACCTTAATGATGGATTATGAAGGATACTTTGTAAATCTTGTGATTTCAACTCTTTACTTCAATTGTGGTTAAATGTTATTAAGTGATGATGTTGCATTGAAGTATACCTTGCATTAGGATTGATAGGGTTGGTATGATGTTGAATTTAAATTTCTTGACTATGGTTTGTGAGGTGTTGGCTAAGATGTAAATGTTATAAAAATGGTGATAACTTATCAATATGCCTTTCATGATGTGATTATGTGAACGTGATAAACTCAATCATATGAATTGTAATGAATGGATTATACTCATACAATTTGTAACAACTCTAAAAATGGCTATGCTAAATAATGCCTATTGTGTCTAGAATGCCTACGATTAAATCGGATTCACACGGATTGATGTGCGTAGAACCAGACATCTGAACCCTTGTGACAGCCAAGCCAACTAACTTGGGGAGTTAGTTGATCTAGGAAAGGTTGGTTCCATCCATGTAGGTCTCCCGAATATGAAGATTTACCTAAATGAGTCTTTACCAGATTTAAAAAGCAAAATCCTAAGTTTGGCGGGTCTAGGGGTAAAATGGTCTTTTTCCAAGCTAAGGCTAGTATCGTAATTATCCTAAATATGTATTTAATTATATAATTAATAAGGTTGAGGGGTATTTTTTTGGAGTGTGGGCCGAAAATTGACCTTGAAGTGAAGTCTTGCTCCACCTGAGTTCGAACCTAGGTGGAAGCAGTGATTTAAATTGTTTTTTATTGAAGTTGGTAAATTAATGTAATTGGTTAATATTTATTATTTATTGTATTATTTAATATAAAAGGGAAATCTGATTTTTTACCATATAATAAAACCTTATTTGACTAAGTCCTAAACTAGACTCCTAAGCCTAAGAAAGCTCTCATCTCTCACGCTCATATCTCTCTCTCTCATGTATCTCATTCTCTTTCACATTATCTCTGCCAAAATAACGTAAAAGAACAGAAAATTTATAAAGTTCTTCACACTTGAAGAACTCACAACGAAAAATAAAATCAAACGCTAAGCAAAATACGTTAGGCAAAGGGGGGGTTTTCTGTCGAAAGTTTGGTGTTGAAACTTGGTTTTGGACATGAGTGTTGGAGATTGTTTGGGAAGAAACTTAAAGGTTTGAACGTCATAAAAGATATGGGTTCTCTTGTCTCTTGGTCCATTTCCCAAGAGACCCCTTAAGGTTCAGTATATTCTAATCCGATAACTAGGATTGTTCCCTGTTGCTTGTCCCTGTCATTAGCTCCCGTTAATTTGTAGGTTGGGTATGTTTGCTGGTAGATATTAGGCATGTAATGTGTTTTTGTGATGAATATGTTCATGATTGTGTGTTTGGAATCATATGAATGACAATCTATGTTTTCCAAATATATGACTTACATGCATTTGTGTGTATTGTTGTGACAATTGGTCACGGATTAGGACTTGAAATGGCATGTTAGTTATTTTTATTTTATGTACAAATGTTTATGCAAATCGTGATGTTCATATGAAGTGCAATGTGGCTGAATTGAGTGAGAAACTCTTGGCTAAATGAATCCATGAAAATGCACCTAAAACGTTATAAATGAACCTTGAAAATTCCCTAAGAACTAATGTGTAATTTGATGAAAAAGATGCTGACAATTACAAAAATTTGCAGCCATAAGTTGATGAATTTCGGTCAAGTTAAAATGTTTTAAAATATCATGAAAAATGAAGAAAAATAAGTGAGTTCATTGAGGGTCGAACCCGTGACTTCACCATGTTAAAACCCATGAAAATAAGTGAGTTAAAAGTATTGTGCTGAGGGGGATTCGAACCGTGGTCTTGGCTGGAAAATGAAATCATGAAAATAAGAAATGAGAGGAATGAGATTTGAACCAACAACCTCTCAGACAGAATTAAGGAAATTAAAAAAAATAAATGTTGAGGCGTGTGGGAATCGAACCCATGACCTCTAGGCTGATTTAGGGATTATAGAGAAAAATAAAGTGAGGTTGTGGGGATTCGGACCCACACCGTCATGGTCAAATTTAAAAAGTTAAGGAAAAAGAAATTAAAACAAAAGGGGTTGTGGGGGTTCGATCCCACAACCCATCATCCAAGAAAGAGTAAATTTAATGAAAAGAAATTAAAAGGAAAAGAAGGCGATGGGGCTTGATATTGGGTCCTCAAGCCGTGTGGATCAAAATAAAATAAATGAAAAATGTAAGTGTTCTCCAAGGGATTCAAAATCGGGTTCCTATCCCAAATTCTGTATTGATGCATAAGTCATACGTGAAGTAAATGTTCAAGAATAATGTTGCCTACTTAGGTCGAAATCGAGATCTTGGCATGCATAGCAGATGCATAAGTCTTCTACCATATTATCTTAGAAAGATATGAATAACTTAAACGAACTATGAATGAAGACTCATGGTTTCTATGTATAGCCCCATAAGTCTAGCATACATTTAAAAATAAGTGAACCTAAGATGTATGTAATGAAACTATGTAACCCTAGAAGGGTTAAGTACGAGTGTAAAACACACTAAATGACCAAGTGCATTGGCATACGATGAAATGAATATTATGTAATGAAATGATGAAACCCTAGAAGGGTTAAGTAAGAGTGTGAAACACACAAATGGCCAAGTGCATTTACATATGATGAAATGATAATTCAAGGAAAAAGGGGTCAATAATTATAAAGAGCAAATGTGCTAATGTTAATGATTGTGGTGACAACATGATACGAAGCTAATGTGAAAGATGAGTGAAATCTCAAATGACCCTAAGTAAACATTACCAAAATGTACTCACCTATGAGAGTGTAAAGTTAATGAAAAGAGCAGTGTCTATGAACACTCTAATGGAAGTATTGAGAATAATGTATACTTAATACTAATGATGAGATGATAAATCATCAATTGAGCTATGATGTCCTCGTATTAGAAGACAGCTTCCATGACGTATGAGTTGAATATAATGGAACTTTATACTAAACACCGATAGGCTAGCTATGAGCGGTGATGCCTTCTTTCGGGAAGGGCGGAGGTTCACGTAACTTTCATAAGATGAGACTGCCCGGCATGTCGGGTATGAGTCTCCTTATATCTCCTAGTCTTCGAACCTATACTGCAGTATAGAGATCTACGCGGTTCAATTCCCATGAACGCTAGAATTTTTTGGGTCACTTTGGCCGATGATTACACCTCTTTTCGATGTAGGGGAGACACTGGATTTCATGATTCTCACATTATATATGTCGGTTAAAGTTAAAGTTCCCAATGAATGAATGAGGCAAGCCTCAAATGATGCACATAATGAAATGAATGATACCAAAGGTGTTAGGATAGGATAATCTAGAGGTGAGCTAGACATAAGTAATTACACTAGGTAGTTCTTGATCATTGCACAGCGAACCCGATGAAAGTCTTAAACTATATTCTAGGTATAGTTGGTGTTCACACTAGCCTATGAACGAAATGAAGTGAAGTACGTATGAATGAATGAAGTAGACTCTGTGTTTGCTAAAGAAGGCTCCCTAATTGAGGTTCCATATGTTGAGCCCTTATTTTGGGAAGTCTTAATGTCAAGTCCATGATTCCAAGGTCCCATGGCATATGAATGAATGATATGAAAGATGGTATGTTCTATATTCAAAACGATATGCGATATGTGTAAGATGTTATGTGCTATATGCAAAACGATATGTGCTATGTGTAAGATGTTATGTGTGGTGTGCAGTATGATAAGTATGATGATTCATGTTACTCTCATGGCATGACTTTCCTAATCCAAATTTGGAAAGGTCACTAACTTTCCAAATCCCATTTTGACAAGTCCACTAACTTGACTTTCCATAATCATGTTATTAGGAAAGAGTTGTTCTTACTCATGCATGTCCTTAGTGTGTGCTTGCATATACCCTTACTTAGTACAAGTGTGTACTAATCCCATCCAATTCTACAATTTTAGGTGCAGGCATATGTGGACGCTAGAGGTTATCGGTTGACGTTGCAGCTATTCGGACATGGAGCTTTCATTCGGACTTGGTAGGCCTTCATGCTTTAGAGGATGTCTACTGTTATTATTTAACTTAGATGTAGGCTATAGCTGGTGGAGCATGTCTCACTAGTGTTTCTTTCCACTTTTTTAGACTTTTTATTGGTGTCGTTTTAGCAAAAATACGTTTAATAAAATTATGAACTGATTCTTTCATTTGATTATCTCCTTATTATATGGCTTACTTGTGAACGCCTATGATGTTAAGTAGTATGCATACATGTATGTTAAGAAACAAAAAGTTTCAAATTTTTCATCTAAAATTAACCTAGATGAACTAATGATGACGAATGTAGGCTTTTCTGCAACCTCTGAGAGGTCAACGACGCCGGTCTCGTCTGGGGTCTAAACTCCTGGTGTGACAAATTCTTATTGAGTTATGATGATGAATATGATGATTATACAAAGGATATACCATGTCACCTACATTAAACAATGATTATTAATAAAGATATTAAATACATTTAAAAAAAGGGACTTAGCTTAGCACTGAGTGAACTTGGCAATGGGAGGTGTTGACTTTCCATAGAGGAAGATTCACCCAATATTTCCAAATGAGGTGTTGACTCCCCTATGAGAGATACCCATTTTATGGATTCCCATGAGATGAGGTCCAATTGACAACTAGCATGTAGATAGTTCATACGTATCTCTTAATTCTTGAACTATGTTATCCCATAGGAAGACTAGATAATGGATCAAACTAGAAAGCTATGTTTATGTTTGGTTTTACTTTGCCCAGTAGACCACCTTCCATTGGTGTAAGGTTTTACAACACCAGATTCATCACTTAGCTCTTGTGGTCTATGTTGGTTAAGGCAAGTGTTCACAAAATTAAAATCAAGTAATGGAGTACAAAACAATTAAGGTGAATGAAGAGGTTTTACTTAGGTTAGTGTAACAACCCTAAAAATAAATATGCTAAGTAATGTTTGATGTGTCTAGAATGCCTACAATTAGAGCGGGTTCACACAGATTGATGCGCGTAGAATCAGACCTCTAAACCCTTGCGACATCCAATCCAACTAACTTGGGGAGTTATTTGAGGGTCTAGGGGTAAAATGGTCTTTACCGGACTTAAAAAGGGGAAAACTTAAGTTTGGAGGGTCTAGGGGTAAAATGGTCTTTTTCCAGGCTAAGGGTAGTATTGTAATTACACTACATATGTAATTAATTATTAAATTAATAAGGTGAAGGGGTATTTTGGATAGAGAGGGCCGAAATTAACCTTTTAGCAAAATCTTGCTCTACGCAGGTTCGAATCTAGGTGGGAGCAATGATTTAATTTATTTTATTTAAATTAGTAAATTAATATAATAAATTATTATTTAATATCTGATTTAAGAAAAAGGAAATAAGATTTTAACTATTAATTATTACTTATTAATTAAGATATTATATTTGACTAAGTCCTTCCTAAGAGTCCTAGTTGACTAAGTCTAAACTACTTCACCTCTTTAGACTCTCTTTCACGTTTAACTCTCTCTCACGTCAATATCTCTCTGTTTCTTTTCACGTTCTCTCTCCTTAACCAAAACACAAGAACTGAAAAGCAGCCAAAAGTTCTACACACTTGAAGAACTTTCACGTTAAAAACATATATAAAACGTTAACCAAAAACGTAAGGCACAAGGAAGAGTTTTCCGTTGAGTTTTGCATTGAGGTTTCGAGACTTGAACATTAGTTTGGAGAAGTTCTTTGGGTAGCAGGTCAAGGGTTGAACGACGTGAAATAAGGTATGGGTTTTCTTACTCTTGGTCCCTTTCCCAAGAAACTGTTATGTCTCAGATGAATCTACTCCGAAAACTAGGTTTGTTCCCAATTACATGTTCCCTGTCACTAGCTCCAAATAATCTTAGGTTGGTATGTCTGCTGGTAGATTAGGCGTGTAATGTGATGTTTGTGATTAATATATTCATGAAACTGTGATCGCAATTGTATAACTGATAATTTATGTCTTATGAAATTTTGTGATAAATTATGTGTTTGCAATATGTAAGCCATGACATATACAGTTTGTTTGAAGTTCGAAATGACATGTTTTATGGTTGTATTTAAGGTGCACAAACTTGTATAAATCATGTTCATATGAGGTGTAATATGGCTTATTGGAGTGGAAAAACTCTTAGCTAAATGTAACTACGAAACTATACCTAAAAACATACTAAATGATCCATAAATTACTCTAAACCTAATGCATAAATGTTGATAAAAAGGAGTTGAAATACATGACCAAATTTCCAGCACTTTATAAGCTTGGTTTCGGCCAAACAAGGATGAACAAATCTGAAATTTTAAATGAGTATGAAATAGGTGAAGTCGCTAGGGATTGAACCCGAGACCGCACACAAAAAAAATAATTTAAATAAATGAGGAAATGGGGTTGAGGGGAATCAAACTTGGGTGACCGTGACTGAAAATGATGATATTTCACTAAGGCATATTTTAATTAATTAACATAAAAAAATGTGTGGCACACGGAATTCGAACCCGATTGCCCTTAGTTGACTCTCCTATGCCTAAAACAAAAATAATGAAATGAGAGGGGTAGGATTTGAACCCACAACCTCTCGGTTAAACAAGAGAGTAAAGAGAAAAATAATGGAGAAAATAAATGTGGATAGTGGGGATTGAACCCCCAACCTATTGAATGGATGAGAGAGTTAAGAGAAAAATAAAGCAGAAAATAAATATGGAAAGTGGGGATTGAACCCACAACCTCTTTGATAGGTGAGAAAGTTAAAAGATAAATTAAAAGAAAAATAATGAGCTTTTGGGGGATTGAACCCACAACCTCCTTGACTTAAATGAAAAAGGAGAGGAGGAAAAGAAATCAAATATTATGGAGTTGATGGGGATCGAACTAGGGTCCCCCAAATCTTAAAAATGTAGTTATCAAGTTTAAAATAAGATCAAGTGTTGTCCAAGGGATTCGAAACTAGGTTCCCTTGCCCAATTCATTATTGACACATATGTCATACGTAAGTAAATCTTTAATGAATGTTGCTTCTAAAGATAGAAATCAATATCTTGGCAATCTACAAGATTCATAAGTCTTGTGCCACATAATCTTAGGTAAACAAGAATCATTTAGACAAACTATGAATGCAGCCGCATGGCTTGTATGTGTTGACTCATAAGTCTAGCATACATTTAAAAGTAAGTGAGCCTAAGATGTATGTGATAAAATTATGTAACCCTAGAAGGGTCAAGTAAGAGTATGAAACACACTAAATGGCCAAGCGCATTGGCATATGATGAAATGAACATTCACGTGAAGGGGTAAATCATTATGAAAAGCAAATGTGTTAAAGTTAATGAATGAGGTGACAATATGATAAGAGGATAATGTGAAATATGAGATCATTTTCAAATGAGGTTAGGTAAATGTTACCAAAACGTACTCACCTATGAGAGTGTAAAGCTAATGAACAGACCAGTCTCTATGAACACTCTAATGAAAGTATTGAATTTAATGCATACTTAATACTAATGATGAGATGAGAAATCATCTAATGAGATATGATGTTATTATGCTAAAAGCCAACTTCCATGATGAATGAGTTGAATGTAATGGAACTTTATAGTTAGCACCGATAGGCTAGCTGAGCGGTGATGCCATCCTTCGAGAAGGGCAGAGGTTCACGTAACTCTCATGAGATGAGACTGTCCCGCATGTCGGGTATGGGTCTCTTTATATATCCTAGTCTTTGAACCTATACTGCCAATATAGGGATCTAGCAGGGTTCAATTCCTTATATAAGCTAGCATGTTTTGTTCACTTTGGCCGGTGATTCCACCTCTTTTCGGTGTGGGGAGTACACACTTGATTTCATGATCCCCACATGGTCTATGTCGGTTAAGGTTATAGTTTCCAAAGAAAGAATGAGGTCAGCTTGCACATAATGAAATGAATGATACCAAAGATTTTAGGATTGGATAATCCAGAGGTGAGATAGACTTTAAGTAATAACACTAGGTTATTCTTAGTCATTGCATAGTAAACCCGATGAGAGTCTTAAACTATATCCTAGGTATGACTGGTGGCTTCACTAGTATATGAAAAAGTGAAAATGAAGTACGCATGAATGAATGAAGCAGACTCTGTGTTTATTAAAGAAGGCTCCCTAGTTGAGGTGGCATATGTTGAACACTCATTTTGGGAAGTCCTAATGTCAAGTACATGATTCCAAGGTCTCATGGCATATGAAAGAATGATATGAACTATGTGATATAATATGTGCAATATGGTATGTGCTGGTTGTAAAATGATAAGTATGATGATGCATGTTACTCTCATGGCATGAATTTCCTAATCCAAATCGTGAAAGTACACTGACTTTCCTAATCCAAATTTGGCAAGTCCACTGACTTTCCTAATCCAAATTTTGCAAGTCCACTACCTTGACTTTCCATAATTCATATCATTAGGAGAGAGCTCTTCTTAATCATTCATGTCCTTGGTGTGTGCTTGCATATACCCATAATTAGTACAAGTGTGTACTAATCTCATACAGCTCTATACTTTTAGGTGCAGTCACAGGAGGACGCTAGAGCTTACGATATGACTCTGCAGCTATCTGGATGTGGAGCATTCATCCGGACATGGTAGACCCTCATGCTTTCGAGGACACTTGCCCATTATATTCTAGCTTAGATATAGGTTTGAGTTAGTGGAGTATGTTCCACTAGTGTATCATTTCACGTTTCATTTCAAACTTTGTATTGGTGCCGTTTTGGCAAGGATATGTTTAAATGCAATAATGAACTTCTTCCTTCGTTTGATTATTTCTATATTAGATGGTTGATTTGTGAACGCCTATGATGTTAAGTATAATGTGTTTCACATGAAATAAGAAAACAAAAAGTTCAAATTTTACGCTAAAACTAACCTAGATAAAGTAATGATGACATATGTAGGCTTGTCTGCGACCTATGAAAGGTCAACGACGTCGGTCTCGTCTGGGGTCTAGATTCCGGTTGTTACACTTAGTTAGGGGCATGGAACTCTACCTACTCCTTGAACGAGTTTTTCTTGAAGGAATCATTAGAAGGTTGTTCTTATATATGAATATGCTTATAATTGTACATGTTAAGTATATGATGATCTTGCACATTGATTATACTACATGATGATTGGTGTCACTTATGAACATGTGTTGAGCTCTATTCCTAAAGTATGATGATGTACTCTTAAATAATATGTTATGTGAAGTTGGATATTAGTCATGGTTCTTGTTGGGTTTACTTGATTGAGTAAGGTTATGAGGCTTTGCTTCATTACACTTGTTGAATTGATGAGGGTTCATAGGTAATTGTCTTGATTTGGTTATGTTGTAATGGACTCTTATTTATGCTCGTTGCTACTATAACTTGATGTTAGAGTTGACTTGAATAAATGTTCAATTATGTGATATGTATGTATGCTTGACTAGAATTAGTATTGTTGGTCTTGTGATGTACATGCTTATGACTTAATGAATATGTCTTAATGATTGGTATGGTATTCTTGAATGTTCATAAGGCTTTTCAAAGTAAATTGCATACTTTAATAAATTGTCCCTTCTTAGCATGATTTCTTGATATGTGTGTATATGGTCTCATACTTAGTGCAAGTGGTGTACTAACCCCATTTTCTTCCTTTCCCCCCAACATTTTAGGTTCCGGTCATCGAAGGGATTTGAGATGATTTTAAAGAAGACTTGGAATTATATCAACCAAGTTGGTAGGTCCTCACTTTCCGAGGACAATGCCAATATGAAGCTTATGAAGTTGTTCTAGTTTTAAGACTCTTAAGTTCTTTCCTTTTCATTTGAGTACGAAACATTGTATAGCCTATATGTGACTCTATTACATTGATGTATGGGCTAGGCCCAAATTGCTATACTCATATTAGATGGTTATGAGATGAGACATCCCTTTGAGACTATGTTATATCTTATACGTCTATGTGCAATGAAAGTAGAAGACTATCTAATATTTGTACACAAAGGGGCTATGTTCACTCGATATATATATTATGTGTACTTAAAGGTCTATGTAAACCTCAATGTAGAAGTAATGAAAACTTTTAAATTTTCCGCATTTTTGACCTATGAATGTAATGATGTAAGTTAAGAGGCTAGTCTTAGTTCTCAAAAATGATGACGACACCGGTTACGTCTAGGGGGTGCTCCCCTGATGTAACATGAAGTTGTTTGAATGTGAAGAAAGTGAGTTCTTGAAGAACATTGTCAAAAATTCATTGAGTTCTTGATGGTTATATTGTCGAAGTTTTCTTGATGGTTTGATTCATGTTTTTGGTTGTAAATTTGGGTTGAATCTATCGTATATTTAGGGTACTAATGATCCTAAGTGTTTGGAGAATGAACCATGGAATTTTAGAGGGTTTAGAGATGAAAAACGATGGAGGAAAGTCGAAAACACCTAGGTAAGGGGGTTAAGGGTCGTGCCTATTTGAGCCCCATAGGACAGTTTCTGTCCGTAGGGTCTAGAGGTGTTGCGCCAGCCAGAGTGCCCCACCCAGATCTTTGTAATTTGAGGGATGTTGCCCCATGCCTCTTAGAGCGCCAGTTCTCTCCATTCTTCCCCACCTTTTTGTACTAGTTCCTAAGTGATGTACTCATGTTTTTTAGTTGATTCCAACACTCTAAAGTACATATAAACATCATAAAATAATCCATAAAATGGGACAATGAACCTTGAGTTCATTATCCAATCAAGTAAAGTTTAGATCAAGGTCAAAGAAGCTAAGAGTCAAGTCTAGAAGTTAAGAAGAAAGTCAAAGCAAAGTTCTTAAAAGTTTTCAAGAAACTTTAGCAATGTTTTAACTTTGTTTAAGACTTAAGAGTTGAGTTAGTAAAGACTAAAGTTGAAGTTGTTTCTTCAAAAAAGTATATGGGGACTATGTATTTCCAAAGAGATTTAAAGGAAATGTTTTCACATTTAAACAAGAACGAAAACTAAGATTTCCAAAGAGCCATTGGGATAGCTTTAAGAAAAGAGTTATAATTTTGTAAAATAAAGCAAGCAGGGAAGCTGATTTTTCCCTTTGAGTTACGTTTTGAGCACTAATCTCAAAAGACAGAAGAAGTATGTTTTAAAAACATAAGAGTCGATAATTTTTGAGAGTTATATTGAGAATCAAATTAGGGACGAGCATGAATTCAGATAAATCACATCTCCATAAAACCATGTTGCACCATAGGTATAAAAGGATTATCCTTAGATGAATCCTATTTATAATACACTACTAGATCCATTAGGCAGTTCAGTTCTTATACCTTTGGCTGGGTATAGGATGCACTGGAAGCGTGAGCTAGATCGTTGTATGATCATTACAGATCTTATGTGATGGTTGTCGGTTAGAGAAACTTCCACAGAAGTTATTGTACTTTTATATACACAACATTTTTGTATTTTTAAATACATCTCATAGTAAATTGTATATATGAATACACACAAAGTTTACAACATGTTCTAAATATATTTTCTTTATATTGCACTTTTTTTAAAATTGATTTATCATGAAATGAGTCAGTTATGTTGAGTTGAGCTGAGCCAGCTAAGTTCTTCATTTTCTTTCAGACTCTTTTGAGCTATGTTGTTTAGCATTCAAACTTGCATACTTGTACATTCAATGTGTTGATCCGAGTTGGACAGCATTATGGTGTAGATACAGGTAACGAGGATCGGCATCCAGTGCACCGTTGATCTAGTTGAGCACTCTAGAGTCGTTTGGTGAGCCTCCTTGCATTCTGGAGGTCTCTTTTTATTGTATTCAGTATTTTCTTTATTAGGAATTTGTGGAGTCTATCCCTACATCCACTCAGTTTTAGAGTCTTCAAAGATAGACAGTCAAATTTTAGTTCTTTGAATCTTTTAAGTATTATATCTTGTTGTTAAGACTTGGGTTGCCAAATTTGGCCAAGTGGGAATGTTTTAGTTATTACATTCTTTCTGTTCAATTAAGCTTATAGATTATTGTCTTTCATTAAGTTACATTAGTCAGACCAAAGCTCTTCTCAAGGCCAGAAATGATCTTCGAGTGTTAGTCCCGCCCAGGGTATAGGCTCTGGGCGTGAGAATATAGATCTCTTCCTCTAAATAACCATTTAGAAATGATACTTTGACATACATTTTATGTACCACTAATTCATTAATAGCGGCCAAAGCAATAAGATTTCAAATGAAATAGACCGTATTGAAAATTGTTATATCACTATCTTTCAAGAGTTATTGTTTGTATATACTTTAAGTGAAAAAAAGAATTTTCTATAAAGATATAACAAAGTCAGAAAAAATAAAAAATTTTGTTTCTCCCTTTCTTAGCAAACTAACGTTTTATATTTGTTGCTCCCTTTATTAACAAATATAACTTTTTATTTCTCTCTTTCTAAACATACTAATATTTTTTTCTCTTATCTTTTGCTATAATGAGAATCCTCCCACAAATTTTGTATTAAACCTGAACTTATAAGTAGGACATTCAATATTTCCTTCAAAGTTTAATTTTTTCCGTGTCAACAATTTTATTAGATTGAGATGAGTATGTGCAGTAATTTAATGGATGATTCCATTTTCGAGTTATAATTCTGCAAAAGAATATTCACATACCACTTCTAATCATGCCACTCTTTTCATCTAACTGATTTTCAACTTTAGTTTTATTTTGCCTATATGTTTCTATTGCTTCATTCTTATCATTAAGCAAATAGATATTAACAGTATATAGTGCAATTGTCAATACAATATATGAAGCATTTTTTTCACCACAAGATGGTGTTAACTTCATACAACAAATGTAAGTGTAAATCAATTCTAAGGGATTAAAATTCCTTTCAACGACACAAGGTTTTGTAATTGACAAGTCTCAAATGTTTATGTGACAAACATTTGATTCAACCAAGTAAGAACAAACAGAAAATACTTGGTTTGACAAGATGTTCCATGAGGTAACATTTTCTTACAAATACTTTATTCTTTACTTGTTATAACTTTTTCAAATAGAGACATTGTTTTAGAGTCAATAGCTTGTCAGATGTCCTTTGCAGAACCTTTCCAAAACATTCAATTTGTTTTAGAATTACCCATGAACATAGTCTGTTAGTTTCAATAAAGGCAATATGACTCAAATGTTTATTTTACAACAAAAACATAACAGATCATTTTTCATCAATATTCATGTCTATAAAAATAAACATTTCTTTTCATCAAAGAGTACATTTTTTTTGAAAGAGTAATATAATTTTATGGTATTATACTAGTAAAGAGAGACTCAATGACCACAATATCAAATATACTCTAAGAATTTCGTGGGCCTAACATAATACAAAAAAGTCATTACATTTCATATCTAGTACATTCAAATTTAAATTAGATAGTAAGTCTAATCTTGTATTTATCACAAGTAAGGAACCCCCCACATTTTAAATATGTTCTAAAAAATATTATTCAAGTATTTGAAATTATTTTTCACATATTTTTTTCATGTTTTCAAACTGTTTACCATAAAATACATATTGGCAACACAAAGCCTTCTTTTGGAGATTTAATCCATAGAAACACCCATTATATACAAAAAGATCACTAAATTTATGCCACTTGTGTTCTTTATCCCCTTTCTGTCACAATTAGACAGACGACTTAGTATTTAGAATAATAACAATAAATATTTCAATCCTTATAATAAACTTGTTTTTAATTTCACGATGAAGTTTTTTAATTCTTCTAATCGTTAATCGAATGAACCTCGAATTCTGGTGAAGTTTTTATATTCTTCTAATCAGTTTACTTTCAGACAGAGTAGTAAATCAAAAAGGTTTTAATCTCAAGAAATCTCAAATACAACACTATTTCTAGCTAACAAAAAAGATTTTATCTTTTTCAAATCCTTTGGTCTTAATATTCCTAACAAAGATTTTGTACTCTTAAAGTCAGAATGTTCATTCATAAAGAGTATTTCACAAATTGATAAAGTTTATGTATTCTTCAAAACAATGCACAACTTGATTTGTTCATGAAGTTATTATATTCTTTATACTGACGAAGAAAAAAATGAAGATTTTAAGTCTCTAGAAGTTAAGACACAATCAAATTTTATATGGAGTAGAATACTATAAAAAAAATTCTCTCTTCTAAACAGAATACATATTAGTAATAATAAAATTATATTCTGAGATCATATCACATAATGAAAATCAATCCTACCATTTATGAAATAAATCTGATCAATTACAAAGGATAGAAAAAATAATAATCAAGGGAAACAAAAATAGAACCTAATTTTTCCTATCATTGAATTATATTCTATCTGTCATTAATGATTCCATAAAAGTCACTTTTCTTGCAAATTATTTCTTTCTTTCTAGTTTTCATCATATTCCAAATTTCCTTAGAAGACACTGGATTTGAACGAGAAACTAAACTCATGTTCAAATATAGTTAGGAGACAACATATGTTCATTAAAGTGATAATATTAACCTTTATTCACAAAATAATTTTCTCATTGAAAAGATAACTGAAGGGGTGCAATGCTTGAATGCATTTAGAAAGAAAATAAGATTAATCTTACTCATCCAAGAAAAACTTACTACAGGAAATATACTCGAACAAATTAAAGTAGTAGTAATTCATCTCAAATCACTTTTATCATATGATAAAAGAATTTTCTTCTTCTTCTTTCCAACAAAAAGAACATCGAAAATAGAAGTGATTTCCTTATCATAGAAAATACCATCAATATTATGTTTTTTTAACTTGTTATCTCCTGTATCAAGATTAGCAAACCAAGAAAATAAAAGATGAAAAGAAAAACAAAAACAACTATACGAGTCCACTGAACTCACTCTATGTCTTTAAGAAATTTAATCCCCTCAAGTAATCGAGGTTGCAGATTAATATCTCCCAAAATAAAACTGATTAACCATTAAAGAAGTAGCGGTACCTCAAACATCGATAATTTCAACAAACACAAAATAACAGCAATGAATCACACACACAAACGCAATCGATCAATTTTGTTTTGTTATAAATTTATGCAAAAGAAGGAAGAATTCAATGTATAAAGATGAGAGAAAACCTCTCTATTTATAAACATAAAAGGATAAAGGTCGCAACTCTTTGGAAATAAGACAACCTTCAAGAAAGGTCACAACCCTTTGGAAAAGGCACAATCTTTCAAACGGTCACAATCCTTTAGAAAAGACACAACTTTTCATAAAGACCACAACTCACAACTTTCGGCAAAGTCACAATTCTTCAGGAGAGTCGCAACCCTTCATTTCATGTTCACACCTTTAGAACCCAACAATTGATGTCGAAATGAACAAAGTCCACCACTACTTTCTTGGTGACTCATTTGAAAGTAACATTTTCCACCCATTTGGTGAAGTATTCCATGACAACCAAAATAAAGTTATGCCCGTTAGAAGATTTCGTCTCGATTAGCCCAATAATGTCCATTCCCCAAGCAACAAAGGGCCATGAAACAGACATAGGTTCAACTTTAAAAGGTGTGAGTGAATCAAGTCGCTATGAATCTGCCACTGATGATACCTGCGAACAAAGAGGAAGCAATCTCACTCCATGGTCATGATCAACCAATTGTACCCTGCCTGGATAATCTTTTTTTCTAGAACATAACCATTCAAATGTGGGTCACATACCCCTGGATTTACCTCATTCATAATTGGTTTCGCTTCTTGGATATTCAGCATCACAATATATTCAAATCTGGAGTCCTTTTATACAGGATATCGCTACTCAAGAAGAAACCATTAGTTAGTCGCCTAATATTTCTTTTTTTTATATATCTCTATCGGCATGCATTGGATAATGATCTCTTTCTTTCAAAACTATTATTTTAGACTTGTAAAATTTAAATATAAAGAGAACATATAATTTGTTGTAATTTTAATTTTTTTTAATTCATTTATTTCAAACATAAACCTACTGAAACAATAATATTTAAGTATTTAAAATGGTAAAAAATCTGTTAAGTTTGGTGAAAAATTAGGTGTTCATAGTGATATTATATTACATTTGGAGGTTTTCCCTTAATTGAAGCTTCCATATACTAGTGAACCACCATGGGCTAATTATTCCCACCAACCAACTTTGTTGTTTATTACTGTGAAATTGTTCATTCTCTTGTTTGTAGTAAATGTTGAATGCCATGTCTAAAGAAGAGAAGAAAATAGAAGTAACGAGTGCAGTTTACAGAGTTGGTCTTCACTGCCCAAAATGTGCACATGATATTAGAAAACCACTCTTGGCAACTCAAGGTACTCAACATATATTTATTTTGATTTGTTTGTAAATTTTAATGTATTTTTTTCGTAATGATATTCAATATGAGCCACATGGGTCAGGAGTTCATAATGTGGATGTGAAATTTGAGGAGGAAGAGGTTACTGTAAAAGGTGCTATTGACGCAAACAAAATTCACCAACGATTACAGAAATGGACTAAAAACAAAGTCCACTTAGTATCACACGCCAAAATTGAAAACGCAAACCAACTCAAAAAGGTATCTCTTTCATTTATAATAACTTAATATATATTTATGATGATAAATTCACAATAAAATACTATCTGCATTGCTATACTACACGAAATCACTTTTAGTATTTTCAAATTATCAACAGTTGTGGTTTATTTTTTTAAAAAAAAATTGATAATATAGAAATTCCTTTCTATGCATTCATCAATCTATAAAAGTTAAACTCAAATATTGATTCTCTTCATTTAATGCAATTTCAGATGACAATATAATTAAAAAAAAATTGTTAGTTTTTCCATTTAATTAATTCTTGTTCCCATTGACACTTCCATATAGTAATAATTTACATCAACAAAAAAAGTATTCTTTCTTCATATATTAGAAATGTCTAAAACTGTCTTCATTTTACCTAATAGACTAAATTCATTTTCCTTTTTATTTGATAGAAGATCAAATTTATTGCCTCTTTGTCTACATGATAAAAAATGCTCTTAAAGTCTTATAAATGCTTTAAAATCGCCATTCTTCCATCAGGCCGATTCAAATTTTTTCGAATGTTATAATTGTCCCTTCAATGACATAATTATTTTATTTTTTAATTAATTAATTGTGTGACCTTTATTTATTGATCATTTAGGTTTTTCAACCACCAAGTCAAAGGAATTGTGTTTAGTTTTTAAACATATATATATATATATAATTCAAATTAACAAAAGTCAGGTTTTCAGATTCGACTTTTAAAATTTAATTTCCTTTCGGTAAAAACCCTCCAAATGTCTAGTTGTTCGCTAGGGTTGTTCATACACCCTCCAAAGATTAGCACGTTTTGATATAGGAACTGGATGAAAACGGGAGGTGAAAAAATAATTTTATAGCTTAGATGTGTTAATAATTGAAAACAGTTTTTGTGTCAAGTTGAGTTATGCATGGGTTGGGTAAGAATTTTAGGTAGATCAATAAATAAAGGAAATATGGTCAATTAAAATTTAGTTAAGAAGAATATAATTGTGTCATTAATGGAAGAATATATAGTTTTATGCTTAAAAACGATTTAGGGGCAAACTTGATACTATAAGTTAAAAGGAGACCATAGGTAGAAAAGAGAGGTAAATTTAATCCAATAGGCAAAAAAAAAAACATATTCTACAGCCATTTCTAATACGTTACAGACATTTTAATCCTTTTCTTTAAATATTGTGTATTTAGAAGAAATATTTTTTATTTCTTTCAAAATGTTGAACAGTAAAATATTATTTTACGTAAATATTTATTTATCATACTATTTCATTGCTTCTATATATAATATATATCGATTCATGTCCAAACATTTTCTTAGGAATTGACTTGTTTCTGTTGAATTTGGAAGGAAACTATTAAGACAACGACATTAAAAGTTTACATGCATTGCAACAAGTGTGAAGTTGATCTAGAGAGGAGGTTACTCAAACACAACGGTAAAAATATACAGTCAAAGAAGATTTAATTATGTTTTTAGAGATATACATCTCTATTTTTATATGCATTTATTGTTTGCAGGTATTAATAGTGTTAAATCAAACTTCAAAGCTCAGACAATAACAGTTGAGACAATTCTTGAGTCTGAAAAACTTGTTACATGTGTAACAAAAACATTTGGAAAATACACAGAAATCGTCAAGACGAAAGAAGAGGAAAAAGTAACCATGGAAGAAAAGATTATTGAATTTAAGCAAGTGAAGAAAGTAGAAGCAAAAATCAAGGAAGGTGAAATTCCATGTTCTGTTCAAGCAAAAATCAAGGAAGGTGAAATTCCATGTTCTGTTCATTATGCATATGCCCCACAATGGTTCAGTAATGAGAATCCTAACGCTTGTTATGTCATGTAGACATATGAACTACTTTCACATATATACCAAGTTAGTTCTTAACTTGTTGATATGTGTAATGATATATAAAAATAATGTTTTTTTTATTATATATATTAAAGGTATAGCCCGTGACAACACGGACCTAACACTACATTGTTGCTTAAAATTGCCGGAAAGAATCATTTAGCTATTAAGGACCTCAACAAATTAATTTTCTATTATAGTTAAAGTCCTTGCAGAAGTTCAAATTGAAAAAAAAAGAGAGAATTGAATTATGACATACTGAATCTCTATTTATAATCTCTCGGTAACACACGTTTCAACTTATCGCATGTTGTAACATATAAATAACATAATACAATTGATCTTTTAAATCTCTTCGCAATTAAAATATCTTCATTATTATGGAGTGGGTACCTTAAGACACATTACAAAATAATAAGTAATGACATACACCAATAATAATGACAATAAAAACATGTACATATACCTAAAAACTACAATCCTAATAATTGTGGTGAACAAATGATATTTTTTTTCATCACTTTCTTTTCAATTGGTATCACATTCTTTCGACACACTCATCAATATTTTTAAGAGATCAAACAACATAACAATATATTTTTCAATAATATGAAATATAAACTTTAAATTTGACGAAATAAAAGTATTTATACTAATATTTTCAAAATACTATTGAATTATTATATTTTGGGTGCGTTCCACAAGAGGAAAAATGTTTTTTTAGAAATAAATTATTTTCATACTTATTTTTGGAAATTCGATTGCTGAATAGGTAATTTTCTTATTCCCTTGGATCCTTAAGGAAGTCATTATCCACGAATCAGAGGAAAATTTGTTCCATGGAAATTTTTTTTATTCAAATATGGACAATTAAATATGAAAAAATTGCAAAATATTTTTCTTCATACCAAACACATCCTCAATTACAAATGCCAAAGAGCACCCATAATTTTCCACCACAAACTCAACCCTCACATTATAATAAAAATTAAAAGGGAAATATATATCAACTTTAAAAAGAAAAAAGTAGTCGAAAACATAAATTCAAATATTAATATTATACGCAGAAAAA
Source organism: Solanum habrochaites (assembly GCA_027704765.1). NCBI lineage: Eukaryota > Viridiplantae > Streptophyta > Magnoliopsida > Solanales > Solanaceae > Solanum > Solanum habrochaites. The sequence continues at coordinate 13,872,954 of JAKWJA010002498.1, forward strand.
GTTATCATGAATATCATGATTTATAATAATTTAAACAAATGTAACTTGTTCCTTTGGAAATTATTTTGATGGGTTCTTAATCAGCAAATTAAAAAATAGTCAAGAGAGCAAACTAAAGAGTTCAAAAGTTTCACTCTTTACAGATCGTAACAGTAGCAATCCATTGGTTAACTACAATTTTAAAATATGAATAGATTTTCTAAATGAACTCAACTTACATTTTTTTAACATGCCGTGAAAAGAAAAACTAACAGCAGCCTAAGTCATGTGCCATGTTTTTCAGAGAAAATTTGTATAAAAGTCTTCTTATGCATTCTCAGTTTTTGCTTCCGGCTAGTCATCATTTGAGGCATTTTGATCACGATTGAGTGTAGTATGTTGTTGAGAGTAGTCTTATAATGACACTTTGCATGTTTTTTTAGCATCCTTATAAAGCTAGTTTTGTTCTTGATTTACTTGAGGAAAAACGAAAAGTTAAAATTGAGGGTATTGATGAATGATAGATTTAGTGTAAAAAAGACTTACTCAATCAAGTATATAAAATCCTTTCAAAATTCAACACCAAAGATTTCCAAGTTCCTAGATAATTTATAAAATTAGTATTTCAAAAATCAAGTGTTCTGATAGTTTTTACATTTATGTTATATTTGAGAGTATTGAAAATTATGAATCATTTTAAAAGAAAATCATCATAAATTTAATTGGGAAAGAGGGCTGGTTACAAATAATAAGGGTCTTCGGAATATTTTTAAGTCACACCAGCAGAGGAATAATAACAATTCATACATATAAACTTATAATCAACGAAAACGATAAAATGACATGTAGATGTCGAATACTAGAATTATGGAAATAATTCAGTTGAGATCTTAATACCTTTGATAGAAGGTCTTTCTAGTAAGAGAATAGCATAGGAGTCGTGCTAAAATGAGGGACGAAACTTATCCTTAACATACCTTTCCAATGAACGCTCGAATGCCCACAGTTTCTTCACGGAAGTTGTTCCTTAAATACTAAGATTTCCAAACACTATATATACAAAGATGGTACGTACACACCTATAAATAATTCAAAATTGAGCTTAAATTGGCAGATTCGCAATATGGCCCCAACTTGACGAAATATACGTAGAACTTCATAAAAACAATCATGAAAGAGTCCCGAGATGATTAACCTAGCAAACCAAGTGTAAACCTTGAAGAAACAACACTAACTACAAATTTATATCTTCAAAACTCATCTCCAAATGCAGCTAATAGAAGGGGAAAATGATTGTCACGTGCAGAGATCACGGTAGAAATGGGTTAAAAAATTTAATGGTAGAAATTGCTAAAACCTAACCTTCATAATGCAATAAGTCCATTCGAACCGCCACTTCAGCTTTCAATCTGGTTAGGAAGTGAAAAGAAAAGCTTTTATGGGTTAAAACATTAAACAAGACAACAAACCATCTTTTTGACCCTACCCGGTTGCCACGGGGATTTTACCCAAACTGTCCAACAGTAAAATCCTCATAACTTTGTACTCCGATTTCGGTTGCATACGGAATTTTATGCATTGCAAATTAGACTCGCAGGCTTTCGATTTGATAGTCTTTGATCCTTGTAAAACTTTGTATATTGAAAGAAACTATCCATGATATTTGACCCAAAGTAAATAAAGTATTATTAAAGGAACTTCAATAACTTTTTTCGACCTTAATTTCGCTAATTGTCAACTTCAAAAATAGTCAATAGAACAAACTCAAAGAGTTCGAAAGTTTCACTCTTTACAGACCGTAATAGTAGCAATGCATTGGTTAACTACAATTTTAAAATATGAATAGATTTTCTAAATGAAATCAACTAACATTTTTCAAACATGCAATGAAAAGTAAAACTAATTACAGAAGCCTAAGTGTGCCCTATTTTTCAGAGAAAATTTGTATAATAGTCTTCTTATGCGTTCTCATTTTTTGCTTTCGGCTAGTCATCATTTGAAGAATTTTGATGATGATTGAGTGTAGTATGTTGTTGAGAGTAGTCTCGTAATGACACTTGCATGTTATCTCTTGTAGACATGTCTTGATTTACTTGAGGAAAAGCAAAAGCTTAAGTTGACGGGGTTGATGAGATAGATTTGCACTCATTTGACGTTTGTTTAGATAAATAATTAGTGTCCTCGATGCCTAATTATATTAATGATATTTTGATGATTTGCAGCTATGAAAGTTAAAGGGTAAGGCAAGGATGAATGTTTGCAAGAATGGACAAAAATATAAAAAGAGGTTCAAACTATATATTGATAATCACCAATCAAGAAAGTTTGCCTAGTGAGCATGACTTCGCCAAAAGTTTCAGTGCATCACACTTGTATTTTTTAAGCAGGTTAGAAAACACCAAATGGAAAGACAACTTACTGAACGAGGAAAGCCGAACAGGTTTACCATCGCCAAAGGCGACAATACACGGAGAAAAGTTGAAGGAACAAAAGGAGAACTAAGGTGATACTCGAAGATATGCCAAATGTTAAATATAAAATCGAACAAACTCATCGAGTGACGCTAAAAACCTGAAGCCTAGAGAAATAGAAGGAGAGTTGGAGAGAAATCGATGATTCGGGAGTTCGACTAATGTCACCTAATGTGTATCGGATTTAGCTTTAAGTCAAATTTTGAGAAACCATAAATAGAAAAAAAGAGAGGAAAAAAAGATATGTGATTGGAAATAGTTTTTGGTGTATGAACAAGTGAAGAGAGAAACAAACACTTTACCTTGTGAAGAAAACATTCTAGTTTTTGGGGCTTTCAACTTTGTTCTTGAAAATTGACAAATTGAAGTGGAATTCAAAGTGAGTTTGCTTGTAATTGTATAATTTCATGTGTACCCATGATTGTTTTCATGAAAGGTATAATTTTTTTACTTTTTGTGATGGGTGGCCAAAACTTCAAGATCTAGGGGGGCAATTATGAGGTTGTGTGTTGATTTAACGTAGTGGATATCTGAACAAAAACAGTAAGCTTCCAAGCCATTACTCCATTGAAGAAGCTTGAAGCATTAGCAAGAAGGAGAAGAAGACTGTAATGTGAAACTGAAAAAATGTATTGAATTCATATTCTTCACGTGAGTATCTGTATTGCTTATATAGCAATCAGATGTTGAAAACAAAATACAAAACTAACTAACTAATTCTACACATTAATCGATGTAACAAACTACTAATTTGAAATTACAATAATAGGCCTAACTAACTACTAACTAACTTTTGAATAGTTAGTTGCTGCCACTAACTAACTCTTCTTCAACTTCTTTTAACACACCCCCTCAAGCTGATGAGTGCATGACATTGATCACTCCAAGCTTGCCTAGAAGATGCACATGTTGAACTTGGCTTAGCCCTTTTGTCAATATGTCTGCGAGTTGTTGCTGTGTGTGAACATAAGCAGTGTTAACTTCCCCTGCTTTGATCTTATCCCGGATAAAATGGCAATCTATCTCAATGTGTTTTGTCCTTTCATGTAGCACTGGATTAGCTGCTAGTTGTATAGCTGATTTGCTGTCACTGAAGATTGTAATAGGCAGTTGAACATTCACTCCTAATTCCTTAAACAATCCTAGAAGCCAAGTGATTTCTGAGACTGCTGATGCCATACTTCTGTACTCAGCTTCAGCTGAGCTTCTTGAAACAGTTTGTTGTTTCTTTGACTTCCAAGAAACTAAGGACTCTCCAAACTTAATGACATAGCCTGTGATGGATCTTCTTGTGTTAGGACAGGCTGCCCAATCAGAATCACACCAACAAGTAATTATGTTAGTAGGTTCAGAGTGTAACCAAACTCCTTGACCAACTGATCCTTTCAAGTATCTAATCACTCTAGTAGCTGCTTCCATATGTGATTTCTTGGGAGATTGCATGAACTGGCTCAAGGTTTGTACTGCATAACTTATGTCTGGCCTGGTGATAGTAACATATATCAATTTACCAATCAACCTTTGGTATGAAGTAATGTCATGCAGCACATCATCTTTGTTGTAGCCATTTGCTTGATCATGTTCTATAGAAGTTAATCTCAAATTGGACTCCATTGGTGTGGTTGCAGGTTTAGCTCCTGTTAATCCAGCTTCAGCAATAAGTTCCAATATATATTTCCTTTGATTCAAAATAATCCCTCCAGAGGATCTTAATACTTCAATGCCTAAGAAAAATTTAAGTTCACCTAGATCTTTCAGTTTGAACTGCTTGTGTAGACATGCTTTAACTTCAGCAATCAGTTGCATGTTACTTCCTGTGATCAATAGATCATCTACATAAACCAGAACAATGACAATATCTTCCCCCTTTTTTAGTGTGAACAATGAATAGTCATGAGCACTCTGACTAAAACCTGTGGCTTGTAATACCTTTGTAAGTTTCAGGTTCCACTGTCTTGAGGCTTGCTTAAGTCCATACAAAGACTTTAACAACTTGCAAACTTTGTTTTCACCTGGTTTTGCAAAACCTTTAGGCATTTTCATATACACTTCTTCATCTAAATCACCCTGTAAGAAAGCATTATAGACATCCATTTGGTACAATGTCCAGCCTTTTGATACTGCCAATGCAATGACACATCTAACTGTTACCATCTTGGCTACTGGAGAAAAAGTGTCATGATAATCCAATCCTTCTTGTTGACTGTATCCCTTTGCTACAAGTCTTGCTTTAAACCTTTCTATCTCACCATTTGCCTTATACTTTATTTTATATATCCACTTGGAACCAACTGCATGCATACCTTCTGGTAGTTCAACTACTTGCCAAGTATTATTTTCTTCAAGAGCTTTGATTTCCTGCTTCATGGCTTGTATCCACCTTTCATCTTGTGAAGCCTGCTTGAAGTTCTTGGGTTCTGTATACTCTGAAAGTTTGCTCAGAAAACTTCTACATTCAGGCTTTAATTTTTCATAATTCAGATAGCTAGCCATAGGATGTTTAGTACTGCTATGACCTTTAGTAATGGTATAATCTTTCATCCATATTGTCTCTTTGATGTTTCTTGAAGATCTTCTAACATAAGAGTCAACATGTGATGGTATGGCATGAGTGTTTTCAGAAACTTCCTCTGTTGTACTTGGTCTAGACATCTGATTTTCTGAATAACTCTCAGTCTCATTACCTTGACTGCCTTCATGAACCATACTAGTCTCTGCATGTTCACTATTATCAATCTCAGCTTCAATAGTTTGATTCTCTGCTTTCTCTAAAGGTGAACCATGTACATCACCCAATGGATCAAGTTGAGACCTTTCTTTAGCAAAAGGAAATATTTCTTCATGGAATACCACATCTCTGTTCACATGCACCTTAGTAGAGTGGATATCCAATAGCACATATCCTTTCTGCAATTCTGAGTACCCTAAGAGAATTGCTGCACTAGCTCTGGCTGAAAACTTATCCCCTTTAGGTACAATTGTAGCATAGCAAAGACAACCTATCACCTTTAGATGAGACAAACTAGGTTGTTTACAATAAAGTAACTCATATGCACTTTTGTTGGAATTGGCTGATGAGGGTAATCTATTCATCAAATATACTGCAGCCCTTATGCAATAACCCCAAAATCTAATAGGTAGATGAGCTTGAAATCTGATTGCTCTTGCAATATTAAGGATGTGTCTGTGCTTTCTTTCAACCACACCATTTTGTTGTGGTGTGTGAGGACAACTACTCTGATGTAATATTCCCAGATGATTGAATAAATCTTTACACTGCGAATTAAGGAATTCTGTGCCATTATCTGATCTCACAACCTTGACATGAGAATTGAACTGAGTATTGATCATTGAGAAGAAATTCTTTATAGCTACAATGGTTTCTGATTTTAACTGCAACAAATGAACCCATACAAATCTACTATAGTCATCTACTATAGTCAAGAAGTAATGCTTTCTATCTAGAGTAGGAGTCTTATAAGGTCCCCATAGATCCATATGAACAACATCAAACATCATGGAAGCTCTAGTAGTACTAACAGGAAAATTAAGTCTAGTTTGCTTAGCTAAAGGACAAACAGGACAATGAGCTGGTATTCCATCACCTTTACTGCTTGAATCAATCCTGAGAAGCTTCAATATCTGTTGAGATGGATGTCCTAACCTTCTGTGCCATATTTCTGTGTCTTGTCTTATAGCTCCTGCAGCTACTATTTCTTGAGCACACTTTATTTTTTTCTTCTGTTTAGATGAAAAATTAGCCTTGAAACTGTATAATCCTCCTTCTTCTCTACCAATCCCCTTCACCCTGCCACTGCAGAGGTCCTGAAACACACAAAAGTCAGGATAAAAAGATACAAAACAATTCAGTTCTCTTGTAATCTTTGACACTGACAATAGACTGAACTTGAAATCTGGCACATGTAAAACACTTCTGGCCACTTCATTATCAAATATAGGTGTTTCACCAATATGACTGACTGTAACCTTGTCACCTGTTGGAAGATGAACTTGATTCATTTGTGACTTTGTTAATTCATGTCTCCTAGTTAGTAACTGCTTATTTGCAATGATATGATGAGTTGCACCTGAATCAACAATCCAATCCTGAATAGCAGGGTTTGTCATTAAACAAGTTGTAATACCTGCCATATTGACTTGTTTCGTTTCTTGCACATCTCTGTTTAACATCTCCATTATTTGTTTATACTCCTTCTCTGTGAATGTTTGTCCCTTTGGCACCTTCTGCATGTTATTGTTCTCCATCTGATTACTTGATGCAGCACTAGGATGATCATATTGATCATTAGAGATGTTATTTGCAGCTTGATATCCTCTTCCATATCTATCATTATTTCCTGAACTTTGTCATCCATATCCATTGAATTGACTTGTGCCATTTCTCATGTTTCCATTCCCATTTCCATGACCAGGTTTCTTCCTTTGTTTCCAGTCACTTGGATAACCAATCAACTTGTAGCAATTATCCTTTGTGTGACCAAGGAAGTGGCAGTAATCACATTTCTTTCCTTTGTAATGTTCCTTTCCAGCTCCTTGATTCCTATTAACACTCATCACCATAGAACCTGGTTTTTCAACTGCATTATCCATACAACTTGAGTGCTGAATCTCATCTTCTATAATCATAGCATAAGCTTGATTCATAGATGGTGTAGTTCCTTTAAGTAGAATCTGTCTCCTAGCCTGATCATATGATTCATTCAGGCCACTTAGGAATTGAATCAATCTCATCTGCTCCAAATGATCATTATACTCCTTCGATTGAGAACAAGTACTGCATGGACTTGGAACTATAGCATCATACTCATTCCATAGTGTTTTCAACTTTGAGAAGTAATGAGATACAGAATCTGTTCCTTGTGAGAGAGTGGTGATATCTCTATGTAATTGATAGATCCTTACTCTATTCACCTTGTCGAATCTTTCCTTTAGATCATTCCATACTGAACGAGAGTTTGTGGCATACACAATACCACTAAGTAGTTCTTCACTGACTGTGTTCATCAGACAAGAAAGCACAATCGCATTGCAAGTTTCCCATTGCTCATGCAATTCATCTTTGTACAGGGCTCTGGTGCAAGCACCAGTTACAAACCCATACTTCCTCTTCCCTAATAACGCAATCCTCATTACTCTACTCCAGATTCCATAGTTTTCAGATCCAACCAGCTTGATTGGAATCAACACTGCACTAGAACTATCAGAATTTCCAATGAACAATGGATCATTCTGATCTATCTTCAATCCCACCATATCTGCAGATCTTAAGCTACAGATTGTCACCAATTGACAGTGATTCGAACTCCACTAATTGTACAGATTACACTGCTTTGATACCATGAACAAAAACAGTAAGCTTCCAAGCCATTACTCCATTGAAGAAGCTTGAAGCATTAGCAAGAAGGAGAAGAAGACTGTAATGTGAAACTGAAAAAATGTATTGAATTCATATTCTTCACGTGAGTATCTGTATTGCTTATATAGCAATCAGATGCTGAAAACAAAATACAAAACTAACTAACTAATTCTACACATTAATCGATGTAACAAACTAGTAATTTGAAATTACAATAATAGGCCTAACTAACTACTAACTAACTTTTGAATAGTTAGTTGCTGCCACTAACTAACTCTTCTTCAACTTCTTTTAACAATATCGTATTATTCTCTATCTTGTTGTTGTTAATACATGAATTTAGGATAATTAACATGGGTTAATATAAGGGTTAAAGTTACAAACTTAATTCCTACTTCTGATCTTCAGTCAATGCTCGAAATAGACTTATTGAGTTGGTGTTTAGTCCGATACTAGAAATTTAATTTTGATGTCTGTAACTTGCTTGAAAATAGAGGTTATGGAATGAATCTATATGCCCTATTTCTGCATCAAAAGAGATAATAGTGTAAGATATTAGATTGTTTAGTAAAACATGTAGATGAGACCGAAAGGAAATGCAAGGATGCTATGAGATCGATCAAAGATTACTTGTTACTTCTTGAATTTTCAGAAATTTTAGTTAAATTGTGACCATTAATAACCAAATCCTTTTGATAGGTTGGTGGAATCATCCACCCACTTGTTTTAACTAAATTAAACAAATGATTTTACAATCCAAATTTCTTGATAGAATTATATATGATATACCATTCTCTGGGAATTTGAGTCCAACTCTTAATTGGGTATTTTTATCGGCGATGATCGTTGTTTCTTTTAATTGATTTTAAAAAAGTAAATTTGAGTGTTATCAAGTTTCGATGTAAAAATCTAAAATATCATTAAGAGTGAGGAACTTGAAAAAATGGCTACCAAAATGAAGAGCTTGAAATAGAGTGTAAGAGATATACATGGATTAGAAGGTCACGAAGGCATCTCATTAAGTGATTTGTACTTGTTACCCACGTTCATTTGTCTGCCGATTTCAAAACCCCAAAGTTTAAAAAATATAACGGTCATGAGGATCTTGTAGCTTATTGAAAGAGATATCATAATCAACTATGTAGGGCTGAAAATAAAGAAGAGTTTCTCATAGCTTATTTTGATGAATGCTTGGTGGAAATTTCCTCATAATAGTTCATAGATCAAGATATTATAAATTGGCATACATGGAATGATTTAGATCGATGTTTTCTTCAACAGTTCCACTTTAAAATTGACATATTATCATATCATACTTCACTTGCCAACCTGAGGAAAAAGACTACCAAAAGTTTTCGTGAATATGCTATTAGGTGGAGGAAACAAGTTGCTACGGTTAAGCCACCAATGAAAGAGTCTGAAATGATTGATGTTTTTTCTCCAAGCTCAAGAACCCGACTGCTTTCATTATTTTCTTTCCATTGTTGAAAAACATTCACCAGAGATATTAATGTTGGTGAAATGGTAAAAACTGACATCAAGACTTGAAAAGATTGTAACTGAAGATTCTTCGAAAGCCAGGACACAACTGATAAAAAATGGATTGGAATGTTTTCAAGGCAAGAAATTAAGAAGGATGTAGCAAATATTGTGTCCAGGACACAAAATATTCCAAGAGGTCCTTTTTATCCATATGCACAATCTCCACTCCATCACTATCACGCCATGCAAAATCATAATACTCTATTTTCCCATCTAAATACACAATCTGTAGTGCACAACCATATGGATTCCCATCAAACTATCCTCAATGGTGAGCGCCAAAACATCAAACCATTTTACTTCTCAAAATTTTTAAGCACCATATAATCCTTATCCAAGAAAGAAATTTGGAGGATATGATAGGTCTAGAAATAATTTTAAACCAATAGGAAAGTGACACAAATTTATTTAAAAAAATTTAAACATTTAAATATAATAAAGCTGATTATCCAAAAGTATGTATAATCGCGTGCAAATAATTTAATCCAGAAACACGATATACATACTACTCTAGTGATCAAGGGCACAATACAAAATATTGTCAAACTTAAAAAAAAGGAAGTGAAAATGATGATCCAAACAAAAATGATTGTGGTCCATGACTTGCAAAATGTTATCAGAATTATTCGCCAGGAACTAATGATTTAGACTTTACTTATATAATCTGTAAGGACAAAATCTATGCGAATTTCCTCAATTCTCAAGAAAAGACACTTGATATGGTGAATTTTTTGCAGACACTAATCTGTAAAGTAGTGGCTAAGATGTCAAATTTTGTGGTCGGATTGATGTATGAATAATTTATGTTTTCCTCATTTATGTTATGCAATTAAAATTTTACTTAGTGAGTTTACCTTTCAATCATTTATTTTATTCTATTTGTTTATTCAGTCATGTCATCATTTGGGGTTATTATGTGGTTGTAATCTAATATTTAGTTTTTTGTCTTGTCATCATGTTTTATTTGTTTTTAACTTAATATAATCTTTATTCTGTGCAACTATTTTTATTCATTCTACTTAGCTTTCTATTTATACATCTCTTTCCAATTCAGTTTTGGTGACATAATATGCATGAAATTTGGTCAGATATTTAAATCATATCTAGTCATAAAATGAATATACCAAAGTAGTTGAAAAAATATATTCGAGAAAATGAATAAAGAACTTAGACACTTGACACTTCCTTTGATCTCAAAGGAAATTAAAAGGGTGAGTTCTATTCAAATTTACATGTCATTAGGTTTGAGGAAGATATTGCTCAAAAGAAGGTTTCTAACTGACAAACATGGAACAAAAAGGGATATACATATCCAATAATATATACGTTACAAGAGATATTGTATGATTTTCACTTTTTATCTTAAAAGGTGTGTTTGTATTTAACATTTTCAATAATTGATATGACGAAGACATTCCATTCTACTATCCAAATATTCTGTAATTCTTCGCTACCCCCTTTGAGCCTTAATATTTTTTTTTTCATACACTTCTTTTGGAATCAAAATACAGTTAAAAAATAAAATAAAAAAGAGTTAAATAAAACAAGGTCACGAAAAAGTGGAAAGAAAAAAAGTCAAAAAAGTAGTTAAGAGTTAAAAAAAAAACCAACAACAAAAACAAGTTTTTTTGAACTATGTTCGACCTGATTCTTACTCTGAGAAAATACGTAGGCATCCTTTTTTTAAGGTTCAGTCAACCCCAAAAAATAATTTCGTAAGTCCTCATAATAAAAATGGGGCAAAAAAAAAGAATTTTTAACTTTTTTTTAAAAAAGTCAATTATGAAAGTTGTAAGTCTTAACGATGTTACACGTATTATATTGGAGTTTTAATACCGTTTCTTTCTTTCTAACCTACCTGAAAACCACATTAAAATTCAAATAAAGACTTTCTGATCATTTTTTTACAATGACAAGTCAAGCGATATTTCTTTGTTGATTGTCATATATGTCAGAAAGATTAAAATATGAGAAAATCTTGTAGATAAAAATCCTTTCAAGAGTTGTAAGATATTAATTGAGTTGAGAGTAACTGAATAATGAGAGAAACTTATTGGTGAAATACTCAAGGTAATATAAAGTGATGGTGAGTAGTGGATAAATACAATGATAGATACTTGTTAGTGAGAACCTTTAGAGTAACCACGAGTAAAAAAAATGAGCCACAAATCTAGTTCAAAAGTTGTATTATAGAACTCTTACGTCAAAAGTTTAAAGTTCGCAGGGATGACGTTTATATTGATTAGGTGGACCAGACCATTTAATCCCAAATGCATGTTTGATAATTCTAATTGGCTACCACTATTAAAGGAGTCCATTTATATTTTATTTTTATTTTCTGTCGAAATAATAAATATTATTTTTTCTTATTTTTAGTCACTCAATTCCCTTTGAAATTTATCTTTGAGTTTGGTATTCATTTAAATAACCCGAAATAATTTCAAATTTTGTTATAATCTCTTCAATTGAACAAAACAAAGTTTTGCAACACATCAAAAGTGTAATGACTCATGAAATAATGATATGCATAATAACTTTTCATATATTGATAAGTTTGGACATGTATATAAATACAAAAATCCAATGATTGTTAAAAGGTGGAAACAATATAATAAATGTGAAGTTTGAACTTCTAAATAGCTAGATATATCTTCAAAAGTATCAAGATGAGCTGACTAGTAAAGGAAAACAATCTATTCAAACTGAAATTAGCTTCAAATATGACAATAATAGGATCAATTATCCTCAAAACTAATGCCACAAACCGACCATGAAAAAGAACTTACAATTTTTCTTTATTTTTTTGAAAAGGGGAAATTTTGCTAACATAAAGTTTATCTTGAAGACTCATGTTTGTTAACATCATTACAAAAAAAAAAAAAAAAAATTTGCATGCATGCACAATTATTTTAATTTTTCTTCTACGAGAAACACTTGCTAGTCTGAGATGTTTACTTTTTCCGTTCTCTACTAGGATAAAACTTTCTATCATAAGATAATTTTTTGGAAAAGGGCCTAAAATACCTTCGAAGTATTGTAAATGGTATAAAACTTTCTCCATCCACATATTGGCTCCAAAATACCCTTCTCATCCACCTAATGGCTCCAGAATACCCTTCTCATCCACCTTTAGGTTCAAAATTGTCCGCTTATTTAACGATTTTAAATTTAAATTATTTAAATATTTTTTAAATACTTGGAACTCAAATATTTGTTAGAAATTAATTTATTAATATCATTTATAAACCAACTCACTACCCACTCATTACTAAGTAAATTTCACCCAATTAATAAATCAATTCTAATATTTGAATCACCCTAAACACTATTAAAACACAACGAAATTATAGATTCTTGAAAAAGTCATCCAAAATTATTCGATTCCGAATCTAAGCCCCAATTAAATTTAGGTTGAGACATTTATTTACGAGGGAAATTTCAATACGATTCTCTTTCAAGCTTGAATTCAAAATTTATTATTAAAGGTAAAGAAGTAGTACATTTTGAATTAATTTATGTACTTTTTAAATATAATTTTATGAATATTTATGAATTATTTTAAATATTAAAACTTTAATATATTATTTTAAAAAAATATCTATAAAGTAAAATCACATAATTGAGGCGAATAAATAATTCAGATAAACATACTCAAACTTTTATGTTTGTCGGTAATTTTTATTCAGATACTTGATTTATAATATGTTTTGATTGAGGACTTGAATGTATAATAATGTACTTCTATAGACATTTTATCCTCAAATTTTTAGAAACAGTAGCTTTCTTGTTGTTGCATTAGTAATATGTAGATTTTATTAATTGGGTGTTTTTTAATTAGTAATGGGTGGACAGTGAATTGATTTATAAATTGTATTAACAATGTTAAATTATAACAAATAGTTGAGTGCCACATAATTTGTAAAAAATATTTAAATAGTTTAAATTTAAAATCACTAAATAAGTGATCAATTTTGAACTCAAAGGTGGATGACAAGGGTGGAGCTAATAGGTGGATGAAAAGGATATTTTGGAGACAATAGGTGGTGGAGGGTAGTTTTGTACCATTTCTAATACTTCAAGTGTATTTTAAGACTTTTTTCGTACTATTTTTTTATTTTCTCCTATGATATACGCTGAGACATTTTTAATTTAAAGTTTACTGTTGCTAATAACTCACAAAAACTTTTATGGTGCAAACTAGGGAAAAAAGAAATATTTTGGTAAGTTTATTTGGTGATTCCATTTAGAAAGATCGTTCTAAATAATGACACTTAGTATAGTGGACCCTTATGGACAATGAGAACTAATGTATAAAGACCCTCCTAAATAATAACAATTAGTGTAGCAAGACCCTCCTAGACAATGTGTCACGATCCAAAACGAGTCGCGAGTGGCACCCACACTTATCTTACTAGGTGAGCGAACCAACAATCTAAACCCCAACGTTTATCAGTATATAAATTTTGAATGGTAAATAAAATGCGGAAGATCCAAAACTCATTAACGAAATCAATTAAATAAGCTTCTAAATTATAATGCTTATCATCCCAAAAATCTGGAAGTCATCACATCAAGAACATCTATCCTCAAATTACTAAATCTAAGAGTATTTAAGAACTAAAATAAGTAGAAAGATGGTCCATGTCCGAAATTCAAAGACATCAAGACGTGAAGAAGAGAATCCAGCCCGAGCTAGGAATAATAGCTCACCCTGAAATTTGACGTGCTGAAGACTGGCTAGAGTTGAGAACGAGTCGAAGTCAATGGTGCACTTGCTGCACTCCACAAAACAACAACAAGGAAATAAAAGTAGGGGTCAGTACAAGGAACACGTACTGAGTAGGTATCATCGGCCAACTCAAAATAGCAAGCAATATATACTGAATAATAATATAAAATCAACCACAGTACTTAACAGGTGACAATCAACAAGTACAAGAACCATTGACAACAACAACACGCACACCTATGAGGACTCAAGCCTCCACACCATACTCATTTGGGAAATTGGTTCTTCGGAATTGAGTATATTAACATAATTCAAGATCACTTCTCTTTATTCTTATCGTGTCGGAACGTGACACTCCGATCCCCTAATGCTACGTGTCAGAACGTGACACTCCGATCCATTATTACTACCGTGTCGGAACGTGACACTCCGATCCATTATTCCTACCGTGTCGGAACGTGACACTCCGATCCCCTAATGCTACGTGTCGGAACGTGACACTCCGATCCATTATTACTACCGTGTCGGAACGTGACACTCCGATCCAATATTACCTCATTATTTTATTTTTCATCAAGTCTTCTTTATGTCAAGGCGTCATCTTAATAGAGAGGATTTAAGGCTGAAGATTCGACAGTCTCATCATTCTAATCCACCACAATTACACAATCACAACATACAAACACAAAATCAAGCATATAGAAGACTTTACAATACTACCCAATACATATCAATCGCTATTTAGAGTTTATCTATCACATAGAAATAAACCATAACCTACCTCCACCGAAGAATCGTGATCGAGCAAGCTATCTCCCCAATGCCTTTTGCTTTCCTCTTCGTTCTCTCTTTCTCGCTCGTTCTCCCTCTCTGCTTCTTTTTATTTTTCTTCACCATATTCTTTTTCTTTTACCCTAATTATCATATAATTCTTTATGATAAAAGTAACCCATTATTTATTTTAAAGTTATCTCCTTTAACCCCCAAGTAAATAAATTATTAAACTTACCCCACTAATTTCATAAAGTTTGTCATGAATAGTCCAAAACACCCCTTTAAAACCTTTAGCAGAAATCCGACCCAGTTGGGGTTACGCAACCTATGACGGCCCGTCGTGTCTATGACGGTCCGTCCTGCAGGTACATCACAAAGTTCAGAGAGTTAAATTTTGTAAAGGGGTTTGTGACGATCCGTCGTATCTACGATGGTCCGTGCTGCAGTTCCGTCGTGACGTTCAGAGAGTCAATCTCAGTACCCAGATTTCAGAGTTGAAGTGTTTTGGAACGAAGACCCTCGACGGTCCATCGTGACCATGACGGTACGTCGCCTGATCCTTCGACCCAGCCAGTTATTTTCAAAATAATTCTGCTGCTCGATCCGACTAAACAGGTTGTTACAATAGATACCAATTTACCCATTGTTCCTCCTCGAACGATCACAGATAGAAAAACAAGGGAGAGAAAGAGTACCTGAATCTGTAAAAAGATGTGGATATCTTTCTTGCATATCAGCCTCATTCTCCCAAGTGGACTCTTCAACTGGCCGATTCTTCCACTGAACCTTGATGGATGCAATCTCCTTTGATCTCAACTTGCGGACTTCTCTATCTAAAATAGCAACAGGCTCCTCCTCATAAGACAAATTCTCATCCAGAAGGACTGAATCCCAACGAATAATGTAGTTTCCATCCCCATGGTATTTTTTCAGCATAGACACATGAAATACCGGGTGCACTCCTGAGTGTCCTGGAGGCAATGCCAATTCATAAGCCACCTCCCCCACGCGCTTCAGAACTTCAAATGGACCAATATACCTTTGGCTAAGCTTACCTCTCTTACGAAACCGCATCACCCCTTTCATGGGCGAAACCTTCAGCAAGACTTGCTCACCCTCCATAAAATTCAAGTCCCTAACCTTTCGATCTGCATATTCTTTCTGCCTGTTCTGAGCTGCTAGAAGCTTCTCCTGAATGAATTTTACTTTATCTAACGATTCCCTCAAAAGATCGGTACCCCATGGTCTCACCTCAAATGCATCTAACCACCCAATGGGAGACCTACATCTCCTCCCATACAGTGCCTCAAATGGGGCCATATCAATACTTGAGTGATAGCTATTATTGTATGAAAACTCTTCTAAGGGAAACAAGTTATCCCAATGACAACCAAAATCTATCACACATGCACGAAACATATCCTCCAACACCTGAATTGTTCGCTCAGACTAACCATCGGTCTGAGGGTGAAATGCGGTACTAAGATCCAACCTAGTACCTAATTCAGCATGCAATGTTCTCCAAAACTTAGAAGTAAATTGCGTACCCCTATCTGATATGATGGAAAGTGGGACTCCATGCAATCGAACAATTTCTGAGATATAGAGTTTGGCTAACTTCTCTGCATTGTAAGTCACCTTGACCGGAATGAAGTGAGCAGACTTAGTTAATCTGTCAACAATTACCCAAATGGAATCAAACTTACCCAATGTCTTTGGATGACCAACCACAAAATCCATTGCAATTCTTTCACATTTCCATTCAGGAATGGGAATTTTCTGAAGTGTTCCTCCGGTTCTCTGGTGTTCATACTTTACCTGCTGACAATTCGGGCATTGGGCAACAAAATCAACAATGTCACGCTTCATCCTACTCCACCAAAATTGTTGCTTTAGGTCACGATACATCTTGGTTGCACCAGGATGTATAGAATACCTTGAACTATGAGCCTCTGTAAGAATAGTGTGAATCAAATCATCCACACGGGGCACACATACCCTTCCCTTAATTCTCAAAACGCATTCCTCATCAATTATTGCCTCTTTAGTCTCTCCTCGTAATATCATGTCTCGAATTCGGATCAATTTCTCGTCAGTAAACTGTTTTCCCTTAATCTTGTCAAGGAAAGAAGATCTTGCCTCCTCACAGGCCAAAAATCCTCCTTTCTCTAGTACTTCCAGCCTCATAAAGTCATTAGCCAACGTCTGAACCTCTCTATCCAATCGGCGTCTAGAAACCTGTAAGTGGGCTAAGCTACCCATGCTCTCTGCTTTTCTACTTAAAGCATCTTCCACAACACTAGATTTTCCTGGGTTATACAATATAGTAATATCATAGTACTTCAATAGTTCCATCCACCTCCTCTGCCTCAAATTCCAATCTTTCTGTGTAAAGACGTACTGTAAACTATGATGATCTGTATAAACTTCACACTTGACCCCATATTGATAATGTCTCCATTGCTTTAATGCAAATACTACTGCAGCCAACTCCAAATCATGGGTCGGATAGTTACGTTCATTCACTTTTAATTGCCTCGAAGCATAAGCAATTACATTTCTCTCCTGCATTAGCACTGCACCCAAACCAGAATAAGATGCATCACAATAGACAATGAAATTCTTACCTTCCACTGGCAAGGTAAGGATTGGTGCAATAGTCAACAAAGTCTTGAGTTTCTGAAAACTTTCTTCACATTCATCCGACCATACAAAGGGAACATTCTGTTTAGTCAAATTTGTTAGCTGCGAAGCAATAGAGGAAAATCCCTTGACAAATCGACGGTAGTAGCTAGCTAAAACAACAAAGCTCCTTACCTTTGTAACATTAGTAGGTCTTGCCCAACTCTTCACCGTTTCAATCTTAGAAGGATCCACCATCACTCCATCCTTAGAAACCATGTGCCCCAAGAAGGACACTGAATTTAGCCAAAACCCACACTAGGAGAATTTGGCATAAAGTCTTTTCTCCCTCAACAACTCCAATACAATTCTCAAATGCTCCATATGTTCTTTCCTGCTCTTTGAGTATATCAGTATATCATCAATGAATACAATAACAAAGAGATCCAAATATGGCTTAAAAATCCCGTTCATCATACTCACGAAAGCAGCAGGGGAATTCGTAATCCCAAAAGACATTACTAAGAATTCGTAATGCCCATACCTGGTTCGAAAAACAGTCTTTGGCACATCTTCTGCCCGTATTTTCAATTGATGATAATCGGATATCAGGTCAATTTTAGAGAAGACACAAGCACCTTGTAACTGATCGAACAAATCATCAATTCGAGGAATAGGATACTTGTTCTTAATAGTTACCTTATTCAGCTGCCTGTAATCTATGCACATCCGAAGGCTTCCATCCTTCTTTTTCACAAATAAAACAGGAGTGCCCCAAGGGGATGCACTTGGTCTAATAAAACCTTTACCTAACAATTCCTGAAGTTGGGCCTTTAACTCCCTTAACTCAGTTGGAGCCATTGTATAGGGAGGGGGTGGAAATGGGGCGAGTACCCGGCTCCAGATCAATACAAAAATCAATATCCCTATCCGGTGGCATACCAGGAAGGTCTGCAGGAAACACATCCAGAAACTCACAGACTATCGAAACAGACTCAATCGAAGGTACTTTGGAAGTATCATCCCTGATCTGTGCCAAGAAGGCTAAACAACCTTTACTAACCATCCTCTTAGCGCAAAGAAAAGAGATAATACGGACTGGGGTGGAAATGTAGTCACCCTCCCACACTAGAAGATCTGTCTTAGGCTTGACCAATGTCACAGTTTTAGCATTACAATCTAAGATTGCAAAATTTGGGGAAAGACAAGTCATACCCAGAATTACATCAAAATCAACCATTTCTAGGATAATCAAATCTACATAGGTATTTCTCCCTACAAAAGTCACAAGGCAATACCTATACACCTTCTCAACTATCATAGACTCACCCACAGGAGTAGAGACACTAATAGGCATGTCAAGCAAATCGCAATGTAAATCAAGACCGGTAGCAAATGAGGAAGATACATATGAAAATGTGGATCCAGGATCAAATAATACAGAAGCCATGCAATCATTGACCAAAAGATTACCTGTGATAACAACATCAAATGTCTCTGCTTCAGACCTCCCGGGGAAAGCATAACAATGGGCCCTATCACCTATCTGTCCATTGCCCCTATCATGTTGCGCTGCAGCAGTTCTAGCTTGCCCGCCACCCCGGTTTATTTGGTGACCACCATTACCTTGGCCACCATGTCCTCCAGAATGGCGGCCTCTCCCATGACCACCTCTACCTCTGACTATTGAGGGTCTGTAACTCTGTTTTGGACAATACCTCCTAATATGTCCAGTCTCCCCATATCCATATCAATTCCTGGAGTCAAGCATAGGTCTTTGTGAAAGTGACGAAGTCTGGGGATAACCTCCAAAATCAGAAAAAGGCTGATTGGGCTGCGATGGACCCCCATCTAAAGCCTGCAGGGCAGACTGAATAGGGCGATTTTGGTAACCTCCTGAACTCTGCCCTCCGGAGTAAGAACTGCTAAACTCACCTCCCTTATGGAACTTCTTAGATGTCGACGCCATGGTGAAGTCGTCTGGCTTCACCCCCTCCACTTCTATCACAAAATCAACCACTGCCTGAAAGGATTTTGCTGCAGCAGCTACCTGTAAGGATGGGATCCGCAAATCTGACCTCAATCCCTTCACAAAACGGCGAATCCGCTCTTGTGGACTGAAACAAAGCTGAGTGGCATACCTAGATAGTGCACGAAATTTAGCCTCATAAGCAGCAACAGACATCCTTCCTTGCTCTAGGCTCAGGAATTCATCTCTCCTCCTATCCCTCAAGGTCTGGGGTATATACTTCTCCATAAATAAGCTAGAGAATGATGCCCAAGTCATAGGTGGTGCCTGTGCTGGTTAACACTCAACATACGACCGCCACCACCTTTTGGCATCCTCCTGAAACTGATAGGTCACAAACTCCACACCAAATCATTCTACTATGTCCATCTTATGTAGCAGCTCATGACAATCAACCAGGAAATCATAGGCATCTTAAGATTCAGCACCCTTGAATAATGGAGGTTTTAACTTTAAGAATTTAGTGAAAAGTTCATGCTGATCACTTGTCATTATGGACCCTGTAGTCAATCGAGGAAACGTGCCTACTTCCAATGAGGCATCCATGCGGGGAGCCACAGCGGCTGCATGTTGTACTCCCTGAACCTGAGGTGCTGGTGCAGAAAACACTGGAGGTGTCTGGCCCTGATCAGATAACCCGCTAAGATAGGTAAGTACCTGGTTAATCATCTCTTGGGTAGGCTGGGGTGGTAGTTCCTCATCTTGATCCTGCTCATTTTCCCCTTCTTCACCCCCTCTTACTACTTCACCAGTCGGTGGAGGAGTCATCGCCCTATCACTAGTTGGACCAGGTGTTCGTCCTCTACCTCTAGAGGGCGTCTTCCTGCGACCTCTACCAAGGCCTCTTGCTACTGCTCCTCCTCGAACTACGGTCCCAATGGTTGGCTCAGACGCACCCTGTCCTGCCGGTGCTGGTGTTGACACTGTTGTTGCTCTAGTTCTAACCATCTGCGAGATAGAGTGAGGATGTCAGATACCAATTTGTATCACCTAGATACCAATTGGACCCAAGTAATAGCACGAAAGGAATAAAGAATGGAGTTTTCCTAAAGTCTTATAGCCTCTCAAAGAAAAGTAAGGGCGTCCCCCTACCGTTCCTCAAAACTCTACTAGACTGGTTTTTGTGTGATGAGACCAACGAACCTAAAGCTCTGATACCAAGTTTTTCACGACCCAAAATGAGCCGCGAGTGGCACCCACACTTATCTTACTAGGTGAGCGAACCAACAATCTAAACCCCAACGTTTATCAGTATATAAATTTTGAATAGTAAATAAAATGCGGAAGATCCAAAACTCATTAACGAAATCAATTAAATAATCTTCTAAAGTATAATGTTTATCATCCCCAAAATCTGGAAGTCATCACATCAAGAACATCTATCCTCAAATTACTAAATCTAAGAGTATTTAAGAACTAAAATAAGTAGAAAGATGGTCCATGTCCGAACTTCAAAGACATAAAGACGTGAAGAAGAGAATCCAGCCCGAGCTAGGAATAATAGCTCACCCTGAAATCTGACGTGTTGAAGACTGGCTAGAGTTGAGGATGAGTCGAAGTCAATGGTTCACTTGCTGTACTCCACAAAACAACAAGAAGGAAATAAAAGTAGGGGTCAATACAAGGAACACGTACTGAGTAGGTATCATCGGCCAACTCAAAATAGCAAGCAATATATACTGAATAATAATATAAAGTCAACCACAGTACTTAACAGGTGACAATCAAGTAGTACAAGAACCATTGGCAACAACACCATGCAAACCTATGAGGACTCAAGCCTCCACACCATACTCATTTGGGAAATAGGTTCTTCGGAATTGAGTATATTAACATAATTCAAGATCACTTCTCTTTATTCTTATCGTGTCGGAACGTGACACTCTTATCCCCTAATGCTACGTGTCGGAACGTGACACTCCGATCCATTATTACTACCGTGTCGGAACGTGACACTCTGATCCATTATTCCTACCGTGTCGGAACGTGACACTCCGATCCCCTAATGCTACGTGTCGGAACGTGACACTCCGATCCATTATTACTAGCGTGTCGAAACGTGACACTCCGATCCAATATTACCTCATTATTTTATTTTTCATCAAGCCTTCTTTATGTCAAAGGTTTATCTTAATAGAGAGGATTAAAGGTTGAAGATTCGACAGTCTCATCATTCTAATCCACCACAATTACACAATCACAACATACAAACACAAAATCAAGCATATAGAAGACTTTACAATACTACCCAATACATATAAATCGCTATTTAGAGTTTATCTATCACATAGAAATAAACCATAACCTACCTCCACCGAAGAATCATGATCGAGCAAGCTATCTCCCCAATGCCTTTTGCTTTCCTCTTCGTTCTCTCTTTCTCGCTCGTTCTCCCTCTCTGCTTTTTTTTTATTTTTCTTTACCATATTCTTTTTCTTTTACCCTAATTATCATATAATTCTTTATGATAAAAGTAACCCATTATTTATTTTAAAGTTATCTCCTTTAACCCCCAAGTAAATAAATTATTAAACTTACCCCACTAATTTCATAAAGTTTGTCATGAATAGTCCAAAACACCCCTTTAAAATCTTTAGCAGAAATTCGACCCAGTTGGGGTTACGAAACCTGTGACGGCCCGTCGTGTCTATGACGGTCCGTCCTGCAGGTACGTCACAAAGTTCAGAGAGTTAAATTCTGTAAAGGGGTTTGTGACGGTCCGTCGTATCTACGACGGTCCGTGCTGCAGTTCCGTCGTGACGTTCAGAGAGTCGATCTCAGTACCCAGATTTCAGAGTTGAAGTGTTTTGGAACGAATACCCTCGACGGTCCATCGTGACCATGACGGTACATCGCCTGATCCTTCGACCCAGCCAGTTATTTTCAAAATAATTCTACTGCTTGATCTGACTAAACAGGTTGTTACACAATGATATTTAGTATAAAAGGATTCTCCTAGACAATATGAATTACCGTAATAGGACTCTCATAACAACGAGACTTGGTGTAGTAAGATCCTCATGCGCAATGTGATATAGTATAACTGACCCTTGGACAATGTAATTTAGTATAGTAGGACATTCATCGATAATGAGGTTCAATATAGCAGAAAAACCTTGCACAATGTGATTTAGGACAGCAGGACCCTCTTGGGCAATGAGACTTAATATAGAAGCACCCTCATAGACAATGAGACTAACTATATCATTACCCTCCTAGACAATGGGAACTAGTTACCTCCTGGATAAGGGGACATAGTGTAGCAGGACCCTTATGGACAATGAGAATCAATATAAAAGGACCTACATGGACAATGAGAATTAGTGTAGCAGGACCCTCTTGAGTAATTGACATAGTGTAGCAAGACCTTCTTGAACAATGAGACTTACTATATCTAGACACTCAAGGATAATGTGAATTAGTGTAGCAGGAATTTCTTGGGCAGTGAGATATAGTGTAGCAGGATCCTCATGGACAATGTTGAGTCAATATAGCAGGATCTTCTTAGACAATGATAATCAGTGTAGCAAAACCTCCTAGACAATGAGAATTTGTGTAGAAGCACCCTCCTGGACAATGAGACAGTACAGCACGATCCTCTTGGACAACGAAATACAGTATAACAAGACCCTCAATGAAATGAGAGTTAGTATAGTAGGACCTCTAGGACAATGGAACTTAGTATAACATATTTTTATTCAGCTAGATCTTCCCAATCAATGTAGCGAAGTTAAACCCTTAGAAGTCATCTAAAGAATGCATCACAACAATGCTCTAGTTATTTAGAGTATCGATTCAAAATTCAGCACTATATTTTATTTCCTCACTAAATTTTCTTTAGTGTAAGTTGGGGCAAAAAGTGTTGGTGAAATTGTTTTTGTTTGTTTTAATTTAAGGGATCCGCTTGTAGAATAATTTCAATACACATTTCAAACTCAGGATCTTATTTGAAAAGGAGTTAATCAGAGAACATGTTAATCCTAAAATTCATTTGAGATTAAAAAGAATATTTCACCATTTGAGAAGGCATGAATATCCAAGTCAAGATTAAAGAGAAGCTATATAAATAGGAACTTGTACTTGTATTTTACTTGTCTTTCTTTTTCATGTAAAAACAGGAGCTGCGAACTAGAGCCTCGATAGGACCGCACTTGAATTCCAAATCATCATCACATCTCCTTGAACTACATTTAACCTACAACCTCGAATATGTAGTTGTCCAAAAAAGGACTCGATCACATATCGTTCATTCAAACAAGATTCTGGTCAAAACCTCATGTTGTCTACTTCTTTGTCTGCAAAGACTTATGTTTGCGGAAAATAGGGGAAACTATACACACATGATTTTAAGCAAACTTGATGTTTTATACTTTTTGGTGCTAAAATATTTATGTTTTGTAGATATTTTGGTTTTTACCTTATTTTAGTAAGTATATTTTAAAATATGTTGAAAACTACAAAAATAGAGTCAAGTTTTAGGCTAAGTTTTTTTTTCAAAAAAAAAAAGATTCTTAATTTAGAATTTTATGAATAGGTTAGTATTTCTGAAGTATATTTTTCTTAGACTAGCAATTTGATTTCTTATATTTTTATTAATATAAAATAGTTAGCTGATATTTTATCATTATAATTTTAATTATAGGTAATAAAAAAAATTAATCTAAAACTACCCAAACCATTCATCCTAAATTCCCTCTAACCTATGCAACATTTCCACTACTCCACGTCACTCCTCTCATCAACAACCTACATACTCTCAATACCTACATATACACATTCTTGAGAAGAGATTCTACACACAACAAACCCACAAAGATAAACATACACGAGAGATATTTTTAATGTAATTCCATATTGTTTGTCAAATGTCTGTGTAACCGGCTCCATTTATTTGGCCATAAATATTTCGAATGCATTCCCATGTTGTTTTTTGGTTCGGTCAAAGCTATAATGTCTCAAGTAGTTAGGACACATAGTCATAATTCAAATTTAGATTGGACAAAAGTCGTGTTTATTTTAAATCACTCGACCAAAAGAGAGAAGAGACAAAAGTAGTAAGAGAATAAGATGAGTTGCACATTAATAAAAAAATTGTAGTAAACTAAATGATTGGAAAAACGAATAAAACCTAAAATTAACAAGAAGTGATTAAATGTCTGTAACATTAGGTGAGTATAATACTTTTAAAGAATAATAACGAATATGGGTTGTAATGAAAAATGTGGTTCCACATTTTTTTGAAACACCCAAAGAAGTATCAAGGATGAGGTGAGCAAGGTTTGACGGAAAAACTTTACATGTTTCCATGAATTAAAGATACAAATAAACAAAACGAATTTTAAATTATTTGTGGTCATACGAATTCATTCTTCTTTAATGTAAACTAAAATTTGTAGAGTAAGAGTATTAAGGTGATGCAGTTGACAGAAGAAAGTAGTAATGTTTCTCATCAATTATATATCAAAAGAATCAAGAATGCAACTATGCATCCAATTTGAGATTAATAAATTTCAACAATAAAAATACGAATAAACTAGATTCTAAAGACACAATTTATGAAAAAGTAGTTTAAAGTAAGTATAAGTTGATAAAAGAGACCGTGATAGAACCACAAGACTCAAGGGATGCCTAATATTTTATCCTTGGTCAACTATATTAATTCACAGACCAAAATAAAGAGTCATTTTCTTTTCATCTGAGATTAGAAAAAGATTGCTGCGAATACCATAACTCAATTTAAAGTGACGACTTAAAAATAAAATAATCCGTTGCGCAATACTATCACTGAAAATGGAAAACTCTTCCACTTGGGGGGAAAAGGGGTGTGACTAATATCACCTCGAGACCCATAGGGGACTCACAAGGTTCATGCATCAATCGAACCATTTCCCTTTGGCATATCTCATTTGTTGGAACCATTTTCCTTTGGCATAACTGATATACCGTGGTTTCATGGTATAATTAATACTTTTTCCTTAAGTTTAGTGTGTCCGAAAGCCTTTTTTGTGCTAATTTTGATAAAAGTTTCTCTTTGTTTTGCAGGAAATCTGTCCAAAGCTGAATGCGGGGATTTTGAGCGAAAAATGCAGAAGAGACCACCTACGGAGCTTATGACGGTCCGTCGTGCCTGTGACGGTCCGTAGGTGGCAGCGTAGAGAAGCTGCTGAAGGAAGATGGGGAAGTCTGACCAAGTGTGGGATTACGAAGCTTGTGACAGTCCGTCATGGCTATGACGGTCCGTCCTGCAGGTTCGTCGTGAAGATCAGAGAAGTGATCCCAGTACCCAGATTCCAAGAGTTGAAGTATTTTGAAACGAGACCCTCGACGGACCATTGTGCCTATGACGGTCCGTCATACTTACCGTCGAGGGGAACGAAGAAAGCAGCAGAAGAGAGTGTACAAGTATGGGACAACGGAGTCCATGACGGTCCGTCATGACCACGACGGTCCGTCGACCCAGCCGCGTTTTGGCAGATTTCCAGCAATTAGAATTCTTGTGTGATTAGGTTTTTATTTTTATACAAATAGTTTGAAAAACCTCATTTTTGAGGTTAGACTCTGCTAGATTAGAAATCATATTATTAGACTTTGTTTATGAGTGTTTGATTCTTTGGAGATTCCTACAAGTAATTTTTGGTGATTAATCAAGAAATTTTTCGGACATTATTCTTTCTCATTGAAGTAAGTATATGAATTCTTATTTGATATATTTGAATATTGTGTTTATGGCTATGAGTAACTAAACTCAATAACTAGGGTTGTGGGAACCATAGGCAAATAATGAGATAAACCCTAGCTAAAATAACAATTCTAGAATAGTGTCTTGCATGTATTAATAATTCTTTCGCTTAGAAGTCTTTTTAACGGATGATTAACGTTAGAACTCGCCTTAATGCTACTTGCCGGACCAAGGAGGTAGATAATAGGAAAAGAATTATTAACATAGATTTAGTGTATACTATCTAATAGGCTAGTATTGATTGGTACAAGGTAATAACTTAGTCAAATATCGAATACGATGCTTAATATGAGGTAACTATAAGGGTTAGGAAAGCAACACACGTAGCCGGACCAAGGTGCGGAGTGAGATTTTCTAGATGCCGGACCAAGGATTTAGAAATACATAACTTATCACTTTGCATACAAGATACTAGGAAAGAATTGCTATAGTTAGAATTATCAAGTTATGAACCTGTGGGGAACACGTAAACCCTAGTTACTTTGATTAATTGATTAAAACCCAACTTTCAAAACTGTTAAGTGTCTCTTTCAATTTCATTAGTTATTTTTACTCATTAGGAAATACAAACCCCTCATTTTTATGTTTTTACTTTCTAAGGAAGTTATCAACCGAACAATAGTAATAACAAGTTAAAGTTAAGTCTCGACTATTTTCCTCGTGGGAACGATCCTAACCTCATTAGTTGGGTTATTTACTTGACGCGACCGCTTTACTTCTTATTTGAGAAGTAAGTTTGAGCGTATCAAATTTTGGCGCCGCTGCCGGGGAATTTAGCTTTTAGATTAACTTGAACTTATTACTATAGTTTAATTGATATTTTCTTGATTTTACTTTGTTTTATTATTTTTGATTTCTTTTCAGAACTATCCTCCTTGTATGCCAAATACACGGAGAGGAAGAGAACCGTTGTTTCCCTACGATCACGAGTTAGAGCGTACACTGCGAAACATGAATCGTAATTTGAGAATCAATGATGAGGATCCAAACCAGAACATCCCAGCTCCGGTTGATGTTCATACTCAGATGTTACCCGATGCTCCGGGTGAACATCCACAGAGGGGTCAGAATCCTGCTCCACGGCCCCAAGCATACTACAGAGGCTATGATAACATAGCAGATTCGGATGGGCCACTGGTTTTGCCTCCTCTACCCACAGGCCACACTTTTGTGGTAACTGGTAGTCTGATGCAAATGCTCACTGCCAGAGGTTTGTTTTCAGGGCTACCTTCTGAGGATCCACATGTCCATATAGCTAAGGTAAGGGCAGTGTGTAAAAGTTGTGTGGGGAGGCCTGATTTGGATCTAGATGTAATAGGGCTCAGAGTGTTTCCTCTCTCACTGACGGGAGAGGCTGCTATTTGGTTCACTGAGCTCCCATACAACTCCATCTTTACTTGGAATCAACTGAGGGATTTCTTCTTAGCACGCTACTATCCGGTCTCCAAGAAACTAAACCACAAAGACAGAGTGAATAACTTTGTGGCACTACCAGGAGAGTCAGTTAGTAGTTCTTGGGATAGATTCACCTCATTCTTGAGAAGTGTTGCAAATCACCGTGTAGATGATGAGTCACTGAAAGAATACTTCTATAGGGGACAAGATGATAACAACAAAGCGGTATTGGACACTATAGCAGGTGGATCGTATGGAGAATGTCCTTATGCGGAGATCGCTGAAAAATTAGAAAAAATCTCCCGGAATAACAAAGCTTGGAGTACTAGGAAATCTGATACAGGGAGAAACACCTTTGCAGTGCAGTCCACTCACAACCCAGCCACAGATGAGATTCGTGAAGAAATGGCTCAAATGAGAACTGAGCTTGGGTTGGTACTAAAACATGTCACTGGGGTGCAGAAATGATTAATGCAGTCAACTACTTGGCTAAACCACCACCTCCAAACGATGAGTGTTATTATGAGGAGGATTCCTATGCAGTATATGAACAGATGGGGGGTTTCCGACCAAGCGCCCAAGGCTCAAATCAGGATAATTGGCGCCAAGGTCAAGGGAACCAAGGTCGGAACTATTGTAACTACAATCGTGAGGGTCATTATGTCCGAGATGGTAACTACAACCGCGACAACAACTTCAACAGGAGTAACTATGGTAATAGAAATGACAGGAGTGGACCCTATGTTCCTCCTCAAAATCGTGAAGTTACTCCTAGGGATGGTGGAGATAGTATGGCGCGAGTTGAGGATATGTTGCATAAAATGATGAGGAGGTTCGATGCTAGTGATGAGCACATTAAAGAATTAAGGGGTGATTTAGCTAGTATTGGGCAAAAAGTTTATACACACGCAATTTTGATTAAACAGATCGAATTGCAAGTGGCCCAATTATCTGCGACAGTGAACACACGGCAACCGGGCACTCTTCCTAGCAACACTGTCCAAAATCCAAAGAATAATGCGCACTGTATGGCAATCACTACTCGGGGTGGTAGGCAAACCATTGACCCACCTATGCCATCTGCCGAGAAAAATGTGAGAAAGGATAATGATAAGGTGGTAAAGAGTAGTGGTGAAGCAGAGGAAAGTAATGGAAAAGATGCAGAAGCACCCATCAAGGTAATTCCCATGCCTAGGCCACCACCACCTTTCCCTCAGAGATTAGTGAAAAAGACCGAGGATGGTAAATACCGGCGTTTCATAACTATGTTGAAGCAACTTTCTATCAATGTCCCTTTGGTAGAAGCTTTAGAACAAATGCCCGGTTACGCCAAATTAATGAAAGATCTGGTCACAAGGAAAAGATCGGTCACTTTCGAGGATGATGATAGACTGCAGCACTGTAGTGCTATCGCTACTAGATCCCTCGTACAAAAGAAAGAAGATCCTGGTGCGTTCACTATCCCTTGTACAGTTGGGTCATTACATTTTGCGAAAGCATTATGTGATCTGGGGGCAAGCATAAATCTCATGCCCCTCTCAATTTACAAGGAGTTGGGATTGGGGGATCCAAAACCCACTACGATGCGGCTACAGATGGCTGATCGGACAGTGAAACGGCCTATAGGGATACTCCATGATGTGCTAGTAAAAGTGGAATCATTCATCTTTCCGGCTGATTTTGTTATTCTGGATTGTGAGGTCAATTTTGAAGTGCCTATTATTCTTGGGAGGCCATTCCTTGCTACAGGTAGAGCCTTAGTTGATATAGAGAAGGGACAAATGATTTTCCGGCTGAATAATGAAGAAGCGACCTTCAACATTTGTAAGACCATGAGGCAGAGTGGTGAACTCCAATCGGTATCTGCCATAGACCACAAAGAAAAGATGAAGAAGGAGACTGAAAAGAAAAATGCAAAACAAGAGTTTATGGTGGGGGATTTGGTTCTTGTAGACAGTTCTGGGGTGCCTTGTCTTCCGGGCAAGCTCAAGTCCAAATGGACAGGCCCTTATTTGATTACCCAAGTATTCCCTCATGGAGCAGTTGAGTTAAACTCCAAGGAGGGAGTGTGGTTTAAGAGGAATAGAGATAGAATAAAACTCTATTTTGGGCATAAAGCATCGGGGAATAAAGTAATAGAGGCAAACCATCTTGATGAAGTCTGAGTAATCAAGCGTCCCCAGTCGTGTCGCGACATTAAATCAGGCGCTTGTTGGGAGGCAACCCAATACTTATCGTCTTTTTAATAATGGTAGCATTTTTTTCTATTAATGGGTTTTGAATTTGCAGGCACATCACCAGGAAATTCTGAAGAACACTACTCCGCAGTAGCCACTGACGGATACAACGACGGACCGTTGCACATGCAACGGACCGTCGTATGCATCCATCACACCAGGTACGTATTTCTGTCATTTTGAATATTAGGGCACACACGACGGAACCTACGACTGCACGTCACAAATGCGACGGACCGTCGTCGGGGAACCGTCGCGTGATTAATGAAATCTACCCGAGCCGACCCGGCTGGACCCTTTTCAAAATCTGACCGTTTATACTCTCCACCCCTCCATATTTCACCCCATTACTTCCAAATTCCTCTCATCTCCCCTCTCTTTTCAACTTCCACACTTCCCCCACTGATCATTACCCCCACAATCTTCCCAAACCTTATAATTATTATCTAC
This sequence comes from Solanum habrochaites, assembly GCA_027704765.1. Taxonomy (NCBI): domain Eukaryota; kingdom Viridiplantae; phylum Streptophyta; class Magnoliopsida; order Solanales; family Solanaceae; genus Solanum; species Solanum habrochaites. Next base: position 13,903,298 of record JAKWJA010002498.1, read on the forward strand.
TAGTGGGTGCTGCTGCTATTGGTATCTACCTTGCCACCTGAATCATTCTCCACTTGTGTTTTCTCCATTTCCAAGGTATGTGTCACTAAATTTATACTCATTTATCTTGCATTTTGGTTTAGTAGTTAGTATTAGCTTAGTTCTTAGTCGTATATTGTTTCCTTGATGTGATTATGTCTAAATCTAGGCTCAAAATGTTCGAATTTTCCATGTCGATACCCTAGGCATAGGTGATTTTGTATTGGTAGTTTCCTAGGTAGTTGGGATAGACAAATATAGGTCCACAACACTACAAGACCATGTGGGTTCATCGGGGTTGCTTAGGGTACCTGTAGTTCTGCCACTGTCACTCAGAATGAGACCTCGATGACGGACCGTCGCACACACGACGGACCGTCGTAGGGTCCGTTCCAGAAGCCCTAGCACCCTGCCCCAATGACACGTGTGACGGACCGTCGTATTCACGACGGTCTGTCCTGCACAACCGTGCTGGTTGTCAGAGACCTGTTTCTACGGGTCTCTCAATATTTTCTCAAGTGTCATATGACGGACCGTCATACCCACGACGGTCCGTCCTGCACGACCGTCATGATGGTCAGAGACCCCTCTGATAAGGTTCTCCCAACATTTTCTAAGTGTCCTACGACGGATTCTTACGACGGACCGTCATACCCACGACGGTCCGTCCTGCATGACCGTCATGATGGTCAGAGACCCCTCTGATAAGGGTCTCCCAACATTTTCCAAGTGTCCTACGACGGACTCTTACGACGGACCGTCGTACTAACGACGATTCGTCCTGCTTGACCGTCATGATGGTCAGAGACCCCACTGATATGGGTCTCCCAACATTTTCTAAGTGTCCTACGACGGACTCTTATGACGGACCGTCGTACTCACAACAGTTCGTCCTGCTCGACCGTCATGATGGTCAGAGACCCCTCCTTCAGGGTTCTTTATATATACATAGACCAAGTACAACACGACGGACCTCATGACGGTCCGTCATAGCCACGATGAGCCGTCATCTGTCCCGTCGTGTGATACAGTTTCAATATTACTAACACACTATTTTCAAAATTTAATGTCATATGAGCTTGCCTTTCTTGCTTGCTACTACTAATACTAATATTGTTCCTTTAAAGGTACTATCGACTATGGCACACAAGAAAGACCGCACCTATGCATGCGGGCGATCTAAGTCTGTCGCCCTGTCTGCCCGCATGGTCATCGGCTCTGATGATGAGCGGGACTCTGAGTACATGCCCCCAGGCACCTCCGCCCCTTCCCGTGCTACACGTGCCCCCAGAGCCACACCCAAGAAGGTGGCGTCCGGCGTAGTCACTGCCTCCCAGTCTGATGAGGAGCGCACACTGACCGGCACACCCTCTGGGTCAGCCACAAATGAGGAAGGAGCGTCTGGCTCCTTAGGAGTATCCTGGTCCGAGGAAGCTTCAGGCTCTGCTGAGATTCCCGCACCCGCCACTGCTGCAGCGTCGGCCTCGTCTGATGAGGCTGACAGTTCAGACTCTACATGCGGTGCACCAGCCCAGGTCCCCACCCCAGCCTCTGACCAACCAAACCGGTGGTGCGTCGAAGGCCAGTTTCAAGTTTACTCCGACGCCAAATTCCTGACTGATAAAGGAGTAATGACTCGGAGACTCACCTTGGAGCGGCGGGTACTTACAGGGAGTCTCCCATCGATGCCGGAGATCCACAACCTATTCACCAGGCATCACTTAGAGTGGACAGCCCGTCCGTTGGGACAATACAACGAGGAAGTGGTCTGAGAATTCTACGCATCCTATGTAGCGACTCTCCGATCACAGATCGATAGGCGGGCTGCTCCCGCTAAACAGGCCCCACTGGAGCAGGTTCGAGTCCGGGGCATGCAGGTTGACGTTTCCCTGCTAGCTATCCGCCGGTTCCTATACGGCGAGAGTACAGATGCTACGCGGACTCCCCACACTGCCGAGTTTGACTACCGCTGGCAGATAGTGAAGAATGGCCAGTTCTTGCGCGAGCAGGCACTGAGAGAGACCACCAAGAGGTGGATGGACCTGCACCTATCAGTCGACGGAGAGGGTGCAGATTGGGTCACTGAGCCGAAGGGGGCCATCAAGAAGGCCAACCTCATGTTCGTCGCGATGTTCTTGTGGCTGCTCGTCCGTCACTGCCTTTCCCCCACAGTTGCTGATAACATCGTCACTTGGGATCGAGAAGTGTTGATAGCGGCGATGATAGCCGGATTCGAGGTTGACTTCACATGGCTTCTCCAGGCAGTCATGCACGAGAGGGCATTCAAGGTCACTACCACCTACCCCTTCCCGTGTATGATTTTTTTCCTTTGCAGGACCGCAGGTGTGCCCATATGGCACATAGATCAGTTGAAGACCCCGCAGGGCACCGTTGACGTCGGCCTCATCAGAGACGAGGCCAATGAGTTGGCCCCACGTCGAGGGCCCCATCCAGAGCTTCCACCACTTACTGATGATCTTGCGGATACGGTGGCCCTGGCCCGCACCGCTACACAGGCATCCACTGACACTACCCCGGTCGAGTCTATCCCGGGTAGTAGCCCAGCCCCGAGCTCCTCTCGCACAGCCCCTCTACCGTTACTGGTCCCGCTTGCTAGGGTCCAGAAACTAGAGGCACAAATGGCCACTCTTCTGCATCATATCCAGCCGTGGATGCAGAAGTCTATTACTGAGTCTGAAGCGCGTATGGAGAGTAAGATGCAGCGGAAGATTGCTGAGGTTCACCAGCGCCTAGATGCATTTGAGTTGAGAGTGTTAGCCCGCCCAGCCTCTTCGGTATATGTGTCGACTCTTCAGGTTACAGTCGACAGTCTTCGTGCAGACATCGACACGATCCTACAGGAGAGAGTGGCGGAGCCTATCGATCCTGTTGAGGACACTGTATTGGCGGCCCTGTTTGCTACTTCAGACATTCACCCACCTTCCCCTCGAGAGAGTGCCAAGAGGTGTAGGGGTCGATCAGAGGATGAGGCGCGAGCAAGGAAGAAGGAGCGCCGAGAGATGGAGGCCGCGAGGAGAGCCTCACTTGCTGAGGCGGAGGCACACCAAATTAGAGCATCGCAGATAGCGGCTGGGGCGTCTAGCTCCCGCACTGTAGAGATAGTAGGAGGCACTAGTGAGGGTGCAGTTGTTGCTGAGGACATCACTGAGGGTGTCCGGATTGCTGAGGACACCACTGAGGGTGTCCAGATTGCAAAGGATGTGGGTTCTGGGAAACCGAACCCACGAGCTTGTTGATCGACGGCGCTATGCGCCACAGGTTTGCTTCACCTACCCCTCTAATCTTTTTTTTATGCATTGGGGACAATTGCATGATTTTTTGTTGGGGTGGGGTAAATGGAAAGTGAGTGTTAGGGTGAAATCTGAGTAGCTCACTATCCTCTTTTGGGGTTTTCTTGCCTGAGTTCTCTTTCCCCAAAAGACTGATTATTTTTTTTTTCTGTTGAACCGGCATGTTTATATCTTTTGTACATAGTTTAATTCTAGAGCATGATGTCTAAAATGATATCCTGATAAACTTAAAATAACGCATGACTAGGCATAGTAACTGACAAATGTGTGGCTCTAAGCGTGAAATAGAGTTACACCATTGCATTACCCTAAGTCTTTAATTCGAACTAGGTGTCTAATAATCTGGTATAGTGATGACATGTCAAGTGAGAGTGAGGAAATTTGAATAGTCCACTATCGATACTGAGCTAAAACTTGCCTGGTTAGTCCTGCTAAAAGTAAGCTGTAACAATCAATTTGGAAAGGATCATAGGCCCTTATTCAAGAAAGCCCATTTCTAACCTTAATAAAAGAAACCGAATGAAATTTATCCTTCTTTGATCCAAATAATCTGAGATTAAATTAGACCTTTCTTTTTCACTCTAACTGATCTTTTCGGGGAACAAAGTGTTGGCCCTGGTCCCTCCTTGGACATGTGAACCTCAGCTTATGCCAAAAGCATAAGTTGAGGGTGGCTAATACAGTAAACAACCTTCGTTTTGGCCCTGACACAACTTTGGGTATTGTGTACCTTGAATAATGGCAAAGCCATGAGTTGAGGGTGGCTATTATGAAGAATGCTCTGGAAAGTGGGGTTGAAATAACAAAAGAGAGAAAAAGAACAAAAGTAAAGTGACTCAGAATTAGTTGAAAGAAAAGTAAAGAAAAAGAAAAATCACTTACACAAATGAAGAAAGAAGAGAAAATTGAGCAAAAGGAAAGAGTATGAGAAACTGGGCGAGATAAGATGATAAAAAGGGAAGGTTTAGCCGATATGTCAAGGAGGGCAAAAAGTCACTAACGTATACCTAAAAATGTACCCTACCTGACCCTGAGCCTATGTTACAAGCTAAAAAAAGTCCTATCGTGATCCTAAGGGTTGTATAGCGAACTTAAGGCAGTGAAAATAAGGGCAAGCTTATGGCAATAGGTATGAATGAGTGTGACTTTGTTCTGAGAGCGAGTGTTGAAATGTAATTCTTATACTCAAACTGAAATCATTGTGTGAAAAATGAGGATTTTGTTCTAAAGTGAGGACATTAGTTGCAATACCAGAATTGTTAACACCTCGGTGAGAAATTGAATAGGATAGGTGTTAGTGCATGGTGAGTCTGTGGCATGTTCTGATCCCACAAAAATTCAAGCCTAATAGTGATAGCATGCATAGATTTGATGAGATTAATCGGGATTGATAGCCAAATGATTGCAAAGGATAAAACAATGAATACTATTGTACAAAGATTGTGTAGTGAGTCATAGTGCGTCGCTTGAGGACAAACAACGAATTTAAGTTGAGGGTGTTGATATACCGTGGTTTCACGGTATAATTAATACTTTTTCCTTAAGTTTAGTGTGTCCGAAAGCCTTTTTTGTGCTAATTTTGATATAAGTTTCTCTTTGTTTTGCAGGAAATCTGTCCAAAGCTGAATGCGGGGATTTTGAGAGAAAAATGCAGAAGAGACCACCTACGGAGCTTATGACGGTCCGTCGTGCCTGTGACGGTCCGTAGGTGGCAGCGTAGAGAAGCTGCTGAAGGAAGATGGGGAAGTCTGACCAAGTGTGTGATTACGAAGCTTGTGACGGTCCGTCATGGCTATGACGGTCCGTCCTACAGGTTCGTCGTGAAGATCAGAGAAGTGATCCCAGTACCCAGATTCCAAGAGTTAAAGTATTTTGAAACGAGACCCTCGATGGACCGTTGTGCGTATGACGGTCCGTCATACTTACCATCGAGCGGAACGAAGAAAGCAGCAGAAGAGAGTGTACAAGTATGGGACGACGGAGTCCATGACGGTCCGTCATGACCACGACGGTCCGTCGCATGGTCCGTCGACCAAGCCGCATTTTGGCAGATTTCCAGAAATTAAAATTCTTGTGTGATTAGGTTTTTATTTTTATATAAATAGTTCGAAAAACCTCTTTTTTGAGGTTAGACTCTGCTAGATTAGAAATCATATTATTAGACTTTGTTTATGAGTGTTTGATTCTTTGGAGATTCCTACAAGTAATTTTTGGTGATTAATCAAGCAATTTTTCGGACTTTATTCTTTCTCATTGAAGTAAGTACATGAATTCTTATTTGATATATTTGAATATTGTGTTTATGGATATGAGTAACTAAACTCCATAACTAGGGTTTTGGGAACCATAGGCAAATAATGAGATAAACCCTAGCTAAAATAACAATTCTAGAATAGTGTCTTGCATGTATTAATAATTCTTTCGCTTAGAAGTCTTTTTAACGGATGATTAACGTTAGAACTCGCCTTAATGCTACTTGCCGGACCAAGGAGGTAGATAATAGGAAAAGAATTATTAACATAGATTTAGTGTATACTATCTAATAGGCTAGTATTGATTGGTACAAGGTAATAACTTAGTCAAATATCGAATACGATGCTTAATATGAGGTAACGATAAGGGTTAGGAAAGCAACACACGTAGCCGGACCAAGGTGCGGAGTGATATTTTCTAGATGCCGGACCAAGGATTTAGAAATACATAACTTATCACTTTGCATGCAAGATACTAGGAAAGAATTGTTATAGTTAGAATTATCAAGTTATGAACCTGTGGGGAACACGTAAACCCTAGTTACTTTGATTAATTGATTAAAACCCAACTTTCAAAACTGTTAAGTGTCTCTTTCAATTTCATTAGTTATTTTTTCTCATTAGGAAATACAAACCCCACATTATCATAATTAGAATTCAATTAACGTGATACTTGAGTATTCCCTACTCTTGAGCCAACAATTAGGAAAGAGGCTCGCAATTCAACATCATTTACTTGCTTGGCCAAAAGATCAATTGGAACCTAAGAAACCTCAAGCACCAATTCTCACCCGTATTCCTTCTCACATAAGCTCTTCAGAAGTCATACCCTGAAAAGCATCGGACAAGATTTCGGAAGAAGGATCATTATAGGAATAGAATCTATTGCACAACTTTCGAGTAGTGAAGGAAGTGAAGTTTCCTTAACACATTGTATACTCCTATTTATAAATGTGGCACACTTTACTCTCATGAGCAAGACTCTACTCAATGCGGCTACAATTCCTCCATTGAGCAAGGCTGGGTTTCCAAAGTAATCTCATGAGATGGAAGCTCTCCCATAGAAAAGGTTGGGATTCTAGTCGCAATCTCCTTGTCCCACAACTATGTGCCCACATAGGATGATTATCTAGTTGATATACTTAAGCTAGAAGTTCAAGGTTCAACATTCGGCAAGTAGGACACCTCTTTTAGGTGTAGGGTAGACACCAAATTATGTGTTATAATTCACATGGTCTAAATGGTTAAGGATAATTTCCCCACAAGTAATAATGAACTAAGGTTACTTCAAGAATTATCGGATATGAGTTCAAATCTTTTAAATAAGAAGTCAACTTGCATTAACCATAATTTATGATTTATGTTTTATAATTATTTCATATCATTTTTTAGTTTGGTCGATTGTATGTCATGAAATGAAATGCCCCTTTTTAGAATGATTTAAATGTTTTATGCATGGCTATCATTCTTGGTACATTATTTTGTACTAACACACACTCTTTCCTATATTTTTCCTATATGCAGGGTCCGATATTCAGGGTGCTCAGTTTCATGGATGATGGGCGACTTGATTAATTCTCAAGCTTTGGTGAGTCGTCATGCTTCGATGAAGAACACTTATTGTTTAGTTCCATTTATTGTATTTCCCTTTTGTACATAATGTATGGTTTAGGACCAAATTCATTTTATTGTAGTAGATGGCTGTGCTGATATAAGTGTATTAGACTTCCATTTTTTTGTTTTGTAAGAATACTTTTGACTTGAACTATTTTTAGACTTATTGTTCTATTTTTTATGTTATGAGAGATAAGTGAATTTTATGGATTCGTTTAGGTTTCTATACACATATTACATCTAAAACGTACCGCAGGATTGTGACAAACTTGGTAATAATAGCACAATGTTTAGAATATTCCTAGGAGTTCTCATAAGCCACATCTAGTAGATTCTTGTTCATGAGTATGAATTGCTCACATTTATGACTAAGAGGCTACAATAATATTAGGAAAATCCACTTCTTTTATTACTCTTAAGTTATGCAGTAGAGTATAAATCTATACGGTCTCTCTCCCTATCCTTATCTTATGTTATTCTAAATATGGCTACCCAAAGATCTTATGCTAGAAGGAGTGTGATGGAGAATGCAAAAAGAAAAGATCGTCCCCAAGCTCCTTAAGTTATGGTTGATCCTTTGGCTGAGCATGTTCCTAATGTGTAGTTTTAGGCTGCTTTTCAGTATTGTCTCAAGCCGTGATGGCCAAAGATAATAGGGAAATTGTGGTTCCTACAAGCTCAAAATGTGAATTTGGCAGTTTCAAAAGTGAGGGACTTTACAAGGATTCAGTACTCTTGAGTTTGATGGTTCTAAAGTTGGGAAAGATCCTAAAGAGTTTATCGATGAGGTATATAAGGTGTTGATGATCATGGTAGTTACGTCGGTGGAAAAAAGTGGAGTTTGTATCTTATCACTTGAAATGTGTTGCTCAAATATAGTGTAAACAATGGAAGGAAGGGAGAATGGAAGATGCGTGTTGTAAGACCTCCAAAATGAGTTAGGGTGTCTAGAGCGTCACTTGTTCCTATAAGATTGTTAACATATTAATTAAGTGTTTTTAAGTATGCTTGGGTGACTTGAAGTCATTTGGATGTCAAACGTCAAGGGGCGACCAAGACGTTCGACGACTAGTCACAAAAGTGGCCTTCTCTGTTTTAAGTGCTTATGTTGTTTCATGATCTTATGTGGTCCTTATATGACTAATAATAATTTTTATAGGCAGTGTATGGAGTTTCATGAAGTTTGGAGGTCAAACGTCCAAGAACGTCTAAGACATTCAGAAGTTAGCCCTTGAGACGTTCATGTGTGTCTTGAGTGTGGCTTGCATGTTTGGATGTTTTTTAGGCGTTCATTTTGGGTGAAACTTGCATGGAAGATCTTCAAAATGTTAGGGTGTATATTTACTTTTGAAACATCCGAGTACGACTTCCTAAAGGCCCCACAAGAGGCCCTCATGAAGGACTCAAAGGATGTCAAGACACTGCCTTGGCAGTGTCAATCGATGCCTCGTCAGTGGATTGATGCCCCGTTGATTGGGAGACATCGATGGGAACTTATCCTGGAGAATTCCTAGCCACATTACAGCCTCATACCCAAACAACAAAAGGCACATGACAGTCTGTCGATGGATCGATGCCCAGTCGTTGGGTCCGTCGATGAAGGCCTTTAGCTACTGCCATGCATGCTGCCTATTTAAGGGGTGAATGGGAAATTAACCCCACGTCCTAAACTGACCCTACTAGGTTTAATTGGTTATTTTTGAGTGTATTTAAGTGATCAACCCATTCCCAATCCCTTCTACATAAATTAGACTTTCCCTACAAAAAAAATATTCTCTCTAGAAACCTCCATTGAAGGTGAAGCTCAAGAACAAGTTGAGGCTTGGATTCCCACGGATTCTTCATCAAGTTTTAGAGGTTTTCTTCTAGATAAAGTTTTGGTGATCCTTCATCTCTATTTATCTCTCCATCTAGAGAGTTCATCTCTTAGTATTCAAAAGAGATTTCTTCATGAAACTTCTTCTTCTTCAATCTAGCCATGGGTTCTTTATCAAAACATTTTTAAAGGCTTAATCATAATCAGTTGATTATAATGTATTGGTTTTAACATAAATTTCAATCCAATTGCATTATGAACCTATGTCCCTTCCCAAACTCGATTTAGCGCTTGCATGGGCATTGTGGTCGTGGCTTGTTGTTGGTGGATTTGTGATTCTACTACATTGAATTGCTTATATATACTGCTTATTATGTATATTGATGGTGATTTGTTGGTGAATTATCCAATTGGATCAATATATGAAGATTTGGAACATGACTAGCCTTTGCCTCTATGTGTTCACTATAACATTGCCTTATAATGTATGAATAAATTATTCAATTATGTTAAATTGATTGTTAAATACTACCTATCATGTATAAATATTATGAAATATACGTAATGGATCCAATGTGGATCAAGGCTTGAGGATTAGGTAGTATTGATTCATGTTCTCCTATATTCTATAAATTGCTAATGTAGTTCTATGTATCTCGATTCTATGGTAATTGATTCATGATTTTGTATAGGGTTAATTGTACTTTACCTAATTCCTCTAATATGTTAGAATTATCAATTACGTGTTATCCAATGTGGATTGATGCTTGAAGACTTGATATCTATTTCTTCTCTATTGTAATTCTATGATGCTCACTGTAATCTTGAATTCTTGGCAATTGTAGTAGGATTTTGTTTAGGTTATGGTCTCGTTAACTACTGACTTCTATGTGTATTATTTATTAATTTTTAGCATGAATAATTGATGTTCAAGTGAGAGTATTGCTAAGAGATCAACTTCCCTTCACATTCTATAAATTGATGATGTAGTGGACCTAATATGATCTCAATCTTGTTATGATTAATGTATAATTTGTGATTATGTTAGTATATATTTAGATAATGCCTTATACTTTAATTTTTGATGAAAGATTAGTAATTGTCAATGATGACCAAAGGCTAAAGGATTGGTAAGAATTGATCTACTCTTCTCATCTACTTCTCTATAGTATTGTTGATGAAGCCTTGTATGACATTGTATGGCATGGTCCACTTATGTTGGCGGTGTTTACTTTATTTTCACTATATATGTGTTGAATATGGCCTTGAAGTCAAACTGATAAATACACGAATGTGTGGTTATGAGACCACACTATGTGAAGCATATGCCTAGTTTCCTATTCTAACTATGATCTAGGTTGTGTTTCCAATGTCATGAACATGTAAATGGTTATATTAAGCTTATGTGTACTTGATGTCTATGATGAGGTCGTATGATGCTATATGTGAAGTAAATCTAAGATAAGTGCATAAAGAATATAACTTACTGTAAGAATGTTGTAAGTCTTAAATAAATGAGTCCTATGCTATGTTAACTATTCTATGATGTTGTGTGATGTATCATTCACTAGGATGAATTGATAGGTGTATTAGTATGGGCAAGGGTATGGACCTTATCTATGCATTGCACGTGTGCGCATTGATAGGGTAGTTCTAGGTTGGTCTTCCACGTACATGCATAGGATTATATGAACATGTTATGATTTGACTTACATGCTATGATGTTAAGCATACGATATGATGAAATATGAATTTGCATGGTGTCTTGGTGTGTTCATATGAAAGGATTGCTCATATATTTATACCTATGGACTTGTTCATTGATGTATGAACATGTGTGACATTTATATGTTATGTGAAAGGTTTGCTCACATACAAGTACACACACACATGTATGAAGATCTAGTCAGTAGAGGGGCCTTGAAAGGTGTTCTCATGTGTACCCTAAAACTAGATAGGTTCTTGAATAGCTATAAAAATATAAGTCATCAATATCCTAAGCCTATGTTTTATGAAGTAAAGTAATAAGCTTTTCAAGAAAGGGAACTTATCTTAGAACCGTGTGAACTTGACAATGAGAGGTGTTGGATTCCCTTGGAGGAAGATTCACCATTGGGTTCCTATAAGTTTGACTTCCCTTCGAGGAATATTCACCTATGGTTCCACATAAGGTGGTGTCTTCCCTTTGAGGAAGGTTCACCCATGTTTTGTCATGAGATGAGGATCCAATGCTAATGAGCATGTAGACGGTCATGTATATCTCTTAGTTCCATAAACTATTCTTGCCACATAGGATGTAGCAAGTGAATTCACTTAGTATGCTAGGATATATGTGTTAATGTTCTACCTTGTATAGGTAAGAACACCTTCCATTGGTGTAGGCTCTACAACACCAAATTCCATGTTTAGAACCCATTCCATGTTTAGAACCCATGGTCTTAGTGTCGGTTAAGGCTATAGTTTCCCTAAAGTAAAATGGACAATGGAAGTAAATGACTAACACCCTAACTAGGATGAACTAAGGGAGGTTAGTTTGTATAGGTGAATGTAATGAACCCACCTAGACATTGCACAAGTGGCTTCTTAGGGAGTTCTAGGAAGGTGATCTGAGGTGTATGATTATGGTTGTCTTTATGCATCGCATGGTAGTAATTATCTACTTGCTATGAATATGCTCATACTATGAGTCTATATGATGTGGTATTATTCTTATATGCACTATGTTTATCATAATGTTTATATGACGAAGGTTGTTGATATGAATATAGTTGTCTTCACTTACTTGTTGATGTATGAATTGGATGTTAAGGCTTGTGGTCTTATGATAGGTCTACTAAGTATATGGGAGGTTATTGGGCTTCACATGTACATTGCACTAGTAGATTTAGATTGGAATTATGAGTAAGGTTTCATAAGGTCTTATGTGAAGTAAAATAAGTATATGTGCATAATGACTAAAAGTTCACTGTAAGGTCCCTAAGGTCTTGGCTTATATGTAAGTATCATGTGCTATACTTCTATGATGATATGTGATGCCTTGTGTAGAATGTATGTATAGTTTCCTTCTGGCCTTAAGGTGATGCATTGCACCAAGTATCACTAAAAGGTAACTTGGAAGGTTAAGGAATAAAGAAGGAAATGATTCACTGTAAAGTAGAATTTTCTCACCGTAAAGTAACCCCAAATATGACTTCGATTCTAAGTGTTATATAATATGACATTTGGCCTTTGAACATATCTATATGAAGTACGTGAATGACATAAATGATATTACGTAAAACTTTTATGAAGATTTACTCAAAAAGCCTGAAGTATGTTTCCAATAAAATGTCCCTTTTAAATACATGTTTCTGCAAGGTTGCCATACTTAATGCATTCTTGTAGTAACTCCTTTATTCTCTACTTTTTACACAAAGTGTAGGTTATGGATGCTTAAGGGATGTATTTACACGATGATGAGCTTTATATATGATTCGAAGCTCAAGGAAAGGGGTACTTAGTTTCAAGGATTTCCTACTTATGTTTTAATATGAAGTTCTTTAATATTATATACTTATGTATTATGTTATTAGGGCCGTGTCCCTATTGTATTGTTATTATGTTGAGTCTAGGATGACAATAAAAGGAGACTAGAGTCTTTAACTATGTATGATGATATTATATATATATATATATATATATATATATATATATATATATATATATATATATATATATATATATATATATATATATATATATATATATATATATATATATATATATATATATATATATATAATATGAAGAAACGTTCTAGCATAATATGTTCTAAAAAAGTTTTAAATTTTCCACTAAATTTACCTATGACAATGCGATGAATGATAACTATGGACTTGTATAAGACCTCTGAGAAGGTCAAGTACGCCATGTAACTTCTAAGGGGTGCTCCCCGTATGTGACGCGAGTCCTCTTGATTAGGAGAAGTTTAATGCTGCTTTTCTTGATAGGTTCCCCCTTCAGATAAGGGAATTCAAGGTGGTTGAGTTCATTAACCTTTGACAAGGGAGTATGAGTGTGAGGGAATATGCACTATAGTTCACTCGATTGTCTAAGTATGCTCCATCAGTTGTTGCGTATTCAACATCTAAGATGAGTAAGTTTGTTTCAGGTGTGTCCAAAATGGTGCTAGAAGAGTGCCGAACCTCTATGCTCATTAATGACATGGAAATCTCTTTTATCATGGTACATGCACAATAAATTGAGGAGCAGAAACTCAAGGAAAAGTTCAGGGAGCCAAAAAGGGCTAACACTAGTGATTTTAATTTCTCTAACACAAGGTCTGATAGACAAGGTCGTCCTAGATTCCAACAAAGGTTTTACGATCAAGGTTCATCCAATGCTACTATTAAGCTCAACCAAGATAGGGTGTCTAACCCTACGAATCGAGGAGGTAAAGGTACTGGATCTTCATTTCCTTGTTCTAATTGCACTAAGTGTGAAAAGAAGCACGATGGTAAGTGACTACCCAACACAAATGGTTGTCATGGTTGTGGTAAAAGTGGTCACAAAATGAGGGATTTTCCAATGCGTACGACTAAAAGAAGAGAGGGAAAAAAAGCTTCTACTAGTGGTGCAGGTTCCAATGCTCCTAAGCACAAATGATTTTTTGCTCTTCAAACAATAGGTAAATAAGAGAGTTCTCCTAATGTGGTTATCAGTATGTCTAAATTTTTCCAACTTCATGTATATGCTTGACTTGATTCCTGTGCTACCTTGTCTTTTGTGACGCCATATGTGGCTATGAGGTTTGATGTTCATCCAGATGTGTTGTTAGAACCTTTGCAATTCTATGGTGGCTAAGAGTGTCTATAGAGAGTGTCCTTTTTACTTGTCCATAGAGTTATACTATAAGAAAAAGGCTTTTTATGGACCACCATTTAGGGACGAGATAAAATTGTGGTCACTGAAAGTATACATATAGGTACAAGTTTTTTTTGTGGTCCCTAAATTTCACTTTTAATCCTTAAATTAGCGATGAAACTCCATCTAGTCCTAAAATTACGTGAATCTAGTCCCTAATTCTAAAAAAAGTATGACAAAAGACCTCTCCTCGATTTTCACATCTGAAAAATTAAAGAAACTAATAAATAGGGAAATTTAATATTGATTTCGAAACTAGTTTTTCTTTTAAAAAAATCCCTAAACCTAGGTTGGCTCGCATTTTTCCCAAGTTCATCTACAATAGATTTCTCGCCGCTTTCCTAAAGTCATCTAAAACTTTCTACTATTCCAAATTCCTTAAGAAGATCTTGCACCAGAAATCCTTTTAGTAGGGAGCTTCCTTTTCTTTGTAGTATGTAAAGGTGATGTTTTTCTCTACTATAAACTAACCCACTTTAGCAAGAACGATTTCTTTTGAATTGGGGGCAAGTGTTAGAGGTTTCTTATTTTTAAAACTATTTTTAGTGGTAAATATCTCACTGATTGTAGTTCTATTTTTTTCTCTAGGAAAGGTAGAATCATAATTTTGTGAGAAAAATTTAAATTTCAAGTTTATGTATGCCAAAGAAAACAAAGAAAATTAATCTTAGTTTCATTTTGTTTCAATATATTGAATATTGAACATCACATGTGGTGGGATATTAACACTTCATATGACTGTAAGTATAATTGATACCTAATCTTTCTTTTGTGTTGTGCTATCCGTTGGTGTTAATTTTTGTATTTTCAACAGGTGAAGGAGTTTAACTTTTGATTCATTTTGTCAATCCCCGTATGCTAAATTTCAAATTTTAATTTCCTATATAAAATATAATTTTTACTATTAATTGTCTGATTGTTGTTATAATGTAGTTTAATCTATTCAGTTACAATATTTGGGTATATTCTATTTTGTCAATGAGAGCTAACTTTTGATTGGTGTATTGGAGGATTGTCATGTTGGTGTCCTATTTCAGCAATGTTTGATACCTTTTTGGGCATAGTATGAATACATTAAAATTTTATTTTATGTCCGAAAGTATTTTAGGACAATCGAGATACATAGATTTTTACTCATCTATTCAAGAAATTATTTTTCATGTCAATTATTATTTTCAAGGTTGATATTCAATTTTCAACTTAGGTATATATTCAAATTTCAAAGATCAAGGATCAAGGAAAAACTTTCACTAATTATCATATTCAAGGATCAAGGAAAAACTGAATTGGAATGAGGGGTTGAATCGATGGGGTATTTCAAATCTCTTCCGCTTCATCATAATCCATTCTCTTTATTCCAATGATTTTTTGTGCTTGTATTGAATGATGTTTCAAATTTCATTATTGTGTATTATGCTTATTGGAATAGATATTGATGCTGCTTAAAACAATGTAATATGATGACCAACCATTTATGGGATATTTCAAATCTTTTTCGCTTCATCACTTCATCATAATCCATTCTCTTTTTCCAATGAATTGTTGTGCTTCTATTGAATGATATGTCAAATTTCATTACTGTGTATTATGCTTATTTTAATAGATCTTGATTCTCATGCTAATACCTATTGGTTCCAATAGTAACTTATCACCTTTATTTGGTTACAATGTCCAAAAACTGTTGTCCCTTTATTTGATGACCAGCCATGAGCCATTTATGGGGGATAGGGTGCCTATCAGAGGTGAAGTACCTCTATCCATACATGTTGATCAATTTTAACTTGGTAAGTTAGTCGTTGCAATAAAATTCATGGTTGCTCCATATGTATTTTACTGAAATCGTTAGGAAATATCATATAGTGTTATTTGATAAAGTTATGTGCTAAGTGTTTGCTTAAGTCCTTATATTAGTCTACGGTTATTAAGGACATGATGAAGTAAATAAAAATGTGCTCTCTTGATAGCTTTAGATTTTAGATGAGATGGTCACATTTCAATGTTGTAATAGATCAGACAGAGATGTTGGATTTAATCTTGTTGGCACCTACTATTAAAAAGGTTTTCCATGTGTTTGAATCAGTAAAGAGAATCAAGTCTGAACATACGACATTATGAGTATACTCTATTTAACGACTTAAGCTATTACATCAGATAGTAACACATTAAATATAGAACAAAGCACAAAGACTTCTGCTGAGATTTTCATATATACTCCCTCGAAAACTTATCCTTGTGTTTCATTCATGGACTATATAGGATGTTTAAACCAATAAATAGAGCCTGTTAATCTGATACAAACTAGTCAGATAGTTTAACACTTGACACATAATTTTTTTTACTTTTTGTTAAGTTATCATGTGTTTTTTCAAGTGAAAATTTATCCTCTTGTTTAATTCATGAATTATTTCATATGTAAAAATCATACATAAGCATGAAACATTTTTGTTATTAACTAGTGAGATTGTGCTTTTCCGATACAGAGCACTTGTGGACAAGGATTATA
Source organism: Solanum habrochaites (assembly GCA_027704765.1). NCBI lineage: Eukaryota > Viridiplantae > Streptophyta > Magnoliopsida > Solanales > Solanaceae > Solanum > Solanum habrochaites. The sequence goes on from JAKWJA010002498.1 coordinate 13,919,714, forward strand.
CTTTTAAATTTGTACAATATACATTTGACTAGTTTACACCTTCAGGTATTCAAAATCGTAGAATGGGTTTGGTATGTCCATCTAGGTCAAACTAAAATATTTTCATTGATATGAGTTGTTTAGTGAAAGAATCAATCTTTGTTCTTTTGTATCCTCAATGAAATTTCATGACTTCTTTCTTTATATACAATATTAGAGAACATTTTAATTTTTGGAGCTTAACTAAATTATAAATGACAACTAAGATTATTGTTTTAAGTATTGTTTCATGGTGCTAAGTAGTTGTTACTCCCATATATGTTCTAGTTGATAATATATCTTTCCTTTCCACGCAAAATTAAAAATAACCTTTCTAATTATATCAAGTAAAATAGAAAAGTTATAGCTTCTATGCGTATGCAGATTAGCATTATTTTTTGTTTTAATTAATTTCATAAGGTCGTTTTCCCTCTTTCATGTTTTTGAAGTACTTGCGACATTTCTATATTATACAGACTTCAGTTATTTATCTCATAAATATGCAATAAAGTTTTTAATAGAGAAGAGAAACAAATAATCGGACCAGAACATCTACATAAGCCTTTCTTGGTGCTTGATCTAACCTTGTAATTTTCATTTACCTTAACACTGTCTTCCAATTCTTTGTAGCACTGCTTTTTGTTCTGTACTATTATGCACTCGAAATGGTATCAGCCGTTGTCAATGAAGATGCAACTATTCTTCATGAGTTTTGTCTGGAATATACATTGTGTAAATTATGGTTTCTCTCTGGTTCTCAAGAAACATATGCACCATAGAAACCAATGGAACCAGTTCATAAACTGTGATATATAGCAGTAAAACAATTATTTTCTTACCATTCCAAATCTTCCTATTTGCGTTGTTTTGGCTTTCATGTTTACTTTGATATTTTCTTAGGAGACATCTTCGTTTAAGTTCCTAAATTAAACATGGAGGATGGTTGGAGGTTTTATTAGATTGTGTGATGATTTTGTTTTTTATATTCTATTTTTGGACTTTGCTTGGAATCTATTTTTGTGGTAATCTGTATTAGAAGAATGTAATTGGACCATATATGAAATATGATAGGCTTTGAAGGAAGAGGACGATGGAATATCCAGATTTTATTTCCAATAAAATATCTTTATGATAAATTTTGATCTTTATAGTTCTCTAAAGAAATTTATACTTTTTTTTACAGGGTAGTTTCAATTACAACTCAAGATGAGAACTTTGAAGATTTTTCAAGTTGAGAAATTACTCAGGAAAACAATATAAAAATATTATTGTACTATGAGATTTTATAAACCATATCATGATGTCTGTATTGTGTTCATACTGCTACTAGTGGGATTTATTATCCCCTCTTCTTCCAGGGTTTGAATTTTGTTAAGGAGCTGTTGAATGCGTTGTTCCACCAGCTCCGAAAAAACAGCAGGCATATGCTCTAACATATTTTGTAGTTATTATAAATTTTTAATCTATAAATATTTTTTCGTATTGGAAATTTAGAATTTATTGATAAAATGATTTGTGCATTTGATTATTTATAGATAATTATTGTATAAATTCAAAAAACACGCCACTTTGGGAAACTCTTTACAGACCAGACTTTTTGTCATAAAATTATTTTTAGGACTAGGATAATAATGGTACTAAAATTTTCTTGGGAACAGTTAATCTCTGCTTACGACTAGATTTCATGTCGCTTAAAGTATTTTAGGGACATGAAGTTTTCCGGTCTACAAAACCCTCTAAGGATCAGTAAATTAGTCTTGTCGTTACTGATCTTTTGGGACGAAGACGATTGCGATGGCTGGCGACCAAATTTCTCTGGTTGCAATTCACTTTCAAGGACTAGAATAAGACTTTTAAGGACGAGTTTTCCCTTTGTTAATGGACATTTTTGTTGTAGTGGTTACTCTTATTGACTTGGGAGAGATTGATACGTTAGACATTGATGTTATCTTGTGTTTGGATTGGCTGCACTCATGCGATGCTTTTTTGATTGTAGATCCCGTGTAGTAAATTTCAATTTCCTAATGAGCCTATCCTAGAGTGGAAAGGTGGGAATTCTATACCTAACAGTCAGTTGTTTCTTATCTTAAATCTAGAAAGATGATTTTAAGGGTTTGTTTTACCATCTAGTTAGGGTGGGGATTTAGATTCTGAGACACCTTCTCTTGAGTCGGTGCCCGTAGTGAATGAGTTTCCAAAAGTGTTTGAGATTACTTTCCCATTATTCATCCTGAGCAAAAAATGCACTTCGGTATTGATCTTATCCTAGATACACAACATATCTCTTTTACTGCTTATTGTATGGCTCTTGCAGAACTTAAGGAATTAAAAGAACAATTGAAGGATTTTTTAGATAAGGGTTTCATCGACCGAGTATCTCTCTATGTGGTACTCTAGTTTTGTTTATGAGAAAAAAATTGTTCTCTTCATATGTGTATAGATTATCGGCTGTTGAACAAGGTGACCACTAAGAACAAGTATCCCCTCCTATGACGACCCAACCTACCGAGCCGTGCGGGCACCTACTGTAACACCTAAGTAACAGAACCCTCGATTTCCAATCACTTAAAGACATGGGGAAGATTAAGAAACTAAAGGTAAAAACAAAGTCATGGAATTTTTATAAACATGGATTTTTAAACATCCAACAACATACATAATAAACAATAACCAGTGATCTATTCTAAACAAGATCTTCTAAGATTACAGAGTATATACATGAATATTAAATGATGCAACTCACATCATATGAAAGGATATGTACTGTTGGATATTGTCTTCTTCTTCATCTATGAAACATCATTAACATTGCAACCAGACTATGCTAAGAAGGCATAGTAAGAGTAGTATCAGAAAACGTACTGGTAGACATAATTGGTCAACCTGATACCCACCGCATAATATAAGAAATCAACTAGCAGGAAACATACAAGACATTTAATTCCTCAACCTTTATATCCTCCCACAATTACCGTTTTCGAATACTTTACAATATACTAGTACACTTGACTCTAACCCATTAGCTCACTCTGTTCCTAATCATTGCTTAACTATTCCATCACTTAAGGAGTTTCCCAATGTAACCACTACCAACCAGGCCAATCACTCACAACATGCCCTTACTTATTCCACATCACTAGTCAACCCTTGACCCCATAGTACCCCTATAAAGGCTCGCTAACCATTTCGATAAAGATCCCTTTCCAAGGTATGACCTAACTACTTAACCTTTATGACACGAACACCTCCTCACTACTCAACTTTTAAGAACAAATACAACCTCTCTAAAATAATAAACAATAACTCTTGAAACCTTAGTTTCCACTTACCATACCACATCCCAATTTGTCCTAACCAAAAAAAATTCATTCAGTAACGAGATATATTACATGTAAACATGACCTACTAAACATACATATATAATGCACACAATATTATCGTTGAAGAGCATCATACTGATTCCTAACATCCATAACATGTAGATATGAAGATAGTAGTCACCAATGCTTCTCTCACGTAACATTCACCCAAGAAGTAAGTTTGTCGAAATTTGACAGCCTATATAATATGTGTGTTACAACATGACACTCAATCCATTACATGTGCTAAAACGTGACACCGAATCCAATATATGTGTCGGAATGTGACTTTGACCCAATATTTATGTCGAAATCTGACACTTGATCTAATTAACACAACCACAATCACAATCACACCCATAATGACATTACTCATAACCATACAATCAAATATTAGGCTTATGACATTTAGTTATTCAAACTTTTTTGTTTTATAGGGTTCAATTAATAATACTTTATTCACATAGGCACATGCGTACAATAAAACCACTATTCGATATATATCACACGAACAAAAAATAAAATTATCAGTTACTCCTAATTCAGAGGATGGGGCTTCCCCATATGGTATGCATCTTACATAACCACTAGGAATATATGTACACCATTCCTTTTTATGGTGAATGAAGGCCTACATATGAATTATAACATGAATTAAAAAATACTATTTAGTGAACACATATTCAAGACTGCTCTATTAATAAACCCAGCCTACCTGGATGTCAAGTAGTTGCAGATGAATTATAGTTCCAATCTTTGCTTCTAGACTTCGAGAAGGTGGATTAAGCCGAGAATCTACAAGATATCTTCATCCTTGTGGTAGAAATCATCCTTCTTACTTCCCAAGCCTAGAATAAATTTTTGAGAGTTTCTTGGTGATCCTTACCTCTTATTGGTGTTTTTAGAAAAAAGGAGAGAATATGACTTTGCGTCATTTAAATTATATCCTTGACCTTCCTACTTTTATGCTCTTTGAACCGCGGAGTGCCGTCACCTTAGTGGAATCTGTACTACTCTAGCAAGATGACGGGCCCAGCTTCCTTTACCTAAATAAAAATTGTTCAGGTTGTTACATCTCCCAAGGATATATGATTTATTTGACCAACTCCAACGAGAAAGTTATTTCTCTAAGATTGATCTCCAATCGGGTTATCACCAATAAAGGGTGAAAGATGATGACATTCTGAAGTCCATTTTTCAAACTTGGTATGCTCATTATGAGTTCTTAGTAATTTCATCTAGGTTAACTAATGCTCCGGTGGCTTTTATGAATTTGATGAACATGGCATTTAAACAATACCTTGACATGTTTGTGATTATATTCATTGATGATATTTTGATTTACTCGAGGAGTTACAATATTGATTATTTGAGAATCTTGTTGCATATTCTTAACGACCAACAATTTTGGGCAAAGTTTAGCAAATGTGAATTCTTGTTAAGGTTCATAACTTTCCTTGTTCACATTGTTTTGAGTAAGGGTATTGCGGTAGAGCTTGTGAAGACAAACGCGGGAAGACGAATGCGGTCAAGAGTTGGCTTAGACCTCTAACTCCTTCGAATATTATATGTTTGTTGGGTTTAGTAGGTTACTGTAGAATGTTTGTTGAGGGATTATATTCAATTTCCTATCATTTGACAACTTTTAGTCAAAACAAGGCTATGTTCATGTGGTTAGAAGCATGTGCGAATAGTTTCCAAGAGTTGAAAGTTAGTCTTACTTCCACTATGGTGTTGACCTTACTGGAAGAGACAACAGTTTTGTGATTTATTATGATGCCTCAGGAATTGGGCTAGGGTGTGTGTTAATACAAAAATGGATAAGTTATTGCCTATGCCTTAAGGCAACATAAAATCCATGATAAGAATTATCTTACTCATGACCTTTAATTAGCCGTGGTTGTTTTTGCTCTAATGATTTGGAAACGCTATTAGTATGAAGTATATGTAGATGATTTTACCGACCGCAAGAGTTTTCATTATGTGTTTAATAAAAAAAAATTGAATCTTCACCAAGATAGGTGGCTTGAACTATTGAAATATTATGACATGAGTGTTCTTTATCACCCCACTAATAACTAATGTGGTAGAGGATATATCTACGGGTAGTATTGTTCATATCGAAGAAAAAAAAATAAAGAGTTGGTTCAAGATGTTCATAGATTATGTCAGTTAAAGGTTCAACTAGTAGAGTGCACCAAGGGTGGAGTTATGGTTCATAGTGGTCCTAAATCATTTTTTGTGGAGGATGTGAAATCAAAGCAAGGTCTTGAACTAATTTTTGAAGAATTGAAAGAGGAGGTGCTTCAGATATCTGCTGAGGCTTTCTTCTAAGGGGGAGATGGGTAATTAGATACCAAAGTCGTTTATGTGTTCCAAATGTTGATGACTTAAGGGATAAGATTTTTATAGAAGCCTTAGTTCGCGATATTCCATTCACCCGTAAGCCACAAAGCTCTACCGTGATTTATGAGAATATTATTGGTGGAACGAGATAAAGAATTATATTGCGCCATTTGTGGCTAAAAGTCAAAATCGCCAACAAATGAAGGTTGAGCATCAGAAATCGAGAGGTTTTTCCCAATAAAATATCATTTATACTTGGAAGTGGGAAAAATTTAACATGGACTTTATAGTTTGTTTGTCTCGCATCCTATGACAACATGACTGTATTTGGGTGATAGTAGATCGGATGACAAAATTAGCTCATTTCCTTTCCATAAAGGTTTCATACTCGGGGAGGAAAATGTCAAGTTATACTTGACAGAAATGGTAAGGTGGCATGGAGTGACCTTGTCCATTATTTCCAATCGTGCTACCCAATTTACTTTTTAATTTTTGAAGTTTTCCATAAGGGGCTAGGCACTAAAGGTTAAGCTTAGCACGACTTTTCATCCCAAAAGTGATGGGCAAGTGGAGCTCATATCCAATATTTGGAAGATATGTTTAGGTCCTGTGTGATCCCTTTAAAGGGAAATTGGGAAAACCATTTACATTGTTTCAGTATGCTTAAATTAACAATTATCACTTAAGTATTGATATGGCTCTATATGAGTACTTATATTGTAGGAGGTGTTAATCTATCTTAGAATGGCTTGAGGTGGGTTAAGTTGAACTAATAGGTCCCGAAGTGGTACAAAAATCCATGAAAAAGTTTGTCTTATAATGGAAAGGATGAAAATGGCTCAAAGTTGGCAAAAGAATTATAACGTCTTGAATATAAGGTATCTTCTATCTGAGGTTAATGATTGGTTTTATTTTAAAATCTCACACATAAAGGGTTACAAAATTTTGTAAAAAGGGAAAGCTTAGTCCCCCGTTATGTAAACCCATATCAGATTTTGAGGCGTTATTGTAAAGTTGCTTATGAGTTAGATTTTCCAAATGAGTTGGCAATAGTGCATCCCATTTTCTATGTCATCCACACTTAAGAATTGTATTGGAGATACGACATCCATAGTTTCCCTAGAAGAGTTGGGAGCTAATTAAGTCTTTCTTATGAGGAAGTCACGATTGAGATTCTAGACCGACAAGTTAAGAGGTTGAGAAACAAGGAAATAGCTTTGGTGAAGGTTTTGTAGAGGAATCAATTAGTTGAGGAGTCTATTTGGGAGGCTGAGGCTGATCTGATGCTCCGATATTATCATACCTTTCCTTCTACTTCTATTATAGCTTGACGTAATGAGTTCCTCTGTAACACTCCAGAAATCCAAGACCTAATATATAGCCTCACATGTTTAACAGAGGTTTATAACAATATTTTAAGAGCTAAAATAATGTATATAAATCATTTAGGAAGTTTTAGAGTAAAAAAGTTAAGGAACGTCCATGATGTCCGGTGAATTGTAAATAGAGGTTAGTGTGACTTGATATGTTTCATGGGGTATTAAGAGTAAGAATTCAATGAAATTTGGTAGGAAGGTGTTAAACATATATTAGAGTATGTTTGAGTTCGGAACATCTGGGTACGACTCCCCAAGGACAACCCTAAGGGTCCTTTCTAAGGACCCTTCCAAATGACCAAAAAGTTATCAAAAGACAGTAGCGCACTACGGTTTCCAAATAATGAGCGGTTGTCTTGTTGAAGAGGCTCTGATGGCTCCTTACACCCAGCCTTAGACATTAACAAAATGTCCCAAAATACCATTCTCTGACACCATCGACGGATTTGCTACACGGTGGGTGCAGTTGGTGTCAACTGACCTACGAACCATAGGTCGAGGTCTCGTAGATCAGGCCTGATTTCGCTGGTTAGTTTTACGTTGGGTCTTTTTAATTATTTAGTTGGTTAGTTGGTTAATTAAATGTTAGGGGTGTGTAATTAAGCTAACTAGGGAACTCTATAAAGACCTAAACATAATTAAATTAACACAACTCCCTCCAACTCACAAACACAAAATCTCTCCTTCTTCTCTCTACTTTCTCGCTCTCCAAAGAAGACTCCATAGAGACCACGGTCAAAAGGTTAAGGTTTTCAAGAAATTCCCTGTGTCTCCATCAATCTGCAAGTATTAACAAGGAATGGGAACTCTTCATCTTTAGAACTTCTTTCCCCAAAGGGTTCTTCTAAATTGATTAATTGATCTTTAAAATTGTATTGTTCTTGATTTCTTTCGATTATTATGGATGAACTATGATTGATTACTATCATGCCGGAGAGAACCCCCTAGATGTAATCGGTGTCTTCATCGTTGGATAGGACTAAGAATAACCTTTTAGCATTTGTCATTACATAACTAGGTTAAATTGCGTAAAATTTAAAACTTTTTATATACATTTATCTTGTGAGGTTGACATAGACCTCTCGCTTACACATCATATATACATAGGGAGTTTACATAGACTCCTTACATAGGAATCATTACAAATGATTTTACATTTAGTTCAAATACATAAATATAAAAATAGTCTAATAGGGATGTTTCACATTTAAACCATCTATAAAGAGTACAACATTCGGGCATAGCCCATACTTCATTTCAACAAAATCCACATATAGGCTTATACAATAATAGTATTCAAATGAATGAGAAATAAAAAATGTCTTAGACTATTGCAACATCAAATATCTAGATAGTTACATCGTCCTTGGAAGCTGAGGAACTACCAAACTTGGAGAATGAGAGTCCAAGTTATCTTCGCATGCCCCTCCAAAATCTTAACGGTCGGAACCTACATAATTGTAGAAACATAGATATATGAGTTAGTAAAAACTTTTCCTAAATATAGGAATATGCACATAAAACATTTGAAATTATCCTAAAGGGGACATTTTTTCAAAACAATGCTAAGTTACCTTGAAAAGCCTTATGAACAACCAAGTGTAAGACCCCAAAAATGAGTTAGAATGTCTAAATCCTTACATATTTTTCATAAGGGTATAAGGTCCTAAAATGGTTTATAATATGGTATTGAGGCAGTGTGTAAGGTTTGAGGTGATTTGGAAGTCAAACGTTAAGGGACAACCAAGATGTTCGACGACTACTCACCTATGTGCCTCATTTGTCTATACTTGATTATATTTGTATGTCATGAGCTTTTGAATTCTTGGAATGACTTATAATCTTTTTATAGGTAGTATATGGAGTTTTATGAAGTTTGGAGGTCAAACATCCAAGAACGTCTAAGACGTTCGAAAGTTAGCCCTTGAAACATTCAATTATATCTTGATGGGGCCTAGCATGTTTGGACGTATTTTATGTGTGAATTTTGGGTGAAACTTTCATGGAAGGTCCTTGAATTTTGAATGTGAATAGTTACATTGGAAACGTCAGGGTACGATTTCTCAAGGGCCCCGAGAAAGGGCCCACAAGAAGGACCCAAGGGTTGTCGAGACACTGCCTTGGCAGTTTTAATCGACGAGCCAAACGATGACCAGTTGGTTGACCAATGGAACATTGGTTAGTTTTCATAGATTGACCATTATACTGGTCAAGACTCAACCAAAGGACAGCCCGAGGTGCCATTACCTATCGACTGTTTCATCAAACGGGTGAATTGGAAATTAACTCCATGTCCTAAACTGACCCTAATTGATTTATTTAGTATTTTTTGGTTTATTTGATGTATCAAACACGTGAACATAATGTGATTTCAATTAAGCGTAGATGAATCATGATTTAGTATTGAATATTAAGTCTTTAGATACTACCCTTGGTTGGTTTTATTGGTATATTATGAATGTTAATCTTTATAATCAAAGTAAAGAATATTAGCAAGTGATTTATGACTCTCTACTTTCTAGTATACATGTGATGCCTTGTATTATGTTATAGTATGATCTTGTAGCGACTTGTACATGGTTTATTTTATGATTATGATACTTTACATACTTCCTTATATTCAATTTGTTGATTAAAGAATAGAAATGGTTAATGACGACCAAAGGCTAAGGAATTAGTAAGAATTGCTATACTTTTCTACTTCTCTACTTCTCTATAGTATTGTTGATGAAGCCTTGTATGTCATTGTGTGGTATGGTCCACTTATGGTAGTGGTGTTTACTTTATTGCAAATGTATATGTGATGTGATCATGGCCTTGAAGGCAACTATACTACGAATGGGTGTTGGTGATGAATGTGTAAGACCTCAAAAATGACTTTGGTTAACTACAGTCTAACATGTTGGTAATAATGGTCTAAGGTTCTAAATAGTTCTATAGTATGGTATTGAGGCAGTATGTAAGAGTTTAGGTGCATTGGAAGTGAAACGTCAAGGGACCACCAAGACGTTCGATGTCTAACTCACCTATGTTTCTCATATGTAGTTTTATGTGTTTATGTGTGATTTATGAGGTTATAAGGTCTTTAAATGAGTTATTATGATGTATATAGGTAGTGTGTCATGTTTCGTGAAGTGTGGAGGTCAAACGTCCAAGAACGTCCATGACGTTCGTAAGGTTTGCCTTTAAATGACCTTGTGTGTCTAGGCATGTTTCAGAGTTTTACGTGTTTATTTTGGATGAAATTCATGTGAGAGGTGTTAAAATCGTATACAATGATTTTTGGGTTGGAAATGTCCGGGCAATCATCCCCAAGGACCACCCATGGGTCCTTGAGGAAGGACCCATGTTAGTCGCCAAAACTGCCCAAGGCAGTCCCACCTACGGATGGTAAACAATGGCCAGTGGCCTGGTCGACACCCCGTAGGTGGAGGGCGTCATCTGGTACATAGCCTGGGGAGCTAAGCTTCAAATTATAATCTCTGAACCCATCGACAGTGGACAGGCCAGTCCGTGACTAGACCTACGCCCCGTCAATGGGCAACCGTGTTTGGGGTCTGTCCTGTGCACAGTTTCACTATTAAGTGAGGGGTGAAAATGTAATTTCACCCTACTTCCAAATAATGGTATTGGTGGTTACTTAGGGTTATTTTGGGTATTTTAAATGTGTATTTATGTTTTTAACACATAGAAGAATTCATTCTTCCAAATCAAAACCCAAAATCCCTTAGAAATTCCCTAAGACTCCATTGAAGTCAAAAGTCAAGGAAGATCTTGGATTATTGAATTGAGTTGAGATTCTTCATAAAAGTGAAGAATTATCATCATTGAAGTATGTATTTTAATCCTTGAAACTTTCTTCATCAAGCAACCCAACTCTCAAGAAGTTTTCTAAAGTTTTCAAAGTTGAATTGTCTGATTTCATGATTCTACCATGGGTTCTCGCATTAATTATTTTTAAACGTTTATTATCGATTAAATTGTAATTGTATTGATTATTTCAACCTCAATTACCAATGAACCCATGAATTGGATGAAGCCTTGTTTTTGACTGAAGTTATGTGTTACTTGATATTGACTTAATGTTGATGAATTATGGTGTAGATTTTTATGGGATGTCTAAAGATCTATAATTGTAGTGGTTTGATATATAGGTTATATTAGATTGATTAATAGTAAGTGATTTGACCTAGTTTCATGAATATTATTATAATTATGTTGAATTTTTGGTTATGGCCATGGGTAAGGGCCTTGTGATATAGAATGTGGTGATTTTACATTTGGATTGAGGTGTTGAGGATGATGTGGTGGTAAGCTGCCCTATTTCCTTTATCTTGATGTTATTTATACTTCAATTTTATTGTGATTGGTATGGTCCACTTATAGTGGCGGTGTTATGTGATTTAACTTATAATTGATGTGTCCTTGTCGGCGTTACTTTATGTATTAGGATGATCATGGCCTTGTCGGCAATACTTGAAGTAATGTGGCTATTTGTTTAGTTGATTATGTGAATCATGACAATATTTATCTACATCTGGAGTCATATTATGTGTTCTTCTTTTAATTCTATTTAGGTGATCATGTAAGACTATGACTTTGACCTTGTGTGTATAGTTTTAGCGTAGAGTCTTGTTTGTTCCTACTTGACTATATGAGTCTATGTTGGTCACATTGTTGGTAGTATGATATTGTATAGGATGTCTCAAAGAGAATAAGGTCATGTCTATGTGTTTCTAAAATGGCATGTAATATGTGTTAAGGTAAAGTATGTAGTGTCTTGTCTTGTTTGACTTGTGTCCCTTGCTTGATGTATGTATGAATGTGAATATATGATGTCTTCACGTAGGATGTTAAAGGTTTTAGTCTTGTACGTATGGAGGACATGAGACCCTAAATGATGTTAAGAGAGTCTTTTATGTGAAAAACTTGACCTAGTGGTAAGGTTATGAATATTTGAAGTAGAAAGCCGTAATGGTATCCTTCAAAGTAAAGGAATGATGAACTTAAGGTTAATTGGCTGGAACGACATCACATTAAACCTTAGGAAAGTCATTGTGAGCTTCTTGTTGCTATTGTAACGTAACCCTAAAGGACCTCTTTGGTAGGGTAAATGTAATTGGGCTATGAACGTGATATGGAACCCCTTTATATGAAGCTTAATGTGAATTAATCTATGAGAACAAAGGCTAGCACCGAGTGAGTATCGTAAGGTAAGTAGTTCTAGTTAAAGAATGAGACTATATTACAAAGCATGCCATTCATATTCCTTAACCATGTGCCTACATGGGATGTGTCTAAGTTCTACCATTGGCAAGTAAAACAACCTCATCGGAGTAGGATATAACTACGGATTCCATATCTTGCTATCATGGTCTATGTCGGTTATTGCCTATTCTCATTATGTGGGATACTTACTATCATTAGAAGAGCTCTTTGAAGTTTAGGTGGTGGTATGGGACGCGACCATTACTTGAATGTCCTTTATTTGATGTATGAGTCTCTTAATGAACTAATCAACTAATGACTTATGTTATGAAGTATGTAAATGAATGAGTACCTAATCTAAAGGGACATAAGGATTCCTTAGCTAAAGTGTGTAGAGGGAATAAGGGATGATCTCTTCATGTATTATCTTCGGAAGTCTTGAGAATGACTCTAGTTAGGGATGGTTGATTATGTGGACAAGATCTAAGCCTTAGGTAGTCTTAATGATTACCTAGGTAATTTTGAAGAGGTCAATCATGGACGTTATTTTCTTGATTTACTTAAGTAGGTTTTTTGATATCCTTTGGAAGGAGAATGCCATATTATCTTTATGTTGATGTGTTTAATGTCTTTTAATTGTGTATATGTCTTATCATAAGTGTTCTAGAGGGTCATTTAGGTATGCTTAGGGAGGTTGTATGGGCGGTCTCTCTTTGTGTTTCTTAAGTGGGTCTTAGGATATCTTTTAGTGAGAATACTACATGCTACAAAGTGTTAAAAGGAAGGAAGATAAACTTCACTGTACCAGTGAAGCAATTCACTGTACAGTGAATACAACTCACTGTTAAGTTAGCTAAATATTGTATTAAATCAGTTAAATGTTATGTTATGTGTTACTAAGTTGATAAATGTTGTTCTTAAGATTATAATGTGATTCTTAAATGAAAAGATGCATATTTCAAAAAAATGTCCATTTTCATTATTTTTATTCATTATCCCATACTTAGTACATGTGGTTGTACTAATCCATGCTTTTATATATCTCTAAAGTTGTTGGTAGGTGAGGAGCATTTGGTAAGTGAAAACTTGGACCATAGCATCGTTTCAAGAGAAGTTGAAGTATGTCCTCATTTGATTTGAGGTCATAGATGTCTTTTATATTTCTATCTGAAGTATTGTAATAGACTAAGTATTTCTATATTCGCATTGTGTATGGGACGTGTCCCAAGTATTCTCGTGTCTTAAGTATGATGAGATTGAGACTTAGCATTTCCTATGATTTTATATGAAAGAGTTTGTAAAGGCTATGATATATTTTGTGAAAAGTTTCAATTCTGCACTACTCTTCATTATGTTTATGCCATGAAAGATATGTAAGGGCTTGCACAAGACCAGCGAGAGTTCAAGTACGCTAGTTGCAATCCGAGATTTCCTGTAGCTTTTAGGGTGTGGTTTTTGGATGTTACAGAATCATCCTATGTGAAGTCTATGCCTAGTTTCAAATTCTAACTATAATCTAGGTTGTGTTGCTAATGTCATGAGCATATAAATGGTTATGATAAGATAATGTGTAGGTGCTTACATTCAAGAAGTATTAAGGATTGATGACCCCTACCCATGTACCCTTATGTAAATATGTGAATAGCTAAGGTTAGGAGTCTTGAATATAATGTGAATATTGTCTTTCCTCCTATGATAAAAGGTGTTGTGTGGTATATTCTTGAAAGTGTAATATGGTCTAAGAGGGTGGCTGCCTCAACTTATTTTAATAGCCATTATGTTATCATATTGACCAACGTATACACACCCTCATTTTACATGTATGCTTACAAGTAGCATAGGTCATGGTGTCTAAATGAAAGTTAGTTCTGATATTCATTAGTGTCTACTATTATGCAAGTTAATATTATATCTATGAAAGTATGATATGTCTTTCCTTAACTAGGATGACTTTATAGGTGTACTAGTATGGGCAAGGGTATGGGACCTTGCCTATGCATTGCCAATGTGTCCTTTGATAGGGTAGTTTCTACTTTTTGTTTCTATGTGCATGAATATGAATGTATGGTCATGTATGATTTTAATGTGTTTACGTGAAAGGAGTACTCACATATATGTATACACACACACATGAATGATTATATAGTCAATAGAGGAGCCTTGAAAGGTGTGCTGTAGTGTACCCTAAACTAGATAGTGCTAATGATATGTGCTATGTCCATGTGTAAGGATTTCTCACAAGATTTAGGTTGATGAACTCTCATATATTATGTATGAACTAATCATATAGGAAGTAAATCTCCTAAAGCCTAATTTTATAAAATTAATGTATAATGGCTTATTAATAAAAGGAACTTAGCTTAGTACTGAGTAATTTTGTAGATGGGGGCGGGGGCACCTTCCCAAAGAGGGAAGGTAGGTTTCACCATATTCCGCATATGGTGGATAGCATCATGACCCAAAAGAGTGTTAGAGTAATATTTCCATGATTCCCCCAAGTTCCATAAACTATGCTTGCCACATAGTATCTAGTAATGTGATATAAACTAAAATTCTAGTATGTGTTAATATTCTACCTTGTCTAGGTAAGAACACCTTCTATTAGTGTAGGACTTTACAACACCAAATTCCATGTTTAACACCCATGGTCTAAGTGTCTTTTAAGGCTATAGTTTCCCTAAAGTAAAATGGACAATGGAAGTAAACACTATGACCCTAACTAGGATGACATAAGGGAAGTTACTTAGGATAGGTGGAAGTGATGAACCCATCTAGACATTGCACAAGTAGATCCTTAGGAAGTTCTAGGATGGTTTTCTAATGTGTATGATTATGATTAAGTCTTTATGCATGGTATGATAGCATATGTCTACTTGTCATGAAGATGGCATGATAGTATTTGTCTATTAGTCATAAATATGTGATGGTATGAGTCTATGTGATGTGGTCTTATTCTTATATGCACTTTGGAATCTTAATGACCATATGATGAAGATTGTTGACATGAATGGAGTTGTCTTCACTTACTTGTTGATGTATGAAATAGAATGTTAAAGCTTGTGGTCTTATGATAGGTTTACTACGTATGTGTGAGGTTATGGGGATTTACACATACATTGCACTAGTAGACTTAGAGTAGGATTATGAGTAAGGTCTTATAATGCATTTATGTGAAGTGAAGTTAGTATGTGTGTAACTTGATGTAGCTTACTGTAATATCCCTAAGGTCTTGACTTAAATGGGCCTATCATGCGTTATACTTCTATGTTGATATGTTATGACTTGTGTAGGTTGTATGTGAGCTTTCTTTATGTCCTAATGTGATACATTGCACCAAGTATCACTAAGGGTTACTTGGGAGGTTCATGAGTAAAACAAAAAATAACTCATTGTAAAGTAAAGGAGCTCACTGTATAGTGACCTCAAAAATGACTTAAATTTTATATGTGATTTTCTATGATGTTTGAATTTTTAAAATTCCTAGTTGAAGTATATGAATGTTATAAATGCTATTGTATGAAATTTTTATGAAAATTTACTCAAAAGGGCATAAAGTATGATTTCAAGAAAATGTCCCTTTTTAATGCATGTTTATTTTGCATGATTGCCATACTTAGTGCATTCTTGTACTAATACCATTCTTGTCTACTTTTAAACACAAAGTGTAGGTTATGGATGATTAAAGTATGTCTTATTATGACAAATGCGATGAATGATAACTATGGTCTTGTATAAGACCTCTTAGAGGACAAGTACGCCATGTTACTTCTAGGGGGTGCTCCCCTGATGTCATAAATGTGGTATCAGAGCAAGGATTTTAAAAGTGATTTAATGTCCAAGAAGTATCATATTGCCACGTATAGTAGAGTCTAGTATTATTGGTGGTGAGTCGCGACACATCAAATGGTACGAGAGACTATAGGACGATAGAGTTTACCTTCTTCATCATTCTCATATCGTGTCATAGAACTTACTCTATAACATATCTCTGTTATGTTTGCTTTTCCGGTGGTTATTTTAGATGTGATTGCTTGGATGAGATTGTTCTTTATGTTTGAGGGAGAAAAGGTGAGTTTAAATGATTATCTTGGTTTTATGGTTGAATAAGTATGTGTGAAGGTGAAGTTTAGCATGTTTTTATGATGTAATGCCAATTATGTCTATATATGAAATTTATGTGAAATAACATGTTATATTGAAAAATGTATGACATTATATAGTTTAAGTATATTAGAAGTTATTGTAGTTAAAGGAGTTCTTTTTGGAATGATGTGTTCTTATATGGTTTTACATTATGGTAGCATAATACTATGATTTGAACTTGAAATGCTTAGTGACTACATTTGGAAGCATGCTACGCTAAGGATATGTGCTTAAATGTGTTCAATGTTTCCCTTTGTATATATGTGGTCCTTGATAGGTTGCCTACTGTGGATTGGAGTCCTTTGTATAGACTTGATCATAGGTTTGATGATAGTATGCATGTCTTGGTAACGCTTTGTATCTCATATTTTCATGCTTTTCCCATCAATTGCCTAAATGTTGTACTTTTGGAATTTTGAAGTATGTTCACTGTAATGCTTGGCAGCTTATTGTAAGTTTTTCTGGAAATCGATTACATTGTTCTTTGTTCGGAAGTTATTGAAATATGTATAGAATTGATGCATATGAGCATGCTAAAAAATGTATAAAGGATATTTGCTATTTGGAATAAAGAATGAGAGTCTTACGGCATGATGAGTTGTAGATTTGTTTTGAACTTCTCTTTATGTTATGAGTCCCTTAATGTTGTGAAATTGATGTTTCCCCTAGGTTTGAGGGTAGTACTCTTACCTTTGTAGGGTGATGATGTTAGTTTGATTGACCTAGAAGTTACCTTACTTTAATGTTGAAAGAAAATAAAGAGTCCTTATGGCTAAGTCTGCTTGTTGTTTTCCCCTAATGATGTATGACCTTGGGGTCTATTGTATTTTTGAACAACTTATGTGGTTAAATTGTATGAACTAACTTGATAATTGGGGGATAATTTCCAAAAATGACAAGATTTAGAATACCTTGGTGTTTCTATGTTACCTTAATGTAAATCCTTTTAAAGTGGTAATCATTTTTAAGTGATGAAAATGAAGGTTGTTAAGTTAACATCCTCTTAAGTTGGGTTAAGTTTCTCTTAATTGGGTCGACCCTAAGTGTGGGATGGTGATGAGTAGTAAGGTTGTAGATATTTTTCTACCCTATCCTTCTATATTTACTTGAACTTGAATCTAATAATTTTTAGTAAGCTTGTTCTTCATAGAAGTCTTGTCTCAAATATGAATTTCATGACCTTTACATGTTTCATATGTCTTGATTGACACTATCTTAATAGTATTTTGAAGATTTTAATATACTCGGAAAAGAATTTTGATTAACTTCATGGTTTTCTCATGTTGATTATGCATCTTGATATGCTAGTTGTGCATTTAAATTCATGAGGTAAGATACGAAACATGGTTGTAGTAACTTGTTAGATGTAATGTTCAACCTTATAATGGAAAGTGGAGTATCATTAAAATGAAATGTGCAGAGTCTCTTGAAAAATATGTGACTTTTCTGATTTAGAAAGCATCATTGTAGGTCTACTCATAAAAAGTTAAAGCATGTTTATCTAAGTGTTCATGTGTGTGCCTATGATTTTTGTTATTTTTCTTAAATGTTCCTTACTATGAAGGCTATTTCTATGTTAGAAATTGACATTTTATGATATTACTTCCTTTTTGTTGTGATGTGCTTGGTGTGACTTACTATTTTGACTTTACTAGGAGGGAAACATGAACATGCCTTGGTTTAAAAGTTGAGAATTTCTCATTTTAAGAGGGAATTGACCTTGTACTTGCTTAGGTGCAAACTCATGATACATGTAAGTGTGTCGAGGAGAAGTACATTCCTCCATTGACACCAATAAGCATGGTATGGTTGAGTATGCCCTTAATAGCACTAGGTCTAACTAATAAAGATCTTTGTTGATTCAATTAACTTAAGTCTATGTGCATTGAAGTATGAGTGCCTAATTGTTTCTTGATTGTTATTGAGATCTGCCTATGTATAACTTAAAGAAAAGTTGCAAGATGAGGTCTTAATTAATTGAAGTGAAATGACCATGTTATAACTAGGAGAAGGATGTTCCTCCTATAAACATCATAAGAGCCTTTGTGTTTGATGCATTGAAGAGTGAGTGAATGGAAGTTTTTCTTGCGTGTGCGCATTGAGTGCTAAAATTATTTGAAGATGTATTCGTTTTATATTTGGTGCATTGAATTCTAGGTGATTATGTTATTAATGTGATCAACATTCTCTATGATGCATTGAAGTCCTTGTTGTGATTAAAGTGTTCCAAGTGTCATTCGAGGAAAAAAATTCCCAAGTGGGGTATATTGTAAGACCCCAAAAATGGGTTAGGGATTCTAGAGTCTAACATGTTTGTAATAAGGGTATAAGGTCTTAAAATGGTTTATAATATGGTATAGAGGCAGTGTGTAAGGTTTGAGGTGATTTGGAAGTCAAACGACAAGGGACGACCAAGATATTCGACGACTAGTTACCTATGCGCCTCATGTGTCTATACTTACTTATATTTATATTTAATGAGCTTATGAAGTCTTTAAATGATTTATAATTCTTTTTATTGGCAGTATATGGAGTTTCATGAAGTTTGGAGGTCAAACGTCCAAGAACGTCTAAGATGTTCCAAAGTTAACCCTTGAGACGTTCAAGTTTGTCTTGATGGGGGATGAAACTTGCATGGAAGGTTCTTGACTTTTCAATGTGCATATTTACATTGGAAACATCTGGGTACAACTTCTCAAGGGCCCCACAATATGGCCCACAAGAAGGACTAACGGCTGTCGAGACAATGCCTTAGCGGTGTCAATCGATGATCCAAACGATGCCTAGTTGGTTGACCAACATCCCGTTGGTGAGGTTTCGTCGATGGACACTTAGCCTGGGCAAGGCTCAACAAAATAACAACCCAAGGTCCATTCGACCAAAACCACAGACTACCCGTGATGGACCTACTGGCCGTCAATGGTGGTCCGTCGATGCAGGCCTGGTGCAAAACATCTTGGAGCTTTGATTTCCATGGATTATTCATCAATTTTTAAAGGTTTTGGTGTAGATAAAGGTATGGTAATCCTTCATGTCTAAGTAAACTTTCACTTAGAGATTTAATCTTAAAGTTTTCCAAGAGATTTTATGATCAAACTTCTTCTTCTTCAATCTAGCCATAGGTTCCTTCTCAAAACATTTTCAAACGCTTAATCATGATTAATTGATGATAATGTGATGGGTTTAACGTGAAAAACAATCCAATTGCATGATGAACCCACGTCCCTTCCCAAAATCAATTTAGCCTTGCATGGGCATTGCAATCATGGCTTGTTATTAATTAAATTGTGATTCTATTATGTTAAATTGGTTATATCTACTAATGTTAACGCGAATTGATGATGAACGATGCATGTGGATCAAGGTATGAAGATTTGGACATGCCTTGTTTGAATTTCTAGGAATTCACTGTCATATTGCCCTTTTAATGATTGAATGTTGAATTTGATTAGGTGAAGATGATGTTGATAATGGTATGAACATAATGTGATTTCAATTTAAGGTAGATGAAGCATGATTTGGTCTTGATTATTATGTGTTTAGGTACTGCCCTAGGTCGGTTTTATTGGTATATTATTAATGTTAATCATGTTAATCAAAGTACAAAATATTAGCAAGTGATTTATGACTCTCTATTTTGTAGTGTACATGTGATGCCTTGTAATATGTTATAGTATGATCTTGTAGCGAATTGTATATGGTTTCTTTTATGATTATGGTACTTTAGCTACTGCCTTATATTCGAATTGTTGATGAAAGAATATAAATGGTCAATGATGACCAGAGGCTAAGGAATTGGTAAGAATTGCTATACTTTTCTACTTCTCTACTTCTCTATAATATTGTTGATGAAGCCTTGTATGTCATTGTGTGGTATGCTCCACTTATGGTGGCGGTGTTTACATTATTGCAAATTTATATATGATATGATCATGTCCTTGAAGGCAACGATACTATTAATGGGTGTTTGTGATGAATCATATTTTAAGCCTATACCTAGTTTCCTGTTCTAACTATAATCTAGGTGTGTAGCTAATGTCATGAGAATGTAAATGGTTATGTTAAGATCATTTGAAAATTCTGCCACTAATGAAGTATTCAAGATTGATGACCCCTAACCATGTACCCTTATGTGAATGTGTGAATAGTTAAGGTTATGAGTCTTGAATGTAATGTGAAGATTGTATTGCCTCCTATGATAAATGGTGTTGTGTAGTCTATGATTGAAAGTGTAATATTGGTGTAAGAGGGTATCTACCTCAATGTGTTGTAATAGCCATTATGTTATCATATTGACCAATTTACACACACCCTCATTTTTCATGCATGGTTACAAGTAGTATAGGTTATTGTGTGTGAAAGGTAGTTCTCATATTCACTAGTCTCTACTATTATACATGTTAAGATATATCTATGAAAGTATGTAAATTGTTTCCTTAACTAGGATGACTTGATAGGTGTACTAGTATGGGCAAGGGTATGGAACCTTGCTTATGCATTGCACATGTGTGCCTTAATAGGATAATTTCTAGTTTTGGTTTCTATGTGCATGATATGAATGTATGGTCATGTATGGCTTTAATGTGTTTATGTGAAAGGTGTACTCACATATATGAATACACACAAATGAATGATGATCTATTCAATAGAGGAGCATTGAAAGGTGTGCTCAAGTGTATCCTAAACTAGAGAGTGGTGATGATATATGCTATGTCCATGTGAAAGGGTTTCTCATATGATTTTGGTTGATTAAATCTCATCTATGACCTATGTTATAAGCATATAGGGAGTCAATTCGTAAAGCCTAATTTTATTAAATTAATATAATAATGGATTTTCAATAAAGAGAACTTAGCTTAGCACAGAGTGAACTTGTAGATGAGGGAGTGGCACCTTCCCAAGGAGGGAAGTTAGGGTTCACCATAGTTCTCACAGGGTGGATATCCTCATGACCCAAAAAAGGTGTCAGAGCGATTTTTCCGTGATGCCTCCAAGTTCCATAAACTATGCTTGCCACATAGGATCTAGCAATGTGATAAAAAGTTTAATGCTAGCATGTGTTAATGTTCTACCTTGTCTAGGTAAGAACACCTTCCATTGGTGTAAGGCTGTACAACACGAAATTCTATGTTTCAAACCCATGGTCTTAGTGTCGGTTAAATCTAAAGTTTACCTAAAGTAAAATTGACAATGGAAGTATATGACTAAGACCCTAACTAAGATGACCTAAGGGACGTTACACTTAGGATAGTTGGAAGTAGTGAACCCATCTATATATTGAGCAAGTAGCTCCTTAGGAAGTTCTAGGATGGTTTTATAATGTGTATGATTATTATTATGTCTTTATGCATGGTATGGTCGTATTTATCTACTTGCCATGAAGATGGCATGGTAGCATTTGTCTATTTGTCATGAAGATGTGCATGATATGAGTCTATGCGATGTGTTCTTATTATTATATGCGCTATGTGAATCTTAATGACTATATAATGGAGATTAATGACATGAATGGAGTTTTCTTAACATAGTTGTTGATGTATGAAATAGAATGTTAAGGCTTGTAGTCTTATGATATGTTTACTAAGTATGTGTGAGGTTATGGGGATTTACACATACATTACAATAGTAGACTTAGAGTAGGATTATGAGTAAGGTCTTATAATGCATTGATGTGAAGTAAAGATAGTATATGTGTAAGTTGATGTAGCCTACTGTAATATTCCTAATGTCTTGACATAAATGGGTCTATCATGTGATATACTTATATGATGATATGTGATGACTTGTGTAAGTTGTATGTATGCTTTCTTTGTGGCCTAAGGTAATGCATTGCACCAAGTATAACTAGAGTTTTACTTGGGAGGTTAATGAGTAAAAGAAAAGATAGCTCATTGTAAAGTAAAAGAGCTCACTATAAAGTGACCTAAAAAAATGACTTAAATTCTATATATGATTTTTGATGATGTTTGACTTTTTAATATGCTTATATTAAGTATATGAATGTTATAAATTCTATTGTATGAAAGCTTTATGAAGATTTACTCGAAAAGGCATGAAGTATGATTTCAAGAAATGTCACTTTTGATGTATGTTTGCATGCTTGTCATACTAAGTCCATTCATGTACTAATTCCATTCTTCTCTACTTTTTACACAAAGCGTAGGTTATGGATTCTTTAAGTTTGTCTTAAATGATTGATATCATGATGGATGATTCCCAATCTCAAGGGAGGGAATCCTTAAGTTCCAAGGATCTCCTAAACTATGATTTACTGTAAAGTGTATAAATTAGTATTATATTAATGTCTTATGTTTCAAGGGTCGTGTCCCTAATGTAGTCTAATGTTCTTGAGTCTAAGATGTAAAAGTGACTTAGATTTTAGGTACATAATAAGATATATATATATATATATATATATATATATATATATATATATATATATATATATATATATATATATATATATATGAATGATGTTTCTAGCATATGATGTGATATGAATAGTTTTAAAATTTTTGTTAAATTTACTATGACAAATGCGATGAATGATAACTATGGGCTTGTATAAGACCTCTGAGAGGTCAAGTATGCTATGTTACTTCTATGGGGTGCTCCCTGGATGTGACACCAAGAACCCATCTAAGCCAATAATCACATATTCCTTACGACAAGATTATATACAACACAAGACCAACATCATCAGGTACAACCAAGTCAACATGTATAATAGCATCTTTGAGTACCTAATCAATACAACTCCAACAACATGTTATAACAACAAAACATGTATAAGAGTTCATAACATTAAAACTTATACAGGACCCTTACTCTTAAACCACGATCAAGTCTACAAGTGCAATGACACAGTAAATCTCCAAAACCTTACTCAACCAAGTAAACCGAACAAAGGATCATAAGCAATGCCTAACTTGACATAACATAGTATCAAGAATAGCCATCATCATATCTAGTAATATAGACCTATAGCTTGTTCATAAATGATACAAACATCATATAAGATCATCAACATGAATAGTCAACATATGCATAACATTTACTTTATAAGACATAAGAACAGCCTTCTAGGACTTCCCTCAAGGCCAACTAGTGCAATGTATAGGTAGAGTCCCATACCCTTATCTAGACTAAGTGAAACCCCTTTAACTTTCGGGAACACTTGACTTAACTGATATAGACCACAAGATCTAAATATGGAATCCATTGACATGAAACCCTAACTAAAAGAGGTGTTCTACTTGCCAAGGTAGTACCAAAACATGAACATAGAAGCTAGGTGGATCCACTAGCTAGTATTCCTATTACGACAACGTAGTTCAAGAACTAGGATATATGCTTGGGACCCACTTTATGCACATTGCATTATAGTCTCCATATCACGAGTACAATAGTGAAACTACATCCTTACTTGGGAAGGGACACTCCTAACTACTAGTTCATTCGGCACTAATCTAGAGTCCATTTTTGAATGTCTTTAAGTCGTTCTTTAACAATCATAACATAGTTTAGGTCATATGAGACTAACTCATTGTATATTCATATTCATTACCTCAATAGGAATTGCATGAGAACATCCTTACAATGCAACCCTCATATGTGAGATTAACACATTATAATCACCATATAATAGTAAGACACATAGGTAATTCATAACCAACCTTATATCATTACATCTTAATCTTAATATCACAATTCACATAATCAAGACATTTCAATGGAATCATCATACCAAAACCTTCTTAATTTTATCTCAAGACATGCTTCAATTGAACTTCATCACCAAGTACAAGCCATCACAATTGAAGTAAGAGGTTTAAGATCAAAGAGCCTTACCAATTCTCCTTCAAAATCCATCATCTATGATTTTACAACCGACCAAAAAAATTTATCCATGCATAAGTGTAATAACATCATTTAGTAGTAATTAACACAAAAACTAAGTCAATTGCATCAATCCTAATCAATTCAACATGAGTTCATAACCTAGGGTTACAGAATTTGGATCAATTAATGATCTATTCCACATACTAGGTTTAACAACAAGAACTAACATAATTGAAAATAATACATCATAATATAATCATAATAACATTATAAATCAGGAACAATACAATTTGAAAGAACAATTTTGGATTCTAAAGAAACCTATGTTCAAATAATCATTCGGAAATAAATTTTGAAAGGAACCTTTAGTGAAAGGAATCCCAAAGGTGAAATGTTCCCATTCCTTGTTAATACTTGAATATTGATGGAGAAAACGGATGTTATTACTTACCCAGAACCCTTTGACCTTGGACTTCTATGGAGTTTCTTTGGGAGAGAGGAATTAGAGACAAGGTAGAGTAATTTGAGTTTGGGAATTGTGGAGTTTTAAGTTGGGTTTAGAATTCACGTAGCTTATATTGTCACTTAACTTAATTAACCACCCCTTAACCAGTAATTAATAAATTAATTAAACTCACTTAAAACTCACCAGCGAATTGCATACTTGACCTACAAAACCTCGATAAACGGTCCGTAGGTCAGTCGATACCTCTCCCCCCAAACCGTCCTGCACATACGTAGGTAAGTTTACATACTTGTAATTTTTTCCACTTTCCAAAAGTGGCTAAGTGTTCAACGAAGGAGGCATCAACATTATAACCCCCTAAAATGAAATAAAGTGAATTAGAGATTCGTAAATGTTTCTTCAGTGATTTTAAGTTAAAATGAGTTATATTGATGTTATAAGAAAGTGTGTGAAGTTTGGAGGTCAAATGTCCGAGAACGTCTATGATGTTCGGAGGTGTGCCTTAGAAAGCACTTGTGTATCTTGAAGTGTTCAAGTATGTTTTACGTGTTCGTTTCCGTAAAAATTGATGTGGGATGTTCCTATGATCTAGATGACTTTATTTAGGGGTATAACATTTGGGTACAATACCAACTAGGACCCACAAGGGGGCTCTAGAAAAGGGCATAAGGCCTGGACAAAAAATGCTTAGGCAGTGTCCACCAACGAGATTAAACAACGACCAGTAGGTAAACCCATGACCCGTTGTCTTTGTTCGTGGATTGGACCTACAAGGTCAGTAGGCAAGATTCCAAATGTAGATAAGTTTCAAGCCACGAGACGCACCAACAGACTGTTGATGGACGGACGATCCGTTGGTTAGCAACCGTTGATGGAAGCTGTCCAAAAAGCTGTCTTTTCCTGTGAAGTGTTGGGGGTGTTTGGTAAATTAAACCCAAGTCCTTTATGAACCTAGGAAGCTATTTTTAGGGGTTTTTATATATACTAAGGTGTTTCAAACCCTATAGCCTCATTTTATACTTCACTTCCTAAACCCCAAAACCCCTCTCCCTTGGAAGATTCTTTCAAGTCACCATGGAAGCTGGAAGTCAAAAAGGAAATAGGAGGGCTGTTGGTAGTACTTTATTCATAAAAAACATTGGTATTTATTTAATGTTAGGTAGGGTATACATTCTTCAACTCTATTCCATTCAAGGAGCCCCTTTATAAAATATTTGAAAAAGAGTTTTTAACCCTAGTTTCTTCTATCTTCAACTCTAAATATGGGTGTTGCATGAAAACGTTTTGAATGACTTAATAGTGATGTTTATAATGCTAATTTGACGATTTTAAGGTTAAAATTAAGTGAAATCATGTTAAATCTTTTCATAGAATTTTGACTTAAGAAATGGGTTAAATGAGTATGAATTTGTAGTCTTTGAGCTTTGGTTTCTTATTATTGATCTTGTGGTTAAATACTTACAAAAGGGATTTATTATTATTAAATATTGAGTAAAATGTTAAAGGTGATGAATGCTTGGATTAAAGGGTAAGTTGGTTATAATGTTTAACTTTAATTTTGAAATGCTTTTGAGTGGTACGGTCCACCTTCTTGGTGGCGGTGTTTACTTGAATTGCATGAATGTGAAGTTACTTGTTTATTGTGAATGAGTCAGTGAAGGCTTTTTATGTGAAGTAAGATGATAATAATATTATTCTTGTGTCGTATGAAGCTATTATGTGAAGTAGGTTAGAGAGTATGCTTAAATGAACTTATTCTTGTCAATTGTTTTATAAAGCTTGTTATGAAAAGTATGCTAAGGATTATGTCTAAAGGGATTATATTATTAGGTGAAGCATGTAACGTTTGTGATGTGATGAATGAAGGTCTAAGCATTAATAAAAGTTAAATATAAATGAAATGATGCTTATGTGCAAGGTGTGCTTACATGTACACACACACTCATACTTGAATGAATGAATAAAGCTAAGTTAAGTCCAAAAGGGAAGTTTTGGTTTGAACACTCATCGTGAGTTGAGATGAAGTATTTAGTAGCAACCCCGCTACATCCTAAGAGCTTTCTAAGAAAGGTCGAAGGATGAATGCCATTCGTGAGTTGAGATGTGGTGTTCACTAGTTATCCTTAACCTATAGTTTATAATCTTAGAATCCGTGGGAAGTTATCCCTTGCACTTAGACGATATGAAGAAGAGGTGGTTACATTTTGTGAGTTGAGAAGTTGTATATCAACGTACCTCTTGAGATGAGTACTCCTCGTTAGTATAGAATGAATTACTTCATAGCAATCGCCTTATCCCTTTACTATGCACTTGCGTAGGTGTAGCTATTGGCAAGCCATATAAAATCTAAGAGAATGACCTCACTCTAGGCAAGTGAGGATCCCTCATCCAATAGGGGTTAATATCGGGATTTCATGTCTAGATCTCATGGTCTATGTTGGTTAAGCTAACACCCACAAAAGCAATGAATGTACTAAGTCTTCTAAACGAGATTTCTAGTCAGGGTACTTGGTGGAATGTGATGCTACTTATCCAATGCACTATGTAGGCATTACGAAAGGTGAGCCTTGATGAGTCTTATTTTAATTGAATGAACTAAGTATCGTAAAAGATCGTACTACTTAGGGTAGGTGGTGGTATGTGACACTATCTATCTATTGCACTAGGTATGACGTATAGAAAGGTGAGTCTTTGTTCCAAGTCTTCTTAAAAGGTGTACTAGTTAGGGTAGGTGGTGGTATGGGACGCCATCTACTCATTGCACTAAGTAGGCATTCCAAAAGGGAATTATTGGTGTGTTGTTTGTTGTTCTTCTATTGTATTACCATAGAGTGGGTGCTTGTTCTCCCGAGGTGAGTACGCCAAAAAGGAGGTAGTCTTGAGGGTCACTTTGGTGTGTATTGAAGGAGGCATATGCATAATTCCTTCATGTCTTAGTTAGTGAGTCTTAGGATGACCTTAGATAGGGAAACTCCGATTGAAATGATGCTTACTTGCTCATTGACAATACTTTGGAAGTCCACAACTTTGGAGTTAATTTAGTCATTGTAATGTTAAAGGAATTTTAGTGTAAATGCTCAAATTGAATTCACTATAATATTTTGTGAGTTTACTGTAAAGTTCTTCCTTTTATTAAAATTATGGAAATTCTTCTCTAAGTGTTAAATGATGTTTCTTATGTTATTTTACTTCTAAATTTATGAATGTTTCAAGTATTTGGCATGAAAATTTGTTTTATACTAAAATGTCCCTTTTTGCATGTTTTTGCAAATGCTATACTTAGTACATTGTTTTGTACTAACCCCATAGTTTTACATACTATCTAACTATAGGTTTAGGAAGCACAGTTGAAGTCTAGAAGTAAAAACTTGGGAAAGTTCCACTCAAGACAAAGTGTGTACTCATATATCCGGGGGCATAATTCCTATCTTCTTATTTTCTGTATGTTAATACTTATTATGTATCTCTTTCAAATGTAAAGGGCCGTGTACCTAAGTTAATTATGTCGTATCTTTAGGTTTGGCTTGTGACGATGAGATTTTCTATGTATTTATAAAGAATTCCTTTTTATTTTAATTGTTGTGAAAAGTTTTAAATCCGCACTACTTTTTACGTCTTATGTAATGAAAGATAATTAAAGGGGTTATGCAAGACCCCAAAGGGTCAAGTATGCCTTGTACGATCAGAGGGTTCTCCCTAAACTTTAAGGGGTACTTTCGGGTCGTGACAAACTTTGTATCAGAGCATAAGGTTATGGGAAATAGTTTAGGGTCTAAAAGTCTCGCAAAACACGTCTAGTGGTATTTTGGTAATTGGTGTGAGTCGCGACACATCCATGGACAAGAGGATATAGAACGATAGAGTGTCACTTTCGTCATTTCACTTAAATCGTGCCATAGAACTTAACTCCATAAGGTCTCTCTCTCTTATGTTACCTTGTCTTGTGGTCTTCTAGGTGTCATTTCTTGGAATGGGATATGTTTCTATGTTTGATTGAGAGAAAATATGAGTTTTGATGTTACACTTTTGTGGCTAGAAGAGTAGATGTGAAGGTAAGTTTTTAAAATTGTGATGTGATGCCATTTATGACTAGGTGTGATTTATGAGATTGGGAGTGCTGTGATGACAACCTTTATAGTGATGTAGTTCTAAGCATGGTAAGAATTATAATGATTGAATAAAGTTCCTTTGAGAGCAAACGAGTTATCTTGTGATTATGTTTGATGATGGTAGAAATGCTTTAAGGTGTAAATTTGAGAAATTTTGAAAGAATATGGAGATTTCGTAGGAGTAGAGAGAAACCCTCTGGTGTGGTTCATGTTTTAATAGTTGTTCTTGTGATGTGTTTGAGGTTGTGGTGTAGATATACACTAAGGAGGATATATGGTATGAGTACCTAGTAAGGGAGTTTTGTTCCATGAAATTGAGTTAAGTGGTGCCTAAGAGTTGAATGAGGTGGTGTTTAAGAGATTTTTTCTAGGCTTGAATCCTAAGAGAAAAGTATTATGCTTAACTTATAATGGTGATGTTTAGTCTTGTTGTGTATGAGTTGGGGGTAGGGTGAGTTCCTACCTTTTGAGAAGTATAATGGTCCATTGAAGTATGAGACCTTGAAAATGGCTTTACCCTAAGTGGGGGAGAATGAATTTAGTAGAAAGGTAGTTGATATCCTCATCTTTCCTTTTTTCTCTTATTCAAGTTTGAGACCAAATCCTTAGTATGTTTGTAATGATCAATAGTCTTGCATAATGAATGTTGAGTAAAATTGCATGTAGTGTACATAGCCCAAGAAATCCTCAAGGGTCAGTAAGTAGGAGTGGTAGTATGGGATGCTACTATCACATTGCACTTAGCGAAGCTTTTGAAGTCTCTTTGGGGTAAGTTAGTGTGTCTTGTCCGTCATATTGTCATGACTTCTCATTAAAGTTGCTTGAAAGGTGCATTACGGAATTTTAACCATGTGACACAGTGAAGTTTTAAATTCACTATAAGTAAGTACAAAATTTTAAGGAAATAGCATTTTTCATGAATTACGGTTTCAATCTGTTATAAGATGAGTTTATATGGTATTACACTTCATGTAATCATGCCTTCATGATGAATTTCTCAAAGAATGAAATTTTGAAATTTCTAAGCATGCTTAATAGTGTTATAGTGATGTTCACTATAAGATTTTTGAATTTTGAGAAAATTTGTCTTGCCTTTGATTGAGTTTCAATGTTTGCGAAAGTGTTGCATATGAGAATTTTAATGATGGAGAAGGTAGTTACTCTATAACTGAAGGACAAGAGAAGATTTTGAAATGTAAAAGTTTTGCTAAAGCACTTGTGTTGCAAAGTGTTTGAAAGTGTGAAATTTTGCTCTTTGTTAGGTGGTGACATGACTATGATGTTTGAGCCTTGATTGTAATGTGTTATGTAATGCTAAGTGAGTCGTTGTTGGTCTTAAAGTTTTAGTGTCATTCGAGGACGAATGTTGTTCTAAGTTAGGGAGAATGTAACACCCTAAAACAAACTAAGGTGAACTAGATCTTCGTGAATGTTTCTTGAGTGAATATTAAGTTAAAAAGAGTTATATTGGTCTTCTTAGAAAGTTTGTGAATTTTGGAGGTCAGACGTCTAAGAATGTCCATAACGTTCAGAAGGTGTGTCTTTGAAAGTACTTGTGTGTGTTGATGTGTTTACATCAGTTTTACATGTTTTTTTTTGTATTTAAATTGATGTGGGATGTTCATAATATCCAGATGACGAGTTTAGGGGATTAATGTTCGGGTACGACCCCACCTATGACCCACAAGGGGGCCCTTGAGAAGTGCCCAAGACTTACACCAAAACTACCTAGGCAGTGTCTACCAACGAGACAAAACAACGGCCAGCAGGTCAACCCATGACCCATTTTCATGGTACGTAGATTGGAACTGAAAGGTCAGTTTTTTAGATTCCAAATGTAGCTAAGTCGCAAGCCAGGATACCCACCAACGGACCGTTGATAGAGAGACGCTCGTTGGTCAGTGACCGCCGATGAAAGCTGTCCTAAAAGTTGTCTTTTCCGTTGAAGTATTGGGGGTGTTTGGTAAATTCACCCCAAGTATTTTATGAACCTAGGAAGTTTTTCTTAGGGTTATTTAGATGTATTAAGGTGTTTCAAACACTAAGTCCTCAATTTGGACTTCACTTCCTAAAACCCAAAACCCCTTTCCCTTAGAATACTCTCAAGTCACCATGGAAGCTAGAATTCAAGAAGGAACTAGGAGAGCTGTTGTTGGTCGTTTCTTCATCACATATCATTGGTATTATGGTATCCATCCTTGAACTCTCTTCCATTCAAGGATCCTTTTTCTAAAAGATTTCAAAAAGAGTTTTCAACCGTATTTTCTTCGATCTTCAACTCTAAATATGGGTATAGCATGAAAATTTTTTGAATGACATAATGATGATATTTCTAATGTTAGTTTATGATTTTAATGTTTAAACTTCAATGAAATCATGTTAAAGCTTTTCATCAATTTTTGGCTTAAGAAATGGGTTTAAATGAGCATGAATTGGTAGTCTTTGATCTTCTGTTTCTTTTGGATATTGTGGTTTTGATACTGCCCAAAGGATTTTATTATGATGAAATATTGAGTAAAATGTTATAGGTGATGCAAGCATGAATTAAAGGGTAAGTTGGTTATGTTGTTTAGCATTAATTTTGAAATGCTTTTGAGTGGTATGGTTTACCTTCTTGGTGGCGGTGTTGACTTGAATTGTATGAATGTGAAGTTACTTGTTTATTGTGAATGAGTACATGAAGGCTTGTTTTGTGAATTAAGATTATAATAATGTTATTCTTGTTAAATGTGCCATATGAAGCTATTATGTGAAGTATGCTAGAGAATATGCTTAAGTGAAGTTATTCCTTTTAATTGTTTTATAAAGCTTGTTATGAGAAGTATGCTAACGATACTATCTAAAGGAATTATATTATTATGTGAAGAATGTATAGTGTGTGATGTGATTAATGAAGGTCTGAGCATGTATAGAAGTTAAATGTAAATGAAATGATGCATATGTGCAAGGTGCGCTCACATGTACACACACTCACACTTGAATGAATGCATGAAGCTATGTAAAGTCCAAAAGGGGAGTTTTGGGGTAACACTCTTCGTGAGTTAAGATGATGTGTTTAGTAGCAACCCCACTACACCCTAAGAGCTTTCTAATATAGGTCGGAGGATGAATTCCCTTCGTGAGTTGAGATGTGGTGTCACTAGTTATCCTTAACCTATAGTTTATAATGTTTAGAATCTGTGGGAAGTTATGCCTAGCATCGAGAGGATATGAAGAAGAGGTGGTTACACTTCGTGAATTGAGATGTTGTATACTAATGTACCTCTTGAGATGAGTAATCCTCTTTAGTAGATAATGAGTTACTTAGTAGCAATCGCCTTATCACTTAACTATGGAAACACACTGGTGTAGCTACAGGGCAAGCCATGTAAAAGGTACGAAAATGACCTCAATATACGAAAGTGAGGATCCCTCATCCGATAGGGGTTAATATCGGGATTCCATGTCTAGCTCCATGGTCTATGTCGGTCAAGCTAAATCCCACAAAAGTAATGAATGTGCTAAGTCTTATAAAGGAGTGTTCTACTTAGGGTAGGTGGTGGAATGGGATGCTATTTATCCATTGCACTAGGTAGGCATTCCGAAAGAAGAGTCTTGGGGAGTCTTATTTTAATTGAATGAGTTAAGTCTCCTAAAAGATCATAATAATTAGGGTGATGGTGTATGGGACACTATCTTTTCATTGGACTAGGTAGGACCTTCCGAAAGGGGAGTCTTCGTTCCAAGTCTTTTAAAAGAATGTACTACTTAGGGTAGGTGGTGGTATGGGACGACATCTACACATTGCATTAAGTAGGCATTCCGAAAGGGAATTTTTTGTGTGTTGTTGGGCGTTCTTTTATTGTATTTCCATTGAGTGGGTGCTTGTTCTCCTGAGGTGAGTATGCTAAAAAGGAGGTAGTCTTGACGGTCGCTTTGGTATGTATTGAGTGAGGCATATGTGTACTTCCTTCATGTCTTACCTTAGTGAGTCTTAGGATGACCTTATATAGGGAAACTCCAACGGAAATGATACTTACTTCCTCATTGGAAATACTTTGGAATTCCACTACTTTCGAATCAGTTTAGTCATTGTAATACTAAAGGTAATTCACTGTAAATACTCAAATTGAATACACAGTAATGTTTTTGTGAGTTTACTGTAAAGTTAAAATTATGGAAATTCTTCTCTAAGTGTTAAATGATGTTGCTTATGTTATTTTACTTCTAAATTTATAAAAGTTTTAAGTATTTGGCATAAAAGTGTGTTTTATACTAAAATGTCCCTTTTTGCATGTAAATGTGAATTTGACTTGTTCTGAAAAAATAATGCAAATTTATGTCAAAAGGGGGTATAGTGAGAATGAATTTCATGGGAAAATGCTCTTTTGTTTGATTTGTGCTAATTTGTGTATTTGGTGTATTGTTTCCTTCGTTACATAATAACGAGCATGTCGATATGTTGTAAGAAGTTTTGGTGTAAGTGACTTGATGATCATGTTTAGCTCATGTTGATATTGAGAAGGAAATTCCTCATTTGTGATGTGGAGCTCTTATATGTTGTAAATTGTGATTTGAGTTGCCATGTGTAAATGTCATGTTGTTATGTTGATTTGACTTGTAACTCATGTTATTATATGTTGTTGTGTGTTGGACTGTTGGTATTGAGTCTATCCTTTCCCTACAGAAGATTTTAGGCTGAGAAATTAGGTTTGCCAGAATAATTGTTCTAGGATCATAGTCGCATTTGTAAAGGCTAAGCATACTTGTGATGATTATACTGTTTTACTTCGACATTTTTGAGATACTAGGAATTTAAGAATTTATTGGATTGTATTTTTAATATTGTTTATACTTGTAAACAAAAGGAGGAATTGTATATGTTGGTGGATCTATGGCTTACACTCTTAAAGTAGTGTTGGACCTTTTCATTGCTATCATTGAGGTTTGTCTATAAGCTTGTACTTGTACTATTTTTACCTTCTGCTATATCTGAAAGATTATATTTGTACCTTGATTACCTCTTGCACTTTGTATTGTCGTGTTGTTGTCATTTATGACGTAAAGACTCTTGTGTAACTTTCCCACTTGTACGAATTTTTTGATCACTTGTCACTCTTATAGGGACATTGTCCTTCTTGTGGTTGTGACTTTTTTCACTATTGGCATTCCCCTTGATTCAGATCATTTTCAATCTTGACTCTGGTTTTTTAGTTCATCTTAAGTATGGGAGTTGTCCATTTTAAATAAGAAATAAAAAGTTTTAATATGGTTCTTGGTTCTCTTGATTATTGGGCTTTGACCGTTCTTGATATAGGGTGTCGACCCTTCTTTATACCTGCTCGTGCTTGGTGTGACGACATGATGTATATATTGGGCAAGTTTTGTTATTGAACCTCTTGGAAAATGGTGCTATGAGCGTTACTGACATTTGTAGCTTTATATATCAAATTTGATACTCCTTGTATATTGTTTACTTCATTTACTGATTTTGTTTCAATTTTGCTGCGCTTGACTTGAAAATAATAACTTGGTGAATTTGAGGTCTCAATATCTATAGTTTTTACACCACTAAGCTATATGCTTAGCGATATTTGTTTCTATCGTAGGTAATGATCGAGAGGACACTTGAAGTTTGCCATTGATGATGGAGATTTTGAAAGCCTTAAGGAATATCTCACTTGCATATAGCCATATGTATTCTTTATAAACCTTGGGACTTGTACATGATCTTTGTGTTGTATATTTACATGAGATTTTGAGGGTTTTTTGGTAATATCACCATGGGTTTTAAAATAAGTATGGCATACACGTTTTAATATTTTTAGGGTGTGAAAATCAAAGTCTTGTAATATACTAATTTACCATATGTTTTGTAAGTTTGTATGAGGCATGAATAGACTGATTTCGCTACACTGAAGTTAGTAATATTATTGTTATTTCGTCCTTTAGTGTGAGGATAATATATGCTTGAAAACCTTGTCGGTTATTTGCTTAAAAGATTTTGGAAGGCATTTTCGTCATAAGTTAAATTTTTATGCAATCTCAATTTTTGACCTCAAATAAATGTTTAAATGGGAAGAATGCACATACTTAACTAAATTATTCGTTATGAACCCAATCACTCAACTAGATTAAAAATCAGTATGCCTTCATTAATCTCTTTTAAATGTCGCAAGTATTAAATTCGGTTTCTTTTCAAGTTGTAGTGTTTGTAGAAATGGTAGCTACATATACTATCATTTTAGGCACCAAACAAAGCATAAAACATACAAAGTCACAATAGAACACACTAGCATGTCTAAAGACTAACTTTCGAACGTCTTGGTCGTTGTTGGACGTTTGACCTCCAAACTGCTTCAAATCATACAAGCTTTAAAATAATTTATTAACATGTTGTTAAACTTTTAAGAAACATGTGAGGATCTAGACACCTTAGTTCATTTTGAGGGTCTTTACAATATCTCCTTCTTGGAAAATTCATCCTCGAATGACACTTGGAACACTTTAAAACACTTTTAAGGACTCAATGAAGACCCTAAGCTAAAAATTTTAATTTCATATCTTACCCATATTGGGTACAAGACATCCAAGTGTCAAGCCTAGGTATTATAGCACATGATCATTTAAAATTATCATGTAGATTAAGTAGTGCCCAAGGACATAGTGAGGATCCTTGGGACAAGAAGTGTCACATCCGGGTTTACCCCCTAGAAGTAACCGTCGTCGTCATCCTTTTGAAGGACTAAGACTAGCCTCTTAGTCTAATGTCATTACATTCATAAGTTGAAAAATGCAAAAATTTAAAACTTTCATTATCACTAGTTGAAGGTTTACATAGACCTCTACATACACATAATATATTTTCATATCGAGTATACATAGGCCCTTCGTATATGAAGGTTACATAGCCTTGTACTTTTATTTCACATACATATAGAGAAAAATATATAATTAGTTTCAACGATTGTCTCATCTTATACCATCTAAACAAATATCAGAATATGGGCATAACCCTTAGATCAATTCAACAAGACCATATATAGGTCATACGAAAGTGCATTACTCCATTTAAAGAAAAGGAATGAAAGACTAAATAAGATCATAACAAAATTTGTAACCTAGAGGATGGAATTGCCCTCGAAATTTGAGGACCTACCCCACTTGGATGAAAGGAAGAATCCAAGCATTCAACAATGTCGCCTTCCAAACTCTTTAACGACCGGAACCTAAAATGTTTGGGAAAAGGGAAGAAAATGGGGTTAGTACTCCATATGTGCTAAGTATGGGATCTTATGCACACACACAAGAAAAACATGCTAAAAGGGACATTTTTTTGTCAAACATGTCGTTTTACACCTTTAGGGACCTAATGCAAAGTCAAGTAAGTCATATAAATCAACCAAACATGCTTACCATCTCAACAAGTAATGCTTATCCCTACATACTTGACACCATGATTTACTACAACCCGAACATCAAGGAATAATATCACCAGAATGAATAAGAGTCAAACATATCATAATAAGTAAGAAAACTACTCACAAGTGCTTATAAAGTAAACATGTGCAATGAACAAGAAAAGCCCCATAACCTTACTCAATCAAGTATCCTTAACAAGAAAAAATGACCAATGTTCAACTTTACATATCATGGAATTTAGGTTTACCATTCATCATATATTAACATTATAACTCAAGGAATATTGAAAAATGAACTAATAAACATATGTCAATAATGTGTCATGGTCATCATAAATACATCATGTATGATCAAAACATAAACATATATAAGAACCGCCTCCTAAGACTCCCCTAAAGGCTAAGTAGTGCAATGTTTAGGTAGAGTCCCATACCCCTACCTAGACTAAGCTAGACCCCTTATGTTATCCAAGTTAGAGTTCAAGTTCTTTAATTCGTTTTACCTTTTGGAAATATCTTGCCCTAACCAACATGAACCACATGATCTACAGTGGAATCCGGTGTCATAAAACCCTACACCGAAAGAAGTTTTACTACTTGCCAAGGTAGTACTAAAACATGAAATATAGAAACTACAAGGATCCACTAGCTAGTATTCCTATGGGGGAAAGATAGTTCAAGAACAAGGATATTTAGTTGGGACCCTCTTTATGCGCCATGAATTATAGTCTCCAATCTAAAGAGTAATGTAGTGTTCCTACCTTTTCTATGTGGGAATGGACACTCCTCTATCTAGTTCAGTCGGTGCTAAGCTAGAGTCCTTTTTTAAAATGTCTTTAAGACTTTAATTATCAATCGTAGTTTAATTTAGGCCATAGGGTCTACCCCTTGTATAATCATCATCATCAATACCTCAATAAGAATTGTATGAGTATAACTCATTTCATCAAAATTCATATAAGTGATGTTAACACATTAGAATTTCGTAGCATATTAAGGAACTTTGATAGTTTTAACCATCCTTATATCCCATACACCTTAATCAACCTCACAACATAATCAATAGATTTCAATTCAACATCATACCACCCTATAATCCTAGTATAAGGCATACTCCAATGTAATATCATGACTTAACAATAATCAATCACAAGTTGGAAGTAAAGATAGAGATTCTAAGCCTTAAAAAGTCTTCCTCATAGTCTATCATCAAGGTCTTACCATCAACTGATAACTCTACCCAACTTGGGGAGTAACATCATCACACAGTGATAACAAATTAGATAACAAGGCCAATTGCATCTCTATAACACAATTCAACTTTAGATCACAACTTGAGACAAGATACATAGACTAATTTGAAATTATAATTAATAACTGAAATCACATCTCAATAACTAGAATGATAGGCATATAATTCATCGTAATTTAATCATAATAACACCATAAAATACTAATCAAATCAACAACTAACTCAATTGAACGATCACAATTCAATATAGGTCAAGATTATTACTTAGGGTTAGGGATGGAGGATAATATTCTTCAATTTACACCAAAACATCAACAATTACCATAAACCAGTTGAATTACATGTTAATATACTCAATATAACCTAACGAAATCATCAACAACTCAATTCAAACATCAATTTCGTAATTGAATGAAACCCATACGAAAACTCAAATTTTTGAAATTTATTTTGAAAGAACCATTTGAGGAAAGAGTCTCAAAGGTGAATAGAACTCATACCCTAACATTTGTCAACAATTTGACGGTTAATTCGTCCCTTTCCAACCCCCAAACCCTAGTCCTTTCTAGTTCTCAATGGTGAGTTCATGTAGAGAGAGAAATAAGAGAGAAGAAAGAGAGTTTATTTGAGAGTTGTGTTTAGATTAATTAGGGTTGGCAGTAGTTATATTGGGACTTAATGAACTTAATTAGTCTCCCTTTAATACCCATATATCCCCTAAACCACTTAATTAATTAAATAAACTAAATAAAAAACGTGCAGCAACTTAGGACCCATAAAGACGAGACCCTGCTTACTGGTCGTCTGTGAGTCGACGGACATCCCCACCTCCGTGCGGCACTACGTTTTCTTTGTCAGAGACTATTTAGGCGAGGGCTACCTCTAAATTATCTAAGTGTTGGATGACGGTTTCATCGAAGCCCCGTCGATCCACACACGGACCATATCCTGCACCTCTGCACTCCGTCGATGAGTTCAGAGGTTGTGCGGGTGAAAGGGCCTTCTCCACCAACCGAAGTGTGGGACGGTTGTGGAATCGACGCCATGTCGATCCACACATGGGATGTCTTATGTCCCTTCGATGAACGCTTCCAGGCAGTGTTGCATCAAACTACAAGGGTCGTCCCCAAGGGCCCATGGTTGGTCCTTGGAGATTCGTACACGGAGGTTTAGGCCATAAAATAACTCAAAAACCTATTATCTACCTTTCCACCAATTTTCATACATTTTCGACTCCTAAAACTTAGTCAAATAGGCTAAGGCACACTAACATCCCTTTAAACGAACTTCCTGGATGTCATGGACGTTTTGGTTCTTAAACCTCCTAAATGACCTATATTCATTGAAAATAGACTTAGAAGCAGTACTTAGACCTTCCGAAACATATGTTAGTCTTTACAATGTATCTTGGATTTTCAAGGTGTTACATTATCCCCCCCCCCCCCCTTAGGAACATTCATCCCCAAATGACACTAAAATTCTTTTAAAGGAAGGAATAGACTCAAGTATAGCAGCCCAACCAATCAACAATATCAAATCAACATAAATCATGTCATTTCAACAAGTCAAATATAAAAACTCATATTACCACACATAAGGCTCAAAATACTTCATCGTGAGGCATTTCCTTCTCACAACATTTATGAGCCCAAGATACATTACATTAGTCAATTAGCACAAGGTTTAACTTAACAACATGCTACTATCATTTCATAAAGACTTACCATATCAAAATTCAGATCATAACTCAGAACAAGCAAAAAGCAAAATTTCATGTTTTAAGAGAAATACTACAATAACTTCACTGTAAGTTTTTCAAAAATGCATAATGTGCAAAAAATCACCCAAAAATCAAGAAACTTCAATTTCTAGTCTTATTAATATTATCAAAAAGAATGACTAACCTTAATTTTCAAAAAGATGATGAGAATGGGACTTCATGTCGGCCTCGGCCTCCCATGTTGCACCCTCAACTAGATGATTTTTGCATAACACCTTTACGGAAACCATCTCTTTATTCCTCAACTTCTTGACTTTCCTATCAAGAATTTGAGCCGTAACTTCTTCATAAGAGAGGTTATCTTTAGCACCAAGAACCTCAATAGGAAAAATGGACTCGGGATCACCGATACACTTTTTCAACATAGAAACATGGAAAACTGGATCAACTGAAGCCAATTCACTAGGAAGTTTAAATTCATAGGCAACCTTACCAAACCTTTGAAAGATTTCATAGGGACCTACATAACGAGGACTCAATTTCCCTTTT
The DNA here is from genome assembly GCA_027704765.1 of Solanum habrochaites. NCBI lineage: Eukaryota > Viridiplantae > Streptophyta > Magnoliopsida > Solanales > Solanaceae > Solanum > Solanum habrochaites. Next base: position 13,959,502 of record JAKWJA010002498.1, read on the forward strand.
TTGCCAGATCTAACTACCCCTTTCATTGGTGATATTTTCAAATACACCTTATCACCTTCTTCAAACTCCAAATCCCTTCTCCTATGATCGGCATAAGACTTTAGCCGATTATAGGCCATTTGCAACTGGTTCTTTATGATACGAAACTTTTCCAAATTCTTATAAATTAATTTGGGACCAAGAAGTTATAGATCACCCACTTCAAACCATCCATTTGGAGACCTAAACCTCTTTCCATGTAAAGCTTTATAGGGAGCAATGGAAATGGATGAATGAAAAATATTATTATAGGCAAACTCCACAAAAGGTAAATGTGTATCCCAACTCCTTTAAAATCCATGATGGACGCCCTAAGCATATCTTCTAGGGATTGTATCGTACGTTCCACTTGACCATCCGTTTGGGGATGAAAAAGGGTACTGAACATCAGCGTAGTACCTAACCCTTTTTGAAATGACCTTCAATATCTAGATGTGAATTGTGCACCCCGATCCTATATAAAGGATAACAGAATGCCATGCAGGAAAACAATTTCATCTAAGAAGATTCTTGCATAATTCTCCGCTGAATATGAAGACTTGACGAGAATGAAGTTAGCGGAATTAGTCAACTGATCCACAACCACCCATATCGAATCATAGGACTTTTGAGTTCGAGATAAACATTATACAACGTCCATATTGATGTCTTCTTACTTTCAAGTAGGAATTTGGATATCTTGTAGTAGGCCACCCGACTTTAGGTTTTCGACCTTTACTTGCTGGCAATTCGGACACTTAGCGAGAAACTCCGCTATGTCCATTTTTAGACATTCCCACCAATATATCTCCCTTAGGTCATCGTACATTTTTGTCGATCCCAGATGAATTGAGTAGCAGGACCCATGTGCTTCTTGTCGGATCCGATTTCTCAACCCACGTACATTGGGAACACATAATCGGCCCTTGGTATTTTAATACACCATCCCCCCAAGGAAAATGATTCATTCAAATTGCCGAGAACCAATTCTTTCAACTCCATTAAGGCTAAATCAAGGTGTTGTTTGGACTTCACCTCAACCACTAAGGATGACTCGGAGTTATGATGAACTATATCACCCCTATCCGCTGAACTCTCCAACCTCACCCCAACCTAGCCAACCTATGTACTTCCCTTGCTAGGTCCTTCTTGTCTTCGTCATGATGGGATACACTACCCATAGTCATACGACTTAGGGCATCTGCAACTATATTAGCCTTGTCGAGGTGATAAAGGATATTCATATCATAATCTTTTAACAACTTTCCACCTTCTTTGTCGGAGATTCAAATATTTTTGGGTAAAAACATATTCGAGACTCTTAAGATCAGTAAAAACATCAACATGAACCCCATACAAGTAATGCCTCCAAATTTTTAAAGAAACACCATGGCCGCTAATTCAAGGTCATGGGTGGGGTAATTTCTCTCATATACCTTTAGTTGCCTAGAGGCATAGGCAATCACCTTCTGGTGTTGCATTGGAAGATACCCCTAACCCACTCGGGATGCGTCGCAATACACTATAAAACCCTTTGTACCCTATGGTAAAGTCAACATCCGAGCAGAAGTGAGCCTTTCTTTCAACAATTGGAAGCTTTTCTCACATTCCTCCGAACACTCAAACTTTTTACTCTTTTGGTTCAAAGTAGTCAAAGGAGACACAATGGACGCGAAACCATACACGAACTTCCCATAGTAACCCGCTAAAACCAAGAAACTCCTAAAGTCAGTCGGAGTCAATGGTCTAGGCTAATTTTTCACCGCTTCCTTTTTCTATGAGTCTACCTCAACTTCCTCACTTGAGATGATGTGCCCAAGAAAAGTCACCGACCTCAACCAAAACTAACACTTGTTATATTTAGCATATAAGGGTTTTGCAATACTACCCTTAAATGATCCATATGACCATCCTCATTATAGAAATATACCAAGATATCTTCAATGAAGAAAATGACAAATGAATCTAGGTAATTTCAAAATAATCTATTCATTAGGTCCATAAATTCCGCTGGAGCATTAGTGAGACCGAAAGACATGACCAAGAAATCATAATTTTGATGCCTAGTTCTAAAGGTCATCTTAGGTATATCCTCACCTCTCATCCTAAGTTGGTGATACCCCGATCTCAAGTCAATTTTTGAAAAGTAATTCTCCCCTTAGAGTTTATCAAACAAGTCCTCAATCCAAAGGAGAGCGTACTTATTCTTAATGGTAACCTTGTTGAGTTGGCGGTAATCAATACACATTCTCAAGGACCCATCTTTCTTCTTCACAAACAAAACCGCAGCACCCCACGGAGAAATACTAAGCCTTATAAAATCCTTATCTAGTAAATTCTTGAGTTGAGCCTTTGACACTTTCAACTCGGAAGGAGGATTCGATAAGGAGGAATTGATATGGGATTTGCATCCGGTAGCAAATCAATTCCAAAGTCAATTTCCTATTCGGGAGGAATACTTGGAAGGTCATTAGGGAAGACATCCGGGAACTCACTCACTACGTGTACCGACTCAATGGGAGGAACTTCTGAGTCTAGATCATAGACTCTTACTATATGATATTGATAATATTTTGAGATCATTTTGCATGCTTTTACACAATAAATAATACGACCTCTAGGAATAGATTTTCCCCCTTCCACTCAACCACAAGGTTATTTGGGAAGTTAAACCTCACCACTCTTGTCCTACAATCAATGGATGCAAAACATTCATGTAACCAACCCATACCCAATATAGTATCGAAATCAAATATATCAAGTTCTATTAGATCAACATAAGAAACTCTATTGGGAAACATTATTGGACAATTCTATACATCAGTTTTGCAATAAAAGACTCACCCACCAGAGTCGACACTATAAAAGGTTCATACAAAATATTGGGTAAAATATAAAACTCTTTAGCTACTAGAGGTGTAACAAACAATAAAGTAGCGTCGGGATCAAGTAAGGCATATACATCAAGAAATAAAAAATTCAACATACCAGTCACCACATCGGAGAACTTTCTTGCTCACGCCTAGAGCGGAGAGCGTATAACATGGTTTTTTTTAGCATCAATAGAACCACTTGCTTGAGCTTGAACACTACCCTTGTCTTAACTCTTCATGTTTGGGCAATCTCTCATCTTTTGACAACTCTTTCCACAGCTAAATCAGTTATTCGTCCCCTTAAGAAAATCACCATAGTGCTTTTTACCACACTTTCCACAAGTTGGCTTCGTATTTGGTAAATTAGTACCTTTTCCCTTATACAATTTATGGTTAGACACCTTATCACCACTAGCTCTTGGAGAATTTGGAAGGGACTTGATTAGAAACCCACTTCTTAAATCTAGGCTTGTCTTGTATGTCAAGCCTATTCTTTGCAGAACCTTCATCACATGACCTTGATCTCTTATTATCTCTACTTTTTTGCTTAGCCCTTGCATCCTCAACCCTTCTTGCATGCACCATAAGACGAGAAATGTTCATGTTGTTCAAGTAGAATGTCTGATTGTCACTCCTCTTGTGAAACCTACGTCACCCCTGTCACAAAACGACTCATGGTTTTTAGGATCAGAGACCAAAAAATGAGCATATTTGGACAACATGATGAATTCCAAAGAGTAATCATGGACAGTCTTTCCTCCTAGGCGAAGATTGATTGACTTCGTCACTTTCTCCTCCCTCATATCCCTAGGAAAAAACCAATTAGAAAATTCATCTTAAAGATATTCCAAGTCACCGGACCACCCCTCAACAATCTATTATCCCTCCATTGCACATACAAAGTTTGAGCCACATCCTTGAGTTGGTATGTGGCCAACTCATTCTTCTCACTTGAAAACACCATCATAGGATAGAGTATCTTGTAGACCTCATCAATGATTCTTGGGTGTTCATCAACCTTAGACCCATAAAAAGTAGGAGGATTCATTCGAGAGAAGTCCATTATTAGATGGGAAGCCATAGTAGTGACTTGTTGATGAGGAAGGAAACAATATCCCAATTGTCTTGGGCCGTCATAGCTTGGTCTTGAAACGTCTCACTTGTGCTTGAATAGTCATGGATTGGCCTATTTGAGCAAGAATATCCCTCATCTCAGCCTCCGTCATAGGTGAAGGTTTATCAGGGGCTCGCTTCATACTAACATCTTCTTCGAGTGGAGGAACTTGCTCATCATGGGGAGGAGCTCCCTCATTAGAGACTTTTTCTTCAAGTCTTTGAGCCGCATTCCTTTGATTGTTCATGCTTCCTATATACACAACAATAGGATTACATGAAAAATCTCACTATAAGTATACTCTATTGTCACGATATAAGATTTCCAAGAATGAGAGTGATTCCTAAGCATCATACAGGTTCCTACTAATAAGTGTGGCGCGATTCACAATTTTGATGACAAACGTACATAGAAGTGGTAGAGAGAGACATAACTTAATGATATTCAACATGGCTCTGATACTAAGTTCCCAAGTTCACCCCCCCTAGATATAACCTGCATCGTCTTCCTTTTGAAGGACTAAGACTAGACTCCTAATCTCATGTCATTACATTCATAAGTTGAAAATGTGGAAAAATTTAAAACATTCATTATCACCACTTGTAGGTTTACATAGACCTTTACATACACATAATATATATTCATATCAAGTATACTAGACCCTTCCTATAAGAAGGTTACAAAGGCTTCTACTTTTATTGCACATACATATACCTAAAAATATATAATTAGTCTAAACGATTGTCTCATCTAATACCATCTAAACAAATACCACAATATGGTCATAGCCCTTACATCCATTTAACAAGACCATGTATTGACCAAACAAAACTACAATACTCCATTAAAAGAGAAGGAATGAAAGAGTCAATATGCCCATAAAAAAATCCGTAAACCAGAGGATGTCATTGACCTCGAAAGTTGACGACCTACCCCACTTGGATGAAAGAAAGAATCCAAGCCTTCAACAATGTTGTCTTCCAATCTCTTCAACGACCAGAACCTAAAATGTTTGGGAAAAGAGAAGAAAATGGGGTTAGTACTCCACATGTACTAAGTATGGAATCTTATGCACATACACAAGAAAAACATTCTAAAAGGGACCTTTTTGTCAAACATGGCATATTACCCCTTTAGAGACCTCATGCAAAGTCAAGTAAGTCATATCAATAAACCACACATTCTTACTATCTCAACAAGTAATACTTATCCCAACAACTTGAAACCATGATTAACTACAACCCTAATATCAAGGAATAACATCACAATAATGAATAAGACTCAAACATATCATAATAAGTAAGAAAACTACTCACAAGTGCTTATTAAGTAAACATGTGCAATGAACAAGAAAAGCCCCATAACCTTACTCAATCAAGTATCCTTAACAAGAAAAAATGACCAATGTTCAACTTTACATATCATGGAATTTAGGTTTACCATTCATCATATATTAACATTATAACTCAAGGCATATTGAAAAATGAACTAATAAACATATGTCAATAATGTGTCATGGTCATCATAAATACATCATGTATGATCAAAACATAAACATATATAAGAACCGCCTCCTAAGACTCCCCTAAAGGCTAAGTAGTGCAATGTTTAGGTAGATTCCCATACCCCTAACTAGACTAAACTAGACCCCTTAGGTTATCCAAGTTATAGTTCAAGTCCTTTAATTCGTTTTACCTTTTAGGAACATCTTGTCCTAACCGACATAGACCACATGAGCTAGTGTGGAATCTGGTGTCATAAAACCCTACACCAAAAGAAGGCGGACTACTTGCCAAGGTAGTAAAAAAACATGAAACATAGAAATTATGTGGATCCACTAGATAGTATTCATATGGGGGAAACATAATTCAAGAACTAGGAGATTTAGTTGGGACCCGCGTTATGCACCATGCATTATAGTCTCCAATCTCAAGAGTAATGTAGTTGTACTACCTTCCCTAGTTCTCCCTATTTTTGATTCTAGTTGTATGTATAATTCAAATCTCGAGCATGTTGTTGGTATGTGGTTCTAACTAATCATTATGTGTAGGCTTCTGTGATTTAATAATGTCGAATGAGACGTATAGGTTAGATCCGTATGATTAGAGTATGATTTACATAAGATAAGAAATATTGTAATGCCAATTGTGTTTCAGAAGATAAAAATGTTAAAAGTTGGATTGATTAAAATGATGAGATTACTATAGTATATACATGAAGTTAATTTACCTGGTTAGTGATAATATCATGACAAGTGTTTAGTGAAAGTTTGATTTATGACAATAAATTGGCTAGAAACATTATTTCCAAAATATGATATAGAGTTAGCCAATGACTAAGTCATACCAATCTTATATGACCAATGTAAATTTTGATGTTTCTTGTCAGGCCAAATACATGTTAAAGATTGACTTGACAACTCAATGAACTCATAACCTAGGATATGCCAATTATTGGAACAAGTCCCAGCATACCCTATCTAAATGAACTTAGAACATAGTAGCACATTGAATAAGTCTTTATAACTTTCACAAAGAATGGTACAAGACTACCAAATCCCATTGATCAAGATAAGGTGAGTAATGAAAGAACTAAAAGCTTATGAGTTATGAAATTGACCTAGAATGGGGTGTTAAAGGAAGTGAGACAAGTCTCACTTGCACTTAAACAATTATGTCAAAAATACTCACATAAGAGGGTGTTAGAAATCGTGAGACAAGTCTCATTCACACCATAATGATAATGTAAGATTTAAGTTCACGTTCATCAAGTATAGAAAGGTATGACAAGTCATCCATTGAGCTAAGCATACCTCATACGAGAAGTAAGCTTCCATAAGGTATGAGTCAACTCTAAAATATGTAAAGTATGATAAATTGAACAAAGCACCGATAGACTAGTAATGAGCTTGTAGAAGCACATGGTAGATTCATGAGATAGACTACCACCAAGGTGGATAACGGTCGGTCTCCAATTTCTCATAGTCTTTGAACTATGTCTCCAACATAGGTTACAAGCTAGTGGATCCACCTAAGAAATCTAGGAAGTATTGGGTGTCACTTTGGCTGGTGAACCACCTCTTTTTTAAGTGTGGGGAAGACACTGTATTTCATGTTCGCTTACATGATCTATGTCGGTTAAATGCTAAATATTTCTTTAATAAAGTAAGAAAGAAAGAAAGAACTAGGAAGATGAAGGGTACTGGGATAGGATAACCAATAGATGAGGTTAGACTAAGTAATGACGTAATTCATTCTTAGTCATTGCATAGAAAGATCCCAATGGAAGTGTTAAAAGAATAACCTAAGTCAACATAGCATGTTCAAAGTGAATATGAGATCAAAGAAGAAGAAATGTAAGTTAAATGTGAACTAAGTAAGCAAAAGCATAAGTATATAAAATCAGCAGTGTTTGATAAAAATGAAGTTTTAACCTTTATTGGCTTATGACAATAAAGGGAGCAAAACGTAATGACTCATCAGTTGGAGGATGAATATATGACCCATCATATTTATATTAAGCAAATAATCAAATAATGGGCATAGATAATAATTATTGCCTCATAAAGACTGCCTCATAAAGACTTCATGCCCAATTTAACAAGAATGGAAAGAATAACTTGTGAGTAGCATAGTCAAATCATTTCCTTAGTCTTTTGGATTACTTACTTAATTCATTATAGGAATGGGGATAGAATGAATAATAACACTCATAAGTAAAACATAAGATCAAAGTAGATCATTGAACTACACAAAAAATAAAAGACTGAAAAATAAACTAAGTCGGGGAGAGGGAGCTCTCGGCCTAAGGGGGAGCAAAAATCTTAAATTTTTCTTGAATTGTTCTAAAATTATGTTCATGATTCCAAGGTCTTATGTTCATATATAAAATGAGTTGTGTGCTTTAAATGCATGAAAATATGTAATATTCATAGAATGATTCATAACTAACGAATTAGGAAAGTGAAGTGACTTCAATTTCCAAAAATGACATGTTGCTATGTAAAGAGCTTTCCTTGATCATGCATAGTCCTTAAGTGTTTATGTGCATAAACCCATACTTAGTACAAGTGTTTACTAAACAATATAAAATTACTATTTTTATAAGTTCAGGTCCTTGAAGAATATTGAAGATCAATTAAAGCGGCTTGGACTGGTACCTCCTGACTTTGGTTGGTCCTCTTGAGTTCGAGGATGCCTACGCTTTATATTCTAGCTTTAGTAGATTAGACATAGCTAGTGGATGTTGTCCCTAGAGTTTACTTTCAAACATTTATTCAAGGTTTCGTATTAAGGCTGGTTTGACAACTATTAATGATATTATGAATTCTTCATTTCAATCGTCAATCTGTTAGTAGATCGTTCTTTAGTTCGAGCCGTTAGTATATCACTCTTATGCTGAAATTATATGAAGTCTAAGTACACTTCAGTAAAGTTAAAAAAGTTTTAAATTCTCTGCTAAATTTAACTGTATGATTGTGATGAAAGCTAAGAACAGGCTTGTCTGCAACCTCTAAGAGGTTAATAACGTCGATTTTATCTAGGGTCTAGGACCCGGGTGTGACAAAGTTTGTATCAGAGTATAAGGTTAAATTACCTAGGAACTAAGGCTCAAAACAATCACGTTGCGTAGTTTATATCTTATGCTTGTGAATTTCACCATAACCATGACATAGAGACTTAATGATGTTGAAAATCTTCTCTTCTTCTACTCTTTATCGTGTTGTGTAGAGCTTTGACATTTTGTCTCATTCTAGCATCTAACTTCCTTATTGCGTGTGCGTATAGAAAAATGAACACTAGAAGAAATGCAGGAAGGAGAGTTGGAGAAGCAGCTACTGGGGAAAAAAAGCTCCTCTTCAAGCCCCAGCTGCTTGAGTGCAAGTGCCTGTCAACCTAGTTGCGTTGACGATTGAAGAAGTGAGAGCACCAGTTTAGATTTCCCGAGCCATCACTGCTCAGGCACATGCTATCACAACCCAGGCTACAAGAGAGGGTGCTCCTAGGGAGAACCCACATGCTATCACCATGGCTAGAAGATTGAGAGATTTCACTAGGATGAATCTTCCAGTCTACTTCAGGTCCAGAACAAATAAGGATCCCCAGGAGTTTGTGGATGGGGTCCACAAGATTCTCTGTGCTATGGGTGTTAATAAAGAGGTGAAGGCTTAGTTGGCTGCATCGCAGCTCAAGGATGTGGCTCAAGTATGGTATAAGATGTGGGTAGATGACCGAGCACTAAGAGAAGTCCCCATCACTTGGGATATTTTTCAAGACTGTATACCTGGAGAGATTATTTCCCAGAGAGCAGAGAGAGGCTAAGGTTGAGGAGTTCATCAACCTACATCAGGGAGGTATGTCAGTCAAGGAATACTCCTTGAAGTTTGTTAAACTTTCCAAATATGCTTCATACCTAGTGTCTAGTAGCAGGGATGAGATGAGCAGGTTTGTGGCTGATGTATCAGAGGATCTGGAGGAGAAATGTCAGGAATCCATCTTGTATGATAACATGGACCTTGATAGGTTTATGGTACATGCACCGTAGGTGGAGGAGAGTTGTCGGAGGAAGAGAGGCCGAGAAGGAAAGAAGCCTAGGCCCTCGCATCAGGTTAGTTCTATCACTGGTAGGAGTTTGTTTGGACTCGAGGACAGGCCCAAGTTCAAGAAGGGTCACCATGACTAAGGTAATCCTACTCCTTCCAGGAACGCTAAAGCCAAAGGGGACAAGTATGGCACCAAGAAGATCAATGATAGAAATGCCCTGCGTGACAGAAAGTCGTGCGGTAAGTGTTGCCGTGTGCTTGGAGGTGAGTGCATGGTAAGTTCTAATGCCTACTATGGCTGCGGAAAGAGTGGGAATATGATCACGTACTGCCCATATGTGAAGACTCTATTCAAGGCAGATACTCAGCCTTAGCCTAATCCTACTACTGCAGCCGAGACTCTCAATAGGAACAGGTACAATGCTTTGAAAGGTAGAGAGGAGCACGAGAAGTCAGTTGTTGTAGTCACTGGTAAATTGCATGTCTTTTGTTTTCATGTGTATGCATTGTTATATCCAAGATCCATTTTTTCTTTTGTTACTCCTTTAGTAGCTAGTAAATGTGACTTGCTTCATGAGATCTTGTATGAAATTTTTCTAGTTAGTACTCCCATAGGAGAAATGTTAGAGTTGAAAGAGTATATAGAGATTTCCCAATAAATGTTCTTGATAGATTTACCTATGCTGACCTAATAGAATTAGACATGCTTGACTTTTATATAATTTTGGGTATGGATTGGCTCCATAAATGCTATGCTACATAGACTGTCGAAACATGGTAGTAAGGTTCAGTTTGCTAATGAATTAGAGCTTGAATGGGAAGGGCGCAGTTCAAATCTAACAAGCCATATAGTTTCCCATCTTAAAGTCAATAAGATGTTATCTAAGGGGTATTTATATCACTTATTCAGAGTCAATGACTTAGAACATGAAGTTCCTTTTATAGACTCTGTGTCCACATTTAATGAGTTTCAAGATGTCTTCCTGGAGGATTTACAAGGAATCCCTCCTGAACACGAAATTGAATTTGTCATTGACTTAGATCCTAACACCAAACCAATTTAAATTCCTCCCTATAGAATGGCTCCAGCTGAACTCAAAGAGTTGAAGTTGCAGTTAAAAGATCTACTTGATAAGGGCTTCATCCAGCCGAGCATATCCCCATGGGGTGCTCCAGTGTTATTTGTTAAGAGAAAGGATGGAACCCTTAGAATGTGTATCGATTATCGACAACTCAATAAAGTCAGTATAAAGAACAAATACCCTCTTCCCAGAATTGATGGTCTATTTGACTAGCTCCAAGGTTCAAGTTTCTTTTCTAAAATAGATCTCCAGTCAGGGTTTCACCAGCTCAGAGTGATACAAGAGGACATTCCTAAGACTGCTTTCTATACTAGGTATGGTTATTATGAGTTTCTTGTAATGTCATTTGTTTACTAACGCACCAGCCGTGTTTATGGACCTTATGAATAGGGTATTTCATGAATACCTTTATTCTTTTTTTATAGTATTCATAGATGACATAATCATATACTCTAAAACCATAGAGGAGCATGAACAACATTTGAGAATGATATTGCAAGTACTCAGGGAACATCAGTAGTATGCAAAATTCAGCAAATGTGAGTTTCAACTGAGATTAGTGACCTTCCTTGATCATGTTGTGTCCGACCAGGGTGTAGAGGCTGATCCAAAAATGATTGAGTCAGGAAAGAACTGGAAGAGACCCCTCACTCCTACAAACATCCGGAGTTTCTTGGGTTTGGATAATTACTATCGCAGGTTTGTTAAGGGCTTTTCCTCTATTGCTGCTCCATTGACAACTTTAACAAAGAAGAAGGCGAATTTTGAGTGGTCTGAAACTTGTGAAAAGATCTTTAAAGAGCTCAAAGACCGACTTACTTCAGCCTCATTTCTCACATTGTCGAGGACTGGTGAAGGGTATGTGGTGTACTGTGATGCTTCCCAAGTAGGTTTGGGATTTGTTCTTATGCAAGATGGAAAAGTGATTGCATATGCATCAAGGCAATTAAAAATCCACGAGAAGAATTACCCTACCCATGATCTTGAGTTAGTTGTTGTGGTATTTGCATTAAAACTTTTGAGATTATTTATATGGTGTACATGTTGATGTATTTATCGAACATAAAAGTCTTCAGTATGTTTTTACACAGAGAATTGAATCTTTGTCAGAAAAGATGGCTAGAGCTGCTCAAGGATTATGACGTGAGTATTCACTATCACCCTGGTAAGGCCAATGTAGTGGCCGATACTTGAGTAGATTGAGCATGGGCAGTTTCTCTCATATTGATTATGAGAAGAAGTAGTTGTTATAGAGGTACATTAATTGGCTAGGTTAGGTGTACGACTTGTAGATACACCATGTGGGGGTGTTTCAATTCCTTCCAGTTCTAAATCCTCATTTGTTGTAGATGTTAAAGCTAACCAGCATCTCAACTCAGTACTCATGGAGTTGAAAGACTCAATGTTAAGTAAGCTGAATGAATCATTTTCCCTGGGGGATGGTGTGCTTAGATACCAGGGCAGATTGTGCATGCCAAATATTGATAATCTTAGAGCTCATATTATTGGTGGGAAGGCATGTAGCAAGATATTACTAAGTTTGTGGAGGAGTGCCCTGATTGCCAACAGGTTGAGGCCGAACAACTTAAGCCTGGAGGTCTTACCCAGTCAATTGAGATCCCAACATGTAGTGGGAGTCTATTAATATGGACTTTGTGGTTGGTCTACCCAGGATCAGGAGACTATATGGTTTCATTTGGGTCATTGTTGACAGGATGACTAAGACTGCTCACTTTTTTCATGTGAAGTCTACTTACAGGGCTGAAGATTATGCAAAGATGTATATTGATGAGATAGTGAGGTGGGATGGGATCCCTTTATCTATCTTTTCGGATAGGAGAGTTCAATTCACTTCTCACTTTTGGATATCTTTCCAAAAGAGCTTGGGTACACAGGTGAAGCTCAGTACTGATTGTAATCCTCACATGGATGGACAAGCAGAGTGTACCATTTAGAATCTTGAATACATGATGAGATCATGTGTTGTTGACTTCAAGAGGAGTTGGGATGATCACTTGCCACTGATTTAGTTCTCTTATAAAAATAGCTACCATTCAAGTATTGGGATGGCACCTTTTGAAGCACTCTATGGCAGGAGATGTAGGTCCCAAGTTGGGTGGTTTGAGGTAGGAGAGTCTTACATCTTCTGCCTTAAGATCATACATGAGGCTATGGAAAAGGTAAGAATGATCAGAGATAGATTGGCTACTACTTACAATCGTCAAAATCCTATGATGATAACAGGAAGAGGGCTCTTGAATACGAGGTAGGTGATCAAGTCTACTTGAAGATATCACCCATGAAAAACGTGATGAGGTTTGTTAAGAAAGGGAAGTTCATTTCGAAGTATATAGGTACTTATGAGGTCTTACAGCGAGTAGGGAATGTTGCCTATGAACTAAAGTTACAAAATGACTTGTCTTCTGTTCATCCAGTGTTTCATGTATCCATTCTTAAAAAGTGTCTAGGTGATCCAGCATCCATCCTGCCTATTGAGGAGTTAGGAGTCGATATGAACCTTTCTTATGAAGAGGTTATAGTTGAAATTTTAGATCGCCAAGTGAAGCAGCTGAGCAACAAGGAGGTTGCCACCGTAAAGGTGTTATGGAGGAACCACCTTTTTCAGAGAGCAACATGGGAGGCTGAGGCTAACATGAGAACCCGTTACCCTCACTTGTTCAATTCTTGAGGTTAGATATATTCTTCCTAAGTCTGATTTGGTTTATGAAACTCTAAATTTTAGTGCATTAGTCAGTTTTAATATTTTAAGTCTATAACTGTGTGTTTTATACTTGCACTATATGAGATAATATGAGTTCATACTTGCATTAATGTTGCTATTTTTGTATAACGTTAACATGATTTTTGTGTCGCATGAGTTGTGATATGCATTGAGTTAAAAGTGATATTGAGAAGGAAGTTCCTCAATCTCAGATATGAAGCTTCAGATAAGCTTTGAGTGCTGCACCATCCAGAGTAAGTTTTGAATCAGATATTCACAAAGAGTAAAGTTTCAAGTATGTTGACGTGTTAACAAAAATACCCTTTTTGATTAAAAATGATGTGTAGTGTCATTCGGGGATAAATATTCGTAAGGGGAGGATAATGTAACATTCCAGAAAATGTGCTTGTCCAGTGAAGATTCTATTAAGTTTTAAGAATAGGTATTGAGGTACATAGGCATCCCAATATCCAATATTAACTAATATTAGGAATGTTAGAGAATATTTTCTTAAGGGTATTAGCCAATTTCTATGTATTAACAAGTAACCTAAAATACACTTTGATGTTCAAATTCTTCAATCCAAGCTTGTTTTGGAAATGTACCTTCAATAAAGACCCTAAGTTAAAATTTTGGATTTCATAGTTTACACACATTAGGTACGAGGCATCCAAGTATCAAGCCTAGGTACCATAGCATATGATCATTTTAAATGATCATGTAGATTAAGTATTTCCCAAGGAAATAGTGAGGATCCTTAGGACAAGAAGTGCGCAGCAACACGTGTGTTACCTGCCAAGAAACCAAACGACCAAGCCCAACCGAACTAGGCTAGGGAGGTTAGGGGCAGGCGCGCATATGGATCAAGCCACGTGGGCCTAGATTCCTAACCTACAGAAATAATCAACAACTCAATTCATAACTACAATTTCATAATTAAATGAAACCCATAAGAAAACTTAAATTTTTCAAATCTATTTTGAAGGAACCCTTTGAAGAAAGAGTCTCAATGGTGAATAGAACTGATACCTTAAGGTTTTTCAAAAATTTGATGGTGAATTTGTCCCTTTCCAGCCCCCAAACCCTAGTCCTTGCTAGTCTTCAATGGTGAGTTCATTTAGAGAGAAAAATAAGAGAGAAGAAAGAGAGTTTATTTGAGAGTTGTCTTTAGATTAATGAGGGTTGGGAGTATATATATTGGGACTTAATAAACTTAATTGTTCTCCCTTTAATCCCCAAATAATCCCTAAACCATTTAATTAATTAAATAAACTAAATTAAAAAATTTTAACAACTTAATACCCTCACAGACGATACCCTACTTACGGGCCGTCTGTGAGTCGACGGACATCACCCCCTCCTTCCTGCACTCTGTCGCCTTGGTCAGAGACTTAGGAGGCAAGGGCTTCCTCCAAATTGTCTATGTGTGGAACAACGGTGGCATCGACGCCCCATCGATCTACACACGGACCGTAGCCTGCACCTCTAAACTCCTTTGATGAGTTCAGATGTTGTGTGGGTGAAGGGAACTTTTCCACCAGCCTAAATGTGGGACGACGGTTCAATTGATGCCTTGTGGATCCATACACGGGATGTTTTCTGTCCCGTCAATGCACACTGCCAGGCAGTGTTGCATCAAACTACAAAGGTCCTCTTCAAGGCCTTTGGTTGGTCCTTGGGGAGTCGTACCTGGACATTTCAACCATGAAATAACTCAAACACCTGTTAGCTACCTTTCCACCAATTTTTGTACATTTTGGACTCCTAAAAGTTAGTCATATAGGCTAGGTCACACTAACATCTCTTTGAACCAACATCCAAGACGTCATGGATGTTTTGGTTCTTAAGCCTTCTAAATGACCTATATTCACTAAAATAGACCTAGAAGCAATACTTAGACCTTCTGAAACCTATGTTAGGATTCACAATGTGTCTTGTATTTTCAAGGTGTTACAAGGAGTACGCATCAACACATGTGCTACTACCAAAAGACCAAATGAGCAAGCCCAACTGAATTCTGTTAGGGCGGTTAGAGGGTAGGAGCACGTACCGGTCAAGCCACGAGGGTCATGGCTTCCTAACCAATCCTAGTCTCTAAATTACTTACCTAACTAGATAATTAACCTAAGACTAACTAAAATAAAGTAACTTATGTGCCCGAAATCCTAAGACCTAACCGGGTGACACTAGCCAAGTAACGAACTAAAGAAACATCCTAGTACCTAACCTAGGATTGTCCAAATGGGTTGGTTATGGTCCTAGTTACTTAGGGGTACTATAGTAATTACCCTAGGTCACTTAATTAATTAAATTATCAACTTAATTAATTATTCAAAAATAATGGTATTACCCGAACCCTTACCAAGTTTTTAGATTTTGCTAACTCAAATGCTCTCCTATTTTTAGTCAATTTAGGAGGGGCATTTTGGTAATTAACTAATTAATTTATTTAATTATGTTAATTAGACTAAGTTTAATTAGTCAATATTCAGTTCCTAAGACAGACTCACGTTTAACTAGGTAAGAAACTCACGACTAAAAACACTAAACAAACTAGAGAAAAACAGAAAAATTACTCTCTCGATTCTCCTTAGGTGATTTCAAGGCAATTCTTCAAGATTTTCGTGCAAAGTACAGGGTGATCTTTGTTGATGCAATTCTAAAATAAAGTATGGGTTTTACATCTTGGATTCCTTTCCCTGGATTTTTTTCAAATGTTTTGGATTCAAGAAAACTGAAACTAGGGTTGCTCCCAATGAAATTGTTGAATGTTTATCTCCTTAGTTCTCCCTATTTCCAATTCTAGTAGTATGTATAATGCAAATCTCGAGTATGTTGTTAGTATGTGGTGCTAACTGATCATTATGTGTACGTTTCAATGATTTAATAATGTCGAATGAGACCTATAGGTTAGATCCGTATGATATCATTTACATGAGATAAAAGAAATATTGTAATGCCAATTGTGTTCGAGAAGATGAAAATGCTAACAGTTGGCTTGCTTAAAATGATGAGATTACTATAGTATATACATGAAGTTAATTGACTTGGATAGTGATAATATCATGGCTTCTGTTTAGTGAAAGTTTTGTTTATGCCAATAATTATTTCCAAAACATGATATAGACTTAGCCAATGACTAAGTCATACCAATCTTATATGGCCAATGTAAATTATGATGTTTCTTGTAAGGCCAAATACATGTTAAAGATTGACTTCACAAGTTGTAACTCAATGAACTCATAACCTAGGTTTGATAAGGGTCTCCAAATTCTCCTAGTCTTTGAACAATGTTGCCAGCAAAGGTAACTAGCTAGTGGATCCACCTAAGTAAGCTAGGAAGTATTAGGTTTCATTTTGGCCGGTGAACCACATCTTTTAAGTGTTGGAAAGACACTGGATTTCATGTTATCTCACATGATATAAGTCGGTTAAATGCTAAAGATTTCTTTAAGAAAGTAAGAAAGAAAGAAAGAAAGAAAGAACTAGGAAAAAGAGAAGTGTTCGGATAGGATGACCAAAGGGTGAGGTTAGACTAAATGATGATGTAAGTCAGTTTTAGTCATTGCACACAAAGATCTCAATGGAAGTCTTAAAATAATATCCTAAGTCAACCTAGTATGTTCAAAGTGAATATGATATCAAACAAGAAGAAATGTAAGTTAAAAGTGAACTAAGTAAGCAAAAGCATAAGTTATGAAATCATCAGTATTTGATAAGAATAAAGTGTTAACAATTATTGGCTTACGCCAATAAAGGGAGCAAAACGTAATGACTCATCAATTGGAGTATGAATATATGCCCCAACATCTTTTATATTAAGCAAATGATCAATTAAGGGGAATAGATAATAATGATTGGCTGATAAATACTTCATGCCCAATTTTACAAGAATGGAAAGAATAACTTGTGAAAAGGGTAGTCAAATCATTACCTTAGTCTTTTGGATTACTTACTGTATAATTGTAGGAATGGGACTACAATGAATAATTTCACTTGTAAGTAAAACATAGGATCAAAGGTGATCATTAAACTACACAACAAAAAGAAGAAAAGACTGAAAAATAAATTATGTCCGGGAGAGGCAGCTCTTGGCATAAGGGGGAGCAAAAATCTTAAATTTTGCTTGAGTTGTTCTAAAATTATGTTCATGATTTCAAGTTCTTATGTTCATAAAGAATATGATTTGTGTGCTTTAAATTCATGAAAATATGTCATATTCGTAGCATGATTCATAAATGACGAATTAGGAAAGTGAAGTGACTTGACTTTCCAAAAATGGCATGTTGCTATAGGAAGAGCTTTCCTTGATCATGCATAGTCCTTACGTTTTTATGTGCATACACCCATACTTAGTACAAGCGTGCACTAACCCCTATACAATTACTATTTTTATAGGTGCGGGTCCTTCATGAATATTGAAGATCAGTTGAAGCAGTTTGGACTAGTACCTCTAGACTTTGGTAGGTCCTCCTGAGTTCGAGGATGCCTACACTTCATATTCTAGCTTTAGTATATTAGACATATCTAGTGGAAGTTGTCCCTAGAGTTTCCTCTCAAACTTTTCTTCAAGCTTTCGTATTAAAGATGGTTTGGCAAGTATTAATGATATTATGCATTCTTCATTTTAATTGTCAATATGTTAATCGATGGTTGTTAGTTTGAGCCGTTAGTATATCACTCTTATGAAGAAATTATATAAATTCTAAGTACACTTTATTAAAGTTAAAAAGTTCTAAATTTTCTGCTAAATTTAATTGTATGATTGTGATGAAAGCTAAGAAGAGGCTTGTCTACGACCTCTGAGAGGTTAACGATGCCGGTCTCATCTAGGATATATAGGTGTGACAATAATGTTCATATACAAGCAATGCACAAAGATAAATTAATTTTAAGGAGAACTTCTCCACTTCTAACCAAGGCATTCTCATACTTCCTTCCTAAGAAAGTCACAATAGTAAATCACACCACACACATCACAACAATAGAAAGTTATTTCACATATCTTTCAATTTATAGCATGACACTAGTTTTCATAAGAATGCATCAATGAGGGAAATTATTACAATTCATAGGCACACCCAAAGACATTTTCCAGACATATCATCACTTCTGAAGAGTGATCCTACATTAACACTTCCTAAATCACGAAAGTCACACATTTTTAAACGGACTCATCATTCTTATGTAAAGAAAACTCAACTTCTTATTATGGGTATAAATTACCACTCATTATATGTGACATCAAACATGTTCCTTTTATCATCCCATGAAGTCAAATGCACATTTTTCATATAAAGATGGACAACAACATGAGAAATATGAATCTTATTTAAAATCCATTTTGATGCAATGAAAACCTTTCAAAAAATGCATAACATAGTGTCAATGTGTGACATGCATAACATATGGAGAATGATGCAACTTATACTCATATGCAAGACTCCCATCATGAATAAGCTACTAGGATCTCTTTGGTTTTAAGCTTGCGTAAGAATAGAAGGAAAAGATAGGGATATCAACCACCTTACTACTCAACTCATCATCCCTCACTTATGGTAAACCCATTAAGAGAAATTATCTTAACCTTAAGAGAACATTAGCTTACCAACCTTAACAACAAAGGACACAATCCCTCTCTTGGGATTTAAGATTATGCACACCCTTCATCAACATATACTAAAAGTTATTCTCAACATATAGAAGTACAAGGGAATTCAACATAGGAACAATAAGGGCACTCAAGACCTTACCATCTAGGCACATTATCACCCAATTGGGGTAAGACTAATCACATCATGACCTTAAACATTAAGGTCAAGGAAAGTCATGACCAACATACAAGGGTAATCACCTTTGGTGAACCTTCCAACAAACCTTGTCTAGGTACAGTCTAAGAATTTTCTTTAGATGACCATACTTTGAATCAAACTTAAAATAAAACTAACCACTTAAAAAGTAGGTCAATCTCAATTCTCTTCCCCTTCATTGACTAAGGGGTACATACATCCCTCTAAGTCAATCTTAGGGCGAAGCATAATTCTATCCTACGGAACAAAAACTTTTCCCCCTTTTTTTCCCTACTCATAGAGTAGGTTCGTATAGGGACTCATCAACTAGTAAGGATATCTTATTAACAAGAATACTTCACTATCACCTTATAAGGTTAAACACCCATCTTCCATTCTTAGTAGCAAGCCTATACTAAAGACTCCAATCCACACAAGGGCAACTAAGAAACATTACCATGTAATAAGTTAATATTAATCTTTCTCACTATTTACCACCTTTCTACAAAGTACTTGAAGCCTATACCATAACATTATCCTATCGTTCTACATAACCATAAAGCAACCTATCATTCGAAAGGAAATTCCATTTAACTATAACAATTCTTAACAAGCTATAACCATATCATGTCATAAGTTCTCAACATAACACCCCATTTCCCGTAAATCACCTATAGACATAATTGGCATCACATCAAAATATATCAATATTCACCTTCACACATACTCATCAAACCATAAAACCAAGGTAAGAATCAAAACTCACCTTTTCTCCCTCAAGCTTTGATAAATCATCCCATCCAATCAATCACATCTAAAAGACCAACGGACAAATAAAAATATGAGAGAGATCATATAGATTTAAGTTGTAACACCCCATAGCCAAAATATACCAAAAATCAGCTTTACAGAAAAAATATGCAGGTGCAACCAATGGTGGTACCGATGGAATATAACCTGACCCACGGTCTGTCCTGCACAACCGTCAATTGGATATGAAAATCCCAATAATTTCAGCCCAGAAAAATTAGATAAGTCTTGGATGACGGACGGACTTACAGTTTGTAGGTCAGACGACGGTCCGTATTCTGTGACCTTCGATCGATACCCCTATTCACCCACTCTCTTGCTAAAATACACCAACCTTGCTAAAATTAGACCTCTGAGAAAAAAGTTATGCCTATTTTAGTAAATGCCTGTCAAACAGGCCCAATCGACAGGCCCAACAACGGGGTATCGTCAGTCAACGGACGGTCAATCCTGGCAGTCATTTAGTACAACAACAACTTACCCAGGGGTCTTTTGGTGTTATACCACTTCTTTTAAACCTTAAGCTACATCGTTTTGAACAAAAATAATCAGATTTTAATCTGTTCAAGTCTAGAAACATATATAAGTCAAATCATTAAATCAAAACTTAGAAAACTAGAAGCAAGAGAGGAGAAAAAACTCAAGATTCCTAGTTCAAGAAGGCCACAAGCTCCAGCAGTCTAGCCCCGAAACTTAAGTATTTTCCATGTATTTCATCACCAGATATGTGGGATTTCACTAGTGGGATCCTTTCACCCATTGGGTCCCTAGTTTTCATTAGATCTTTGATTCTCATATCATGCTTAGACATAGGGTTTCTATAACTTTTATAGAACTTCATGAATTTATTAAATATATGTTCCAAATCATATTATCATGTTATAACTCAGATAATCTTATGGATTTAAGAACCCTACATTTGTATTTCATTAGTTCTTGAACTACACATGCTAGGTTAGATATTTAAGGCACTTCAGATATATACATGCCTGAGTTATAAATGTATGATTACCAAATTAATTGTTGCATTCTAAGTTTGCATGTTCAATTTTAAGCTATCCAATATTTACAGAAACTCAGACATAACTAGTAAATTTACAAAATTCCTTGGGAGTAGCATAATACCGAGTTGGACTAGGGTTTAGTGTACCCAATAGACCTAGAACAACTAGCCAAGTAGGTTGTAAGTCCCCTATGTGGGCAATTAGTTTAGTGATCATGCAAGCATGCCTTTATACCTTTGGAAGGGTAAATTGGGCCCTCTCGATGGGGTGTATACATTAGACTCCACATTTAACTCATGTGGTTTTATTATCGGTATTAGTAGCTCCCACATATTAGTCAGACTCTCTGCATTGACCATTTATCACTGTATTCAGTATTCAGTTTCAGCATGTTATAAATTGGTCATTGCATTTAGTTAGCACAAAATTTAGTTTATCATGTTAGATTATTATACTTTCTTTTATGGTTGTTCAATTATGTTTTATTTCAGCTTTACTCTATCCTACATGTTCAGTACCTTTCAAGTACTGATAAATACGTGCGCTACATCTTCTCATAATGTAGGTTCAGATTCTCAGCGTCTAGATCACGCGTAGATCGATTTTTGATCTCCAGTTCAGCCGATTTAGTGGTGAGTTCTCATTCTCCAAGGACAACAATCATGAGTTTCATTTCAGTCTTTAATCATTAAGTTTCAGTTTTTGCTAGATTTATCTGGGGGCTTGTCCCAGTATTTCTAGTCCAGGTTAGAGCCTTATTCTAGAAACAGTTAGTTTTAGCTTAGTATTGAGTTACTAACTTCTTTGTATTTACTCATTGATTTCATTTATCTCAGATATAGAATATGGGTATTCCCCATCTGTTGAATTTAAATTTATGATTTAGCTTCTGCAAGAGTTTATATTCTTTAGTATACGCATGCACATTCCAATAGGGTTAGCTTGGGATCACTTGTGGTCCTTGGTTCTGTGTCCGCGTCTCGCGGGTAGGTCGGGGCGTGACAAAAACTTGGTATCAAAGTACTAGTTTTAAGTGTCCAAGGTTTTTTGAAAATCCGTACTAAGTAGAGTCCTTTTCATGGGTGTGAAGTTCACCACATCTAATGTGAGGGAGGCTATGAAGTGTTTTAGGAAGACTTCTCTTTCTTGTTACTCTTATCGTGTGTGAGGTATGATCTTACTATATTCTAACTTAACGTTCTATGTTTCAGTTCATGCCTCCTCGTAGAGCTAACACTAGGAATGTGAATGCAAGAAATACAAACGCAGCTCCTCCAGCCCTAGATAAGGAAGTCTCCAATTTCTAAGTTCAAAAATGCCATATAGATGTTGGCTAAGAGTATGAATAACCAAAACAATAGGGTTCATGCTCATGTGAATGAAAATGGTGGATCATTAGCAGCAAAGGTCCATGACTTTGTTAATATGAATAGGCCTGAGTTCTTACGATCGCAAGCTTATAAGGATCCTCAGAGTTTTTTTGGATGAGATCAAGAAGATCATTGAGGTAATGCAAGTCAATGGGAATGATCAGGTTAAGTTAGAATCATACCAGTTGAAGGATGTTTCTCATATCTGGTACACTTAGTGGAAGAAGAATAGGGGTGAAAATGTGGCTCCTATCACTTGTGAAGTCTTTTGGGAGACTTTTCTCGATAGGTTTTTCCCAATAGAGTTGAGAGATGCAAAAGCCCATGAATTCATGAACATAAGGCATAGTAACATGACAGTCCAAGAGTATGGACTCAAGTTTAACCAACTCTCCAAGTATGTTCCTCAAATGTTTGTTGATTCCAGAGCTCAGATGAATAAGTTTTTATCTAGAGTTTCAGATTTGGTGAAAATTGAGTGATGAAATGTGATGTTACTTAGAGATATGAACATATCTACACTTATGAAAAATGCTCAACAGGTTGAGGGTTATAACATTAGGGAACATGCAAAGGAAAAAAAGAAGGCTCGAACTGGGAACTATGAGTATTCTCAGCTAAATTGGGTGGTGGAAATCGCTTGCAAAGTCAGCAGAAGTTTTCGACACCAGCCCCTTCATCAACCAGTGTTCCATCCTCCAAGAACAGGTATGACCAGAAGGGTAGATCACCACGATCTAAATCTAAGGGAAGTGTTTCATGCACCAACACATATCCCTCTTGCCCTAGGTCTGGTAAGAACCATTCGAGCGAGTGTCTTGCAGGAAAAGAGGGATGTTTTGGGTGCGTTCAGTCTGGTCACAGGTTAAGGGATTGACTTTCTAGACAAGGTCAAGGAGGTGGCAATTGTATATCTTAGTGTACAACTTCAGAAGCACCAGCAAGTCCCCCTACTCAGCAGGGTAACTCATCTGGTACGAGTGGCGGTCAGCGCCAGAATAGGTTGTACGCTCTTCAGGCTCGCCAGGATCAGGATGGTTCTCCTGATGTAGTCACTGGTATGTTATATATCTTTTACCTTGATGTTTATGCATTATTTGATTTTGGGGCTACTCTTTCTTTTGTTACTCATTAAATAGCAGTACAATTAAATATTAGTCCAGTAAATCTGTCAGAACCTTTCTCACTCTCAGTCCAGTCTGTGACCTAGTTATAGCTAGACGGTTATACAGAAATTTCCCTGTCACAGTCTCTAAGAAAGTCACCTCAGCAGATCTAGAAAAGATAGAAATGGTAGACTTCAATTTCATTCTAGGCATGGATTGGTTGCACTCATGTTATACCTCAGTCGATTGTAGAACTAGGATTGTTCGTTTTAAGTTTCCAAACGAACTAATCTTAGAATGGAAGGGTAGTAGCTTAGTGCCTATGGATCGATTTATTTCTTACCTTAAGGCCAGAAATATGATCTCTAAGGGTTATCTCTTTCATCTAGTTCGGGTTAAGTATAATAGCCTTGAAACCCCAACTCTTGAGTCAGTTCCAGTAGTCTGTGAATTTCTGAAAGTGTTTTCTTAAGATCTTCCCGGAGTCCCTCCTGAAAGGGAAATTGACTTTGGAATAGATCTTCTTCCAGATACCCAGCCCATTTCTATTCCTTCTTACAGAATGTCTCAAGAAGAGCTCAAGGATTTGAAAGAGCAGTTTAAAGAACTTCTAGATAAGGGCTTCATCAGACCTAGTATTTTACCATGGGGTGCACCAATGTTGTTCGTAAGGAAGAAAGATGGTTCTCTCAGAATGTGCATTTACTATAGACAGTTGAACAAGATCACAATCAATAATAAGTATCCCATCCCTAGGATTGATGACTTTTTTGAATAACTTCCGGGAGCTAGTCATTTCTCAAAGATAGACCACAGATCGGGTTATCATCAGCTCAAGTCAGATATAGTGACATTCTAAAAATAGCCTTCAAAATTCAGTATGGTCATTACAAATTCGTAGTTATGTCGACTAGACTAACTAATGCTCCTGGAGCTTTCATGGAATTAATGAACACAGTTTTCAAATAGTACTTGGACTTGTTCATTATCGTCTTTATTAATGATATCCTCATTTACTCTACGAGTGAGGAAGAACATGCAAGTCATTTGAGATTTTTTCTGCAGACTCTCAAGGATTGACAGTTATTCGCTAAGTTTAGTAAATATTTGTTGTGGTTGTAATACATTGCTTTTCTTGATCACATTGTATCTAGCAAAGGCATCCGAGTACATTCGCTGAAGATAGAAGTAGTGAAACAGTAGCCCACACCTACCTCTGCTACATATATCAGAAGTTTCTTAGGTATATCAGGTTATTAGAAATGTTTTGTGGAAGGATTTTCATCCATAGCCTCACCATTGATTAGATTGACTCAGAAGATGGTCAAGTTTCAACGGTCAGATGATTATGAGAATAGCTTTGTAGAATTAAAAACATGATTTACCGTAGATCCATTCTTGATACTACCATAGGATTCAAAATGTTATGTGTTCTATTGTGATGCATCTAAAGGTTGCCTAGGTTGTGTGTTGATGCAGCGAGGTAAGGTGATAGCTTATGCCTCTAGACATATTAAGGGTCATAAGAAGAACTATCCAACTCATGACCTTGACCTTGCAGCAGTGGTGTTTGCACTCATGATCTTGACACAATACTTGTATAGAGTTCACGTAGATGTTTTCACTGACCATAATACCCTTCAGTTCATCTAGAAAGATTTGAATCTTCGCTAGAGGAGATGGCTAAAGTTCCTTAAGGATTATAATATGAGTGTGCTTTATCATCCGGGTAAGGCTAATGTAGTAGAAGATGATCTTAGTAGATTATCTATGGGTAGTGTAGCCCATGTAGAGGATGAAAGGAAGGATCTAGTGAAGGATATTCACATGCCTGCTCACTTAAGAGTTTTCCTTACAAGCACATCAGAAAATGGTGTAACAATTCAGAATGGGGCATAATCTTCTTTGGTAGTGGAGATTAAGGATAAGCAAGACAATGATCCAATTTTGGTGAACTTAAGAATGCAGTCCACAATCAAAGAGTGAAGGTATTCTCCCAAGAGGGAGATGGTGTACTTTGCTACCAGGGTAGATTGTGTGTTCCTGATGTGAGCAAGTTGAGACAACATATTATTGCAGAAGCCCATAACTCTAGGAATTCTATTAATCCAGGTTCCACTAAGATGTACCGCGATATGAGGGAAGTCTAATTATTGAATGCCATGAACAGGGATATAGCAGACTTTGTGAGTAAGATCCCAATTGCCATCAAGTCAAGGTAGAACATCAGAAACCAAGAGGTATGACTCAAGAGATCGACATCCCTGCTTTGAAGTAGGATGTGATCAATATGGACTTTAGTACAGGATTACCGCGTACCCGTCGACTAAATGACTCCATTTGGGTGATAGTTGATAGGATAACTAAGTCTTGTCGCTTCTTGGCGGTCAAGACTACATATTCTGCAGAAGACTTTGCAAGGATTGACATTAATGAGATTGTACGATTTCATGGGGTTCCTTTGTCTATCATCTTAGAAAGAGGTCCTCAGTTTATCTCTCATTTATGAAGTAATTTCCAAAAGGTCTTGATACTCAAGTTAACCTTAGTACAACATTTCATCCAAAAATGAATGGGCAGGAAGAGTTTACCATTCAGACCTTAGAGGATATGTTCGGAGCTTGTGTGCTCTATTTCAAAGGTAGTTCGGATGATCACCTTCCTCTTATTGAGTTTGCCTACAATAATAGCTACCATTCCAGCATTCAGATGGCCTTTTATGAGGCTTTATATGGGCATAGATGTAGAACTCATGTTGGTTGGTATGAAATAGGTGAATCAGCTTTGATAGGGCTAGATTCAGTCCTTTATGCTATGGAGAAAGTGCAGCTCATCAGAAATCTTATGCAGATGTAAGGAGAAGGGAACTAGAGTTCCAAGCTGATGATTGGGTTTTTCTTAAAGTCTCACCTATATAAGGAGTGATGAGATTTGGAAAGAACGAAAAGCTCAGTCCTTGATATGTAGGCCCTTGCAAGATCTTGAAAAGGGTTGGCAATGTGGCATATGAGTTAGAGTTGCCAGCAGAATTAGTAACAGTGCATCCGGTCTTCTACATCTCACTCTTGAAGAAGTATGTGGGTGATCCAGCCTCTATAGTTCCATTGGAGAGTGTGGCAGTGAAAGATAGTCTTTCTTAAGAGGATGTTCCAGTTGAAATTCTTGACCGTCAGGTCAGAAGGTTGAGAAACAAAGAAGTCGCTTCAGTCAAGGTTTTATGGAGGAGTCAGTCCTTAGAGGGAGCTACTTAGGTAGCAGAAGCAGCCATGAAATCTAAGTATCCTCACCTCTTTCCTTCTGATTCCGCTACAACTTGAGGTAATAGTTCCTCTTTAGTTTTCCAGTCACTCATGCCAGAATTCAGTCTTAGAATCATGTTCCCTCAGTTTGTACTTGTATTTCCAACTTATTTGCATGTCATCGGAACTCAATTCTGTCAGAAAATGGGTTCTCAGTGTTTAGTCGTGGGGTTTGAAGATCTCTTTCTCTATTTTAGCTAGTTTAGTCTTCTTTCAAGGACTAATGTTCCCAAGGGGGAGATAATGTAACACACTTTAGCAAAAAAAGATCAAAAACTAGCTTTACTGCAAAAAAATCTACAGGTGCAACCAACGATGGCATCGACGGACCATAACATGACTCTTGGTCTGTCCTGCACAACCATCGATGGGACAGAAACTCCCAAAAATTTCAGCCCATAAAAATTGGTTAAGTCTTGGACGATGGACAGACTTACGGTCCATAGGTGAGACGATGGACCATAGTCCATGACCGTCGATCGAGACCCCCATTCACTTATTCTTTAATAAGATCTACAGATGACCAGGACTGTTCATAGGTGTACGTGAGGTTCGTAGGTGGAAAGTTTCCAGACAGTCGTGAGGAAATGCAGTTGGGTAAACTTCGAATGGTCATAACTCTTAGCACAAAATAAATTAGGTGTCTCATGACCTACACACATAATTGAATTTTATTTCCATAGCCACCGACCGAACTTGCTAAAGTCAAACCTCCGAGTAAAAAGTTATGCCCATTTTAGTAAGGACTTGTCAAATAGGACCAGTTAATAGATCCAACGATGGTGCATCGGTCAGACGACAGACCGTCAGTCCTGGCCGTTGTTTGGTTAGACATCAACTTACCTTGGAGTCTTTTGGCCTTTTCCCATTTCGTTTAAACCTTAGGTTACGTAGTTTTTACCCTATATAATAAGATTTTAGTCAGTTTAAGCCTAGAAACATAACTAAAACATATCTAAGTCAAATCGTTAAATAAAAAGATAGAAAATTAGAAGCAAGAGAGGAGAAAAATCTCAAGAACCCTAGTTCAAGAAGGCCACAAGATCCAGCATTTCAATCCCAAAAACTTAAGTATTTTACGTGGATTTCATCACCAAGTATGTGAGATTTCACTAGTGGGTTCCTTTTGCTCATTGGGTCCCTAGTTTTCAGTCAGATTCTTGATTCCGATATTGTGCTTAGACCTAGGGTTTATAGAACTTTGATAGAACTTCACGAATTTATTAGATATATGTTCCAAATCAGATTATCATGTTACTACTAAAATTATCACATGGATTTCAAAACCCTAGCTTTGTGTTTCTTTAGTTCTTGAATTACAGATGCTAGGTCAAATATTTCAGAAACTTCATATATGCATGCCTCAATTATAAATTAATCCTTACCAGAATAATAGTTGCATTCTCAGTTTTCATGTTCAGTTTCGAGCTATCCAGTATTTACAGAAAATCAGACATAAACAGTAAATTTATAGAATTTATTGGGAGTAGCATAATACCGAGTTGGACTAGGGTTTAGCATACCGAATAGTCCAAGAACTACTAGCCAGGTGATTTGTAAGTCCCTTTGTGGGTAATAAGTTTAGTGAACAAGCCAGCATGCCTTTATACCTTTGGTAGGGTATATTGGGTCCTCTCGATGCGGCGTATACTTCAGACTACACATTTAAATCATGTGATTTTATTATCGGTTATTAGTAGCTCCATAGATCACTCAGACTCGTTGCATTGACCATTTATAAGTGTATTTTGTATTCAGTTTCAGCATGTTATAAATTGGTCATTGCATTCAGTTAGCTCAGAATTCAATTTACCATGTAAGATTATTATACTTGCTTTTACGCTTGTTCAGTTATTTTTTATTTCAGCTTTACTATATCCTACATGCTCAATACCAATCAAGTACTGAAGCATACGTACGCTACATCTTCTCATGATGTAGGTTCAAGTTCTCAGCAATTAATTCACGCATAGATCAATTTTCGATCTCAGTTCAGAAGATTTAGTGGTGAGTCCTTATTCTTCGAGGACAACATCCATGAGTGTCATTTAAGTCTTTAGTCATTTAGTTTCAGTTTTTGCTATATTTAGCTAAGTATTGTCCAAGTATTTCTAGTTTAGTTTAGAGGCTTATTTCAGACATAGTTAGTTTCAACTTAGTATTGAGTTAATAACTTCTTTGTATTATCTCATTGATTTCATTTATTTGAGTTATAAAATATGGGTATTCCTCATCTTTTGAGTTTAAATTTATAATTTAGCTTCAGCAACATTTTATATTCTTTAATATGTTTATGCACATGCAAGAAGGGTTAGCTTGGGATCACTTATGGTCCTAGGTTCTGTGTCCACATCTCAAGGGTATCTCGGAGCATGACAAAAACATGGTATCAGAGCACTAGGTTTGAGTCTCCTATGATGTCTGAAAGCCACACTAGGTAGAGTCTTTTTCATGGGTGTGAAGTGCACCACATCTAACGAGAGGGAGGCTATGAATTGTTTTAGCAAAAAGTTCACTTTCTTGTTACTCTTATCGTGCGTGAGGAATGATCTTACTATATTCTAACTTGACGTTCTACGTTTCATATCATGCCTCCTTGTAGAGCTAACACTAGGAATGCGAAAGCCAGAAATGCAAATGCAGCTCCTCTAGCCCCAGATCAGGAGCTCTCCAATGTTTAGTTCAGAAATTCCATAGAGAAGTTGGCTCATAGTATGACTAACCAGAACAATCGGGTTCATGCTCATGTGAATAGAAATGGTGGATCAGTAGCAGAAAGGGTCCGTGACTTTGTTAGGATGAATCCGCCTGAGTTCTTAGGATCGCAAGCTAATGAAGATACTCATAATTTTTTGAATGAGATCAAGAAGATATTTGAGGTAATGAAAATCACTGGGAATGATTGGGTTGAGTTAACCTCATTCAAATTGAATGATATTTCTCATATCTAGTACACTCGGTGGAAGGAGAATAGGGGCGCAGATGCGGCTCCTATCAATTAGGAATGCCTTAGTGAGACTTTTCTCGACATTTTTTTCCCAATAGAATTGAGAGAAGCAAAAACCCAAGAATTCATGAACATAAGGCAAGGTAACATGACAGTCTAAGAGTACGAACTCAAGTTTAACCAACTCTCCAGGTATGCTCCTCACATGGTTGCTGACTCTAAGGCTCGTATGGAGTGTAAGATTTGGTGAAACATGAGTGAAGAAATGCGATGTTACTCGGGTATATGAACATCTCAAGACTTATCATCCTCATCAGGTTGAGGGTGATAAGCTTAGGGAATAGGCTAAGGAAAATAACAAGGCTAGGACTGGGAACTATGACTATTCTCATCAAAAATCATGTGGTGGAAATCGCTGGCAGGGTCAGCTCTAGCCCCTTCATCAGCCAGTCTTCCATCCTCCAAGAACAGGTATGACCAGAAGGGTATATCACCAGACTCTAAATCTCAGGGAAGTGTTTCAGGAACCAAGACTCACCCTACTTGCCCTAAGTGTGGTGTAAACCATCCTGGAGAGTGTCTTGTAGGAAAAGTGAAATGTTTTGGGTGCGGTCAGTCTGGTCACAGGTTGAGGGATTGTCCTTCTAGAAAAGGTCAAGGAGGTGGTAATAGTAGAGCTCAGTTTACAACTTCAGGAGAACCAACAAGTTGCCCAACTCAGCAGAGTAACTCATTTGCTACAGGTGGCGGTCAGTTCAAGAACAGGTTGTACGCTCTTCAGGCTCACATGGATCATGAAGGTTTTCCTGATGTAGTCACTGGTACCTTACATGTCTTTGACCTTGATATTTATGCATTGTTATATCAAGGGGATACTCTTTCTTTTTTAACTCCTTACATAGCATTCCAATTCAATGTCAGTCCAACAATTCTCTCAGAATCTTTCTCTGTCTCTACTCCATACCGTGACAAACGTTTATACAAAATTTGCCCTGTCAGAGTCTCTCAGAAAGTGACCTCAGAAGATCTATTGGAGTTTGAAATGGTAGACTTTGATGTCATTCTATGCATGGATTGGTTACACTCATGTTATGTCTCTATCGATTGTAGATCTAGGATTGTTCGCTTTAAGTTTCCATACGAACAAATCTTAGAAAGGAAAGGTAGTAGCTTAGCGTCTATGGGTCAATTTATTTTTTACCTTAAGTCCAGAAATATGATCTCTATGTGTTGTCTCTATCATCTAGTTCGGGTTAAGGATTCCTTCCTTGAAACCCCAAATCTTCATTAAGTTCTAGTAGTTTGTGAATTTCCATAAGTATCTCCAGAAGATCTTCCCGGAGTCCATCCTTAAAGGGAAATCGACTTTGGAATTGATCTCCTTCAACATACCCAGCCTATTTCTATTACTCCTTGCAAAATGGCTCCAGCAGAGCTTAAGGAATTGAAAGATTAGTTGAAATACCTTCTAGATAAGGGCTTCATTAGACCTAGTATTTCACCATGGGGTGCACCAGTGTTGTTCGTAAGGAAGTAAAATGTCTCTCTCAGAATTTGCATCGACTATAGAAAGTTGAACAAGCTCACAATCAAGAATAAGTATCCCATCCCCAGGATTGATGACTTGTTTAACAAACTTCAGGGGGCTAGCCATTTCTAAAAGATAGACCTCAGATCGGGTCATCATCAATTGATAGTCTGAGATAGTGACATTTCAAAAATAGCCTTAAGAACTCGGTATGGTCATTATGAATTTGTAGCTATGTCGTTTGGACTAACTAATTGTCCAACAACTTTCATGGATTTGATGAACAAAGTTTTCAAAGAGTGCTTGGACTTATTATTTATCGTCTCTATTAAAGATATCCTCATTTACTCTAGGAGTGAGGAAGAACATGCAAGTCATTTGAGAGTTGTTCTGCAGACTCTCAAGGATCGCCAATTATTCTCTAAGTTTAGTAAATATGAGTTTTTGTTGAAATTCGTTGCTTTTCTTGGTCACATTCTATCTAGCAAAGGGATCCGAGTGGATTACCAAAAGATAGAGGAAGTGAAAAAGTGTCCCAAACCTACCTCTGCTATCGATGTTAGAAGTTTCTTAGGTCTAGTAGGTTATTATAGAAGGTTTGTGGAAGTATTTTCATCCATAGACTCACCATTGACTAGGTTGACTCAGAAGGTGGTAAAGTTTTAATGTTCAGATGATTGTGAGAAAAGCTCTGCAGAATTGAAAACACGATTGACTGCAGCTCTTGTCTTGACTCTACCTGAGGGTTTAGATGGTTATGTGATCTATTATGACGCATCCAAAGTAGGCCTAGGTTGTGTGTTGATGCAGCGAGGTATGGTGATAGCTTATGCCTCTAGACAACTTAAGAAGCATAAGAAGAACTTTCCAACTCATGACTTCGAGCTTGCAGCAGCGGTGTTTGCACTCAAGATCTGGATACATTACTTGTATGGTGTTCACGTAGATGTGTTCACTGACCATAAGAGCCTTCAGTATGTGTTCACCCAAAAAGAGTTGAATCTTTGCCAGAGGAGATGCCTAGAGTTCCTTAATTATTATGATATGAGTGTGCATTATAATCCGGGTAAGGCTAATGTAATAGAAGATGCTCTTAGTATATTATCTATGGGTAGTGTAACACATGTTGAGGAAGAAAGGAAGGAGCTAGTAAAGGATGCTCACAAGTTGCTTACTTATGAGTTTGCCTTGTGACCATATTTGACTATGGTGTAACAGTTCAGAATGGAGCAGAATATTTTTTGGTAGTGGATGTTAAGTAAAATCAAGACAGTGATCCAATTTTGCTGAACTTAACAATGCAGTCCACAATAAGAGAGTGGAGGTTTTCTCCCAAGGGGGAGATGGTACACTTCTCTACTAGGGTAGATTGTGTCTTCCTGATGTGAGCGAGTTGAGACAACATATTCTTGCAGATGCCCATAATTCTAGGTATTCTATTCATCCAGGTACCACTAAGATGTACCGCGATATGCGGGAAGTCTAATTGTGGAATGGCATGAATAGGGATATAGCAGACCTTGTGAGTAAGTGCCCCAATTGCCAGCAAGTCAAGGTACAACATCATAACCCAGGGGGTATGACTCAAGAGATCGATATTCCTACTTGGAAGTGGGATGTTATCAATATGGATTTCATCACAGGATTACCGCGTACTGGCAGACAACATGACTCCATTTGGGTGATAGTTGATAGGATGACTAAGTCTTCTAACTTCTTCGCGGTCAAGACTATGCAAGGCTTTACATTAATGAGATTGTGAGTTTACATGGGGTTCCTTTGTCTATCATATTAGAAAGAGGTTCTCAGTTTACCTATCAATTTTGGAAGTCATTTCAGTAAGGTCTTGGTACTCAAGTAAACCTTAGTACAATATTTCATCCACAGACGGATGGGTAGGCAGAGCGTACCATTCAGATCTTAGAGGATATGTTGAGATCTTGTGTGGTAGATTTTAAAGGAAGTTGGAATTATCACCTTCCTCTTATTGAGTTTGCCTACAATAATAGCTATCAATCCAGTATTCAGATGACCCCTTATGAGGCTTTATATGGGTGTAGATGTAGATCTCGTGTCTGTTTATTTGGAGTAGGTGAAGCAGCTTTGATAGGGCCAGATTCAGTCCTTTATGCTTCGGATAAAGTGCAACTCATTAGAGATACACTTAAGACAGACCAATGTCGTCAGAAATCTTATGAAGATGTAAGGAGAAGGGAACTAAAATTCCAAGTTGATGATTGGGTTTTTCTGAAAGTCTCACCTATGAAAGGGATGATGATATTTGGAAAGAAAGGAAATATTAGTCCATTATATGTAGGCCCTTACAAGATCTTGAAAAGGTTTGGCAAGGTGGAATATGAGTTAGAGTTTCCATCAGAATTAGTAGCAGTGCATCCGGTCTTCCACATCTCACTCTTGAAAAAGTTTGTGGGTGATCCAGCCTCTATAGTTCCATTGGAGAGTGTGGTGGTGAAAGATAGTCTTTCTTATGAGGATGTACTAATTGAAATTCTTGACCGTCAAGTCAGAAGGTTGAGAAACAAAGAAGTCGCTTCAGTCAAGGTTTTATGTAGGAGTTAGTCTGTAGAGGGAGATACTTGAGAAACAGAAGCAGCCATGAAAGCCAATTATCCTCACCTCTTTCTTTCTTATTCCGCTCCAACTTGAGGTAATAGTTAATCTTCAGCTTTCAAGTCATTCATGCGTGAATTGAGTCTTAGAATCATGTTACCTCAGTTTGTACTTGCATTTCCAGCATATTTGCATGTTATCGGAACTCAATTCTTTCAGAAACTTGGTTCTCAGTGTTTAGTCGTGGAGTTTGCAGCACTCTCCCTCTATTTTAGATAGTTTAGTCTTCATTCGAGGACTAATGTTCCCAATGGGGAGATAATGTAACACACTGTAGCCAAAAAAGATCAAAAACCAGCTTTAATGGAAAAAAATCTACAGGTGCAACTAACGATAGCATTAACGGACCATAACATGACCCACGGTCTGTCCTGCACAACCATCTATGGGACAGAAACTCCCAAAACTTTCAGCCCAGAAAAATTGGTTAAGTCTTGGACGATGGAAAGACTTACGGTCCATAGGTGAGACGATGGTCCATAGTCTTTCGATCGAGCCCCCATTCAGACACTCCTTGACAAGAGCTACGGATGACCAGCACGGTCCATACGTTTGACTGTAGATAGAAAATTTGCAGACAATTGAGGGGAAATGCATTGGGTCAACTTCGAGTGGTCATCACCCTTAGCATAAAATGAATTTAACATTTAGCACAAAATGAATTAGGTGTCCCATGAACTACGCACAGATACATAATTGAATTTTTATTTCCATAGCCACCGACTGACCTTGCTAAAATCAAAACTCCGAGTAAAAATTTATGCCAATTATAGTAAGGACCTGTCGAACAGGCCCAGTTAATGGATCCAACAATGGTGCATCGGTCAGACGACGGACCCTCAGTCCTAGCCGTCGTTTAGTTCAACAACAACTTACTTTGGAGTCTTTTGGCCTTTTCCCACTTTGTTTGAACCTTAGGTTACGTATTTTTTACCCTATATAATAAGATTTTAGTAAGTTTAAGCCTAGAAATATAACTAAAATATATCTAAGTCAAATCGTTAAATAAAAACGTAGAAAATTATAAGCAAGAGAGGAGAAAAAGCTCAAGAACCCTAGTTCAAGAAGGCCACAAGCTCCAGTAGTTCCAGCCCCGAAACTTAAATATTTTCCGTGTATTTCATCACCAGGCATGTGGGATTTTACTAGTGGGTTCCTTTCACCTATTGGGTCCTAAGTTCTCAATCAGATTCTTGATTCCCATCTCATGCTTAGACCTAGGGTTTCTAGAACATTGATAGAACTCCATGAATTTATTAAATATATGTTCCAAATCAAATTATCATGTTATTTATCAAATTATTGGATGTATTTTAGAACCCTAGCTTTGTATTTCTTTAGTTTTTGAGTTACACATGCTAGGTCAAATATTTTCGACACTTCAAATATACATGCCTTAGTTATAAATGCATCATTACCAGATTAATTGTTGCATTCTCAGTTTGCATGTTCAGTTCGAGCTATCCAGTATTTTAAAAAACTCAGACATAATAAGTAAATTTACAGAATTCATTGGGAGTAGCATAATACCGAGTTGGACTAGGGTTTAGCTTACCTAATAGTTCCATAACTACTAGCCAAGTAGGTTGTAAGTAACCTATGTGGGCAATCAGTTTAGTGATCACGCCAGCATGCCTTTATAACTTTGGCAGGGTATATTGGGTCCTCTCGATAGGGCGTATACATTGGACTCCACATTTAGCTCATGTGGTTTTATTATCGGTGCATTGACCATTTATCAGTATATTCAGTATTCAGTTTCAGCATGTTATAAATTGTTCATTGCATTCAGTTAGCTAAAAATTCAGTTTATCATGTAAGATTATTATATGTACTTTTATGCTTGTTCAGTTATATTTTATTTCAGCATTAATCTATCCTACATGCTCAGTACCTTTCAAGTACTGGCGCATACGTGCGCTACATCTTCTCGTGATGTAGGTTCAAGTACTCAGCATCCAGATCACGCATAGATCGATTTCTGATCTCTAGTTCAGCAGATTCACTGTTAAGTCCTCATTCTCCGAGGACAACAGTCATGAGTGTTATTTCAGTCTTTAGTCATTAAGTTTAGGGTTTTATAGATTTAGCTGGGGACTTGTCTCAGTATTTTCTAGTCCAGTTTAGAGGTTTATTTCAGATATTGTTAGTTTCAGCTTAGTATTGAGTTAATAACTTCTTTGTATTAACTCATTGATTTCATTTATCTCAATTATAGAATATGGGTATTCCCCATGTTTTGAGTTTAAATTTATGATTTAGCTTCTGCAACAGTTTATATTCTGTAGTATGCTTATGCACATGCCAATAGAGTTAGCTTGGGATCACTTGTGGTCTTGGATTCCGTGTCTGCGTCTCGGGGGTAGCTCGAGGCGTGACATAAGTTCTATGGCACGACATAAGAGTAGTGGACAATGTGAAATCCTATCGTCTTATAGCCTCTTGCACATAGAAGTGTCACGACTCACCACCAATGAATAAGACTCTACCAGATGTGGCAATATGAGAATTTGGACCCTAAAACCACTTTCTTTAACCTGGCTCTGATACCATGTTTTTCCCGATCGAGGATCACCCACTAAAAGTAACATTACATACTTCACCTCTCGGAGGTCTTATACAAGCCCAAATTTATCATTCATCGCATTGAAAAACTCTTCATAGCACATCCTATGGTAGAACGTAACTTCATATATATTAAAATATCATTATACGTAGTTAGGGTCTAAGTCTCCTTTGACAACTTAGACTCCACATCATTAGAGTAAAATAGGGACACGATCCTTAACAACACAAAATAATATCTAAGCTATTATATTTTTAATAAGAGCTTGACATAGGAAATGATTGAATCATAAGTATCCCTTTCTTTGAACTTGGGAGATCTATCAAAATTATTCATTTAGGATACATCCTCTAGCCGCCACCACCTACACTTTGTGTAAAAAGATGAAGAATAATGGTATTAGTACAAGAATACACATAAGGACCCTACTATAACACTCATTCCAAGATAACATAAAGTTCAATACTACCAATATCGTTCTTATGAGACAATTGTCAACAATTGCATATTTGAATTTGATTTCGTTAAGACATCAAAGGACCCTACTCATATCCCCTTTCTAATCCTACTATTGCAATGTACATGTGAAGCCCCATAACCTCACACATATTAAGTAAACCCACAAATAAACCACAAGCATTACGATTTACTTCATACATTAAAATGACAAGTATACCCAACTTAGCGCATATCAAGTCAGACCATCATCATATATCAAATAAGAACAACATTATTCATA
Organism: Solanum habrochaites; assembly: GCA_027704765.1. Classification (NCBI taxonomy): domain Eukaryota; kingdom Viridiplantae; phylum Streptophyta; class Magnoliopsida; order Solanales; family Solanaceae; genus Solanum; species Solanum habrochaites. The sequence goes on from JAKWJA010002498.1 coordinate 13,996,642, forward strand.
TAAAGTCAGACCTTCATCATATAGGAACAATCGGATCTATATTATGCATATTATCATAACAATTAGGACAACACCCAAATGTCATGCATAAGATACACACACACACACACACACACACACACACATATAAAGTCCAATACCCTCATCAACACTAAGCAATGATCCTAGTTAGGGTTCAATACCTTACTTCAATTATTAATTTTACTTTTCCTCAACCGAAATGATACCATTTTATCTAAACAATGAATCTGGTGTCATGGAACCCCAAACTGAAATAGGTGCTCTAATTGTCAAGGTAGAAAAATAACATCATGCTAGCATCTAGGTGGATCCACTTGCTAGGTATTATTGGAGAAACGTAGTTAAGAATTTGGTAGATGTATGATTGAAACCCTCTTTATGACAATTGGCATTGTAGTTTCCACCTCATGAGAACATTGGTGAACATACCTTCCATTTTGGGAAGGGGAACCTCTCATTGTAAAGTTCACTCGGTTCTAAACTAAGTTCCCTTTTTAAAAAGCCTTTATTAACATTACTTCATAAAATAGGCTTTAGGAGATTAACCCCTCATATGTATATCTCATAGTTTATTGATGACAATGTTTATTTATCAAACCTAACTCATGAGAGAATATCCTTTCACATGGACATAGCATATTAATAGCATAGTCTAGTTTAGAGTACAATTGAGAAACACCTTTCAAAAAACCCTACTTTACTAGATTATAATAGCACGTTTCATTAATATATTCATGTGTGTGTACCTGTATATATATGAGCAAACCTTTCACATAAATACATCTAGACACTACACATATTTATACTTCATCATATCATATCAAATCATTAAGACACATAAAGGATCAATTTCAATCCCTCACAATCATGCCTTATCATCATCTCATATTTATCATGTTCATAGTTAAATCATGCATTCATACTCATATACATAGAGGAATCACCCTAGGAACTATCCTATCAAAATATACATATGTAATGTATAGGCAAAGTCCCATACCCTTACCTATACTAGTAAACCTATAAAGTCATCCTAGATAAGATACATTTTGATACTTTTATGAACATATTATACTTATAGTCATGCATGAGATGTGTGTGTACATTGGTGAACATGATCACATAATGGCAAAAATCACTCATAAGGATCACAACACATACTCATATCGCTTTAGCCATAGACAACTCACATATAGAATACTAGGGACTATAGACCACACACACCAACATTATAGTATAGGATATAAGACATCTTCATAACTCGAATCTAAGACTTCTAAGCATGCTTAAGACCACTCATTCATTTAGGGGTTCATAGGTAGGGGTTCATTCGTCAAAAGCACTTCATCAATGTTAAACATATAGACCACACCTAACCCTAACATAGTCATTCAGATGTTTAAACAATACCAATACACCCTAGATAATAACTAGAATGGAAGGCTAGGCATATAAATTCATATGTGTGATCATCATAATCACACTTCACAACATCAATTTCCTTCAATTCCATGATCACATCACATAGAGAATGTCAAGAAAGTAAACACCCATCATAAGTGGACCATACCACACAATGCAATTCAAGGACAATTTTATACTCATTAGAGGAAATAGATAAACTTACCAGTTCTCCAAAATTTGATCATCATTGATTGATTCCCAACAATTCATAGAAAATTCATATAAAAACAATATCAATAGGCAATGTAAGATAATTGAAATCACATTTTATCAACTTCTAATCAAGATAACAATACCCACCTTCTAGGCTAAATTGAGAATTTAGGTGGATCATAGGTTCTTCATGAAATTGTATTGAAATTCATGTTATATAAATTATCATATAATATATTTATCATGGGAATGCTTTTGAAATTAATTTGACAATAAACCCATGGATAGATTGAAAGATAGGAAATTTGATCATGAAATCTTCTTCGAAAACCTTTGAAGGAACTCCTTAGATGAAAGATTAACTAAGGATGAAGTATTACCATACCTCACTACATGAGAAACCAAGAAAATTTGGAATATAAAGAATGATAAACCATACCCTAGGTTGTTCTTGATTTTTGTCTCCAATGGAGGTTTCTAGAGAGAGCTTGTTTTGTGAGGAAAAGGTGTACTTTGAAGAATTTATTGGGAATAGGGTTTTCATGTTATTAACCAAGTTAAAGTACATTAAAATAGACAAAAATAAATGTCCACATCTTATTTGGAACATGGAGTAAATGCCCTAATTCACCCCTTAACTTGGTAGCGTTTGAAGAAAATGTGCAGGTCCAAACTACGGATGGCATTGATGGACCATCATGGAACAATGAATCCGTCGTACACATCCTTCGTTTGTGAGTGAGGCTCAATTTTGTGGGCTTACATCCCACATCTAAGTGTGGGGAAACATCCCCAATCGATGGGGCATAGGTCCATGAACGGAGCGTCGATTGCACGGTTGTGTTTGGACACTACCAAGGCATTGTACTCCCAGCTTTTGGGTCCTCTTCAAGGACCCTTTGGGTGGTCCTTAGGGATTCATGCCCGAATGTTTCGACCATAAATATGATAATATACATTACAGTCCTACCCTATCATTTTAGGCACCATACAATACATAAAACATACAAAGGCACACTAGAACACACTAGCACATCTAAAGACTAACATTAGAACATCGTCGTTGTTTGACATTTGACCTCCAAACTACTTCAAATCAACTACAGAAGTGATAAAACACTTTATTAACATGTTATTAACCTTTTAAGACATATGTCAGGCTCTAAACACCTTAGTTCATTTTGAGGGTCCTTACAAAGTCTCAAAATATTAGTAATGAAAATTGTCTTAGACATACTCAATAGGTAGAACTATAATAATGGCTTTCATTCTCGACTTGAGGACTCATAAACTTGGAGATCTTATCCAAGCTTATTGAAATTGGCCTAGAATATCTTCAATGGCCCGAACCTACATTTTTTAGAAATAGGAAGAATATGAGTTAGTACAAACCACATATACTAAGTATGGAGACATATGCAATTAAAACATTCAGAAACATGCTAAGAATACATTTTTGTTCAAAACATGCTAAGTCACTTTAGAATATTTTATGCACATTCCAAACATGTATATAAGTCCACAACATAACAATGAACCATATTTACCTTCAAGTCCAACAATACATTATAATAAACTCATACTTAAGAACTCATGCTTAGAATATATTTCATCAGCATATCATAATACCTTACTCACAATTGCAATTTAAGCTAACTAGTGCAATGCCTATGTAAATCCCCATAACCCCACATAGACTAAGACAACTAGAAAAGAAACCATAAGCATTATCTTTACCTCATATAACTTCATATTAGGTACCTACAATCTCATACATGGAAATCTAAACCAATAACATGTATATGAAGTGAATGCAACATCATGTACGGCCAACATTATATAGAATCATCATTAGGAATTTCATTCATAACATAAGTATATGGAAATATGACCCTAGGAGTTCCTTCAAGGTCTACATGTGTAATGTATTTGTGAATTATCATACCCTTACCTATACTAGTATACCTATCAAGTCATCCAAGTTATTATCCATGTATCACTTTCATTCATTTTTACTTTTGGTAAACTTCGCCATAATCAATAATACACCATGTGAGCTAATCATGGAATCCGATGTCAACCCCTTACACCGAAAGGAGGGAATATTACTTTTCAAGGTAATACATGAACATCATAATAGTTTCTACATGGATCCACTAGCTAGGTTTTCTATAGGGAACATTGTTAAAGAACTAGGAAGTTGTTGATAGAAATCATATTTATGCTTATTAGAATTGTAGTTTCCACCTCATAAGACTTTAGGTGAACCTATTTCGTCATTTTAAGGGACCCCTTCATTGTCAATCACTCGGTGCTAAGCTTAATTTTCCATATTTTTAAGTTACTTAGAGTCCTCCTTAACATTAGATTATATCATTGGTCTTAAGATACTAATCCTTTGTATAAAATGATCACAGATCTTAAGGTAATGGATGAGAATTTCCTTTCATCAAATCTCAATCAATAAGTGAGAATATTACATTAAATTCACATTAATAAGATGCACAAGAGAATTTTTTTCTATAATATCGTAAAACGAACTAATGTGAACTAGAGCTTCATAAATATTTCAGGATTTAATTTTGTGTTGAAAAGAGTAATAATTATGTTCTGAGTTAGTGTATGAAGTTTGGTGACGTTTGGATATCAACCATCCAATAACGCCCATGGCGTTCGGAAGGTATGCCTTAGAAAGTGCTTTTGTGTTCTCATGGTTTTCAACGAGTTTTATGTGTTCGTTTTGATTTAAATTGATGTAGGAAGTTTCTAAGACATAGACTACTATGTAAAGGGGCATAACGTCTGGGTGAGACTCCACTTAGGTTCCCCAAGGGGGCCTAGAAGAGGACCCCGTCTCTTTGGCACGATGTTGTCAAATAGTGACCAACTAAGGCCACAACGGACGGATCATTGGTCAAACAATGGCCCGTCAACCTTGGGAATCTATTGGCCGTGCAAGTCCTGCAAAATATGGATCTTCAGACCCGAACTACAAACCCCATCTAAGGGGAGTCGACTGGACGATGGACCGTCTTTTATGGGTCGTAGATGTTGCCTGCAAAAGTTGTTGTGATGTGTCTTGGACTGGGGTATTTTAGTAACTTCATCAAAGTATTTTATGAACCATGTACGTTTGTTTTAGGGTATTAGGGGTATTTTAAGTTATTTTTTACTCCTAGACCTTGGTTAGACTTCACTTTTCAAAAACCCAAAACCCCTCGTCATGTTAGACTTTATCAAACTCCATTCAAGCTAGAACTCAAGTAAGGTGTTAGAGGGTTGGTAGTGGTGGTTTTCTTAATCATCATTGGTTTCTTCTCCTTGAGGTGTGGTATTCATCTTCCATTCATAAAACCATTTCTAAGGAATTCCAAAAAGGGTTTTCAAGCTCCAATTTCTTCTATCTTTGACTTTGAGTATGGGTCTTGCATGAAAATGTTTTAAAGGATTCAAATATGCTAATTTTAATGTTATATGGTGATTTTAATGCCAAAATATCAATGAAACTTTGATTCTGCTTTTTATCAACTTTTAACTTATGAAATAGGTTTAATTAGCATGATTAGGAAATGTTAGGGTTATGGTTTCTAGATGGTTATAATGTGGTTTGGCTACATCCCTAAGGTCCATTTTATGATGTCTTGTTGGATAAAATATGAATAGGTGGTTAAATATTGGATGAGATGTAAGTTGGTTACTTTGTTTAACTCTTATTATGAAATGCTCGTGAGTGGTATGATCCACTTTTGGTGGCAGTGTTAACTTGAAATATATGAATGTAAATGTACTTGTGTATTGTTAATAAGGCCATGAAGGCTTATTAATGTGAAGTATGATTATATTGATGTTTTTCTTGTTCATGTGCTTTATGAAGCGTGATATGTGAAGTATGCTAGAGGTAATGTCTAAAAAGAACTATATGTTTAAGTGAAGTATGTTAAAATGTGTAATATAATAAATGAATATGTACCCATGTTTAGAAGTCAATGTTATGAAAATGGTGATTATGTGAAAGGTGTGCTCACATGAACACACACACACACACTTTGAATGATTGAATGAATGAAGCTAAAGAATGTGAATGAAAAGGGGAGTTTTGGGGTGAACACTCTTTGTGAGTTGAGAAAAAGTGTTTAGTAGCAACCTCACTAATCCCAAGAGCTTTCTAAGATAGGTCGGAGGTCAGATACCCATTGTGAGTTTAGATGTGGTTTTGTAAAGTGACCTCGAGGGGTAAGTACGTTTCAAGAGTTAAGTTGTCGTACTAATTAGCTATCCCTTGACCTAAAGTAATAAATGCTTAATACTCCGTGGGGGAATTATGCTTAGCACCGAGAGGATATGACAAGGGGTGGTTACAATTTGTGTGTTGATATGTTGTACACCAATGTACCTCTTCAGATGAGTACTCCTTGTTACTAGAGAACGAGTTTCTTAGTAGAAATCTTCTTATACCTCAAATGTGCGCTCGCATAGGGGTAGCTATTTGATAAGACATGTAAATGTTAAAGAGAATGACCCTATCTTAGGTAAGTGGGGACCCCTCTTCCGATAGAGGTAGTATCGGGATCTCATTTCTAGATCTCATAGTTTATGTGGGTTAAAGCTATCCCCCACAAAAGAATGAATGAACCAAGTCTCCTAAAAAGAGTGTACTACTTAGGGTAGGTGGTGGTATGGGACTCTATCTATCCATTACACCAAGTAGGCATTCCGAAAGGGGAGTCTTGGTGTATTTAAATGAATTGTATGAATGAGTTCAAAGGAATGAATAAACTAAGTCTCCTAAAAGAGTGTACTGCTTAGGGTAGGTGGTGGTATGGGACGTGCTTTATCCATTACACTAAGTAGGCATTGCGAAAGGGGAGTCTTGGTGTGGTTAGTATGAAGTATAAGAATGTGTCATTATGTAATGAAATGAAGTGTTATGAATTAATCTATAATGTTAAGGAAGCAAGTTAAAGCTAACTTTTATACAATGAAGATATGATTGCTGAATGTAGTGTTCCTAACCTACTTGAATCTTCAAGGAGTATAAAGTGGGAGTAGTAGTACGGGATGATACTCTCAAATTGCACTTTCTGTAACTTGTTAGTCCATTTGAGGAAGGGAACTTATGTGAAGTCCTTAATGTATGAATGTTCTTCTAATGTCTAGTTTAAAGTGTGGACTTATTTTCCGTGCAAGGTAATGTTATGGTTGGTAGTCTTAAGGATCACTTATATGTGTATTGAAGGTGGTGTATGAGTTGTTCCTTCATCTCTTACCTTAGTGAGTCTAAGGATAACTTAGTTAGGGAAACCTCAAAGAAAATGAGTTCAGTGAGTTAACATTTGAATGACTTCATTGTCATAGTTGGGTTCACTATAACCTTTTGGAACGTAATATAAAATGGTTTTTTATGCTAAAATTATGGAAGTCCTTTCTTATGTGCTAAAAGATGATCTATATACTATTTTAATTCTATATTCATGAAGGTTATACTTAATTGGAATGAAAAATTATTTCTCCTAAAATGTCCCATTTCGCATGTTTTTGCATATGCCATACTTAGTACATTGTTCTTTACTAACCCCATACTTTTCTATACTTTATACGTATAGGTTGGAGACAAGAAGAAGTGTAGAAGGCAAAGCTTGGAAATCGACTCTTTCAAGACTAAGTATGTTTTATTATATTCGACGGCAGAGTTCTATTTCTTAGTTCCTATCATTAAGACTTATTAAGTATTTTCATATGATGTAAAGGGCCTTGTCCGTAAGTTATTTATGTAGTGTCTTTAAGTTTGATTGTGAAGACGAGATCACTCTTTAGTGTTTATAAAAGATATTTCCTTTTTATTATAAATATAAGTGAAAAGTTTTAATTTCGCACTACTTTTCATGTCTTATGCAATGAATGATAGTTAGTAGACTAGTACAAGACCCCTGAAGGGTCAAGTACGCAATTGAACGACCTAAGGGTTACCCCATATTCTAAGGGATACTTGCGGGTTGTGTAAAACTTGGTATCAGAACATAAGTTTATGGAAATAGTTTAGGGTCTAATGTTTCACAAGCCACATCTAGTAGAGTCTTGTTCGTCGGTGTGAGTTGCGACACATCAATGAACGGGAGGCTATAGGCCGGTAGAGTTTCACTTTCTTTATTACTCTTGTATTTTTCCATATAACTTAACTCCATAAGGTCTCTCTCTTCTTTTTCTTTTTCTTTTTCTAGTGATTTTCTAGATATGATTGCTTTGAAGGAGATATATTTCAATGTTTGAAGAAGAGAAAAGGTGAGTTTTGATGCTTATGATAGTTTTGTGGCTACAAGAGAAGTTGTGAAGGTGAGTTTTAAGGATTGAGATGTGATGCCATTTATGGCTATGTGTAATTTATGAGATTGGAAGCATTGAGATGTGAAGTTGTATGGTGATGTAGTTCTAAGCATGGTAAGAATTAAAATTGTTGAATGAAGTCCTTCTGGGGGTGAAATGAGATATTTTATAATTGTGTACAATGATAGTAGAAAATTTAAGGTGTAAATTTGAGGAGTGTTGAATGAATGTGGTAATGTTGTCAAGAAGAAGGGATTATGTTCCATGAGTTGAAATATGTGATGCCTAAGAGTTGTGTGAGATGATCATTAAGGGTGTTGTCCTATATTGAATCCTAAGAGGAGGGTATTAAGATTGACTTGTAAAGTTGATGTTTAGTCTTGATGTGCATGTTTAAGGGTAGTGTGAGTTCCTATCTTGTGAGAGGTATAATGGTATTTTGAAAAATGAGACCTTGAATAGGCTTTACCAAAAGTAGGGGAGAATGAGTTGGGTAGAAAGGTAGTTCATATCCCTATCTTTCCTTGTATCCTTATTCAAGTTTCAGACAAAAATCCTTGGTAGTTTTGTAATGATTAAGATTCTTGCATATTAGTATTAGTTGCATTTCTCTTTATGTTATTAGTGCCTTTGATGGCATAAGATTTTGTATGATTTTGATGATATCATGATTACATTGGGAGAATTGGAAGTCATTCTATATTTTTTATGTTAAGTGTAGCAAATGACATTACTTAATTGCTTCAAAGTTGTTTTCTCATTTCATAATGTGAGTTAGTATGATTTTGTCTCTCATGTGGTCATGCTTTCATGTTACAATTGATTGAAAGAAGAATTAATAAATTTTTAACATGTTTCACTATTAAGGTGTTTGTATTCACCATAAAGAAGTTTGAAATTTGAGAAATTGCATTTTTTATGAACAATGGTTTCAACGTGTTTAAAAATTATCGGTGTGAGGATATTTAATTTTGAAGAAGGTAATTCTTCCATAAATGAAGAATGACAATGTGCTTTGAAGTGTGGAAATTATTTCCAAAAGTTACCTATAGTGCCTAATGATTTTGTAGTTTGTGTTCCTTGTATGTTCAGAAAATTGTCTATGAATTTTATGAATTTATGATATGTATGAGATGCTTATAGTAATTCCTTGATATTCTTAAATGTTTATAGTGTCATTCGAGGACGAATATTGATCCAAGTGGGGGAGAATGTAATACCCTAAAATGAACAAAGGTAAACTAGATCTTCTTAAATATTTCATCAGATAATTTTGTGTTCAAATGAGTAATAAAGATGTTCTTAGTCAATGTATGAATTTTGATGACGTTTGGAGATGAAACGTCCAAGACATCCATGATGTTCGAAAGGTATGCCTTACAACGTGCTGGTGTTTCCTCATGTGTTTCAGCGAGCGTTATGTGTTCATTTTGATTCAAATTTATGTGGGTTTTACCTAAAATATATACGACTATGTATAGGTGTTTAAATTCCAGGTAAGACTCCACCTAGGACCCATCAGGGGCCCTAGAAGAGAACCCCATATCTTTGGCAGGATGCTCCCTAGCAGTGACCAACAACGGACGGACCGTTGGTCAAAGACAGCTTGTCGACCTTGGGCGTCGATTTACAGGCATCCATAAGGTGGAGCTTCAGAACCAAATGACGGACCCATCTTAAGGCATTGACCGGACAATGGTCCGTCATTTGTGGATCGTAGATGTTGCGTGCAAAAGATGCTGTGATGCGGCTTGGTTTTGGATATTTTAGTAAATTCTCCTCAAGTCATTTATAAATCATGGACATTTTTTTAGGGTCTTAGAGGTATTTTATGTTTTTTTATACTCCTAGACCTAGGTGAGACTTCACTTTTTAAAATCCCAAAACCTTTCTTTCAAGCCCCCCTAACTTCTTAAATCTTTGACTCTAAGTATGGGTCTTGCATTAAAATGTTTTAAAGGATTAAAATATGCTAATTCTAATGTTATTTGGTTTTTAATGCTAAAACTTCAATTAAACCATTTTTATGCTTTTTATAAACTTTTAACTTATGAAATGGGTTTAATTAGCATGATCAGGAAATGTTAGGGTTATGGTTTCTAGATGGTTATAATGTGGTTTGGATACTTCCATAAGGGCCATTTCATGATGCAATGTTGGATAAAATATGAATAGGTGGTTAAATATTGGATGAGTGATAAGTTGGTTACCTTGTTTAACTCTTATTATGAAATGCTCGTGAGTGGTATGGTCCACTTTTGGTGAGGATGTTAAATTGAAATATATTAATGTGAATGTACTCGTGTATTGTGAATTAGGGAATGAAGGCATATTAAGTGAAGTATGATGATGTGAAGTATGCTAGAGGTAACATCTAAAAGAACTATATGTTTTTGTGAAGCATGTTAAAGTGTGTAATATGATGAATGAAGATGCAAGCATGTTTAGAAGTCAATGTTATGAAAATGGTGATCATGTGGAAGGTGTGCTCAAATGCACGCACACACTCACACTTTGAATAAATGAACGAATGAATGAATGAAGCTAAAGAATGTATACGAAAAGGGGAATTTTGGGGTGAATACTCTTTGTGAGTTGATATAAAGTGTTTAGTAGAAACCTCACTATTCACAAGAGCTTTCTAAGATAGGTTGGAGGTCGTATATCCATTTTGATTTGAGATGTTTTTGTCCAATGTGACCTCTAGGGATAAGTATCATTCGTGAGTTGATATGCGGTACTAATTAGATATCCCTTGACCTAAAGTAATGAATGCTTAAGACTCCATGGGGGAGTTAGGTTTAGAATCAACAGGATATAAAAAAGGGGTGGTTACACTTTGTGAGTTGAGATGTTGTACACCAATATACCTCTTGAGAGGAGGAATTCTCAAAAGTAGAGAATGACTTACTTAATAGCAATCTTCTTATCCCTTAACTATGCGTTCACATAGGTGTTGATATTGGATAAGCCATGTAAAAGTTGAGGAGAATAACCCTACCTTACGCAAGTGAGGATCCCTCATCTGATAGGGGTAGTATCGAGATTCTATGTCTAGCTCTCATGGTCTATGTCGGTTAAAGTTATCCCCCAAAAAAGAATGAATGAACTAAGTCTAGTAAAAGAGTGTACTACTTAGGGTAGATTCTGGTATGAGACTCTATCTATCCATCGCACCAAGTAGGCATTCCGAAAGGAGAGTCTTGGTGTACTTTATATGTATTGTATGAATTGTTCGAAGGAATGAATGAACTAAGTCTCCTAAAAAAGTGTACTAGTTAATGTAGGTGGTGGTATGGGACGCCATTTATCCACTGCACTAAGTAGGCATTCTAAAAGAGGAGTCTTGGTGTGGTTTGTATGAAGTATAAGAATGTGACATTATGTAATGAAATGAAGTGAGATGAATTAAGGTCTAATGTTAAGGAGAAAGTTAAAGCTAAGTTTTATACAATGAAGTTATGAATGATGAATGTACTGTTCCTAACCTCATGGAATCCTCAAGGAGCATAAAGTTGGAGTAGTAGTAGGGGTTCAACTCTCACATTGCACATTGTGTAACTTGTAAGTCTACTTGAGGAAGGGCACTTATGTGAAGTCCTTAGTATGAATGTTCTTCTAATGTCTAGTTTAAAGTGTGTACTTGTTTCTCGTGCGAGGTAAGCCTATGTTTGGTAGTCTTAAGTATCACATAGGTGTGTATTGAAGGGGGTTTATGAGAGTGTTCTTCATGTCTTACCTTAGTGAGTCTTAGGATAACTTGTTTAGGGAAACCTCAAAGGAAATGAGTTCAATGTGTTGTGGTTTAAATTAGTTCACTGGTAAGAGTTAGGTTCGTTGTAACCTTTTGGAACTTGTTGTAAAATGGTCTTTTATGCTACAATTATGGAAGTACTATCTTATGTGCTAAATTATGATCTATATGATATTTCAATTCTATATTCATCAAAGTTTTACTTAATTGGAATGCAAGCTTATTTCTACTAAAATGTCCCTTTTCGAAAGTTTTTGCATATGCCATACTTAATGTATTAACCCCATACTTTTCTATACTTTATATGTATAGGTTGGAGGCAAGAAGTCTAGAAGCCAAAGCTTGGAAATCGACTCTTGCCAGAATAAGTATGTCCTTACATATACGAGAGCATAGTTCTATTTCTTAGTTCCTATCATTAAGACTTATTGAGTATTTTCATTTGATGAAAATGTTCGCGTCCCTAAGATATTTATGTTGTGTCTTGAAGTTTCTCTGTGAATAAGAGATCACTCTTTAGTGTTTAATAAAGATATTTCCTTTTTATTATAGATATCGTGAACAATTTTAATTCCGCACTACTTTTCATGTCTTATTCAAAGAATTATAGCTTGTAGGCTAGTAGAAGACACCCGAAGGGTCAAGTACGCAATTGTCCGACCTAATTACCCCATTTTCTTAGGGGTACTTGCAGGCCGTGACAAACTTGGTATCAAAGCATAAGTTTATGGGAAATAGTTTAGGGTCTAATGTTTCACTAGCCACATCTAGTAGATTATTGTTTATCGGTGTGAGTCACGACACATCCTTGAGTGAGAGTCTATAGGACTGTAGAGTTTTACTTTTTTCATTATTCTTGTATCGTGCCTATAACTTAACTCCATAAGGTCTCTCTCTTCTTTCCCCTTGTCCGGTGATTTTATAGATGTGATTGATTGGAAGGATAGATGTTTCTAAGTTTAAAGGAGAGAAAAGGTAAGTTTTGATGATTATGATAGTTTTATAGCTAGAAGAGAAGGTATGAAGGTGAGTTTTGAGGATTGAGATGTGATGTCATTTACTGCTATGTGTGATTTATGAGTTTAGAAGCATTGTTATGTGAAGTTGTATGTGATGTAGTTCTAAGCATGGCAAGAGTTTAAATGGTTGAATGAAGTCCTATTTAGTAGGAAATGAGATATCTTATAGCTTTGTACAATGATAGTAGAAAAGTTATAGTGTGAATTTGAGGAGTGTTAAAAGAATGTGGTATTTTTGTGAGGAAGATAGGATTTTATTCCATGAGTTGAGATATGTGATGTCTAAGAGTTGAGTGAGACGATCCTTAAGGGTGTTGTCCTAGATTGAATCCTAAGAGGAGGGTGTTTCGCTTGACTTGTAAAGTTGATGTTTAGTGTTGATATGCATGAGTTAAGGGTAGTGTGAGTTCCTACCCTATGAGAGCTATAATGTTACTTTGAAGTATGAGACCTTAAATATGGCTTTATCCTAAGTGAGGGAGAATGAGTTGGGTATAAAGGTAGTTGATGTCCCTATCTTTCCTTCGATCCTTATTGAAGCTTGAGACTAAAATCCTTTGTAATTTTGTAATGATTAAGAGTCTTGCATATTAGTTTTAGCTGCATTTCTCTTTATGTCACGAGTTTCTTTGATGGTATAAGGTTTTGTATGCTCTTGATAATATCATGATTACCTTGGGAGCATTGTGTCACATCCGGGGAGAACCCCATAGACATAACTGGTGTCGTTGTCTTCTTTGAGGACTACGACTAGCCTCTTAGATTACATCATTACATTCATAGGTTAAAATGCGGAAATTTAATAAACTTCTTTAGTACTTCTAAATTGAGGTTTACATAGACCTCTACATACACATAATATTATATCGAGTATACATAGACTGCTTAGTCTTCTACATTTATTGAATATATATATATATATATATATATATATATATATATATATATATATATATATATATATATATATATATATATATATATATATATATATATATATATATATATATATATATATACATATAACATAGACTCAAAAGCATGTCTGATCACATAACCATCTAGCAAGTGTATAATAATTTGGGCCTAGCTCATATATAAATATAATAAGACCACATATAGGCCATACAATGTTTAGTACTCAATTATAAAGGAAAGGACATAAGAGTCTTAATGCTAAAAGGAAAGGACATAAGAGTCTTAGTGCTAAAACAACTTCATATGATTGATTGTGGCATTGCCCTCGGAAATTGAGGACCTACCCAACTTGGATGAGTAGAATTCCAAGTCTTATTTAAAGTCGTCTCAAAATCCCTTCAACGTCTGAAACGTAAATTGTTGGGGAAAAGAAATAAATGGGGTTAGTACACTATTTGTACTAAGTAATAGACCATATTCACACATATCATGAAATAATGCTAAAAGGGGACATTTCATTAAAACATGCTATTCAATAAGACATATCCATTAAGTCATAGGCATGTACATAAAAAAACCGACAATACTAAGTCTAGTCAAGTCAACATGCATATTATATAATTGAACACATAGTCAAAGTAACTATATCATCCAGTTATAGTAGCAACAACACGAATAAGAGTACATTTCAACATAACCAAAGCAAAACCATTACTCATGACCCTCTTTATTCCACTTGTGAAATGAGTAATCAAAGCCCCATAACCTTAGTTAATTAAGTAAACCTAGAAAGAACCATGATGAATTCCCAACTTCACATAACATATCATTAAGAGTACATAGTATAATGCATTAGCAATAGGGACCAAGTACATGTTCATAAGAATAATCAACATCGCGTAGTGTCATTAACATGTAAGATCATCATATACATATAATTTACATTTTTAAACATCTAAATGCATAAGAACATCCTCCTAAGACATCCCTTAAGGCTAACTAGTGCAATGTATAGGTAGAGCCTCATACCACTACCTTGACTAAGATAAACTCCTTAGGTCATCTTAGTTAGAGTTCAATGTTTTAGTTGATTTTAACTTTTGGGAACATTTTAACTTAACCGACATAGACCACATGAGCTAATGTAGAATCCGGTGTCATGAAACCCTACACCGAAAAAAATAGACTACTTACCAAGGTAGTGCCAAAACATGAACATAGCAACTATGTGGATCCACTAACTAATATTCCTATGTGGGTAACACAGTTCATGCACTTGGAGATATAGTTGGGACCCTTCTTATGTTACATTCATAGAAGTCTCCAATTTCAAGAGTACATTAGTGATCCTACCTTCCCTATGTGGGAAAAGACACTTCTCACTCTAGTTCACTTGGTGCTAAGCTAAACTCCTTTTTTTGAAATGTCTTTATGTCACGAGTGTCTTTGATGGTATAAGGTTTTGTATGCTCTTGATAATATCATGATTACCTTGGGAGCATTGTGTCACATCCGGGGAGAACCCCATAGACATAACTGGTGTCGTTGTCTTCTTTGAGGACTACGACTAGCCTCTTAGATTACATCATTACATTCATAGGTTAAAATGCGGAAATTTAATAAACTTCTTTAGTACTTCTAAATTGAGGTTTACATAGACCTCTACATACACATAATATTTATATCGAGTATACATAGACTGCTTAGTCTTCTACATTTATTGAACATATATATATATATATATATATATATATATATATATATATATATATATATATATATATATATATATATATATATACATATAACATAGACTCAAAAGCATGTCTGATCACATAACCATCTAGCAAGTGTATAATAATTTGGGCCTAGCTCATACATAAATATAATAAGACCACATATAGGCCATACAATGTTTATTACTCAATTATAAAGGAAAGGACATAAGAGTCTTAATGCTAAAAGGAAAGGACATAAGAGTCTTAGTGCTAAAACAACTTCATATGATTGATTGTGGCATTGCCCTCGGAAATTGAGGACCTACCCAACTTGGATGAGTAGAATTCCAAGTCTTATTTAAAGTCGTCTCAAAATCCCTTCAACGTCTGAAACGTAAGTTGTTGGGGAAAAGAAATAAATGGGGTTAGTACACTATTTGTACTAAGTAATAGACCATATTCACACATATCATGAAATAATGCTAAAAGGGGACATTTCATTAAAACATGCTATTCAATAAGACATATCCATTAAGTCATAGGCATGTACATAAAAAAACCGACAATACTAAGTCTAGTCAAGTCAACATGCATATTATATAATTGAACACATAGTCAAAGTAACTATATCATCCAGTTATAGTAGCAACAACACGAATAAGAGTACATTTCAACATAACCAAAGCTAAACCATTACTCATGACCCTCTTTATTCCACTTGTGAAATGAGTAATCAAAGCCCCATAACCTTAGTTAATTAAGTAAACCTAGAAAGAACCATGATGAATTCCCAACTTCACATAACATATCATTAAGAGTACATAGTATAATGCGTTAGCAATAGGGACCAAGTACATGTTCATAAGAATAATCAACATCGTGTAGTGTCATTAACATGTAAGATCATCATATACATATAATTTACATTTTTAAACATCTAAATGCATAAGAACATCCTCCTAAGACATCCCTTAAGGCTAACTAGTGCAATGTATAGGTAGAGCCTCATACCACTACCTTGACTAAGATAAACTCCTTAGGTCATCTTAGTTAGAGTTCAATGTTTTAGTTGATTTTAACTTTTGGGAACATTTTAACTTAACCGACATAGACCACATGAGCTAATGTAGAATCCGGTGTCATGAAACCCTACACCGAAAAAAATAGACTACTTACCAAGGTAGTGCCAAAACATGAACATAGCAACTATGTGGATCCACTAGCTAATATTCCTATGTGGATAACATAGTTCAAGCACTTGGAGATATAGTTGGGACCCTTCTTATGTTACATTCATAGAAGTCTCCAATTTCAAGAGTACATTAGTGATCCTACCTTCCCTATGTGGGAAGGGACACTTCTCACTCTAGTTCACTTGGTGCTAAGCTAAACTCCTTTTTTTGAAATGTCTTTAATACCTCTATTAATCATCATATCTTAATGTATGTCATAGTATCTATCCTTTGTATAAACATCCTCATCATAACTCAATAATAATTTGTGAGTATTGTCCTTTCATTACAATCCATATAAGTGACGTATGTTAGCACATTCACATATCACTTCATAATAAGGGACATTGGTAAATTATCACCATTCTTATAACATTTACATCTTAGAGAACACCTCATAATCCATAGTAAACAAATTTAGATTCAACATCATACCAACCCTATCAGTCCTAATACAAGGTATACTTCAATACAACATCAGCACTTAACCCCTAGTAACCATAATTGATGTAAAGAGTAGGGATCACAAGACT
Source organism: Solanum habrochaites (assembly GCA_027704765.1). Classification (NCBI taxonomy): domain Eukaryota; kingdom Viridiplantae; phylum Streptophyta; class Magnoliopsida; order Solanales; family Solanaceae; genus Solanum; species Solanum habrochaites. Next base: position 14,013,775 of record JAKWJA010002498.1, read on the forward strand.
TACCAAGTCTCCTTCATAATCCAACATCAAAGTCTTACCATCAACCTTAATTCAACCCAATAAGGGTATAATAACATCACCCAACAATAATTAACATGATAACAAGTCTAATTGAATCATTACATCACAATCCATCACTAGTTTAGAACTTAAGATAAGAGACATTGGTCAAAGTCATAATCTAGATCAATTACTTAAGAACTAGAATGATAGGATTATAATTTACCCTAATCTATTCATAATTGATAGAATATCATCATCTAGTTTTTACAACCAATAATAAATTCAATTGAACCAACATTACATAATTCATAACAAGATCATAACCTAGGGTTAAGGGAAATAGGTCACTTTATACAAACTATAACATTCAATCGAGCAATAACATAACTAAGTTAAAATATATGTTAAAATATTCATAATATCCAAAAGAAATCATAAACAAATTAATTCACAAGATCAATTTTGAGATTGAAAAAGACCCACATGAAAACTCAACTTTCGAAATCAATTTGACGGAACCCTTTGAGGAAAGAGGTATCAAAAGGGAAAGGAATCTAATACCTTATTGGTTTATGAAGATTGATGGAGAAACCTTGGTTATTTAATCCCTAAAACCCACTTTGACCTTGTCTTTTATGGAGTTCTTCAATTAGAGAGACAAAGAAGAGAGAAGGAAGAGAACTATGAGAGCTAAGGTTAGTCTAATTCGCTTAGGGGATTTATATAGGTGTTAACTAACTTAATTAGACCTACCTAACCCCTAATTAATCTCATAACTAGGCCAAAAATGGACTAAACGTGCAGAAAAATAGACCCATCACAAATGAGACCACGATTGATGGATCGTGTGTCCATCGACGGGCACTATTCCCTACGTTCTGCACACTCATCGATGAGTTTAGATACTTGTCACAAAAATCCCTTGGAAACAATTCCTAAGTGTTCATCGATGGAAGCAATCGATGCCCCATCGATTGGACCACAAGCCATCTCAGGCATTCGTTGGTGACACTGTCTAGTGATAGCTTTTAGTCACTTTTTCAAGGATCCTCCTCAAGAGCCCTTGGTTGGTCCTTTTGGAGTAGTTCCTGGAAGTTTCGGCTATGATCTCACACTAATGTGTTAGACACCTTTCCAGCAATTTTTATCATTTTCCGACTCCTAAAACATAGTCAAATAGGCTAAGGCACACTAGTCCCTCATTGAAATAGTTTCCAGACGTCTTGGACGTCCTTTGACGTTTTGACTTCTAAATTTCCTAAATGACTTATATTCTTTAAACTTGACCTTAATACAATGTCTATACCTCTTGACACTTATATTAGTCTCTAAAACACGTCTTGAATTTTCGAAGTGTTACATTATCCCCCCCCCCCCCCCCCCATTAGGAACATTCATCCCTGAATGACACTAAAATCTTTTGAAAGGAAGGAATAGACTCAAAAATAGCAGTCCAACCAACAATAATACATTATAATATCATTAACAATATCAATAATGACATTTACACATAGCAATTCAAAACTTCAATTACCACACATAAGGCTCAAAATCACATTATGAGGAATTTCCTTATAGCCACAACAACATTAGCTCAACATACCTTACATGAGTCAATTATGCCGAAATTTAACTTACAAACATGCTACATATCATCTCATAAAGACTCACCATATCAAAATTCACAACATAACTCAAAACAAGCAAAATTGCAAAATTTCAAGTCAAAAGTACACTTCACTGTAATGACATCTAAAATGCTCATTTTTTCAAAACATTACCAAAAATCGAGCAACTTAAGTTTTTGTCATTATTTTCATTATTAATAAGAACAACTAACATTCATTAAGAAATAGATGAGGATAATGGGACTTTGTGTCGGCCTCGGCCTCCCATGTTGCTCCCTCAACTAGGTTGTTTATCCATAACACTTTAATGAAGGCCACCTCTTTGTTCCTTCACCCCGAAACTCCTCATAGGATTTCCATTGGAACCTCCTCATAGGAGAGTTTATCCTTCACACCAAGACCCTCAATTGGAAGAATAGACTCGGGATCACCAATACACTTCCTAAGAATACAAACACGGAAAAGCTGATGAACTGAAGACAATTCACTAGGGAGTTTCAACTTATAGGAAACCTCACCAACACTTTTCAAGATTTCATAGGGACCCACATAACGAGGACTCAACTTCCCTTTCTTGTAAAATCTAACCACCCCTTTTATATGCAAAATTTTCAAGACACCTTATCACCTTCTTCAAACACTAATTCCCTTTCCTATGATCGGCATAAGACTTTTGCCGACTATAGGTTCTTTGCAACTGGTTTCTTATGATATGTACCTTGTCCAAAGTATTATAAATCAAATTGGGACCCAAACGTGAAGACTCACCCACTTCAAACCATCGAATTAGAGATCTACATCTCCTACCATACAAGGCTTCATATGGAATACCATGGCGACAGACAATCTGATCTATGAAGATCATTGCATTATCCTCTGCCAAATAAGTAGAATTGACGGGAATAAAGTGAGAGGATTTGGTCAACCTATCCACAACCACCCATATGGAATCATATTGATTTTGTGTCCGAGGCACACCTATCACAAAATCCATTTTTATGTCTTCCCATTTTCCAAGTAAGAACATGGATTTCTTGAAACAAACCACCCGGCTTTTGGTGTTCAGCTTTAACTTATTGGCAATTTGGACACTTACAAACAAATTTTGTTATTTACTTTTTTAGACCTTCCCACCAAAATACTTCCCTAAGCTCATGATACATATTTGTCGAACATGGATGAATGAAGTAATGGGACCCATGAGCTTCCTCAAGAATCCGATTCCTCAAGCCATTTATATTGGAAACACACAACCTTCATTGATACCTCAAGACACTATCCCCCCTAAGGAGAATAAGTAATTAAGCTTGCTAAGAACCAATTCCTTCAACTCCATCAATGGTTGATCAAGGTGTTGTTTGGACATCACCTCAACCACCAATGATGACTCGGAGTTATGATGTGCCATAAAACCACCATTCGGAGAATCTTCCAACCTGACACCTAATCTAGCCAACCTATAAACATCTTTAACTAGGTCTTTCTTGGCTTCATCTACATGAGACATACTACCCATGGTCATACGACTTAGAGCATCCGCAACCAAATTTTCCTTGTCGGGGTGATAGGAACACTCATGTAGTAATATTTCTACAATTCCAAACACCTTTTTGGTCGAAGATTCAACTCCTTTTGAGTAAACACATATTGGAGACTATTGCGGTCGAAATACATATCAACATGAACACCATACAAGTAATGCCTCCAAATTTTAAAGGCAAATACCATGACTGCTAACTCAAGAATATGAGTTGGATAGTTTCTCTCATGCACCTTAAGTTTCCTAGAGGCATAGGCTTTACTTTCACATGTTGCATGAGCACACACCCTAAACCCATTCGGGATGCATCAAAATTTCCAACGAAACCCTAGGTACACTTCGGTATAGCCAACACCGGAGCGAAAGTGCGCCTATCCTTAAAGATTTGGAAGCGCTTTTCACATGCCTCCGGCCACTCAAACTTCTTACTCTTTTGGGATAAAGTAGTCAAGGAAGATACAATAGACGTGAAACCATCCACAAACCTCTGATAATAACCCGCTAGACCAAAGAAACTTCTAATGTCAGTTGGAGACAATGGTCTAGGACAATTCCTCACCGCCTCGGTTTTCCTTGGATCAACCTCCACTGCCTCACTAGGGACGATATTACCATGAAACACCACCGAACTCAACCAAAACTCACATTTGTTATACTAAGAAAATAATTGGTTCTTTTTACGCACTTGTAACACCACCCTCAAATTGTCCATGTGATCACCCTCGTTTTTCAAATATACCAAGATGTCGTCAATGAAGACAATGACAAATGAATCTTGGTAACTTCATAACATCTATTCATAAGATCCATAAATACCGCTGGGGCATTAGTGAGACCAAAGGACTTTACTAAGAACTCATAGTGACTATATCTAGTATGAAATGCCCTTTTTGTTATATCCTCGCCTCTCACCCTAAGTTAGTGATACCTCGATCTTAAGTCAATCTTAGAAAAGTATCTTTCCCCTTGGAGTTGATCAAATAAGTCATCAATCCGAGTGAGAGGATACTTGTTTTTTATAATGACTTTGTTGAGTTGGCGATAATCAATGCACATTCTAAGGGAACCATACTTCTTCTTCACAAATAAAACTGGAGCACCCCATGCAGAAATACTAGTTTTGATAAAGACTTTGTCTAGTAAATCCTTGAGTTGAGCACTCAACTCTTTCAATTCGTTCGGATCCATCCGATAAGGAGGAATTGAAATGGAATTTGTATCTGGTAACAAGTTGATAATAAAATAAATTTCCCATTCGGGAGGATTACCGGGAACATCATTAGGAAAGACCTCCAAAAATTCACTCACTATGGGGACCGACTCAATGCGACCAATTTTAGAGTCTAAATCTTGGACTATTACTATATGGTATAAACACCCTTTAGAGATCATCCTTCAACCTTTTAAAAAAGATATGATACGACATCTAGGAATAGAATTTCCCTCCTTCCACTATAAAAAGGGTTCATTTGGAAACTTAAAATTCACCATCATTGTTCTACAAACTATAGAGGCAAAGCAAGCATGCGACCAATCGATACCCAATATGACATCAAAATCTAATATATCAAGTTCTACTAGTTCAACATAAGTAACTTATTGGGCAATATTATAGGAAAACTTCTATATACCCTTTTTGCAACAACTGACTTACCTATCGGGGCACTTACTATGTTCATTTAGAATGTCGAGCAAAATCTCAAACTTATTAGATATCAAGGGAGTAAAAATAGATAGTGTAGAGACTAGATCAAGTAAAGCATAAACATCAATGGAAAAGAGTTTCAACATACTAGTTACCATGTTGAGAGATGCCTCTTACTCACCCCATGAGCGAAGTGCATTAAAGTGATTCTTCTTCGGAGCATCATTAGAACCACTTGCTTAAACTTGAACACTAACCTTGTCTTTCCCCTTCACATTAGCAAAATCCCTAACCTTGTTACCACTCTTGCCACAACAAAAACAATTATCCGTTCCCTTAAGGAATTACCAAAATGTCTCTTGCTATACTTTTCACATAATGGATTTTTGCCTGGTGACCTAGTGCCCCTTCTCTTTTGAGACTTATGTTTTGACACCCTATCATCACAAGCCATAGAGAAATTGAAAGTAACTTGGTCAGAAACCCTTTTTTTGAACCTAGGCTTGTCTTGAATTTCAAGCCTACTCTTTAAATAACCACCATCAGAAGAAGTTTCCCTCTTGACATCTCTAGTATTTCTCTTATCCCTTGCATCTTCTACTTATTGAGAAGTAACTATGAGACGAGAAATGTTCATATTGTCATGTAGCATAACCAAATGACATTCTTCCTGCAAGTCATCTGACACTCCCATCTGAAAGTGGTTCATTTCATCCCTAGAACCGGAAAAAAAAGGAGCATATGTTGACAATTTAATGAATTTCAAAGAGTATTAAAGTACACTCATAGATCATTAATGATGGTTGATGATCTCCACCAACTTGTATTCTCTCTTATTTCTAAGAAATATCTTATCAATAAAAACCCGCTTGAAAACTTCTCACATCACCGGTCCACCCCTTAAAGACCTATTGTCCTTCCATTGGACGTACCAAGTTTGGGCCACACCTTTGAGTTGGTAAGTGGCTAACTCGGCCTTCTCACTAGTAGTCAACCCCATATCATATAGGATCTTGTAGATTTCATCAATGAACTCTTGGTGGTCTTCCTCAACCTTTGACCCAAAGAAAATAGGGGGATTCATTCTAGTGAAATCCCTCAAATGGGAGGCCATGGTAGCAACTTGTTGGTTTGCTCGGGGTACAATCTCCCGATTCGCATGGGCCGTCATGGCTTGAGCTTGGGTAGTGAAGGCTTCTGGTTGGGTAGTAATGTCTTGGTCTATTTGGAAAAGAGCATCCTTTATGTCACCGTCCGTCAAAGGAGGAGGATTGACTGGATCTTGGTCATCATTAGCATCTCTTTTAAGAGGAGGGACTTTGTCACCACGGGGAGTAACTCCCGCGTTGGCAATCTCTACTTCAAGTATTCATGTTGCGTTCCTTCGAGTATTCACTGCCTATAATCACAATTAAAGTATTAGAGGATAAAAGCACATAGAGCTACTTTTAAGAAAGTGAGAGTTTCATAAGCATCACATATATTCATATTCATAAGTGTGGTGCGCTTCACAATTATGAATACAAACCTACATAGACGTGGTTGAGAGAGACATCGACTAAAAGATATTCAACTTCATGCTCGGATACCAAGTTTTTCACATTCGGAACTATCGCCTAGGCGTAACCGGCGTCATTGTCCTCTTTGAGGAATAAGACTAGTTTCTTATATTACATCATTACATTCATAGGTTAAATACATAAATTTTTAAAACTTTTTTATTACTTCTACATTGAGGTTTACATAGACCTCTACATACACATAATATTTATATCGAGTATATATAGACCCTTCGTAAAGGAAGATTACTTAATCTTCCACTTTTATTGTACATAGATATATATTAAAAAAATATAACATAGTCTCAAAAGCATGTTTAATCTCATAACCATATACCAAGAGTACAACAATTTGAATCTGGCCCATACATCAATATAATAAAACCACATATAGGCCATACAATGTTTAGTACTCAGTTGAAAAGGAAAGAACATAAAAGTACTAATGCTAAAACAACTTCATAAGCTTGATAGTGGCATTGCCCTCGAAAATTGAGTACCTACCAAACTTGGATGATTGGGAATTCCAAGTCTTATTCAAAGTCGTCTCAAAATCCCTTCAACGTCTGAAACATAAATTGTTGGGGAAAAGAAATAAATGGGGTTAGTACACTATTTGCACTCAGTAATAGACCATATTCACACATATCATAAAATAATGCTAAAAGGGGACATTTCATTAAAACATGACATTCTACATTTATAAAGCATTATGCACATAGAAGAAGACCATAACAATCAATAAGACATATCCATTAAGTCATAGGCATGTACATAAAAAAACCGACAACACTAAGTCTAGTCAAGTCAACATGCATATTATATAATTGAACACATAGTCAAAGTAACTATATCATCAAGTTATAGTAGCAACAACACGAATAAGAGTACATTTCAACATAACCAAAGCAAGAACATTACTTATGACCCTCTTTAAGTCCACTTGTGCAATGACTAAGTAATGCCCCATAACAAACTTAATCAAGTAAGCCTAGCAAGAACTATAACCAATGTCCAACTTCACCTAACATAACATTAAAAGTACATAATATCATACTTTAGCAATAGAGACCAAGTACATGTTCATAAGAGTAATCAACATCACATAGTGTCATTAACATGTAAGATCATCATATACATATCATTTACATTTATGAGCATATACATACATAAAAACATCCTCCTAAGACTTCCCTTAAGGCTAACTAGTGCAATGTTAGGTAGAGTCTCATACCCCTATCCATACTAATATAAACCCCTTAGGTCATCTTAGTTAGAGTTCAATCCTTTAGTTCATTTTACCTTTTGGGAACATATTGCCTTAACACACATAGATCACATGATCTAATGTGGAATCCGGTGTCATGAAACCCTACGCCGAAAGAATGTGGATTACTTGCCAAGGTAGTATCAAAAAAATCAAATTGAAACTATGTGGATCCACTAGCTACTTTTTTATGGGGGCAACATAGTTTAAAAACTAGGAGATATAGTTGGGACCCTCCTTATGCTACATGCATTGGAGTCTCCAATCTCATAGGTACTTTAGTGATCCTACATTCCCTATGTGTGATGGGATGCTCCTCACTCTAGTTCATTCGGTGCTAAGCTTGAGTTACTTTTTTGAAATATCTTTAATACCTTTATTAATAATCATAGCTTGATGTAGGTCATAGGGTATATCCCTTGTCTAAAGATTCTCATCATAGCTCAATAAGAAATGCATGGGTATTGTCCTTTCATTACAATCTATATAAGTGAGGTTAGCACATTAACATATCACGTCATAATAAGGCACATTGGTAAAACATCACCATCCTTATAACATTTACATCTTAGACAACACCTCACAATACATAGTCAAGACATTTCAATTCATCACCATACCAAACCTATCAATCCTAATATAAGGCACACTTTAATACAACATCATTACTTAACCATAAGTAACCATAATTGAAGTAAATAGGAGGAATCACAAGACTTACCAGGTCTCCTTTATAATCCATCATCAAGGTCTTACCATCAACCCTCAATAAACCTAATAAGATTTTAATAAAATCACACAACAATAACAAACATGATAACAAGTCTAATTGAAGCACTACATCACAATCCATCACTAGTTCATACCTTAAGATAAGAGACATAGGTCAAAGTGATAATCTAGATCAATTACTCAAGAAATAGAATGATAGGACTATAATTAACCCTAATCTACTCATAATTGATAAAATATCATCATCTACTATTAATTCATCCAATAACCAATTAAATTGAACTAACATTACACAATTCATGTAAACATCATAACCTAGGGTTAAGGGAAATAGGTCACATTCTATAAACTAGAACAATTCAACATGGAATAACATAAATGAGTTAAAATACATGATTTTATGTTCACAATATCCAAAAGAAATCATAATCAAATCAATTCACAAGATCAATTTCGTGATTTGAAAAGACTAACATAAAAACTCAACTTTTGAAATCAATTTTATGGAAACCATTGAGGAAAGAGGTATAAAAGGTTAAAGGAATCCCATAACTTATTTTTTTATGAATATTGATGGAGTTGTTCAACTAAGAGATAAAGACAAATAGAAGGAAGAGTGTTTTAGGTTTGGGAATAATAAGAGCTTAGGTTAGTCTAATTAGATTAGAGGTTTTATATAGGTTTAACTAACATAATTAGACCTCCCCTAACCCCTAATGAACCTTCTAACTAATCCAACTAATTAAATGATCTAAATAGAAATGTGTGGCAAAACAGATCCATCACATACGAGACCACGATCGATCGATCGTGTGTCCATCGACGAGCTGTGTTCCTTCCATGCTTCATACTCGTCGATGAGTTCACAGACTTGTCAAAATAGTCACTTGGACAAAAGTTCAAAGTGTCCATCGATGGATTTAATCGACGCCCCATCCATTGTACCACGAGCCGTCTGTGGCATTCGTTAGTGACACTGTATATTGACAACTTTTAGTCACTTTTGCAAGGGTCCTCCTCAAAAGCCCTTGGTTTGTCCTTGGGAGTCGTGACCGAACATTTTGCCTATGAACTAACCATAATATGTTTTAGATACCCTTCCACCAATTTCATCATTTTCTGACTCCTAAACGCTAGTAAAATAGGCTAAGGGACACTAGTCCCTCATTGAACTAGTTTCTGAACGTCTTGGACATCCTTTGATGTTTTGACTTCTAAACTATCTAAATGACTTATATTCATTAAAATAATCTTAAAACAATGTCTAAACCTCTTGACACTTGTATTAGCCTCTAGAACGCGTCTTAGATTTTCAAAGTATTACAAATTTGTAATTACCTATATTTCTCTTGTTAAGTGTAGCTAATGACATTGCTTAATTGCTTCAAAGTTGTTTTGTAATGTTATAATCTGAGTTAGTATTATTTTGTCTCTCATTTTGTATTTACTTCATGTTAAAATTGTTGTAAGAAGAATTAATAAATTTTTAACATATTTCACTGTTAAGGTGTTTGTATTCACTGTAAAAAGTTTGAAATTTGAGAAATTGCATTTTTCATGAACAACGGTTTCAATGTGCTCAAGAATTATTTGTGTGAGCATGTTTAATGTTGTATAAGGTAGTTCCTCCATAATAAAGAATGAGAATGTGCTTTGAAGTGTGGAAATTATTTCTAAAAATTGTCTATGTTGCCTAGGTGTCTAAAGATATTGTAATTGGTGTTCCTTGTAAGTTTGGTGCATTGTCTATGAATGTTACAAACTTGATGATATGTGTGAGATTATTCTGGTAATTCCTTGATGTTCTTAAAATTTATTAGTGTCATTCGAGGATGAATGTTGATCCAAGTGGGGAAGAATGTAATACCCTAAAATGAACTAAGGTGAACTAAAGCTTCATAAATATTTCATGAGATAATTTTGTGTCAAAATGAGTAATAATGATTTTGTTAGTCACTTTATGAAGTTTGGTTACGTTTGGAGGTCAAACGTCCATGACGTTCAGAAGGTATGCCTTAAAACGTGCTTGTGTGTCCTCATGTGTTTCAGTGAGTTTTACGTGTTCGTTTTAATTGAAATTGATGTGGGATGTTACTAACACCTATATGACTATGTATAGTTGTTTAACGTTTGGGTAATACTCCACCTAGGACCCACGAGGGGCCCTAGAAGAGGACCCGCATCTTTTTTGCAAGATGCTGCTAAGAAGTGACCAACGACGGGCACAAGGGATGGACCATTGACCTTGAGCGTAGATTGGCCATGCAAGGTCTGCAAGTCCAGCACACGATTTAGCTTCATATCTAAACGACGGACCCCATGTAAGGGGCGTCGACTGGACGATAGTTCGTTGTTTGTGGGTCGTAGATGCTGCCTACAAAAGCTGCTATGATGTGGCTTGGCTTGGGCTATTTTAGTAAATTCACCCTAAGTATTTTATGAACCAAGAACTTTTGTTTTAGGGTCTTAGGGGTATTTTAAGTTAGTTTATACACCTAGACCTAGGTTAGACTTCACTTTTCAATAACCCAAAATCACTCCGTCATGTTAGACTCATTCAAACTCCATGGAAGCCAGAACTCAAGAAAGGTCTTGGAGGGGTGGTTACGGTCGTGTTAATCATAAAAAATACATGGGTTGCTTCTCCCTGAGTTATGGTAGTCATCCTTGAACCCTCTTCCATTCAAGGAGCCATTTCTAAGTAATATCAAAAAAACATTCAAGCCCTAACTTCTTGTATCTTTGACTTTAAAGTATGAGTCTTGTATGAAAATGTTTAAAAGAATTCAAATATGCTAATTCTAATTTTAGTTGGTGATTTTAATGCTAAAATTTTAATAAAAACATGTTTATTCTTTTTATCAACTTTTAACTTATGAAATAGGTTTAATAAGCATGATTAGGAAATGTTAGGGTCATGGTTTCTTGATGGTTATAATGTGGTTTGGATACTTCCCTAAAGTATAGTTTATGATGAATTGTTGGATAAATTATGAATAGGTGGTGAAATCTTGAATGAGTGGTAAGTTCGTTACGTTGTTTAACTCTTATGATATAATTCTCTTAAGTGGTATGGTCCACCTTTGGTGGCACTGTTTACATTAAATATATGAATACGAATCTACTTGTGTATTGTGAATAAGGACATGTAGGCATGTTATGTGAAGTATGATGATAATGATGTTCTTGTTGATGAGCTTTATGAAGCTTGTTATGTGAAAGTATGCTAGAGGTAATGTCTAAAGGAACTTTATGTTTATGTTAATCATGCTAAAGTATGTAATATGATGAATGAAGATGTTAGCATGTTTAGAAGTCAATGTTATGAAAATGGTGATTATGTGAAAGTTGTTCTCCCATGCACACACACTCACACTTTGTATGAATGAATTAATGAAGCTAAAGAATGTGAATGAAAAGGGGAGTTTTGGGGTGAACACTCTTCGTGAGTTGAGATGAAGTGTTTAGTAGCAATCTCACTATTCCCAAGAGCTTTCTAAGATACATTGGAGGTCGCATACCCATTGTTAGTTGATATGTGGTTTTCCAGTACGACCTATATGGATAAGTATCATTCATGAATTGAGATGTTGTACTCATTAGCTATCCCTTGACCTAATGTAATGAATGCTTAAGACTCCGTGGGGGAGTTCGTCTTAGCAACGACAGGATATGAAGAAGGGGTGGTTATACTTCGTGAGTTAAGATGTTGTAAACCAATGTACCTCTTGAGATGAGTACTCCTCGTTAGTGGAGAATGAGTTACTTAAAAGCAATCTCCTTATCCCTTAACTTTTTTCCCACGTAGGTGTATCTATTGGATAAGCCATGTAAAAACTAAAGAGAATGACCCTATCTTAGGCAAGTAGGGATCCCACATCCAATAGGGAATGTATCGGGATTCCATGTCTAGCTCTCATGGTCTATGTCGGTTAAAGCTATCCCTCACAAAAGACTGAATGAACTAAGTCTCCTAAAGAGTGCACTACTTAGGGTAGGTGGTGGTATGGGATGCTACCTATCCATTGCACCAAGTAGGCATTCCGAAAGTGAAGTCTTGGTGTACTTTATATGAATTGTATGAATGAGTTCAAAGGGACGTATGAACTAAGTCTCCTAAAAGAGTGTAATAGGGTAGGTGGTTTTATGGGACGCTATTTATCCATTGTACTAATTAGGCATTCCGAAAGGGGAGGCTTGGTGTGTTTTGTATGAAGTATAAAGTGTGGACTTGTTTCCCGTGCGAGGTAAGCGTATGGTTGGCAGTCTTAAGGATCACTTAGGTTTGTATTTAAGGGGGTATATGGGCGGTTCGTTCATGTCTTACCTTAGTGAGTCTTAGGATAACCTCAAAGAAAATGAGTTCAGTGTGTCGTGGTTTGAATAAGTTCACTATAAGAGTTGGGTTCACTGTAACGTTTTGGAACTTACTATAAAATGGTCTTTCATGCTAAAATTGTGGAAGTCCTTTCTTATGTTCTTAATGATGATCTATATGTCATTTCAATTCTATATTCATGAAGGTTTTACTTAATTAGAATGAAAGCTTATTTCTACTAAAACGTCCCTTTTTGCATGTTTTTGCATATTCCATACTTAGTACATTGTTGTTACATCCGGGGAGTACCCCCTAGACGTAACCAGCGTCGTCGTCCTAGAAGAGGACTAAGATAACCTCTTATCATTTGTCACTACATTTCATAGGTTAAATTAGCGAAAAATTTAAAACTTTTTAACTACTTCTAAATTGAGGTTTACTTAGACCTATCACTTACAAATAATATATATTTAGTGAGTATACATAGACACCTCGCATAGAAGCAATACATAGAGTTCTACTTTTATTTCACATACATAATATAATAATATAGATTCATAATAAGTCTAGAATATGTCTCATATTAAACCATCTATGTCGAATACAACATCTTGGGTTCAACCCATACTTCATTACAACAAAGGCCTCATATAGGCATATATAAAGTCACCAAAGAAAGAGAATGAATTAAATTGTCTTTAAGACTAAACAATATTCAATATCAAGATAGTGGCATCGTCCTCGGAAAGTGAGGACCTACCGAACACTTGGGAAATATCCAAGTAGTCATCAAAAGCCTTCTATAGGCTCAACGGCCGGATCCTACATTTGTAGTAAACATAAAAGATGGGTTAGTACACATTTGTATTAAGTATGAGTATATGCACATAAAACATTCGAATTCATGCTAAAGAGAATATTTGTTTAAAACATGCTAGTTTACTTTGAAAAGACTTATGCACAATCATAAACACATATAGACAACCCATGAAATAATCCATAAGTCAAACCCATGTACAACACAAGACCAACATCATCAAGTAATAGTCAAGTCAACATATATAAAAGTTCATAACATCATAATATAATCAAGACCCTTAACCATAACCCATCATCAAGTCTACAAGTGCAATGATCTAGTAAAGTCTCATAACCTTACTCAACCAAGTAAACCAAATAAGGGATCATAAGCAATGCCTAACATCACATAACATAACATCAATAGTAGTCATCATTATACTTAGAAATATAGACCAATAGCATGTTCGTAAATGAAACTAACATCATATAGTATCATCAACATGTAGAGTCAACATATAAATAACATACACTTTATAAGATCATAAGAACATCAGAACAACCTTCTAGGACTACCCTTAAAGTCAACTAGTGCAAATGTCTAGGTAGAGTCCCATACCCCTACCTAGACCATGTCAACCCTTTAAGTCGCCCTAGTTAGTTTTCACATCGTTACTTCATTATACTTTTGGGAACATCTTGCCTTAACTGACATAGACAATATGAGATAATGTGGAATCCGGTATCATGAAACCCTACATCGAAAGAAGGTGGACTACTTGCCAAGGTAGTACGAAAACATGAACATAGCATCTATGTAGATCCACTAGCTATTATTCCTATGGGTTCAACATAGTTCAAGAACTAGGAGATGTAGTTGGGACCCTCTTTATGCTATATTCATTATAGTCTCCAATCTCATGAGTACAATAGTGAACCTACCTTCCCTATATGGAATGGGACACTCCTCACTACTATTTCAATTGGTGCAACTAGAATCCCTTTATAAATGTCTTTCATTAATAATCATAACTTATTTTAGGTCATAGGAGAATAGATCCTTGTATAGCTATAGTCATTAGCTCAATAGTAATTGCATGATAACACCATTCATTACAACCATCATATGTGAAATTAGTATTTCTTCATTGTCATGTCATAATAAGTCACATAGGTACTTCATAACCAACCTTATATTATTTCATCTTAAGCATAATCTCATAATAACATAGTCAAGACATTTCAATTCAACATCATACCAAGACCTACTTAGGCCATTCACAAGACATACTTCGATTGAACTTCATCATCAATCACAAGACATCATAATTGAAGTAAAGGTTAGGATCATGAGGACTTAACAAATATCCTTCCAAAGCCATCATCATGGTCTTACCCTCAACTGACCAATTACAGCCAATAATTGGTGTAGTAACATCAATCAATAGTAATTAACATAAGAATCTAGGTCAATTGCATCATCACTATCCCAATTAACTTCAACTGATAACCTAGGGTTAGGGGAGAAGGTTCAACATAAATTATTCAAGAAAAAGATACCATCCCAACAATAAAATACCCCAGTCAATCCATTAATGCACTGGAATAGATAAAATCAATCTAACAATCAATACATTCTTCAATTCCCATCAACTCATAACCAAGATCCATGATTTGGGGAAATTGGGGAAAGGGACATAATATACATGGATTTCATCAATTAACATCAATTAAAAAACAATATACACTTAATTAGGCATAGGCAATCACAATTTATCATCAATTTGAAGTTTAGAAGAAAACCCAATAGAATAGGAAAACCCCATGGAATTGGGTATTTTTAAAATCAACTTTGAAAGGACCTCTTGGGGAAAGGATTCCCAAGAGTGAGAAATTCACCTTAATGAATATTAATACATGAAATTGAAGTGAAATTCTAGAGAAATTGACCTTTTATTCAAGCTTTCGTCCTTCTTCAATGGAGGAATTGGGAAGAGAGAAAGTAGAGAGAGGTGAGAGATTTAGAGTTTGTTCTGGGAATTAGGTTAAGGTAAGTGAAAATGACTTAAAAACTAACCTTAGGTTATATATAATCACCCCATAGATTACCTAAAACAGCCCTCACTTAAAATTGGTTTTTTTGTGAAGTCAAAATGCCAAAATACAACTTTACCAAATCTGGGAAGTGGCTCTGCGTCACGAGGCTAATTCTCATTTTTATTTTTGAAAAATTTATCTGAGACAGTAGGGTTCATGTCGTCTGCGTGTCGCTCAGCAGCCCCTTGAATCTTGACTCACACTGGCTACTTTGGAAGCCTGCCAACCCATGCTGGGGTCCTCCTCAAGGACCCTTCGTGTGGTCCTTGGGGCATCGTTATTTGACGTTTAGACCCTCTATACCACACACTACCAAACCAAAGTCTTTTAAAAAGTTTTAGACTTCATTTGACCGTCCAAATTCTTCACTAAACATAGCGACGTCAAATAGTTCAATTTAGCTAGTTTTCGGACGTTATGGACGTTCCTTGACGTCTTGGCTCTAAAACTTCTCAGATGACTTAAAAATATTATTTTAGGTCTTAAAAAAGTATAACCAACATTAAATAACCTTGTGACGCTCTAGACCAAGTATGTGATCATATATTCCAGGGCATAGTACTATTTCTTAGTTCTTATCATTAAAACTTATTAAGTATTTTCATTTGATGTAAAGGGTTGTGTCCCTAAGATATTTATGTCGTGTCTTTAAGTTCACTTGTGAAGACGAGATCACTCTTTAGTGTTTACAAAAGTTTTTTTTTAATTATAAATGTCATGAAAAGTTTTAATCTGCACGACTTTTCATGTCTTATGCAATGAATGATAGCTAGTAGGCAAGTACAAGACCACCAAAGGGTCAAGTACAAGATTGTCCGACTTAAGGATTACCCCATCTTCTAAGGGGTACTTGCGGGTCGTGACACTTTCAATCATCCTCAACCTTACCTTATCATAATGTCACATTCATCGTAGTCATATCCTAATCATACATGCATAACTTCATCATTTACACTTTAATAAAATAACAACGTCAAGTCTAGGCCAACATCAACATAATAGAGTATCCATGATCTTAGAAGTCTTACCTATGGCTTCCAAGAATCTCATCAAGGATATCACCCCCAATTCAATCATGTTCATCCCTTAACTCAAACATTATCACCACAGATTGGTAAATCACATAACACATTCATTACAACCCCCCCCCCCAATCATAATCAACCTAATTCATGAACTAGGGTTAGGGGAAGATAGGTGTTCGTTAGTCTTTATAAAGATATAGGGAAAAGCTTTAAGGAATACTTCAATCCACACATAAACACATGCAAATAATCAACAATAATTTATTTGTACTACAGAATTCAACATTGAAAGTAAACCCACGAAATTGGAAAAAAACATGACAATTGAAGATCTTTGAAAACCAACTTTGAAGGGTCTCTTGGGGAAAAGAGTCCCAAGAGTAAAAAGCCTTCATACCTTGAGAGTTTTTGAAGAGTGATGAAGATAAAATTGAATCTTGATGCCCTAGGATGAAATTCTTCTTCTTCTTCAATAGTGTCTTAGAGTAGTGAGTGAAACTAGAGAAATGTGAGAGCTAATTGGGTTTTGGGATTTATGTGGTGTTAGTTAATGACTTAGGGTTCTTATACAGTCCCAAATGAACTAATTAAAATTTTCCCTAACCATTAATTAATTAATTAACCAATTATATAACCAGTCTTAATTGAATCATTTTTGGACAGTGAAGACAGGAGTCAAACGACGACTCCCCGTTGATAGGTTGTCGTCCCAACCACGGATTGTCCTTGTCATCCATGGTTTAGGACAAAGGCTAGATTTTTGGAGCTTTTGGTGAGATGGTTAAGTTTCAACCAACGAGGACCATTTACGGGGCATACTCTCATCGACTCCTCATCGTTCACTTTCGTCCATTCAACTATTTTTGAAAACTTTTTAGGGTCAAATGTTGGGTCCTCCTCAAGGAATCTTCGGGTGATACTTGGGAGTTTTACTCAGATGTTTCGATCCTAAACACACTCTAAGGTGTATTTTAAACCTTTTCACCAAATTTGACTATTATACGACTCTTTAAACCCCTTGAAAACATCAAGTCAAACTAGTTCACTCTCACTAGTTTCCTGACGTCGCGTTCGCTTCTTAACGTTTTGATTTTAACACTTCCTAATTAAGTTAATTAACTTTGTTTAAGCTTAGAAACACTGTTTTGAGGCATAGTTTATCAAGTCAGACTCTTTACTAGGCCATTGAACTATCGAGGTGTAACAATCTGCTTCAGCCTCCTAAGTAACCTTATCTGAATGATCCCTCGAAAGGATTTTCACAAAAGAAACCTCTTTATTTCTCAAATTTTTGACTTGATGGTTGTAAAAACCATGAGGTACCCCCTAGATGTAATATGGCGTATATGTTTTAACATTTGAGGAACAAATCATCCAATTATATGGGTAAACGATTGTTAAGCATTATAAATCCCAACAATTGAGTTGGGGTCAAACCCTCAGGGAGAGGCACGTGCTCAAAGTTCATTTATTAAGTAGAAATGTGATCTAACTAGCTATAGGAATAGATATTATCGAGAAATACATGAAATAAATTAAAATAATTTACATGAATGTGAGATGAAGAATTTTGGTTTGCAATTATAAACTACAATGAGGCAAACAATTATAAAATCACAATATGGAGGGTATTCTAGGGATGTGATGGATTATAGGCTAATTTTTCTATATGGGTAATTGAAACTACTAAGGAATTCTAAATATTAGTGCCTAGGCTAGACTATGAGTGAAATAGCTTTTTCTCGAACAACTATCCCGCTTCAAGCGATTTCTTTCGAACACCAACAAGCATAATTAAGAACAAACCACACCTTAATTTATCGACTCTCTCAATCTAGATGGGTAGGATTGCGTTTAGGATTCCCTCTCTCAAGTTGAACCCCTATCAATCCAATAACTAAAAACCATTAGACAACTTCTCTCTTGAGCAAGCTAAGAACACAAAATAAGAACTTCATTTGCAACTACAATTCATAAATTTAACCTCACCTAGTAATTATACCCACTTCAATATAGCATTTAAACTAGTAATTTACAATATTTATACGCTAATTCAACTAATAGTGACATGATGACACCCCAAAATTGTTGTTTTACCCAAGGTATCATAAAAAATTAAAAAAATAGTTACCAAATCAATTAATCATCAACTGGTTAAGAGAATCAAGCCTTTAAAATGTTTAAATTTGAAGAAAATTTGTAACCCACTTGCAAAATCTCCAAATTAAGTCTCAAAAAGACTTCAAGTCTAATAAGAAATTCTCAAACTTCGAAACACAACTATTATAAATGATAGAAAGATACTCAATTTATAGTTATAATCCTATTTACAATCGCTGTAAATTAGCCGTAAATAGCCATTAGGCGAGGCATGGCAAATTCACCGAGTGGTTCGGCGAATTGCCCATTGCTCTCTTCTATCACCCTTATTCATTGGCTCTCATCATCCTCAATTCATGTAACTTTAGGTAATCATTATTTTCATCGCAGTGGTCGGCGATTTGTCTATTGCCCCTTTCCTATCACTTATTTGGTTTCTTCCCAAAAGTTGGCACACTGGAACTTTAGCCAGACTCAAGAGCCACTCGACGAGTCATCGAGTGTTCTTAGTGATCACTAATCTTGTTGTTTACCATTTCATCGGACTATTTTGTTTCTTTTTGCATGTTAGTGTCCTCTATTTGTTTCTTAATCGACATACCTGAAAATCAAGGGTTCAACATCAATATTTATGATCAATTAGGAATTTGAGGAGAGTAAAACTATCAATACAAAGCCTTAAATGAATCCAAATCTAGGACTCATCATAATAGAACGCTGATGGACCCCATACAAGCCACTTATCTCTCATAACATAAGAAATAGAAAATATGAGTAAATCAATAGTCCAAGTAAAATAGATTTTATAAAAGATAAGTGGAAGTCTAAAGCAATTATCTGATCATAGCTATCTAATACAATAGAATGAAAATTGGAATATCCCATACATCATGTCCCAAAGTGATATACAAGAAAGGAACTTAAAAAATGAAAGTTCATTCTCGAATCACTAGAATTCACCGAAGTTTGGAAATCTGAAACTCAACCACTAGCCACGAAACTAATGACCCTGACAGTCGTACCCTACATTTGGGTATATGTAGGAAAAAATATGAGTTAGTACAAAATATGTACCAAGTATGAAAGTTATGCTTAAAACATTCAAACATGTTAACAAGGGACGTTTTCATAAGTATGTAATGATCAGGCAAAAATTTGTATTTTGAGAATTAGAAACCTTAAGTCATAAAAACATGATCTGCAAGTAAACATCATCTTTGAACTTATGTGATACACTTCTTCAAGTAACCTTAGATCATTATTATTTTGGTAATTAGCCTTAATTGACATCAAGATTGTAACACTCCGAAAGTCCAAGAGCTAATATAGAGCCTCAGATGTCGAAATACGATTGTAACACTGTTTCGAAGATTAAATTAATGTTTATAAGTCATTTAGGAGGTTTTAAAGTCAAGACATTAAGAAACGTCCAAGACGTCCGGAAACTAGGCTAATTAAACTAGATTTCGGGAAGGTCTGTAGGTGTTGTATGAGGTCTAAAACTGGTAGAATAATTTTAATTAGGTAAAATTGTGTATATAGAGTTAAAAAAATGCAGGTCCGACTCCCCCAGGGTCTCCCTGGGAGTCCACGAAAAGACCCCAAACTTGACTTGACAAGCTGCCGAAGACGCAGCGTCAAATACACAAGGAAGAAATGTGTCCGCATAGCGTACATGATGGGCCTTTGGTCAAAAATCAAGTCTGCATCGCGGTCAGGTCGCGGACTCTACTGTCTTAAAAAATAATTTATAAAATCTTGCGGGAGCAGCTCTGCGTCGCGTACTTGTTCCCCGACAAAAATATGAAATTTGGAATATAAATTTGACTTTATTAAAGGATCAACATAAGTGAGGGATATTTTTGATATTTTGTGGGAGGTATATATATTTAATTAAAATAATTTTTCATTCACATTCAGTCACTCAAATCAAATCCCCAAATCAAGACCCAAAATCTCTCACCTCTCTCTAATTTATCTCTCAATTCAACCTCCATTGAAGGAAGAAGTAAGCTTCAAGAAGAAGGCCAATTTCCCTAGGATTTCACTTGAATTTTGTGGATTAATCTTCATTAAGGTATGAGTTCTTCACTCTTGGGATTTATTTCCCCAAAAGGTCATTTGAAAGTTCATTTCTAAATCACCCGATTCCAAGGGTTTTATCCTTTATATGGGTTTTCTACTAAAATTAAAATTTATGATTGATTATGTCTAATTGTTATTACCCATGTCTAATTAAGTATAAATTGTTGAGTTATTGATGTTAGTTAGGGAATTTTGTTTTGGATCATGTCCCTTTCCCCAATTTCCCCAAATATTGGATCTTGCTTATGAATTGAAGAGAATTGAAGAATGTATTGATTGTTAGACTTGTTCTATCTATACTATTTCATTTATGTACAGACTAGGATAATGTGTTGTTGGGATTGGATCTAAATCTTGATGAATTCATGATGAACCCTATTCCCCCTAACCCTAGGTTATGAATTGAGGTTAATTGGGATAGTGATGATACAATTGACATAGTGCTTGTGTAAATTACTATTGTATGATGTTGTTACACATATTTATGGATAAATTTCGATTGGTTGAGGTAATACCAATGATAATGGCTTTTTGGAGGAGAAATTGGTAAGACTTTGTGATGTTGAACTTTTACTTCAATTGTGATGGCTTGTACTTGTTGATGAACTTCAATTGAAGCATTCCTTATGATTATATTGAGTAGGTGTTGGTATGATGATGCAATTTAAATGTCTTGATTATGTGAAGATGTGAGATTATGTTTAAGAAGAAATCATATAAGGTTGGTTATCAATTGCCTATGTGCCTTATTATGACATGATGATGATAATGTGTTAATCTAACATGTGAGAGTTTCATTGAAAGGATATTCTCATGAAATTCCTAATTATCTAATGATTATGAATATACAAGGGGTTAGTCTCCTATAGACTATACTAAGATATGATGATTAATAAAATCTTAAAGAATTTCAAAAAGGGACATTAACTTAACACCGAGCGAATCAGATATGAGAGGTGTCCTTTCCCAATGTAGGAAGGTAGGTTAACAATGGTTCTCATGAGATGGTGATAATAATGCGTCTATGCATCAAGAGGGTCCCAAGTATATCTCTTAGCTCTTGAACTATTTTACCCCCATAGGAATACTAGCTAATGGATTCACCTAGAATGTTTTCGTGCTTTCGTACTACATTGACAAGTAGTATGCCTTCTTTCGATGTAGGGTTTAATGACACTGTATTCCATGTTTAGCTCACATGGTCTATGTCGGTTAAGGCAATTGTCCCCAAAAGTGAAATGAAGTAATAAAGTGAATGCTAACAGGGTGACCTAAGGGGTTTGACTTAGTCTAGGTAGGGATATGGATATCTACCTATACATTGCACTAGGTGGCCTTGAGAGAAGTCTTAGAAGGTTGTTCTTATGTTATATAAATTAAATGATTATGCATATAATGACTTTACATGTTGATGATTCTATATGTTGTTAGTTTCATTTATGAACATGCTATTGTTCTATATTGCTAAATGTGATGATGATTACTCTTGGTGCTATGTTATGTGAAGATCTCTATTACTTGTGATTCTTTGTTGGGTTTACTTGGTCGAGTAAGGTTATGGCGCTTTACTTGTTCATTGATTTTGTTGACTTAATGGTGGGTTATTAGTAGGGGTCTTGTATATGTTCTAATGTTATGAACTCTTATATATGCCTTGTTGTTATAATATGATGTTGGAGTTTTATTGATCATGTCCTCGAAGATGCTATTAAACATGTTGACTTTGTTATACTTGATAATGTTGGTCTTGTGTTGTATATGGCGTTGTGCTAAGGAATATGTAATTATTGGCTTATATGGGTTCTTGGTTGTGCATAAGGCTTTTCAAAGTAACTTAGCATGCTTTTGAACAAATGTTCCCTTTAGCATTATTTCAAATTTCTTATGTGCATATGTCTTTACTTAGTACAAGTGATGTACTAACCCATGTTTCTATGTTTACTACGAAAACGTAGGTTCCGTTCGTTGAGTTTCTAGAAGGCCATTGAAGAAGACTTGGATTCTTATTCTCCAAGTTTGGTAGGTCCTCACTTTCCGAGGACGATGCCACTACCTAGCTATGGGATATTATTTATTCTTAAAGACACCTTTGTATACTCCTTCTCATTTGTTGACTAATGTTGTATATACCTATATGATTGTACGAAGTATGAACTATGTCCAATGTTGTAGTCGTTTTAGATAGTTTAATATGAGACCTATCCTAGACTTCTTATGAATTTGTATTGTTATATTATGTATGTGAATTAAAAGTAGAAGCCAATGTAGTGCTTCATATGCGATAGATCTATGAAAACCTAAATGTAGATGTAATTTTTAAAAGTTCTAAATTTTTCGCAATTTAACCTATGAAATGTAATCACGAATGCTAAGAGGTTAGTCTTAGTTCTCTATGAGGACTACAACACCGGTTACTTCTAGGGGGTGCTCACGGATATGATAAAGACCATGTAAGCTATAACATGATCCCCTAGAGTCTCCCACACCGAAAAGGGTCATTCTACTTTCCAAGGTAGAACAATAAACTTCTAGCATAGGTTGATACACTAGCTAATATATATCTAGACAATTATCCTACGTGGGCACATAGATTATGAATAAGGATATTGCTTCTAGAAACCCGACCTCAACTCGAGAGAGCTTCCATCTCAAAATCCTCTCGGTGCTAAGCCTAAATTTCCATAGAGTAGTTATTAAGTATTGACTTATCTTATCTTTAAAATACATGGGTAGTATCCGCTTGATTTATAATAGGATAACTCCTTAAATCATGCATAATAAAACCTTTCACCATCCATGATCTTTTCATACTAGCTCATAAAGGAACATGTACATGGGTAATTAATTACCTCTTGCCTCTTCATTAGATCATTCTTAGCATTGGTTCATCTTAGGTGAGAAAGACTTGTAACCCTAAAACCCTTTATTATCTAAGAATGTCTTTCACAATCATGCATAGGTGCACATATGAGAAACTCCCTTTCAACAACATAACAACAACATTGATACTTCACTCTCATGGCACCCTTAAAACATTTCCACAAACTTCATAGAACATGCATAATTTAATAATTCACCTTTCGAATTTCGAAACCCACTTTCAATCATCAACATATAGAAAACATGGGTTAGATATTTGTTAATAAAAATTCATCATCAAAATCATAAAATTCTATCAATTCATGCTTGATTTCATACAAATCTTCTTTCATAATCTAAACCCACATTATATCATCATAATTGGAAAAAATGGGATTTACATGGGTTCATAGGAATCCTCGTTAAAGCCATAGTATTTCATCAATTGAATAAGAGATCATAATTCAATCCTTTAAATGAACATTGAAGAAAACTCATGGCAATTTTTAAAAAAATACCTTAATTGGGGATTTCTAACTTCGAAAATAGGAGAATTTGGGAACTCCATGGATAGAAGGAATCCATTAATGAAAATTATCACACCTTGATGCCAAAATCTTAAAAGCAATTGAGGATTTGGAGGCTTGATCTTGAAACGCTAGCTTTGTTCTTCAATTTCTAGAGAGATAAATATTCTGAAAGGAAGATCTTGATCAACTTCTGGAAATTTAAGATAATCAATAGAGTTTGGGTGATTTGTTGGTTTAGAATCATTATAAAGGGTTTTGGAAAAAAAAAATGGCATAGTATTAACTTAAAATAATTGGAAAAGACACAATAACCGCTAACTTAAAACATCTTGGAAACTCATCATGGGTCGTCATGACCACCAAGGCCTGTCAAATGGGCATTGAAGAAATTCAGCTTGAAAGTGCTACACTATTTTGTGCATAACTTTTTACTTTGAGATAGAATTCGGGAAACTTGGTGGTGTTGGAAATAGGACTCAAAGACCTTTTATTTGATGGGTCATGGTCCACCAAATTCATTTTGAGCTTAAATATATTATTTTTTGAAGTTCACCCTAAACTCTGAGTCTAAGGAAAACCCTTCCAAGATGACTTCACAGTCCGTGTGAATCTTCACAAACCATTTTGATGTTCGTGGTGCTTAACTAGTGGGTAGGGAAGGACACCTACTTACTTAACTTCCTTCAGGACCACTTCTATGGCCTGTATGGATTCTCTCGAGCCGTCTAAGGGCTCGTGGGAGGATTATGTTAATCGATAACTCTATCAAAGACACTTCATCCATTTCTAAGAGCAAACGATTATTAGTCAGTATATATCGAACCAAATGATTTGGGGTCGAATCCTACAGGGAGTGGTAATTGTTTAAGATTTGGTAATAAAATATGAATATGTTCAAATCAGCCATAGAAATAGATATTTACGAATAAAACATAATATAAATCAGGGTTTGACACGATTTTCAAAAAATAAAAGAGGTTTTGGTTTCAACTATCAACTACAACAACAATAAATAACACGAAAATAACAATTATAGGACGGGTTATTGGGATGTGATTCGATTATAGGATAACATAGACAAATGAGTTATTGAAACTGTTAGAAATCCATTTTATATCAATGAATAAGATACACTTTATTGGGGATAAACTTTCTCTTGAATAATTTATCCCGGATCAAGTCGATTTCTTTCGAACATCGACAAGCATGTTGTAACACTTCAAAAATCTAAGACGTGTTCTAGAGACTAACATAAGTGTTAAATGGTTTAGACACTGTTATAGGGTCAATTATAATGAATATAAGTCATTTAGATATTCAAGAAATTAAAACATCCAAGAACGTCCATGGCGTCCGGAAACTAGTTCAATGAGGTGCTAGTATGCCTTAGCCTATTTGACTAACTTTTAGGAGTCGAAAAATGATGAAAATTGGTGGAAGGATGTCTAACACGTATTAGAATTAGTTCATAGTCGAAAATTCTGGACACGAATCCCCAAGGACCAACCAAGGTCCCTTTAGGAAGACCCTTGCAGAAGTGACTAAAAGTTGTCGATACACAGTGTCACCAACGAATGCTACAAACCACTCGTGGTCCAATCGACGGGAATTCGATTGCCTCCATCGATGAACACTTAGAAATTTTGGCCAAGGTCATGTTTTGAAAAGTCTTTGAACTCATCAATGAGTGTGCATCAAGGAGGGAACAATGCCCGTCGATGGACACACGATCCGTAGATCGTGGTCTCGGCTTTGAGGTCTATATTTTGCTGCACATTTTGACTTAACTCAGTTAATTAGTTGGCTTATTTAGGAGGTTAGTTAGGGGTTAGGCGAGGTCTAATTAATTTGGTTAATGACCTATATAAAGACCCTAAGCAAATTAGACTAATCTAAGCTCTCATAATTCCGAAACCCAAAACTCTCTTCCTTCTCTCTTCTTTCTCTCTCTAGTCGAAGAACTCCATAGAAGTCAAGATAGAGGTGGGTTAAAGTTCTGAAAATGGTCAAGTTTCCTAATAAATATTCATCAAACATTAAGGTATGGAATTCCATTCACCTTTGAGACCTCTTTCCTCAAAGGGTTCCATCAAATTGATTTTAAAAGTTGAATTTTCATGAGGGTCTTTTTGAATCTCGAAATTGATCTTGTAAATTGATTTGTTTATGATTTATTTTGGATACGATGAATAAATTAACATGTATTTCAACTCAATTATGTTATTTTGTTGGTGGATTATCCTAGTTTGTAAAACATAATGTATTCCCTCTAACCCTAGGTTATGATTTTGATATGTATTGTGTAATGTTGGTTCAATTGAATTGGTTATTGATTGAATTTCTACTAGATAATGATATTGTATAAGTTATGAATAGGGTAAATTATAGTCCTTTCATGCTAGTTCTTGATTAATTGATCTATATTATGACTTTGACCTATGTCTGTTATATGAAGCTATGAACTAGTGATGGATTGTGATGTAGTGATTAAATTATCCTTGTTATCATGTTGGTTATTGTGCATGATGATATTACACCATTATTGGGGTTAATTAAGGTTTAATGGTAAGACCTTGATAATATATTATGAAGGAGACTTGTTAAGACTCGTGATCCCTATTCTTTACTTCAATTATGGTTACTTGTGGTTAAGTGATGATGTTGTATTGAAGTATGTCTTGTATTATGATTGATAGAGTTGGTATGATGTTGAATTGAAATGTCATGACTATAAATTGTGAGGTGTTTCCTAAGATGTAAATGTTATAAGGATGGTGATGATTTAATAATGTGCCTTATTATGAGGTGACATGTGAATGTGTTAACCTCACTTATATGAATTGTAATGAAAGTACTATACTCATGAAATTCTTATTGAGCTATGATGATGATGTTTATACAAGGGATAGACCCTATAACCTACATTAAGCTATGAGGATTAATAAAGGTATTAATGACATTTCAAAAGGGACTTTAGCTTAGCACCGAGTGAACTAGAGTGAAGAGTGTCCTTTACCACATAGTGAACGTAGGATCACTAATGTACTCTTGAGATTGGAGACCTTAATGCATGTAGCATAAAGAGGGTCTTAACTTTATCTCCTAGTACTTGAACTATGTTGCCCCCATAGGAATACTAGCTAGTGGATCCACGTAGTTATTATGTTCATGTTTTGGTACTACGTTGGCAAGTAGTCTGCCTTCTTTCGGTGTAGGGTTTCATGACACCGGATTCCACATTAGCTCATGTGGTCTATGATGGTTAACGCAAGATGTTATCAAAAGATAAAGTGAACTAAAGGATTGAACTCTAACTGAGATGACCTAAGGGGTTTAGCTAGTCTAGGTAGGGATATGGAGCTCTACCTATACATTGCACTAGTTAGCCTTAAGGGAAGTCTTAGGAGGATGTTCTTATGTATGCATATTCTTACAAATATAAATGATATGTATATGATGATCTTACATGTTAATGACTTTTGATGTTGATTACTCTTATGAACATATACTTGGTCTCTATTGCTAAAGTATGATATTATGTGCTCTTAATGTTATGTTATGTGAAGTTGGGCATTGGTTATGGTTCTTGCTAGGTTTACTTGATTAAGTATTGTTATCGGGCTTTACTTAGTCATTGTACAAGTGGACTTAAAGAGGGTCATAAATAATGGTCTTACTTTGGTTATGATTTAAATGTAGTCTTATCCATGTTTGTTGCTATTATAACTTGATGGTAGAGTTGCCTTGATCACGAGTCCAATTATGTGATATGCATGTTGACTGGACTAGACTTAGTATTGTTGGTATTGTGATGTACATGCTTTGGATTCAATGAATATGTATTATTGATTGTATGGTCTTATTGAATGTGCACAAAGCTTTTCAAAGTAAATTGCATACCTTTATGAATTGTCCCTTTTCTTAGCATGATTTCATGATATGTGTGCATATGGTCTCCTACTTGGTACAAGTGGTGTACTAACCCTGTTTTCTCCCTTTTCCCTAACATTTTATGTTCCGGTCGTTGAAGGGATTTGGGACGACTTTGAAGAAGGCTTGGAATTCTCAATCATCCAAGTTGGGTAGGTCCTCACTCTCTAAGGGCAATGCCAATATCAAACTTATGAAGTTACTCTAGTTTTAAGAATCTTCTATTCTTTCCTTTTCTTTTAATACTAAACATTGTATGGCCTATATGTGGTCTTGTTATATTGATGTATGGTCTAGGCCCAAGTTATTAACTCTTGTTAGATGGTTATGAGATGATACGTCCATTTGAGACTATGTTATATTCTATATATCTATGTGCAATAAAAGTACAAGACTAAGTAATCTTACTATACGAAGGGTCATGTATACTAGATATAAATATTATGTGTATGTAGAGGTCTATGTAAACCTCCATGTACAAGTAATGAAAAGGTTTAAAAATGTTCCGTATTTTTAACCTATTAATGTAATGATGTAAGCTAAGAGACTAGTCTTAGTTCTCAAAGAGGACAACGACGCCGGTTACGTCAAGGGGTGCTCCCCGGATGTGATACATGCAAATAAGAACAACCTACTTCTTAGTCCATTCACTATATCGAGATGAATATGTGGGAATGGGTTTAGGATTCACTCTCCTGAGCTGAACCCATGATAACCCAATACCAATAGACAATCAATCAATAATCTTGATTTTAAAACCTTTCTCTCGTGCAAGCCTAAAACACGAAGGTAGAACTTCATTTGCAACTACAACTCTTTTAATTAAACCTCAATTAGTGATTTACATCACTTCTAAACAACATTTAAACTAAAAATTAGCAATACCCATAAGCTAAATGTACCCATAATCCCATAATCTCACCACATGAGTTGGGATTTTAGCTAGAGATCATTAAAAGATAAAAAAAAATTGTTACCAAATTGAGTTTCTATCAACTGGAAAAATTGATTTCGTCTTTACAAAGGTATAAATTGAAGAATTTCAAGCACTTACTTCTAATTTCTCAAACATGGAAAACTTCAATTCTTCAAAGCTAAGGAAAATTTAGTTTCAATAATATGAGTTCAAACTCAAAAATTACTCTCAAGAGTGTTCAAAATAAAATTTTCATCCATAAAAATAATGTTTATAAAATTATTTATAGTCACCAAAAATATTCTACAAAGGACCAACCAACGCAGTAAGTCGGTCTCGCCGATCCGCCCTTTAGTCAATTCCATCACCTTTTTTTGGCCTTCAGCATCCTCAAGTTTTATAACTTTTGCTAATCCAACATTGCATTGCAGAACCACTCTATGACAAGCCAACTACTTCTTTCGCACATCAACTTAATTTTCTCCTTCGAGACTTGGCACACTGGAACTTTAGGAGAGATAGTAGCCATTCGGCAATTCACCAAATAGACTTGGCGATCATTAGGACTTCATTTCTTCTAAAAAAATCTCAAAACTTATCAAACTATTTCATAATAGTATACACAAAATTGTCTGAAAATACTTTTAAAACAATAGTTTGCAACAAATAGTTCAAAGGAAATAGTAAAAGAAACACAACATTAACTATCTGTAAAGCATCTATAATTCAACATAAATATTGGGACAAGACCCACGACATCTAAAAACTAAAAAACTAAAAGACAAAAGTGGAGTTTTTTGAAATTCAAGGAAGGCTCACCAAAGCTAATAAGAAGTTTAAAATGATCTCAGTGGTGCACCTGTTGATGATCATGAACACCTATATATGCATCATAAAAAGATGCATGTTAAATGACATCAATATATTGAAATATGCGAGTACGAAATATAGACGAGGAGAATAAAAAACTCAACTAAAGAAGTTGAAGCAAGATACTAAACTAAATGTGAAGAAATAAAGAAGTGAAATAAATTAGATTTTACAAATACGTACTCATCTTTGAATTTTACACATAAAGTGAAATCATAAAATACACTTTTAACTTTATTTGGTAGATTATCTAACCGTCAACCATCACTATGATCAACGTGATGATAAAACATCTTGCCCAAGCTGAATTATCCTATAACTTTCCAGGATATAGAACATGTCAACTATGTGGATCCAGTAAAGTTCTACTTGAAAGAAATAAGGAGTCATCTAAAAAGTAAGATCTTTTATCTATGTTGGCCACGTGGTTTTTGAGGAATGTGATTGTCAAAACACATCCACATATTAATGCTCAACATAACTCTCAATAAATATATAATCATGCTCAAATGTGTAAAGCATTCTCTTTCTCAATTTGAGGTAATGAGTCAAAATATCCTTTTAAAAAGGTAACTGCTCAGAAATATCTCTAAACTCATTAACTTATTTAGAAATCAAAGTTTCTCTTTTCACAATATAAAAAGTGATACCTTTCAGAATACTTTGTTCCATTATACTCTTACTCAATTCATATTTGAAATTTTTTCTCAAAACTCATCATTTTCTCTACTCATAAATCAATTTAAAGACAAAACATTTGTTTTGAAAAGATTCTCAAATTTAACTCAACGGTAGGGTCCATGCTAAATATAGACATGAACAAATAACATGAAGGATTTCAATACAATGAAAAATAACTCAATACTCAGGAATTAAGAACTCATAACTTAACAATATAACTCGTCTCAAAAATATCCAAAAAGGGGGATAGAACTCAAATTACTCGTTTACTGAATGTAGATAGATGTTGGGCGTGAGAAAGAACTTCGTCCATCACTATAATAGCATTACATAGCTGATTATAAAGTTATTAGATTGAAAACTTTAGTGGAGACTTCATTTATCTTGAGCTTGAGGAAGAACATTAGATTTCTCTAAGGAAATCTTTGAGCATGGAATCTTGGAGATTGATCTTGAGGATTGATCTTGAGAGAAGAATCTGAAATTCTTAGACTGACAGAACATGGGAAACCTTCGATGGAAAGTTTCTCTTTGTATCTTTCATTTTTTTTTACTTGAAGTTTTAGGGTTCTTGATAGAGAAGAGAAATTGTATCTATGTTTTATGTAAATTTTTAAACATTTGAATGTTTATATTAATGATTTTGATAGGAAACTAGTTATTTCAATGATATACTCAATTAAAACACTCAGAAATGACATAGAATAGGGTTTTAAATGTAACACTCCAAATATTCAAGACCTAATCTAGAGCCTCACATGAGTTTCTAAGGTTTATAACATTGTTTTAAAGTCAATAATATGGTATAAAGGTCATTTAGGAGGTTTTAGAGTCAAAACGTCAAGGAATGTCCACGACGTCTAGAGACTAGTGCAAAAGGTGCTAGTGTGCCTTAGCCTATTTAACGGGGTTGTAAGAGTCAGAAATGTATGAAATTTGATGGAAGGGTGTCTAACATGTATTAGGATTGATTAATGGTCAAAAAGTCAGGGTACAACTTCCAAAGAACCACCCAAAGGGTCCTTGAGGAGGACCGTTCTATTTTGGCTACAAAATTATCAAAGGACAGTAGCCATTGACGGTTGCAGGCGACGAGGCGTGGTCCAAACGACGGGGCACGGATTGCCTCCATCGATGGTCACTTAAAAAATTTTCAAAAAGGCAATTTTGGCAACTCTCTGACCAAAACGCCGGTTGTGCAGAACGGTTGGTCCAAGGCACCATCGATTGACCTATGACCCGTAGGTCGGGGTTTCGTAGGTCAGGTGCAAGTTTCACTGTGTTATTTTAAGTTGTTTCATTTAGTTAATTATTTGGTTAGTTAATTAATAATAGGTTAGGAGAGGTCTAATTAATTTAGTTAAGTACTTATATAAAGACCAAAACCTAATTAAACTAACCTAACTCCCACAATTTCGCAAAACACAATTGTTCTTCCTTCTCTCTACTTTCTCTCTAACAAAGAAGAACCTAGTTCAAAGACATTATGGAATAAATAATGGTACATTTATTAATCAATTTTCAATAAATAACAAGGTATGGGAACTCTTCACCTTTGGGATTCCTTTCCCCAAAGGGCTCTTCCAAAATTGGTTTTAAAGAAAGATTATTTCATATGGGTTTCTTTGTAATACGAATTTGATCTTATGAATAGTATTTTTTTATGGTTTATTTTGGTTATTATGAGGTATTATTGTTAAATTATAGTAGTTCTTGATGCTTAACCTAGAATTATGAAAGAGGTGATGAATTGACCCTAATTCCCTAACCCTAGATTGTGAACTAGTATAGAATTGAATTGTACTGATGTAGTTGACCTATATTTTGTGTTAATTACTATTGATTGATGTTATTACACCTATTATTGGATTGAATTTACTTGTTTGATGGTAAGACCATGAGGATGGCTTTTGAAGGAGATTGGGTAAGTCTTGATATCCTAAACCTTTACCTCAATTATGATGGCTTGAACTTTGTGATGAAGCTCAATTGAAGTATGTCTTTTTATTGGGTTAAGTAGGTGTGGTATGATGATTTAATTGAAAATGTATTGATTATGTAATTGTGATATTATGCTTAAGATGTAATGATATAAATATGGTTATGAAGTATTTATGTGCTTTATTATGATATGATCATGTTAATGTGCTAATCTCGCCTGTGAGGGTTGCATTGAAAAGTGTTCTCATGCAATTCCTATTGAGCTAATTACTATGACTATGCAAGGAACTATTCTCCTATTACCTAAACTAAGTCATGATTGTTAAAGAAAGACATTTCAAAAGGGACTCTAGCTTAGCACCGAGTGAACTAGTAGTGAGGAGTGTCTCTTCCCAAGTAGGGAAGATAGGTTCACTGTTGTACTCATGAGATTGGAGACTATAATGCATGTAGCATAAATAGGGTCCCAAACACATCTCTTAGTTCATTAACTATGTTTACCCCATAGAAATACTAGCTAGTGGATCCAACTAGATGCTATGTTCATGTCTTGGTACTACCTTGGCATATAGTCCACCTTCCTTTGGTGTAGGGTTTAATGACACAGAATTATATATTTAGATCTTGTGGTATATGTCTATTAATGAAAGGGTTCCCGAAAATAAAATAAAGTATTAAAGTGAACTCTAACTAGGATGACTTAAGGGGTTTGACTTAGTCTAAGTAAGGGTATGGGACTCTACCCATACATTGAACTAGTTAGCCTTGAGTGAAGTCTTAGGAGGATGTTCTTATGTTTTTGTGCTTATGTAAAGTGAATGAAATGCATGTGTTGACTTTATATGTTGATGATACTATAATATGTTGGCTTCATGTATGAACATGCTATTGGTCTATTATTGATAAACTATGATAATGACTACTCTTAATTCTTTGTTATGTGATGTTAGGCATTGCTTGTGATCCTTTATTTTGTTTTCTTCGTTGAGTAAGGTTATGGGGCTTTACTTGGTCATTGCAATTGTAGACTTGATAAGGGTTATGAGTAAGGGTCTTGTATGTGTTGTTATGACATAAACTCTTATACGTGCTTTGTTGATATAACATGATGTTGGAGTTGTGTTGGCTATGGTTCTAATACTTTGTTAAACATGTTTACTTGTTATACTTGATGATGTTGGTCTCTTGGTGAATTTACTATTGTCTTAATGAATGTGTGGTTATTGTCCTATATGTGTTCTTGATTGTGCATAAGGCTTTTCAGAGTAACTTGGCATGGTTTAGAACAAATGTCCCTTCTAGCATGATTTCTCTATTGTGTATGCATATGTTCTCGTACATAGTATAAGTGGTGTACTTACCCCTATTTCTCCCTTCTTCCAAAACATTTTGGGTGTATATCAGTGATCTAAAACGTGACCAACCCATTCCCAATCCCATGCCCACAAATTAAACCTTCCCTCCAAAACCAACTCTCTTTAGAAACCTCCATTGTTGTTGAAGCTCAAGAACAGCTTGTAGATTGGATTCTCATGGGTTCTTCACTGATTTTTAGAGGTTTTAATCTTGACAAAAGTATGGTGATCCTTCATCTCTAAGTAACCTTTCACTTGGAGAGTTTTTCTCAAAGTTTTCAAAGAAGTTTCATAATCAATATTTCAATCTAGCCATAGGTTCCTTCTCAAAATGTTTTCTAATGGTTAAATGATGATTCATTGATGTTAATGTATTGGTTTTAACGTGATTCTAATCCGATTGCATGATGAACCCATGTTCCTTCCCTAAATCGATCTAGTCCTTGCATGGGCTTTGTGATCATGACTTGTTAATGGTTAAGTTATGATTCTTTTATGTTGAATTGATTATACCTACTCTTATTTACGTGAATTGATTATTAACTGAAGATGAAGGATCCATGTGGATCCATGTAAGAAGATTTGAACTTGCTTAGCATAGATATCCATGATTCATTGTAACATTGCCCTTTTTATGATTTAATGTTGAATTTGAATAGGTGAACATGATTATAGCTACTATTTTAGGTTGATATTATGATTGAATTGTACTTATAAATCATGTATAATCAAAGTGAGAAAGAATTGATAAAAGAACAACTTTCCTTCACATTCTATAAATTAATAATGCCATGAACATAATGTGATCTCAATTTAGGGTAGATGAAGCATGATTTAGTCGTGATTTATATGAATTTAGCTACTGACCTAGGTTGGTTTTATTTGTATATTATGATTGCTAATCATGGTAATCACCGTAAAGAATATTAGCATGTAATCTATAACTCTCTACCTTCTAGTATACGTGTGATGCCTTGTATTATATTATAGTATGATCTTGTAGCGACTTGTACATGGTTTATGAGTAAAGTACCTATAGCTACTGCCCTATACATGTATTATTGATGAAAGGGTGTATTGATCAATGTTGATCAAAAAGGGTTGATGAATTGGTAAGGTCTACTCTTCCTCCCTACTTTTCAATATTAATGTAGTTAATGAAGCCTTGTATGGCATTGTCTGGTATGGTCCACTTATGGTGGATGTGTTTATTTTATTGTCATTATCTATGTGTTAAACATGGCCTTGAAGGCAAATTGATGAATATATGTATGAGTGGTTATGATGATCACCTTATATGTAACTTGTGGTCTTCTACTTTACTTGTGAATCTAGGTTATATTACTATTGTTATGAGCATGTAAATATTTATGTTAAGATCATGTGTAGGTGCTGCCATAAATGAATTGATAAGGATGTATGACCCTACCCATGTACCCCAATGTGAATGTGTGAATAGCTAAGGATTAGGAGTCTTGACTGTAATGTGAAAATTGTCTTGCCTCCTATGTTAAATGGTGTTGTGTGGTCTATGCTTGTTGTGCGTTATGGTCTTAAGACAGTAGTTGCCTCAAGATGTTATGGATAGCCATTATGTGATCATGTTGACCAATGTACACACACTCACACATTATGCATGCTTACAAGTAGTATAGGTCCTAGTGTCTAAATGTAAGGTTATTCTCATATTCACTAGTGTCTACTACTATGGATGTTAAGCTTATGTATATGAAAGTATGATATATGTTTGCTTAACTTGGATGACTTGATAGATGTACTAGTATGGGCAAGGGTATGGGACTTTGTCTATGCATTGCACAGGTGTGCCTTTATAGGATAGTTTCTAGTTTTCGTTTATATGTACATGAATATGAATGTATGAACATGTGTGACCTTAATGTGTTAGGTTAAAGGTTTGCTCACATATATGTATGCACACATACATGAATGATGATCTAGTCAATAGAGGAGCCTTGAAAGGTGTGCTTAAGTGTATTCTAAACTAGATAGTGCTAATGATATATGCCATGTCCATGTGAAAGGATTTCTGACATGATATAGGTTGATCAAAAGAACTTCTCATCTATGACCTATGAGCTAAGCATATAGGGAGTCAATCTCCTAAGCCTATATTTTATAAGTAATGTTAATGAAGGCTTTCAATAAAGGGAACATAGCTTAGCACCGATTGAACTTGAATATGAATGTGTGTCCCTTTCAAATGTGGAAAGGTAGGTCTACCATAAATCTCATGAGGTGGAAAGCCTCATAGCCCAAAGGCATAAACAGATGTTTCCATGATAGCCTCCAAGTCCCATAACTATGTTGCCACCGTAGGATACTAGCGTGTGGATCCCCCTAGAAAGCTATGTCATGTTTAGTTCTACTTTTGCTAGTAGACCACCTTCTTTTGGTGTGGGGTTTCATGACACCGGATTTCATGTTTAGAATCACATGGTCTATATCGGTTAAAGTTATAGTTTCACTAAAGTAAAATAGACAATGAAACTAAATGACTAGGACCCTAACTAGGATTAATTAAGGGAGGTTACTTAGGATAGGTGGAAGTAATGAACCTATCTAGACATTGCACAAGTAGCTCCTTAGAAAGTTTTAGGGAGGCGTTCTAATGTGTATGATTATGATTATGTCTTTATGCATGGCATGGTAGTATTTGTCTACTTGTTATGAAAATGTGCATGGTATGAGTCTATATGTTGTGATTTTATCCTTGTATGCACTATGTGACTCTTAATGACTATATGATGAAGGTTGTTGACATGAATGAGGTTGTCTTCACTTAATATGTTGATGTGGGGTAATGGGGCGTCACATGTACATTGCACTAGTAGACTAATATTGGGGTTATACACAAGCTCTTACAATGATTTATGTGAAGTGAAGTCAATATATGTGCAAGTTGATGTAGCTTATTGTAAAGCCAATAGAGTCTTGACTTAAATGTGTTTTTGATATATTATACCTATATGATAAGATGTGTTGGATTATGTAGGTTATATGTATGTCTCCTCGTGACCTTAAGGTGATGCATTGCACCAAGTATCACTAGGGGGTTACTTGGGAGGTTAATGACTAAAAGAAAAGATAGTTCACTGTAAAGAAGGAAAATAACTCACTGTAATGTGACTTGAAAATGTCATAAATTTTATATGTGATTTTATATGATGTTTGGCCTTTGAATATGTCTATATGAAGTATGGAAATGATATAAATGTAATTTTCTAAAGGTTTTTTAAATATTTACTCAAAAAGGCATGAAGTATGATTTCAAGAAAATGTCTCTTTTAAATTCATATTTTTGCATGGTTGTCATACTTAGTGCATTCTTGTATTAATTCCATTCTTGTCTACTTTTTACACAAAGTGTAGGTTATGGATGCTTAAAGTATGTCTTGAATGGTGAAGATCTTTATAGATGATTCCCAAGATCAATGAAAGGAATCCTTAAGTTCCAAGTATATCCTACTTATGGTTTATTGTAAAGCGTATTAAATATTGTACATATGTATTATGTTGTAAGTGTCGTGTCCCTAATGTACTCTAATGTTGTTGAATCTAAGATGGCAAAGAGACTTAGAGTCTAAGTATGTAATATGATACTTCCTAAATATATGAAGTGATGTTAATAGCATATGATGTGCTAAGGAAGTTTTAAATTTTTCGCTAAATTTACTATGTCAATGCGATTAATGATAACTATGGGCTTGTATAAGACCTCCAAGAGATCAAGTACGCCATATTACTTCGAAGGGGTGCTCCCAGATATGACATTCGAGAACAACGATGCCAATTATGTCTAAGGGTTACTCCCCGAATGTGACATAAAAGCTTGAGAAAATGACCAAAACAACCCTAGAATGCATATATAAAGTTGCAAAAAAATTGCAGAAATTCTTCATGGAAGGGTATACAATTTGTGGAAATTTCCATTGTTCGTAGGTCTAGTGGTAGAATATCGTCAGCCTGACAAATCTTCACGAAAATGGATATTAATTTTTACTCTAAGCTCAAAATTAGGCAAACAGGTGGAATTGGAAACAGGATTCATAGATCTTTAATTTGATAGGTCATGTGCCACCTAATTCATTATATGATAAGGGATATGATCATCTGAAGTTGACCTAAGTATAATCTTATCTAGTAACTTAATACGTAATGAAGCTTTAGACTCAAGTTTATTCTAGGGTTTTCTTATGACATTAATCGAGGTATAGGTTTATAAAGGGTGGAAAAGACTAACAATAGACCCTTTCAATACTAACCGAAGTTGTCTACAAAAGGCCATCTACAACTTGTACAAAGGTTTATGGACCATACTATCTCGTAGAAAGCATGTTGGGTTCTGGATCTCTGTATTTGGGATCTCCAGATCCTCTCTGGAACTTCGATAGGTCATCCTTCTCAATTGTAGGATGCTTAATAGGGTTGTTTCTGGACTTCAGTTCCACGAGGCCTTTCTACGATACGTAGAAGGTTCTATGACTCGTAATTTAGTCCGTGAAACTTTGACTTGGAAACAATTTTTCAAAGCATGATTTTACGAACTCACCTGTGGTCCATAGAAACTTCTACAATCTGTAGATTTTTTCCATAGCACCTTTTTAAAAAAAGTCAAGGTCTGAAATTTAAGTAGGAATTTTTGGGGCGCTACATCCATATAATAATTTCTTTTCTCTTTGATCTGGCTAGATGAATTTATGGTGGAATCACATATTACAATCACTCCTAATTGAGTTGATTTTGGACTATTTTCTTGTTTTTTCTTCTTATGGTCACGCGCCATAGTGCTAAGACTATAAAGTTGAGACAGTCCTTCAAATATCTATGTGTACCTTTACATATGTTGCATCTCTTCCTCTCAGACTGTGCTTTCTTTTACGTATAGCTCTAGTGACCAATTGACCTGTTGTTATCGAACTTATAGGTACTTTGAGTTTAACACTCCGAAAATCCAAGACCTAATCTAGAGCCTCAGATGAGTTTCTAAGGTTTCCAATATTGTTGTAAGGTCAATGATAATGTATGGAAGTCATTTAGGAAGTTTTATATTCAAAACATCAACAAACATCCATGACGTCCGGAGACTTGTGCAAAAAGGTGCTAGTGTGCCTTAGCCTATTTCACGGGGTTTTAGGAGTCAAAATTTGATAAAATATGGTGAAAGGAGTATAAAACATGTTATAGTAGGTTTAGGTTCAAAACATCAAGGTACGACTAAGGGTCCTTGAGAAGGACCCTTTCATTTTGACCCAAACCTGCCAATTGAGGCAGTGCAGGCAGTAGTCAATAATGGTTGCGGGTGACGAGGCGTGGCCTGATCGAAGGAGTGTTGATGCCTCCATCGATGGTCACTTAAACATTTTCACGAAAAGTCTAAAATGCAAACTCTCTGACAAAAACTACGAACCTGCAGGACGATTGGTCCAAGGCCCCATCGACTAGCCTACGGACCGTAGGTCAAGGTCTCGTAGGTTAGCCTCCAATTTTACTATTGTGTTTTTAAGACATTATTTAGTTAAGTTAGTTAGTCTGGGGTCTAATTAGTGATTATTGGTGGTTAATTAGGTTATTCATTTAACTGTATGACCTACCCTAAGCCTTTAACACAACTAAACACCCCAAAATTCCAAACCCAAATTTCTCTTCCTTCTCTCTATTTTCTCTCCCAAGGAAACTCCATAGAAGACCAAAGTATAAGTATTATAGGGAAGCAATAAGGGTGATTTTATCCATCAATCTTCAACAATTAACAAGGTATGGTATGTCTTCACCTTTGGGATTCCTTTCCCAAAGGGTTCTTCCAAAAATTGGTTTTTCAAAATGATGATTCCATATGGGTTTATTCCTAATAAAAATTTGATCTTCTAAGTTGTATTCTCTATGGTTTATTTTGTTTATTATGATTATATTATGATATATTATTGTTCAATTGTAGTATTTCTTGATGTTTAACCTAGTATTGTGGAAGAGGTGATGAATTGACCCCAATTTCCTAACCCTGGGTTATGAACTAGTATAAAATTAAATTGTGTTGATGTACTTGACCTAGTTATTGTGTTAATTACTATTTATTGATGTTACTACACCTATTATTGGAAGGAATTTTTCTATTGATGGTAAGACCATGGTGATGACTTTTGAAGGAGATTGGGTAAGTCTTTGTTATCCTAAACCTTTACTTCAATTATGATGGCTTGTACTTGGTGATGAAGTTCAATTGAAGTATGTCTTGTAATTTTATTAAGTAGGTGTGGTATGATGATGCAATTGAAATGTCTTGATTATGTGATTGTGAGATTATTCTTAAGATGTAATGATATTAGGTTTGTTATGAAGTATATATGTGTCTTACTATGATATAATGATGTTAATTTGCTAATCTCACCTATGAGGGTTGTAATGAAAGATGTTCTCATGCAATTTATATTGAGATAATGATTATGACTATACAAGGATCTATTCTCCTATGACCTTAACTAAGTTATGATTGTTAAAGATAGACATTTCAAAGGGGTCTTTAGCTTAGCACCGAGTGAACTAGTAGCCAGGAGTGTCCCTTCCCAACTAGGGAATGTAGGTTCACTATTGTAATCATGAGATTGGAGATTATAATGTCAAAGGCATAAAAAGGGTCCCAAATACATCTCCTAGTTCTTGAACTATGTTGCCCCCATAGTAATACTAGCTAATGGATCCACCTAAAATGTTATATTCATGCTTTGGTACTGCCTTGGCAAGTAGTCCACCTTCTTTCGGTGTAGGGTTTCATGACAGCAGATTCCACATTTAGCTCTTGTGGTCAATGTCGATTAAGTCAAGTGTTAACGAAACTAAAATGAAATAATAAAGTTGAGTGTAACTAGGATTACTTAAGGGGTTTGACTTAGTCTAGGTAGGGGTATGGGACTCTACCTATACATTGCACTAGTTGGCCTTGAGGGAATCATAGGAGGATGTTCTTATAAAGTTAATGATATGCATATGTGGATTTTACATGTTGATGATACTTTATGATTATAGTGTCACTTATGAATATGT
The DNA here is from genome assembly GCA_027704765.1 of Solanum habrochaites. NCBI lineage: Eukaryota > Viridiplantae > Streptophyta > Magnoliopsida > Solanales > Solanaceae > Solanum > Solanum habrochaites. The sequence goes on from JAKWJA010002498.1 coordinate 14,054,713, forward strand.
TATTGTTCCATATTGCTAAATATGATGATGAGTATTCTTGATGATATGTTATGTGATATTAGGCATTGCTTATGGTCCTTTGTTGGGTCACTTGATTAAGGTTATGGAGCTTTACTTGGTCATTGCACTTGTAGACTTGATAGTGGGTTATAAGTAAGGGTCTTGTATATGTTGTTATGTGATTAACTCTGATACATACTTTGTTATTGTAACATGATGTTGAAGTTTCTTTAGTTCCTAATATGCTATCGAACATGTTGACTTGGTTATATTTGATGATTTTGGTCTTGTATTGGATATGTTATTGCCTTAATGAATATGTGGTTATTGTCCTATATGTGTTCTTGATTGTGCATAAGGCTTTTCAAAGTAACTTGGCATGGTTTTGAACAAATGTCCCTTTTAGCATGATTTCTATATTGTGTGTGCATATGTTTTCATATTTAGTACAAGTGATGTCCTAACCCCTATTTATCTCTTTTCTCGAAACATTTTAGGTTTCGATCGTTGAAAGGTTGGTGACCAATTTGCAAGGAAGTCTTGGATATTTTGTCCAAGTGTGGGTATGTCCTCAAGATCCGAGGATGATGCCTTTTCTCATTCTACCTATGTTACATTGCTATAGTATAAAGACATTCGTTTCACTCTTATTGTTAAAGACATTGTTGTAAGCCCTAAGTGGAAATTATGCATTTGTGTAAAGGCTATGCGCGAATTGTTCTATTTTGACTTAGATGGTTTTATATGAGGCACATCTATTAGACTTTATCTTGTTATTGTATATGTGACATAAAAGTCGAAGCCTATGTAGTGCTTCCTATATGAGAAGTCTATGTAAACTCCCTATTATATATTATGTGTATGTGAGAGGTCTATGTAAACCTCCTAATGTAGATGTAGATGAAAAGTTTTAATTTTTTACACTTTTTACCGATGAAATGTAATGATGAATGCTAAGAGGCTAGTCTTATTCCTCTCCGAGGATGACGACGCCGGTTACGTCTAGGGGGTACTTTTCGAATGTGACATTGAGTCTTTTAGTGTTGTTGATGTGCTTTCTTACTTTTACCACTATATCCTTCACTCTTAGCAATGTCATTCTCCAACTTATTGCCTATCTCTATGTTATCCTTTTCATTTCTGAAATTTATAAAAGACTTGGCTTCCACAATGTCTTTGTCTTCATCAATGACTTGTCAGCGTTGCAATTCCTTCTGAGTACAATTTTGCAACCCGTCTAAAAATTGGAACAACAAGTCATCATTGGTGAGGTTTGAAATTTGAAGCGCAAGGGTTAGAAACTCTTTGATGTGGTCCTATATGTCTTGGGTTCTTTAACTCCATAAATTTCTATTGGCCTTGTATACGACATCATTTGAGAAGAAATGATGCTTGAGTTTTCCCTTAACTTGATCTCATGTACTAATTGTGCACAAATCTTTGTCAAATTCAGTTGATTTTTGTTTCAACCATAGAATGGCATTCTCTAAAATCTACCAAGAGCAAAATAAAGTTGTCTACTTCTTGTGCATCGGGAACACCTTTGAACAATGGGTCTCGGGAGACTCAATCTTAGTCTCCCTAATTATGATAATATATTTGGTGGTCTTAGTCATGCGATTATTGACCTTCTCTTTGAGTTCCTCCATCTTTGCCTTCATTGCGTTGATGTTGCTCAACACCCCATGAGCTTGCACTCTAACATAGATATGGTATACCTTGTCTCTATCTAAATACATGTACGCCTATCCAAGTCGTTCCAGATGCTTGTAATATCTTTAAGAGTATGCCCCTGGAGAACGCTTAGAGTGTGTTTTATCTCCCCAAAGCATTGGGAAAATATCTAGATTGTGTCCTTCCCCTTATTAATCTTCATGACCCACTCCCTACCAAGTGATATGTCCTTAGGCAGAACCTCCACATCATTCTCTCTCGCTTTTAAAGTAGAATGTTCTTGGGATGTAAGCCTTCATTTGGCTCAACCTCGAGTGGCACCTATGGTTCTTGTTGGTAGCATTCATCTTTTTGTCATAGCCCTTCTTGCCGGTGGCTTCATGGGTGACGTTAGCTTGGGTGTTTCCATTCATTTTGTTACGACCTCACTTTGATATTGTGTTGCCGCGTCCTTAGTCTTTTACTAAGCACATGTGTGGTACTTGATAACTTGTTCACGGTATTCCACCAATTCCACCAATTGCTTATGATCTTTCTACGTCAAGTAAACCTAAGACTCTAGGAATCGCCAAGAAAATGAAAGAAAGAACACAAGAGAATTGTTAGAAAGAATTGAGTAGAAAACTTAGATTGATTTTGGCTTGATGATATTACAAATGGATACCCATCTATTTATAATACTAAGTAGGAGATAATATGCAAGTGATAATTATTACATAAGTACATATTTACAAATAAGCCCTTTCCTAAAATTCTCTACATGGCTAGAATATTTTCCCACAAATTCTTATCATGTAAGCTTCCACATAGACACATTTATGCCACATGGTGCCTTTGTGGCATAATGATGTGACAGGTCATCACAGTATGTACTAGAATTTATCTTTAAACTGGGATTTTCATGGTTTAGACATATTGGATCTCTAATGGAACTTAATCTCAAGTACGTAATTGTTGGATTTGATAAACATGTTGGTGATAATTATGATAGGATCATTTATCGATCCATGGAGATATTTGTAACACTTGAATTTTAGAAGAATAGAAAATGCAGTTTCTAGGTTTTAGGTGTGAGCTCTACAGCTCCTACCTACTATTGGTAAAAGCACTTATGGGACGTAGGTGGCATACGGAGGTGACAAGGAAAAAGGAAGTAATTTTTTTGAAAGTTTTTAGGACCTATAGTGGCCATGTACGGTCCGTAGGTAGACCTACCAATCGTACATGGGCCTCTTAGTTTGAAGGTCCAACAACAAGTCCCTAAAACCCACTTACGGTTGACCAGGACGATGCGTAGAAGGACCTACAGACAGTAGGTCTGAACAGTCAGTGAAGGTTCGACAATTTTAATTTAAGGGATTTTGGGTAATGTCATAATGGGTGTAAATCAATACTATGTCGTTTTACCTTCTACCCTAGTCCCTATATAAACATTTTTAACCCCCAAATTACCCAATTGAACTCCATCTCCTAAAATCCCAAAAGTTGACCAAGTTTTTCCCCCACAATTTCTCTCTCTAAAGATTGAAGAACAAGTCTAGGTTTCATGTTCAAAACTCCAAATTCACCATTTATTGGGGGATTTTGACATCAAGGTATAATAGTATTCATCTATGGGTTTCTTCCCCCATACGGTTCCTAAATTCTCCAATATTACAAGTTAGTGTTCTCTAATTGAAATTAAGGTTTTATTGAATCTCGTGGGTTGCTCTCAGTTATGATCCAATGATTTTTTTTTATGTATGTTTATGCGTGAATTAAGATAACTACATGTTTTAAAGTACAATTCAATTGAACCCGTGCATGATCCATAATTTTCTGGATTTTGATTATATGATGAAACTTTTGAAATATGAAAGATGAATTTATGAAGATATGCATGGTTCTTTATGAATTGTTGTTGTGAAATTATTTCTCACATATGAAGTTATTGTGAAAGGATTTTCTCACATAAATAATTTATAAGGTTGGAAGGTTTTCACACCTGGGATTGGCTATTCTAATGAATTCTAGCTTTGATTGGCTACTTCATGTGACCTTCCATGAATAATAAGATAAGTTAAAGATTAATGACAATTCCGTGGGATTTATGCTTACCACCGAGGGGATATCAAGATGGAAGATCTCCCATAGTTGAGGCTGGGTTTCTAGTAGAAATCTCCCTATCACATAACTATGTATCACCATAGATTGTCTTAGATAGTGATTAGCTAGTGGATCCACCAAACCTAGAAGTTTATGGTTCTTACTTTGGCAAGTAAGGACATCTCTTTCGGTGTGGAATAGACACTCTTTTCGGTGTGAAATAGACCCAAGATTCCATTTTATATCTCACATGGTCTATGTCAGTTAATGGCAAACTTCACACAAGAATGAACTAAGGTTACTTTTGGAAGCATCTCAAATGTATTTTAAAGATGTTTAGCTTGTATTGACCATGATTTCGACTTATGTATTCTAACATATTATTTTATGATTTAGCTTTATCACTGCATGTCATATAAAGTCCCTTTTAGCAAGATTTCATAACTCTTATGGATTATTATCATACTTAGTACATTCCATGTACTAATGCATACTTGTGTCTGCATTGTTTCACTGATGTAAGGTCCTACGGTTCCATTCCCGGCACTTATGGCCAGTGATTCCATATAGACATTGAAGATTGGTGAGCCCTCATGTTTCGAGTATCGAGATTCTTTATTGCTTTCATATCTTTTCATTTCATAGTGAGATGTATGGGTCACGTCTCAATCACTTTCCAATAGATGGCTTTGAGAATTATGTTAGACTTTCAAATGTCTTTTGAACTCTTTATGATTCTATTACCTTGTATATGCATGCTAAGTGGATTGTATTGGGTCTCTCGAGGTCCTATACGTCATATTATGACTAGGACGGACTTTGGGTCATGACAATATTAAAAACATATAGGGAGATTGTTATACTTAACAGTGATTAGACCTGATATCAGCTTTGTTGTTCAGTGTCTTAGTCAATTGATGGAACATCCCAAGGCTTCACACATGAAGATTCTATTAGGATTGTCAGATATCTATTAATTGGGTATTTACTTTAAACAACTTGTTTCCCAACACCAAAAGATGTCTAACAGGATATTTGATCAAGCTTGGTGATTCTTTGATTTCTCGAAAATATAAGGAGGTAACTATACATCAAGAAGTCAACAGAGGCTTAATAGGAGCTTAGCACCTAGAGTTGTTGAGTTCAAAGAAGTATTTGTTTGTCCTTGTGAATTGTCATAGCAAGACTGCTATGCAGAACTGCAATTGCTACTAATCATCCATTTCATATAGATATTGATTGTTATTTTATCCGAGATAAGACTCAACAGTCTACTAATTCCATTATATTTGTCCTCTACTTACCTACTAGCAGACACTTACCAACACACGCATTTCATGTCCAAGCTAGGACTGAAAAATATTCTCAATGTGCCTAGCTTGAGATAAATAAAGTCTAACTAGTTAAACATGTTAGTTGGTTAATTATTGTTTAGCGCTAAGCTGTTAAGAGTTAGTTTTAGACTCTAATGTGGTTAGGTGGAAGTTAGATTACATAGCACTTGTCATTCAACAAAATAAAATACCTTTCCTACTTGTGCAAATATCTGGAGTCGGTTTGTGAGCTTTCCGCCATTTTCTCCTTTTTCATCAATGGCATGGAACTCGACATATTTACCTCTTACTATACAGTGACCAAAAAGCTAAAGACAAGTTAGCTTAACAATGCCCAGGTTCTTTATGATAAGATTGAGCACCAATTTTGAAAGCTTAATTTAATAGCTCAAATAGACTTCTCAATGAAACACATATATCAACTCCTTGTGCCACCATCAACAATAAAATGTTTGCTGCCTATACGAATAAAACCGTTATGATGAACAACATCTTGATTGCCATGGAATTTACGGGGTGACTTTTCATAGCATTGTGCCTTTAACAACTTAAAAGGCAAAGTCAACCGACTACACCTTTAGTCTTCAAGTGCTGCAATCTCATACCTAACTTCTTCCAAATGGTCATTTATTGCCGTCACTGCATCTTGAACACCATTGATAGCCTCCTTGAGAGCATTATCAAATTCAGCATCAGCTTCTGCTTCTTCAGTGCCTGAAGCTTCGGTTATCTTCTGGATATGCACGCATTCATGTCCAGTTGGCTTACTAAATCTACAATTTTCATGACTCACTGGACGCTCCGAGGGGCGGCCAGCTCTTTTCAAGACTTGTATTGTGGCGGTCTGCCAGACAAATTGCGACAAAACATCAAGCAAAGTCATAAAAAAGAAATGGCAGCTTGCCAGGTTTCTCACATACATAGACAACATAACTAGCACTCTGAACATCAAATATTTGGACTAATTCTTGAATCTAGGATACATAAGAAGAGGAAAGTTCATGGGAAGATAGTTTGGGCGTGGATTCTGGAGAAGATAAAATTACACCTAGTTCCCACGTTCAAATTTATATAGAACTCTTCCCTTTTTTAGTTTGTTGCTAAGAGATCGACACATTTCTACATTTAGAAACACAAACTATTAAAGCTCAATTTTCCCCTTAAACTGATCCTCCTAAAGGAAGTGTGACACAAAAAGTTTAAGATCATCAGATCCTTAAGGGTACTTTCTGTTGTCATATACATTTAAGTAATCTATAAAAGTCAGTTTTTCTTTCTTAAAGTCGTGTCCAGCCAAACACCGCCAAGAAAATAAACATAGTAGTTCTTAGAAGTCTAAATGCATGTGCATTACCGCCATTATAATGTTCTTAACAACAAATCTATTATCATTCTCATCATGCTTATTAATTGAAGCTACCATTAGTTGGGACCAGTCTTTCATATCAAACAAATGCTTTAAATAAATGGATATTAATCACTGGTCATTAAACCTAAACAAGCTATTCGAACCAAATAAGAAACAAATGTACCAACATGAGCATAAAAAGAAATTGAGGGTTAAGCTTGCAGACATGCATGGCAAAATAATCCAAAATCAGGACATGTAAACCTTTTGAGCATTAAGCATGTAATAAAAGTTGTATCGAATACTTAGTTACACAATCCAACTTTTTATGGGTGATTATTAAGAACCTCTGTTTTTGTCCAAAGTGAATTTAATACCCCCTAACAGGTGTTCTCGAAAAAGATCTGCTATCATTTGTCTTAAATCGCGTGAGAAGAGAAAATACCAAATGCAGCCTAGCTCATATACTTGTCATCTTCATATTGGTTTTTCAAAAAAAAAAAAAAAGTAACTGTACTTAATTATTTTTTTAACATTTTTTCATTTTATGTTTTTTATTCTTTTTCCATTTTTTGATTTTGTTCTTCATTCTTCTTCCTTGTTTGTCTTCTTCCCAATCACCTTTCTTCCCTAAACAGACAAACATATCTTTCTTTCTCCACTCCCTGAACACCGCTATTAATTTTAATTCTACCTTCACTCAGAGCAGTGTTTTGGGAAGCGAGAAGCGGAAAAAAGCGACGAGGGCTTGCTTCACAGAAGCGAGAAGCGGAAAAAAGCGACGAGGGCTTGCTTCACAGAAGCGAGAAGCGTGAAGCGAAGCGCGCGCTTTTTTTAAAAAAAGTGACATTTAGTATAAAAATAAAAAAATATTAAATAACTAAATAGAGGTAATATAGTCTTAGATTGAAATTACATAGGCAAAAATACTCATAAGTCATAACATATAAAGAAAAAAATCAAAAACATAATTAAATCACAAAGATTCAAACTCCTATTCTTCAACAAGGCTGCTAGACTGATCACAAAATTTAAAAAAAAAAAAAAGCAAAAGAATTGAAAAAAAAAACAGAGGAGGCAGCAGTCAGTAATTAGAAACAAAGCAGGCAGTAGAGATGAAGTAAAGAAGAGAAGAAGAAGAAGAAAAAACTAGAGTAGTCGAAACTCAGAGAGATGAAGAGATGAAGCACAGGCGAAGATTGTATATTTCAGGAGAAAAGAAACTCATAGAGATGAACTAATAAACATTAGCTAAAAAAGAGATGAACAAAAAGTTACCTGCAGTCAAGGTTGAAGAGAGAGGCAGCCTCAGTCAAGATCGTCAGGAGAGAAAGAAGGGAAAGAAGTATTGTGAAAGAAGAGCTGCGAGGAGAGAAAGAAGGGAAAGAGTCGTGAGGAGAGAGAAGGTTATATTTCAGATTATTTTTAAAAAAAACCTATTTTTTTAAAAAAAAACCCTAATTGACACTTTTTTTATAAAAAGCGCGCTTTATTGCGCTTTTGCCTTAGGGTCGCTTCTCGCTTATTCATCTGAAGCGAGAGCTTTTTTCAGATTGCCTCGCCTCAAGATAAAAAAGCGCACAAGGGTCGCCTCTCTTTGAAGGCGCTTTAAGCGCGCTTTTCACAACACTGACTCAGAGATATATTACATTTTATTTCGCCATAGTTAATGTAGTTTTTGGGAACATAAAATTGAGGAACAATAGGTGATAAATTATTGGTCAAAATATATTACCCTCCTCCTTACACTATGTTCACGTAGAGAAATTTGTTGGTTAATTTAGTATTAGGGTCTATTTGGAAAGCCACTAGATAATTAGAATTGGCATATTTACTAGGGCAGTAATTACACATCCTAGTAATTACACCATAGTCAAGCTAGGGGACAAAGGTTCCGACTTGATCAACTGAAGTGCATAAGGATGGGGAAGGCAAGGTGTGGGTGGAAGAGACATCCATTTAGTAAAGATGGAAAGCTTACTACCACAAGCTCCTGAAAGGAGAAGGGAACAGAAACATTGCATTGGGTGAGTTGGCGTACTTTGAAAGATTTCCGGCAATATAGGTATTTTAATGCTACGGAGGTTATACATGCTATTAGTAGGATGAATAGAGGAAGAGCGACCAGACCAGATGGGATTTCGGTGGAATTTTGGAAGTGCACAGAGAAGCCAGGTATGAAGTGGTTAACTGGGTTGTTTAATGCAATTTTTAAGTGGCAAATTTGCCTGAAGAGTAGAGATGCAGTAAAATGGTTCCATTGTACAAGTGATATCCAAAATTGTAACAATTATAGGGGTATAAAATTGTTAAGTCACACTATGAAGGTTTGGAAGAGAGTCGTGGGGAAGACAGTGAGGAGAGGGGTGTTCATTTCCAAGAATCAACTTGGATTCATGCTGAGACAATCGACTGCTGAAGCACTCATGTGTGGAGACTAGTGGACAAACATAGAGAAAGAAAGAGAGACCTACATGTGGTGTTCAGTTACCTTGAAAAGTCTGATAAAGTCTCAAGGGCTATCCTCTAGAGGTAGAGGTGTTTTGATGGTTTAGATTAGGACGATAAAGGACATCTGAAATGAAGTTAAGACTCAAGTTAGAATGGTGTGAGGAAACTCAGAGTACTTTCCAGTTGAGATGGGGCTGCCCCAGGGCTCAGTTCTTAGCTCTCATGTTTGCCTTGGTAATGGATGAGTTAACGCGGTCTATTCATGAGGAGGTTCCATGGTGTATGTTATTTGCCAATGCCATAGCACTGATTGATGACACACGGGACGGAGACAATACTAGATTGGAGGTTTGGAGACAACTCTGGAGTCCAAAGGTTTCAGGTTGAGCAGGACCAAGATGGAATATTTGGAATAAATTCAGTGTTGCGTTGGATAAAGCAAACGTGGAAGTGAGGCTAGCAACGCAGAATATTACAAAGAGAGAAAAAAATAGTATCTTAGGTTGGTGATCCAGGGTAGTGGGGACATCGACGATGATGTCACACATCACATAGGGGAGGCATGGATGTTATGGAGGCCTGCCTCTGAAGTCTTGTGCGATAAGTAGGTACCACCTAACTTAAAGGTAAGTTCTAAAAAGTGGTGATTAGATCGATTGTGTAGTATGGGTAGAGTGCTAGCCAATCAAGAAGTTACATGTTCAGAAGATGCATGTTGTGGTGATGAGAATGTTGAGATGGATGTATTGGCATACTAAGAGCAACAAGATTAGGAACGAGGTTATCTAGAGAAACTGAGAGTGGCCTATGTGGCAGACAAGATGAGCGAGACAAATGATTTGGGCATGTGAAAAAGAGGTGCGCAGACTGCTAGTGAGAAGGTGCGAGAGGTTGGATGTTGGGGGTATGCGGAGAGGAAGAGGTAGGCCAAAAATGTATAGGGGAGAGGTGATTGGACAAGATATGGCATAGCTTCATAATGTGGAGGACATGACTTAAAATAGGAAGAAGTGGAGGTTGCGTATTAGGATAGAAGGTTAGTAGGGCTAGACTGTTGTCTTGCCTTGCAAAGGTTTAGGATTATTAGTGTCAGTTGTAGTGCTAGTTGTACCCTTGTAGTTTTGGACATATGTTTGTTTCTTGTGTTTCGACCATCACACTATTTTTTAAAACAAAAAAAAAAATATTATGACGTGGTGTCCAGGCCAAATTTCAAACAGCTAGACTAATTCCATCAGATACTTGCCACCTCCACCAAGGCTAAGGCATGGGAAGAATCACCTAGTGTTTTATTTGTATCCACTGAGTTTTGAACCTAAGACCACATTTTTGAAATAACAAATCAATAGTAATAAAATAAATAAATTGAATTCAAAAACATAACTTAAATTTAAAATCCAAAAAAGAAAGTTTAACATAATTATGAATACTCTTATGTCTAATTGAACATAATACAAAGTAAGTTTCAATGAACTTAAGTAAATACAATCCAAAAGAAAGGCAAAGCATGAGTCTATAACCTCATTTCACAACAAAATTCTACTTATATAACATCACTTCATTGTACATCAAGTGTGTTAATCACTCATTCTTTCTAATAGATGTAATTTCAAAAACTAGAATAATAATGTAGCTACACAAAAAAAAAATTAAAAAAACTAATAAAAAATGTGGAATCACAAGGATTAAAATTTGGGAAATGAGAAGAAAGAAAATAAAAGAAAAAGACATTTAGTAACTTCAAAAAAAAATTAATTGTAGAAATACAAAAAATTAAATTAAATTAATAGAAAAAATAAATTATGAAGAACAGACATAAAAATAAAAATACACGGGAAATAAATTTAAAAGAAACCTCGTTGTTACATGATGCAATTGCACTCAATTCTCAACCCCCTTGGAAATTGGAGAGTGCAATTATCCTCTCCCTATTACACCCAATTCCCTTCCAAGTAATTGCATGCCCAAACAAATTGGTCAAACTGTGTCATTACACCCAATTGCACTGAAATCCAATTACCATATGGCATTCCAAACAACCCATTAATTAAACAAAATGAAGAAGGAAAAAGTGGAATAAATAAAATAGAAATCAAGGGAAATTTTTCAATTGATTGGCCCCTGGGAAGATTTGTGCTCATCTACAACATTTTTTCCAATAAGATGGTGATTCATTTTATTCACTTTATCTCAACGATCTAGGTGTGTGCTGGATTATTTTTCTCACTTTTTTCTCCTGTTTTCTGTGATTAAAAATATAACTGATACTCTGATAGTCTTGAAAACAATATTAGACTAGGAAAATAAATTGTAGGTTGTGTTGTTGGCAATGGCTGTAGGTGTATATTGATGTTGACAGCTCCAGATAACGGAGATTGGAAATCAAAAATAAAATAAAAGGAGAAGATGACTCAGAGAAAGTAGTCAAGTAACAGTTGAAGCAAAGGGAGTTGTGGAGTGGTAGAATGTCCGTGGAGAAGAGGGAATAGCAGAAGTATATGAAATTCGAAGGAGATGGTGGAAGTGGAAAAAAGTGTAAATAGAGTGAAAAAAAATTAAGTGGATTTCACTGGGTATGTTGTTTGAGGTGACATATGACGTGGCTGTGTGTATAACATACTGCCCCTCATTAGATTGGATCTCAATTTTCAAAAGGGTATTAAATTCACTTCGGACGGAAAAATAGGGGGGTAAATAATCACCTGTGAAGTTGAATTATGTCACTAAGTTTTCAGGAAAAGTTTAGGAGGGGCATTTTCTGTATTTTCTCAATGTTTTTACTACATTAAGTGATTAAGAAGACCTACTAGTGCACAGAAACTCTCAAAGTTTGTGGTCCCTCAATTTTGCCATTACATGTTTATTGTGCTTTAGTTATCATTTCATTTTCTTATGTTTATTGCTCCTTTTCTTTGTATGTTTTAGAATGATTCCCCTATTATTAGTGATGTCTTCCTTGCTTTGATATGCGTTACTTGAGCCGAGGGTCTCCCGAGAACCTCTCTACCTCGGGTAAGGTATGCCTACACACTACCCTCCCCAGACCCCACTTGTGGGATTACAGTGGGCATGTTCTACTGATGCACAGAAACAAAAGGTCAAACAGAACATATACTATTTCACAGCTGATTTCTATTAAAAGAACTGCAAATTCAATGACAGAAATACCAGTTGCAGCTTCATCTTTTCTTGATTTTGAACAGATCTCAAAAGTAGAGACAGATCTTCTCGGAAGCAACGGGCAGTTAGAAACTGAGACTCCATCTCAAGGACCTGAAGCGATGAAATTTGCTCAGAAATTGCAAACATGATGCCATTGTTCAGAGATATAAGCCAAACCACAGTTATGAGCGGCAGACAAAAAGGATTATAACACCACTGGTAGAGTTGAGGTATAGTGAATGATGAAAGTGAAGGGATCATGACATGGTACTATCAAGGAGCTCGTGGATAAGATGGATAAACTGTACCTCATGTTTGCTTATGCATTAACTGTATGATGGTAGCAGAGGTCTATGTTGCTCGAACCCTCCAAATATGTTCTCGCACATGCTGCCGGATTATCCAAAAATACACTATTTTGAAGTATCCGACACGCACCCATCAGTATTTTTAAAGAGTCCGAGCAACATCTACATCTAAATGATTCTACTATTTACAACTATTATACTATATGTAGTAAGAAAATTAATAAATATTAGTTGGGAGTGGCAGCGCTTGGTGTGGGTCATCAGGAGGGAAAGGGTCAAAGATGAACTTTTCATCCCTATCTGGATGGAGGGTCTTCTTCTTTTGATAAGAACCTAATAATTAAGGAGGGGTTTCTCATAGGCAGGATTTAACCGATTAATTACGGATTACAGTATAAGTGAACTGTGTTAATACACAGGTAGATCCGATCTCTAATCCTGTCCCCTCCTTCAAAACAAACTAGAAACTGGATTAATATCTGCACGATGCATTACCATACTAACCTGCTTTGAACAATCATTAAATTCAGCAGTGATCTCACTGCATAGCTGTTGGTAAGTTGATTCTACTCCTGAAGCCATATAATCTTCAAATCCTCTGCAAGTCAAAGTGCATGATCAGACCATTTAGAACTGCAACACATCCAGGCTAAAAGATAAAAGAAAGATTATACATTTTTATGCTCTAAAAGAATAGACAAATTGCAGGTCATAGCAATCAAAATTGATATAAAACAAGCAATAGTCAAGATAATCAGATCATATTGGTTTCTTGCCATAAATGGTGCAAATTAGGAATAAGAAACCGAATTACTTATTGATAACTAAAACATCATTTCAGTAAGCAGTGGCTATTTTTATTCTTTCTATTTTTTACTTTTGATGACTGCTGTTTGGGCCAACTCTCGCACACCTCGACTAATTCCATGGAATACTTTCCACCTCCCATCAGCAACAAGTACTAGCTAGCTCTGTCCACCAAGGCTATGCCAGATGGAAGAATCACCTATTGTTATTTTGTCTCAGTAGAGTTTTGAACTGACACCTCAAGGTTCTAAACCACTTCATTAGCCACTAGGCCACACCCTTGGGTGCGAGTAAGTAATGACTACTATAAGGCTTGAATGTCATATCAATTACCCATCTCCATCATCTTCCATGCTTGTTCTGTTACCTCCTTCACTTTTTCTTTTTTAGTCTTTTCAGGGTTAGCATACTGTGGTTTCGAAGGCATCATTGGAATTTGGCAAAATCAAATGATCCTTTCTTCTGATCAGCAAATATTTGTTTTCATTTTAATAGAGGAACCAAGGAGGTTCTACATGATTTGTAAACAAAAAAAAATGTCAACTCCAAAGAGATCAAACAGTCCATATAATAAACTATTATATTCACATATCTATGTTTATTATACCCCCAAAAAAAAAGTATCTTAGAACACAGAATCTATGCATGTTGTTGTCATGGTTGGTCCTAATACTCCACAAATTTGATTTAAGGGCATAGGTTGAGGGACCAAGATAGAGCAATGTTTTGGAAACTTAAGATGAAAGTAAATGGTACAAAGGAAGAATATTATAGGTGGGTGAAATGTAAGCGTGGTGCTATGACTTAAAGGTGAAATGTTGAAGCTGATAAATAGGTAGGTGCTACTTCTAAATGAAGAAAGAATCCACACAGTAGTACCTTGAAGATCATAAGATGTAAGATTTGATTTCAGTTTCCCTATTTATTAGCTCAATCAATTAAAGGTTAGGTTTTGCCTTTCAAAAACCTGTTATTGGGTTTTGCAGTTTCAAAAACCCAAATAAATAAATAGACGAGATTTGGTACCAGAAAATCAATCTCCTTACCGCTTCAGCCTCGCATAAGCTTCGGCTCTGCGTTGCTGCACACCCACAAATCTTCGAAGCACTGCCACAATTTTCAATGAATCCCTCTCTCCATGATTACCTTCCTCCGAAATTTCTACCTTCTCCAATTCTTCAACCATGCTCCACTTCCTCATCGAATCTATTTCTCCCCCAATTCCCTACAAAATCAAAGGTTTATATTTAACATGGGTTTACACACATATTGAAATGGATTTCAAATACCAATTATGTTAGGGCTTTATTTAAATGGTTGGGTTTTGATCTCAATAATTTTAATATATGTTATTTAAATTTAACAGCCACAATTTAAAATCTCATTAAAGAAAATTAAAAAAAGAAATTACAAATTGATCGATAAATTCTGAAAAGATATAAAATAAATAGTTGTTTGTACCTGTAATATAAATAGATATTACTTCAAGCATATAAATAGCATTAAAAGAGATTGAAATAAGATATTGAGTTGGGTTCAATTTAATTTTCTCTTAAATGGGTAAGAATTTGAATGTGTTAATATTAAACTCAATTCAAATTATCTAGCTCAACTCTTTAAATAATGAACGAATTCGACAAGTTACATACAATTAAGCTCAATTTTGACACCCCTAGATTGTGCGCTCTCTTCCTTGTTCTAAAAGGTTGTTGACAATTTAAAGGTGCAGCACTGTGGTGACTCATAAAAAGTAATTCATTTTAAAAGAATAAAACAATTTTAAGAGGTAAAAAAAATAATTTAAAGGAAGTCTCCACCTAATTTTAGAAAAATAAAAAATCAATTAATTAATTAATTAAAATGTCTACGAAACCAACAGATTCTAGGTAAGGGTTCAAGTAATTTTGAAGGAAGGTATTCGACATCCTTCAATATATCATAACTATGAGTCCCGACTAAATTCATTTTTTCAAATTGAGAATGAGATAAAATAACATACAAGTATAACAAACACGCGATATATAAAAATTATAAAATAAATAATAATATAAGAAACGGCTTAACATTTGTCTAACATCAATAATATATATAATAATGAAAAAATATCATTTCGAACTCCACTCAAGTAGCTTCCTTGGAAAGCAACTTTAGGTACATGTAAAGACACTTAGTAAAAATATTAGGCATAAATAAATATGAATAACAATAAATGAATCAAATAATAACTTTAAAAAAAATTTAATCTTACTAACATTGAAGGACTTGACAATCGACAGTAATTTCTTTCGATCAATTTTATCATGCAAAATTATAAACTTCAACTAAATTTTCATCATTAAAATCGTGAGATCTCATTAGTTAATATTATATGTTTTCACATTGATAATATAATAAAGACACATAAATAGCATAAAAAATAATGAAATTATAATAACGAATTATGGTGAAAAGCTTACTGAAATAATCAAATTTAATACGTAACTAATCTAATTATTAAAGAAAACATGACAGAAACAAAAATAGATAAACAAATAAAGAAAAATCATTTAAATAATTCAATCAAAATATTTAATGCTCAAACAAAAAATAAAGCAGTAAGTAAAATAAGTCCAGACATGAAATATTAACCACAATGAATTAAATAATAATAAAATAACCTCCAATAACAAAAATAAGAAAGATCTAAATGAAAACATAACCAACTAAAAAATTCATCAAAAGTGAATAAAAATTAATTACAATGATATGAACAAAATGAAACAATATAAATAAACAATCTGAAGTAAAAACCACATAGTACTATAAACATTAAAGAACAACCAGGGTGGAAATAATAATAATAAAAAAAAAACAAGAATGTACGTTAAACAAAGCAATAACTAAAACAAAACTGATAGAAAACTAATACTCAATCAATGAAAGCGAAATACAATTTTTCAAAATAATAACTCAACATTCAATAAATTATACACACAAGAGATAAACAAATGCCCAAATCACCATAAAGATGTAAATTAATTAGAAAATAATACTAAAAATGAATAATTTGAACAAAAGCAAGCGAACAAAAGACAATATTTACTAATTGGTCAGATCTTGTCCGTTTCTGCCGATGATAGAGTCACACCTGAGCTGGAGTCGGATCTTCGAGCTCGCTGGTTCACGTGAAATCCTACAAAATAAGTGGAAATCGAGAAGGAATGAGGGGATATGGTAGTTTGAAATTATGAGTTGTGTTTGTGTTGATTTGGTTGGGGTTTTGGTCGAACACAATGGGTCTGGTTTGCAGGTGGGTTTGGGATCTGGTTTGAAGGTCTAAGATTCTAACACCTTGAAAATCCAAGATTCATTGTAAAGACTAACATAGGTGTCATAAAGTCTAAACACTGTTTCTAAGTCCATTTTTATTTAAAAATAGGTCATTTAGGAGGTTTAAGAACCAAAACGTCCAAAAACGTCCGGAAAGTTGGTTCAAAGGGATGTTAGTGTGCCTTAGCCTTATTGACTAACTTTTAGGAATCGAAAATGTACGAAAATGGGTGGAAAGGTAGCTAATGGGTGTTTGAGTTATTTTATGATTGAAACATTTGGGTACGACTCCCCAAGGACCAACCAAGGGCCCTTGAGGAGAACCCTTGCCATTTGATGCAGCACTGCCTCGCAGTATGCATCGACGGGACTGATGACGGCCCGTGTGTGGATCGACGAGGCATCAATTCCACGGTTGTCCCACATTTAGGCTGGTGGAGAAGGTCCCTTCCCCTGCACAGTTTCTGGAATCATCAGCGTAAAACGGAGGTGCAGGCTATGGTCCATGTGGGGATCGACGGGGTGTCGATGCCACTGTCGTTTCACACTTAGAAAAATTTGAGGAAGCCCTCGCCTGCAAATTCTTTGACCGAGACGACGGAGTGCAGAACGGAGAGCGGGTTGTCCGTCAACTCACCGACGGACTGTCGGTCAGGGTCTCGTCGTTGAGGGTCGAGTTTCACTGTTAAATTTTAAATAATTTGATTTAATTAATTAAGTAGTTTAGGGGTTAATTAGGGATTAAAGGGAGACTAGTTAAGTTAATTAAGTCCCACTATAAATACCCTCAACCCTCATTAACTTAAAGACAACTCTCAAAATAAACTCTCTTCCTTCTCTCTTATTTCCCTCTCTACATGAACTCACCATTGAAGGCTAACAAGAACTAGGGTTTGGGGGCTGGAAAAAAAAGGTGGATTCTTCATCAAATTGTTGAAAAACATTAAGGTATGGGTTCTATGAGATTCTTTCCTCAAAGAGTCCTGATACGCTCAAACTTACTTCTCAAATAAAAAGTAAAGCGGTTGTATCAAGTAAAGAACCTAACTAATGAGGTTGGGATCGTTCCCACGAGGAAAATAGTTCAGATTTAACTTTAATCTATTATTACTATTATTTAGTCAATTATTTCCTTAGAAAATAAAAGACAATAAAAGGGGGGGGGGGGGTTATTTCTAAATTAATGAAAAAGACTAACTAAATTAAAGTAACCAACTAATAGAATTAAATCTTGAAGTTTAATCAATTAATAAAAGTAACTAGGGTGGGAGAGTCGGTTGTTGCTAAAAGAGTCTAACGAAATTGTCCTATTTCATTGCCTAATAGAATTTCTTATGTTGATCTAGTAGAACTTGATATGCTTGATTTTGATATTATATTGGGTATGGATTGGTTGCATGCATGTTTTGCATCCATTGATTGTAGGACAAGAGCGGTGAGGTTTAACTTCCCAAATGAACCCGTTATTGAGTGGAAAAGGGGAAATTCTATTCCTAGAGGTCGCATCATATCTTGTCTAAAAGCATATAAAATAATCTCAAAGGGTTGTCTACATCACATAGTAAGAGTTCAAGATTTGGATTCCGAAATTCCTCCTATTGAGTCGGTCCCCATAGTGAATGAATTTCCATAGGTTTTTCCTAATGAGCTTCCCGGTATTCCTCCCGAATGGGAAATTGATTTTGGTATCGATTTGCTACTGGAAACAAATCCCATTTCAATCCCTCCATACCGGATGGCTCCGGCCGAATTAAAAGAGTTGAAGGCTCAACTCAAGGATTTTCTTGACAAAGTCTTTATAAGGCCTAGTATATCTCCATGGGTGCTCCGGTGTTATTTGTCAAAAGGTAGGATGGGTCTTTGAGAATGTGTAGTTATTACCGCCAACTCAACAAGGTCACCATTAAGAATAAGTACCCTCTCCCTCGGATTAATGACTTATTTGACGAACTCCAAGGGGCGAGTTTTCAAAGATAGACTTGAGGTCGGGGTATCATCAACTTAGGGTGAGACGGGAGGATATACCGAAGACGACCTTCAAACCTATGTATGGGTATTATGAGTTCCTGGTAATGTCTTTCGATCTCACTAATGATCCGGCGGCATTTATGGACCTAATGAATAAAGTATTTCAAAATTTAGATTCGTTTGTCATTGTCTTCATTAATGATATCTTGGTATACTCGAAGAATGAGGATGATCATATGGGTCATTTGAGGGTAATGTCCCAAACCCTTAAAGAACATCAATTGTATGCCAAATATAATAATTGTGAGTTTTGGTTGAGATTGGTAACTTTTCTTGGGCACATCATTTCTAGAGAGAGAGTTGAAGTAAATCCAAGAAAAACGTAATCGGTGAAAAATTGTCTTAGACCATTGACTCCAACTGACATGAGGAGTTTTTTGGGTTTAGCGGGTTACTATCGGAGGTTCTTGTATGGTTTCACGTCCATTCATCTCTTTTTACTACTTTGACCCAAAAGATTAAAAAGTTTGAGTGGTCGGAGGCATGTGAGAAGAGCTTCCAATTGTTGAAAGATAGGCTCACTTCCGCTCCAGTGTTGACTTTACCCCAGGGTACAAAGGGTTTTCTGGTGTATTGTGACGCATCCGGAGTGGGTTTGGGGTGTGTTCTTATGCAAAACGGAAAGGTGATAGCTTATGCCTCTAGGAAACTAAAGGTATATGAAAGAAATTACCCCAATCATGACCTTGAATTAGCGACCATGATGTTTTCTTTGAAAATTTGGAGGCATTACTTGTATGGGGTTCATGTGTATGTTTTTACCGATCATAAAAGTCTCCAATATGTGTTTACCCAAAAGCAGTTAAATCTCTGCAAAGAAGGTGTCTTGAGTTGTTGAAAGATTATGATATGAGTGTCCTTTATCACCCCGACAAGGTTAATGTAGTGGTGGATGCCCTAAGTCGGATGACTATGGGTAGTGTATCCCATCTGGATGATGCCAAAAAGGACCTAGCAAGGGAAGTGCATAATATTGGCTAGGTTGAAAGTGAGGTTGGAGAGTTCTCCGCACGGGGGTGACCTAAGGGAAGTACATTGGTGGGAAGGTCTAAACGGGATATAGAGGAATTTGTCGCTAAGTGTCCGAATTGCCAACAAGTAAAAGCGGAACACATAAAGCCAAGTGGCTTACTACAAGAGATCCAAATTCCAACTTGGAAATGGGAAGACATCACTATGGACTTTGTAGTAGGTTTACCCCGGACCCAAAAGTCCTATGATTCCATATGGGTGGTTGTGGATCGATTGACTAAATTTTCTCGCTTTATCCCCGTCGATTCTTCATGTTTGGCAGAGGATTATGTAAGAATATTCCTAGATTAGATTGTGTGCTGCCGTGGCATTCCGTTATCCATCACACCGTATTGGGGTGCACTATTCACATCTAGATTTTGGAGGTTGTTCCAAAAAGGGTTAGGTAATACGGTGAAGTTGAGCACCACTTTTCATCCCCAAACAGATGGTCAGGTAGAGCGCACAATACAAAACCTTGAAGATATTCTTAGAGCATGCATTATTTATTTTAAAGGAATTTGGATAGACATGTACCTTTAGTGGAGTTTGCCTACTACAATAATTTTCATTCATCCATTTCCATGGCTCCCTATGAAGCCTTGTATGGTAGGTGGTGTAGGTCTCCTATTGGATGGTTTGAAGTGGGTGAGCCATCGCTTCTTGGTCCTGAGTTGATTTATAAGACTTTGGAAAAGGTTCATATCATAAGGAACCGGTTTCAAATGACCTATAGTCGGCAAAAGTCTTCTCCCGATAATAGGATAAAGGGATTGGAGTTTAAAGAAGGTGATAAGGTGTATTTTAAAATTTCACCAATGAAAGGGGTGGTTAGGTTTTGCAAGAAAGGGAAATTGATTCCTCGTTATGTGGATCCCTATGAAATCTTGCGAAGAGTTGGTAAGGTTTCCTATGAATTGACACTTCCTAGTGAATTGACTTCGGTTCGTCCAGTTTTCCATGATTCTATGTTGAAAAAGTGTATCGGTGATCCCGAGTCCATTCTTCCTATTGAGGGTCTTGGTGTCAAGGATAACCTCTCTTATGAGGAAGTTTCGGTTCAAATTATTGATAGGAAAGTCAAGAAGTTGAGGAATAAAGAGGTGGTTTCCGTAAAAGTGTTATGGAAAAATCATCTAGTACAAGATGCAACATGGGAGGCTGAGGCGGACATGAATTCCCGTTACCCTCATCTTTTTGAGAATTAAGGTCAGTCATTCTTTTTAATAATATGAATATGATTAGAAATTGAAGTTTCTTGATTTAAGTATTACAAGAAATGACATTTTTGAAAACCTCACCAGTAAGTTTTACAGTGAAGTTACTGTAGTATTGCTATCAAAAACTTGAAATTTTGCTTTTTGCTTGCTTTGAGTTATGTTGTGCATTTTGATATGGTGAGTCTTATAAAATGATAGGTAGCATGTTGTTAAGTTGAACTTTGTGCTAATTGACTCATGTGATGTATGTTGAGCTCATAAGTGTTGTGAGAAGGAAATGCCTCATGATGAAGTGTTTTGAGCTTTAGGTGTGGTAATATGAGTTTTGATATTTGCCTTGTTGAACTGCCATGGTTTATGTCGAATGGATATTGTTGATTGGTTGGGATGCTATTCTTGGGTCTATTCCTTCCTTCAAAAGAATTTTAGTATCATTCAGGGACAAATGTTCTTAAGGGGGGATAATGTAACACCTTCAAAAGCTAAGATTCATTGTAAAGCCTAACATAGGTGTCATAAAGTCTAAACACTTTTTATAAGTCCATTTTTAATGAGTATAGGTCATTTACAAGGTTTAAGAACCAAAACGTCCAAAAAGTCCGGGAAGTTGGTTCAAAGGGATGTTAGTGTGCCTTAGCTTTTTTTAATAACTTTTAGGAGTTGGAAATGTAAGAAAATGGGTGGAAAGGTAGATAATGGGTGTTTGAGGTTTTTCATGATTGAAACGTATCGGTACGACTTCCCAAGGACCAACCAAGGGCCCTTGAGGAGGACCCATGCAGTTTGATGCAGCACTGCTTGGTAGTGTGCATCGACGGGACAGACGACGGTCCGTGTGTGGATCGACGGGGCGTCGATGCCACCGTTGTCCCACACTTAGGCTGGTGAGTAAAGGTCCCTTCACCTGCACATTTTCTGAAATCATCGACAGAATACGAAGGTGCAGGCTACGGTCCGTGTAGGGATCGATGGGGAGTCGATGCCACCGTCATCCCACACTTAGAAAAATTGGAAGAAGCCCCCACTTGCACAGTCTCTGACCGATACGATGCAGTGCAGGACGGAGGGGGAGTTGTCCGTCGACTCACCGAAGGACCATCGATCGGGGTTGCATTGTTGAGGGTCGAGTGTCACTATAAAATTTTAAATGATTTGATTTAATTAATTAAGTGGTTTAGGGGTTATTTAGGGATTAAAGAGAGACCAATTAAGTTAATTAAGCCCTACTATAAATACCCCCAACCCTCATAAACCTAAAGACAACTCTCAAAATAAATTATATTTCTTCTCTCTTATTTCCCTCTCTACATGAACTCACCATTGAAGGCTAGGAAGAACTGAGGCTTGGTGCTGAAAAAAAAGGTGGATTCTTCATCAAATTGTTGAGAAACATTAAGGTATGGGTTCTATTCACCTTTGAGATTCTTTCCTCAAAAGGTTCCTTTAAAATAGATTTCAAAAAGTTGAGTTTTCTTATGAGTTTCATTAAATTACGAAATTGAAATCATGCATTGAGTTGTTAATGAATTCTTAGGGTTATATTGAGTAGATTAACATGTAATTCAACTTTTTTTATGGTAATTGTTGATGGTTTAGTCTAAATTGATGAATATAATCTTCTATTCTTTACCCTAGGTAGTGATCTTGACCTATATTGTACTGTGATCATTCAATTAAGTTGGTTGTTGATTTGATTACTATCATATGGTGCTATTATGATTAAATTAAGATGGATTATAGGGCTATCATGCTAGTTCTTGAGATGTGATTTAGGTTATGAATTATAATGTGAAATTAGCCTATGTACGTTGTCTCAAGTTGTGATCTAAAGATGAATTGTATTATAGAGATGCAATTGACCTTGTTATTCTATTGGTTATCATTGTGTTATGATGTTACTCCCCAAGTTGGGTTGAGTTATGGGTTGATGGTAAGACCTTGATGATAGACTACGAGGAAAACTTAGTAAGTCTTAGAATCTCTATCTTTACTTCTAATTGTGATTAATTGTTGTTAAGTCATGATATTGCATTGGAGTATGCCTTATAATAGGATTATAGGTTGGTATGATGTTGAATTGAAATGTCTTGACTATGTTGTGAGATTGATCAAGGTGTATGTGATATAAGGATGCTAAAAACTATCAATGTGCCTTAATATGTTATGAAATTCTAATTTGCTAACCTCACTTATATGAATTATCATTAAAGGATTTGTACTCAGACAGTTCTTATTGAGCTACTAATGATGATGATTATACAAGGGGTAGACCCTGTGGACTAAATTAAATTATGAATGATAATTAAAGGCTTAAAGACATTTCAAAAAGGGACTCTAGTTTAGCACCGAGTGAACAAGATAGAGGAGTGTCCCTTCCCACATAGGAAAGGTAGGAACACTACATTACTCTCGATATTGGAGACTATAATGCATGGTGCATAAAGAGGGTCCCAACTAATTCTCCTAGTTCTTGAACTATGTTGCCCCCTTAGGAATAAAAGCTAGTGGATCAACATAGTTTCTATGTTTTATGTTTTGGTACTACCTTGGCAAGTAGTCCATTTTCTTTCGGTGTAGGTTTTAATGACACCGGATCCACACTAGTTCATGCGGTCTATGTAGGTTAGGGAAAGATGTTCCCAAAAGGTAAAACGAATTAAAGGACTTGAACTCTAACTTTGATAACCTAAGGGGTCTAGCTTAGTCTAGGTAGGGGTATGGGACTCTACCTAGACATTGCACTAGTTAGCCTTGAGGGGAGTCTTAGGAGGAGGTTCTTATGTATGTTTATGTTATGACAATATATGATGTATATATGATGACCATGGCACATTGTTGATACTATATGTTGATTAGTTCATTTATGAATATGCCTTGGGTTATAATGATAATACATGATGAAATGCAAGCCTAAACGCTATGATATGTAAAGTTGGACATTGTTCATGTTTTCTTGTTGAGGATACTTGATTGAGTAAGGTTATGGGGATTTGCTTTGTCATTGCACTTGCTGACTTGATAAGGACTTGTGAGTAGTTGTCTAGCCTATTACGATATGTTTAACTCTAATTCATTCTTGTGATATTATTCCTTGATGTTAGGGTTGTAGTAAATCATGGTTTCAAATGTGTTGGGAAAAGTATTACTTGTTGAGATAGTAAGAATGTTTGGTTGATTAATATGACTTACTTGACTTGGCATTAAGCCCCTAAAGGGAAAAATGATGCTTTGATAAAAATTCCCTTTTAGCATGTTTTGCTTGTGTATGTGCATAAGATCTCATACTTAGTACATGTGGAGTACTAACCCTATTTTCTTCCCCTGTCCCAACATTTTAGGCTTCGGTCATTGAAGAGTTTGGAAGGCGATATTGTTGAAGGCTTGGATTATTCCTTTCATCCAAGTGGGGTAGGTCCTCAACATTTGAGGGCAATGCCATCTTCTATCTTTGGATTTTGTTATGAGCATATTGACTCTATCATTTCTTTCCTCGTTATTTGAATATTGTACTTTCGTATGACCTATACATGGTCTTGTTGAATTGTTGCAAGAGATATGCCCATATTGTGATATCCGTTTAGATGGTATGAGACAGACAATCATTGAGACTATTTTTATATTTTTATATATATATGTGCAATAAAAGTTGAAGGCTATATAACCTTCCTATATGAAGGGTCTATGTATACTCTATATGAATATATATTATATGTCTATAGAGGTTTATGTAAACCTCCAAGTAGAGATAATAAAAGTATTAATTTTTTCCGCATTTTAAACCTATGAATGTAATGACATGAAACTAAGAGGCTAGTCTTAATCTTTCAAAAGGACAACGACGCCAGTTACGTCTAGGGGGTAAATCCGGATGTGACAGAGATGGGAGTCTGGTGGTGTAATCTGGTGCATTTGGGATTTATGTTTGTTGGCTCTTGTCAAAGCTGGCGGAAGCGAGGAAAAGAAGTTAAAAGCAACAAGGTTGTTGTCCGGCGATTTCTAAAACTCTTAAATGTAAGTTGTAACACTTTGAAAATCTAAGACGTGTTCTATAGACTAACATAAGTTTTATAAGGTTTATACACTGTTTTAAGGTTAATCTTAATGAATATAAGTCATTTAGGAAGTCTCGAAGCCAAAATGTCCAAGAACATCCATGACATTCGAAAACTAGTTCAAGGAAGTACTAGCGTGCCTTAGCCTATATGATTAACTTTTAGGAATCAGAAATTCATGAAATTTTGTGGAAGGGTGTCTAACTTGGGTTAGGGTTAATTCATGGTCGAAACGTCCAGGTACGACTCCCCAAGGACAAACCAAGGTCCCTTGAGGAGGACCCTTTTGTTTTGGGGTCAAAAACAGTGCCTGGGCAGTGTGCACCCACGAAGGGAGTCGACGGGGTGTATGTGGATTGATGAGGTTTTGATGCCATCCGTCAACAAAAACTATCCCACTTTGGATAATGGTCCATTTGGACCACTCTCTGAACTCATCGACAAAGTGTAGCACGGAAGGGGGCAGAAGTCGTCGACCCTTAGACGAACCGTTGGTCGAGGTCTCTATAAGACCCCGGAAATAACTTAGGTGAACTAGATAATAACATGTTTTTAATGATGGTATAAGGTTCTAAATAAGTCTAATATATCGTATTGAGTCATTGTCTAAGAGTTTAGGTGCATTGGAAGTCAAACGTCAAGGGATGACCAAGACGATTGACGACTAAGTCACCTATGTGCCTCGTATGTGGTTTTATGTTTTTAGGTGTTATTAATGATTATTAAGGTTTATAAATGAGTTATTTTGATATATATAGTTAGTATGTCAAGTTTTATGAAGTTAGGATGTCAAACGTCCAAGAATGTCCATGACGTTCGAAAGCGTTGCCTTGAAATGACCTTGTGTGTCTAAGCATGTTTTGTCAAGTTTTACATGTTACTTTTTTCTGAAATTCATGTGAGAGGTTATAAAATAATATACAACAATGTTTGGGTTGGATAAGTCTTGGAAAACATCCACAAGGACCAACCAAGGATCCTTGAGGAAGGGCCCAAAACTTGGAGTCAAGACTATCCCAGACAGCCCCAAACGACGGAGACATCAACGGCTCGTGGGCCTATAAACGCCCCGTTGATGGGTTCTGTTGGTAGGTACTTAATCTTGGGTGAGAGTAGAACCATGTCAAGTCTCTGATCCAACTAACGAAAGGACAGGACAGTCTGTTTGTGGATAAACGGCCCGTTGACTGCCAACCATTGGTGGACTGTCTCCCTGCGTGCAATTCACTGCCAAGTTAGGGGTGAACTTATAATTTCACCCCACTTACAAATAATAGGTTTGGCGGATTTTTAGGGGTCTTTTGGGTATTTTAAACATTTATTAAGTGTTTAACACTTAAGGATTTCATTCTTCCGATTCAAAACCCCAAAATCCCTTAGAAACTCCTTAAGACTCCATTGAAGTCCAAAGTCAAAGAAGAGCTTGGTGTTATGAATTGAGTGGATATTCTTCGTCAAAGTGAAGAGTTAGCTTCATCAAGGTATGGATTTTGATCCTTTAAACTCATTTCATCAAGGAGCCCCAATTATCAAGATGTTTCCTAAGTTTTAAAAGTTGAATTGTCCAATTTCATGATTCTACGATGGGTTCTTGCATCAATTGTTTTAAACGTTTATTATGGATTTAATTGATATTGTATTGATTATTTTAACCTAAATTACATATGAACCCATGATTGGATGAACTATGGTTTGTGACTAAGTTGTGGGTACTTGATATTGATCTAATGTCGATAACTTCTTATGTAGGTTTATGTGGGCTATTCATTGATGTAATAATTGTAGTAAATTGATCTAGGACGTGTTAGATTGATTAATTTACATTGAATTGACCTAGTTCATTGATTATATTTTTTATGTTGAAGTGATGTTCATGCCTCTGTAAGGGCCTTATTGTATTGAATTGCATGATTTAGCATCGAATTGAGGTGTTGAGGATGGAGTGGTGGTACGCTGCCCAATTTCATTTATTTTGATGTTGTTTATACTTCAATTCTTTTCTATTGGTATGGTTCACTTATTGTGGCGGTGTTATGTGCTTTACTTGCAATTGATGTTGCCTTGTCGGTGTTATTTTAAGTAATGTAATGATCATGGCCTTGTTGGAAACTACTTGAAGTAATGTGGCTATTTGTGTAGTTGAATATGTGAAGTATGATGACAATATCTATCTACACGTGAAGTCATATATGCGTTCTTCTATTCATGTTGTCTTAGGTGATCATGTTAGACTATGACTTTGACATTATGTGTATAGTATTAGGGTTGAGTCTTGGTTATTCCTACTTGACTATATGAGTCTATATTGATCACATTGATGATTTTGTGATAGTTAATAGGATGACTTGAAAATGTAAGTGTTGTTTCTATGTGCTTCTATAATGGACATGCATTATAAGTTAAAAGTGAGGTATGTGGTGTCTTGTCTTGGTTGACTTATGTCCCTTGCTTGACGTATGTATGAATATGAATATGCGATGTCTTGAATTAGGATGATAAAATCTCTTAGTCTTGTATGTATGAATGGCATGAGACCTTAAATGATGTTAAGAGTGTCCTTTATGTGAAAACCTAAACTTAATGGTAAGGTTAAGAATGTTGAAGTCGTAAGCCGTAATGGTATCTTTCAAAGTAAAAGAATGATGGAATTAAGGTTAATTGCCTGGAACAACATCATATTAATCCTTAGGAAAGTCATCATGAGCTTCTTGTCACCTTTGTGTGGTAGCCCTAGTGGACCTTTTCTTTGGTAGGGTAAATGTGATTGGGTTATAAACTTGTTATGGAACCCTTTTATGTGAATCTAATGTGTGAATTACTCTATAAGAAAGAAGGCTAGAACAGAGTTCGTATAGTAAAGGAAGTAGTTCTAGTTAAGGATGAGAGTAGATTACATATGAACCCATGATTAGATGAACTCTGGTTTTTGACTAAGTTGTGGGTACTTGATATTGATCTAATGTCGATGAATTCTTATGTAGTTTTATGTGGGCTATTCATTGATGTAATAATTGTAGTAAATTGATCTAGGTTGTTTTAGATTGATTAATTTACAGTGAATTGACCTAGTTCATTGATATAGCTTTTATGTTAAATTGATGTTCATGGCCATTGGTAAGGGACTTATAGTATTGAATTGCATGATTTAGCATCGAATTGAGGTGTTGAGGATGGAGTGGTGGTAAGCTGCCCTATTTCATTTATTTTGATGTTGTTTATACTTCAATTCTATTGAGATTGGTATGGTTCACTTATTGTGGCGGTGTTATGTGCTTTACTTGCAATTGATGTTGCCTTGTCGGTGTTATTTTAAGTAATGTAATGATCATGGACTTATTGGAAACTACTTGAAGTAATGTGGCTATTTGTGTACTTGATTATGTGAAGTATGATGGCAATATTTATCTACACGTGAAGTCATATATGTGTTCTTCTATTCATGTTGTCTTAGGTGATCATGTTAGACTATGACTTTGACATTATGTGTATAGTCTTAGGGTTGAGTCTTGGTTGTTCGTACTTGACTGTAGGATTCTATATTGGTCACATTGATGATGTTATGATAGCGTATAGGATGACTTGAATATTTTAGTGTTGTTTCTATGTGCTTCTAGAATGGACATACATTATAAGTTAGAAGTGAGGTATGTGGTGTCTTATCTTGGTTGAGTTGTGTCCCTTGCTTGATGTATGTATGAATATGAATAAGCGATGTCTTGACTTAGGATGCTAAAATCTCTTAGTCTTGTACGTATGAATGACATAAGACCTTAAATGATGTTAAGAGTGTCCTTTATGTGAAAACCTTAACTCAATGGTAAGGTTAAGAATGTTGAAGTCGTAAGCCGTAATGGTATCCTTCAAAGTAAAATAATGATGGACTTATGGTTAGTTTCTTGGAACGACATCATATTAATCCTTAGGATAGTCATCATGAGCTTCTTGTCGCCATTGTGAGGTAGCCCTAGCGGACCTTTTATTTGGTAGGGTAAATGTGATTGGGTTATAAACTTGTTATGGAACCCTTTTATGTGAATCTAATGTGTGAATTAATCTATGAGAAAGAAGGCTCGCACAGAGTTAGTATGGTAAGGGAAGTAGTTCTAGTTAAGGATGAGAGTATATTACAAAGCATACCCTTCATATTCCTTAACCATGTGCCTACATGGGATATGTCTAAGTTCTACTCTTGGCAAGTAGAACAACCTCATCGGAGTAGGATAGAACTCTTAATTCCATGTCTTGCTATCATGGTCTATGTAGGTTATTTTCTATTCTAAACATGTGGGATACTTACTAGCATTAGAGAAGTTCTATGAAGTTTAGGTGGTGGTATGGGACGCTATCAAAGATATTGCACAGTAGGCTTTGAAGGTGTTAGTTAGAGTCCCTAGGTCTTGTACAGGATCATTACTTGAATGTCCTTTATGTGTTGAGTGTCTCCTAAATGAACTAATGAATGCAATGGTTTAAGTCTAAGTAAGAAAGTATGTGAATGAAATAAGCACTTATCTAGAGTACTTAAGGGTTTTCTAGTTAAGATATGAAGTGGGCATAGGAATCGTCACTTCGTATCTTACCTAGATAAGTCTTAAGAATTACTCTAGTTAGGGAAGATGTTGATTATGTGGACATGATCCAAATAGGAAGTCTTAAGGAATATTTAGGTAGTCTTGAATAGGTCAATCATGGACTTTATCTTCTTGATCTGCTTAAGTAAGTCTTTTGATAGTCTTTGATGAGGAAATGTCATATTTTCTATGTGTTCATATGTTTGATGTCTTGAAATGTGTATGTGAATTATTAAAAGTGTTATTGAGGGTCATTTAGGTATGCTTAGGGAGGTTGTATGGGCGGTCGCTCTTTGTATTTTTCTAAGTGAGTCTTAGGATCGCTTTTAGTGAGAAGACTACATGCTAGAAAGAGTTAAAAGTGAAGAGAAAATACTTCACTGTAACAGTGAAGGACTTCACTGTACAGTGAAGTGAAGTTATTGTGAAGTGCTTCAAAAAATATGTTAAATTCCTTAAATGTTATCTTATGTGTTTCAAAGTTGTTAAATGTAGCTCTTATGATTATAATATAATTTTTAAATGAAAGAATGCATATTTCCAATAAAAGTCTGTTTTCATGATTTTTATGCATAATGTCATACTTAGTACATGTGGTTGTACTAATCCTTGCATTTATCTATCTTTATAGTTCTTGGTAGGTGAGGATTGGGAAGTGAAGACTTGGATCGTAGCATCGTTCAAGTGAAGTCGAAGTATGTCGTTTATGTTTCCATTTGAAGTATTGTAATAGACTAAGTATTTCTATATTCGTATTTTGAGGTTTGGGCCGAGTTCCAAGTATTCTTGTGTCTTAAGATGAAGAGATTGAGACTTAGTGTTTCCTATGACTTTATATGTAAGAGATTTTAAAGACTATGTTATGTTTGGTGAAAAATTTTAATTTCGCACTACTTTTCACTATGTTTATGCGATGAATGATATGTAAGGGATTGTACAAGATCTCCGAGAGGTCAATTATGCTAGTTGAAATCCAAGATTGCCCTAACTTCTAGGGTTTGGTTTCGGGATGTGACAGTCTCGTCTGTGTGGGCCTAACTTTAGTGCAGGTTTAAGTTAGTTCCAATTAATTAATTAATTAAAGGGTTATTTAATTAGTTGGGGGATTAGGGAGGTCTAATCAACTTAATTAACACCCCATATAAAAACCCTTACCCCATTAGAATAATCTAAACTCTCGTAACTCACAAACCCAAACTCTATTCCTTCTCTCTTTTTTCTCTCTCTAGTGAAAAACTCCATTGAAGACCAAGTTAGGGTTTAAAGGGATGGAAAGAGTCAAGTTTCACCATCAATCTTCATCAATTAGTAAGGCATTTCACCTTTGAGACCTCTTTCCTCAAAGGATTCTATCAAATTGATTTCAAAAGTTGGGTTTTCAAGTGGATTTTCATCCAATACGAATTTGATGTTGTGAATTAATTTTTTTATGATTTTTTTTGGATATTATGAATATATTAACATGTATTCTAACTTAATTATTATATATATATATGGTTTGGTCTAGTTTGTAGAAGATGACCTTCACCCCCAACCCTAGGTGATAATCTTAATATGAATTATGTTACATTGGTTCAATTGACTTGGTTATTTGTTGAATTACTATGATGTTGTTGTACTAATCCTGAATGAATTAAGGTGATTTATAGTCCTTTCCTGCTAGTTCTTGAAAAGTGATCTAGGTTATGAAGTATGTTGTGAGTTGATCTAAGTATCTTGTCTTAAGCTATGAACTAGTATTGAATTATGATGTAGTGATTCTTTTAGCCTTGTTATCATGTTGATCACTAAAATATGATGATGTTATACCCTAATTGGGTTGAATTAAGGGTTGATGGTAAGACCTTGATGATGAATTATGAAGAAGACTTGGTAAGTCTTGTGATCCCTATCCTTTACTTCAAATTATGGTTAATTGTGATTGAGTCATGATGTTGTATTGGAGCATGCCTTGTATTAGGATTGATAGGGTGGTACAATGTCGAATTGAAATTTCTTGACAATGGTTTGTGAGGTGTTGGCATAAGAGGTAAATGTTATAAGAATGGTGAATGATTTAACAATTTGCCTTTTCATGAAGTGATATGAAATATGCTAACCTCACTTATATGAATTGTAATGAAAGGATTATACTCATGCAATTCTTAGTGAGCTATGATGATGATGATGAATATACAAGGGTTAGACCCTATGACCTACAATAATCTATGATGATTAATAACGACATTAAAGACATTTCAAAAGGGACTTAGCTTACCACCGAGTAAACTTGACAAAAGGGAGGTGATGACTTCCCATAGAGGAAGATTTTCCCTATTATTCCACATGTGGTGTTGACTCCCCTATGAGGGATACTCATCAAATGGATTCCCATGAGAGGAGGCCCCAATTTCCAAGTGGTATGCAGAGGGATTATACCTATCTCTTAGTTCTTGAACTATGTTGCCACAATAGGAAGATTAGCTAGTGGATCCACCTAGAAAGATATGTTTATGTTTGGTTTTACTTTGACCGGTAGACCACCTTCCATCGGTGTAAGATTTTACAATACCAGATTCCACACTTTTCTCTTGTGGTCTATGTGGGTTAAGGCAAGTGTTCCCTAAACTAAAATGAAGTACAAACCAACTAGGGTGGCTTAAAAAGTTTGACTTAGTCTAGGTAGGGGTATGAGACTCTACCTACGCCTTGCACTAGTTTGCCTTGATGGAAGCCTTAGGAGGTTGTTCTTATGTATGTACATGCTTATAAATTTAAATGGTGGTAATATGATGATCTTACATGAAAATAACTTTATGTGATGTTGGTTACTTCTATGAACATGTATTTGGTCTCTGTTGTTAATGTATAATGATATGTATTATTAAATTATATGCTATGTGAAGTTGGATATTAGTCATTGTTCTTGTTGAGTTACTTGATTGGGAAAGGTTATGGGGCTTTGCTTGGTCATTGCATTTGTTGACTTAATGGGGGTTCATGGTTGATTGTCTTGCTTTGATTATGTTGTAATGAACTCTTATCTATGCATGTTGCTAGTATGATATCATGATAGAGTTGTTTGACTATGTGTCCAATTATATGATATGCATGTTGACTTGACCAGACTGAGTATTGTTGGTCTTATTTGTACATGCTTTGAACTTAAAGAATGTGTCAAATTAATTGGTATGGTATTATTGAATGTGCATAAAGCTTTTCAAAGTAAATTGTATACCTTTATGAAATATCCCTTTTCTTAGCATGATTTCATAGTATGTGTTCATATGGTCTCATACTTAGCACAAGCGGTGTACTAACCCCATTTCTTCCTTTTCTCAGACATTTTAGGTTTCAGTCGTTGAAGGGCTTTTGGGGACGACTTTGAAGAAGACTTGGAATTCTTGATCATATAAGTTGGGTAGGTCCTCACTTTCCGAGGGCACTGCCGACTATCAAGCCTATGATGTTGTTTTTAGTATAAAGACTCTTATGCTTCTTTCCTTTCATTTGAGTACTAAACATTGTATGACCTGTATGTGGTCTTATTGTATTGATGTATGGGCTATGCCGAATTTGATATACTCTTATTAGATGGTTATGAGATGAGACGACTATTTTGGTACTATGATATATTCTATATATTTATGTGCAATAAAAGTAGAAGACTAAGTAATCTTCCTATACGAAGGGTCTATGTATAATATATATATATATATATATATACTATGTGTATGTAGAGGTCTATGTAAACCTCCGAGTAGAAGTAATGAAAAGTTTTAAATTTTCCTCTAAATTTGACCTATGAATGTAATGATGTAATCTAAGAGACTAGTCTTAGTCCTCAAAGAGGACGATGACGTTGGTTACGTCTAGGGGTATTCTCGGATGTGACATAAGTCAAATGTTTAAAATTCTAAGGGACATGTTTCATTTTGGAAATACTTTCTTTTACAAATTACTAAGGAAATATATTTAAAACTAGGTGAAGCACCTTTAGATATTTATGAACATCCTCAGGTTTAAGTTACTTTCTTAATTTGATTCAAGTGTTCTAGTTTAAGTTACAAGCATGTGGTTATATGAGATATTTACATGTGATACAAAAGTGATTATGAAACACCCCAAAAAACCAATGACCTAAGCTAAAGCCTCATGTTATGAATAATGATTTAAAAATGGTTAAAATGATATTTCTAGACCTAACCTAATGTAATTAAATTTATTTGGAAGTATTAGAGTTAAAACATTGAGAAATGATCTTGACATCCGGAGGATTTGTAAAATTGATTAGTATGTGCTCTTAGGTATTAAGAAGGTTTGGAAGTGTCGTAGTGTGACTAAACCATATAAAAATGTTATAAATAATAAAATAATGTCTTTATGGTCCAAACGTCCGGGTAATACTCCCCAAGGGCCACCCTAAGGGACCTGAAAAGGACCCAAAAGCTGCCAAATTGCAGCAGCTACTACCGAGCACCATTGACGGACCATTAATGCATTGACGGGGCATCAATGGCCTCGTTAGCCAACACTTAGAATTTCGGAGCCTAGTATCCATTTTGAGAGTATCTAAATAAAATGACAAGAAGCCCAGATGGGCCATTAATGGATTAATGGACCGTCAATGGTGCTCTTAGTTAGGTGTCTGAAACTGGTGCAAGACACGACCAAGCCAAGGGTGTTTTGGTAAATCCCACCCTTGGCCATTTAAGTAAACGGACGGTTTTAATTACTTATTTTAGGTATATTAAAGTATTTTAACTCATAAAACAAGTCTTATACCTTATAACTTCCAAAACCAAAAAACTCCCACCTCTCTCTAGATTCTCTCACTACCCAGAGACCCCATTGAAGAAGAAGGTCAATGGTTCAAGTAGGGTCTAGGATGAAGGCTTTTATCCATTAATCCTTAAGTATTAACAAGGTATGTGGACTCTTCACTCTTGGTACTCCTTTCCCTAAGAGGTTCCTTCAAATTGATTTCGATGTTCTTCCATATTTCTAGGTTTTTACTCTAATTCGTGGGTCTCCTTTAAACTTGACTAATGTGTCTAGAATGGATAAATAATGATTGAATATGAATGTTTAAGAGTGAATTGAAGTATTTTTTAGGTTTTTGACCTAATTCTTTAAGGACCCATGAAGATTCCTCTTCTCTTAACCCTAACTTTTGAATTATATTGGATAATGATTACAGATGATGTAACTGAATGTGTTATTGTATAATTTACTATTGAATGATGATGATAACCTTATTGATATATGAATATCATGAAGTTAGTATGAAGTCTTGAAAGGGTATCTTGAAGGCCATGGGTAACACCTTCAAGGTTATAAACATGTTACTGTGATATTGTTGGAGTAACTTTGGTAATGTTAATTACTTGAAGTATGAATGATGATGTTATGAATGTATATCATGATATGAATGTGATAATTGTGAGATAATTTATTGGTGTATTACTATGAGGAGTTGGAGGTAATTCCTCATTACAGTTATGACTATGTTATGAAGTATTGGTCTCACATATTGTTGGGTTTGTGATTAAATGACTTTCTCATCCTAACACCTATGAATTAATGTTTTATAAAGACTTGAAGACATTTCAAAAATGGAATTTAGCTTAGCACCGAGTGAACTTGACAATGAGAGGCGTTCCTTCACAAAGGAAGAAAGATTCACCTGATGATCTCATGAGGTGGAAATTACAATGCTAATTAGCATAAAGAGGATTTCTAGTAACAAACTCCTAGTTCCTTAATCATGTGCCCCCATAGGAACCTTAGCAAGTGGATACACTTAGATGATATTATAGATGTGTATGTCTTACCTTGGCAAGTAGTACACCCTCCTTTCGGTGTGAAGGATTGACACCTGATTCCATGTAGCTAGCATGGATGTCGATTATGGCAAAGTTTCCCAAATGTTACAATGAATGAATTAAAGTAACAAGATAAACACTAACTAGGACTACATAAGAGGTGATACTTAATGTAGGTAAGGGTAAATAGGACTACGTAAGAGATGATACTTAATGTAGGTAAGGGTATGGGACTTTACCTATACATTGCACAAGTGGGTCTTGAGAGGGGTTCTAGGGTGGGTTCTTTATGTATGCATGTTTTATATGATTTTTATAATGTTGGTATCTAATGTTATAGGTATATGATGTGGGTCTCACTTGGTATGCATGTTGTTGGTTTCATTTGTTAAAATGATGTATAAGGTAGGTTGTAATAACCCGGGAGTACCCCCTAGACGTCACACGACGTACTTGACCTCTCGGAGGTCTTGCACATGCCTCTTGTCTTTCATTCATCACATAGGTATGAAAGTACTGCAGAATTAAACCTTTTCTCAATAAATTCAATAAGAAATCTCTTTTATAAAACATAAGAACGAAACTAAGTCTCATAATCACAAGCCATCTTAGAGACGTCTTATTATCATAGGTTCATGACCCTTACGTAAAATTGAAACTCATGTCTACTAGTCCTTAACAGAAAGGAAACTAAACATAATACCCACATCCTCAAACATATGAGGACGTACCAAGAGACTTCAGAGAACAATCTACTTCCCAAGCTTTAACTCTACTATCCTCAGTTACTTCCACCCGAACTTGTAGAAATAGAGAAGAATATGGAGTTGGTCATGACCGGGGATCACCCCCTAGAAGTAACATGGCGTACTTGACCTCTTGGAGGTCTTATACAATCCCATAGTTATCATTCATTGCATTTTCATAGGTAAATTTAGCGGAAAATTTAAAACTTTCATAGCACATCATATGCTAGAACATCACTTCCATTATATATAAAATATCATAATACATAATTAAAGACTCTAGTGTCTTTTTGCCATCCTAGACTCAACATCATTAGAGTACATTAGGGACACACCCTTTCAACATAAAACATAACTACATTATTACACAACTTTACAGTAAGACGTGACTTAGAAAATACTTGGACTTAAGGATTCCTTTCCTTGATCTTGGGAATCACATATCAAGCCCTTCACCTTAGAGACCTCCTTTAAGCATTCATAACCTACACTTTGTGTAAAAAGGTAAAGAAGAATGTTGTTAATACAAGAACGCACTAAGTATGACAACCATGAAAAAATATGCATTTAAAAGGGACATTTTACTTGAAACCATGCATCATTACTTTTTGTGAAAACCTCATAAAACTTTGATACAATAGAATTATACAATTAACATATTTCATATAGGCATATTTAATGGCCATACATCATATAAAATTACACATTTCATTTAAGGCATATTAATCGTCACTTTATAATAAGCATACTCAATTTAGAGTAAGATCTTTTCTCTTTACAGTGAACTATTGTTTCTTTAACTCCTTCACTTCTTAACTTCCCAAGTAACCTCTAGTAATGCTTGGTGCAATGCATCGCCTCAAGGCCACAAGGTACTCCTACATATAACCTTCCTAACTCAACACATATAATAATAGAAGAGTACTACATCATAAAACACATTTTATTTAAGGCTTAAAACATCATTATAGTGAACCATAGTCTACATTCACATATGCTAACTTCACTTCACATAGTTCATTATAAGATCTTACTCATAACACCAATCTATGTCTACTAGTGCAATGTGTAACACTGCCATGACTTAGACTAGCGATTAATCTATTTAATAATGTTTAAAATGATTTTCCAGACATATATTAAGGTAATAATTTCATTTAGAAAAAGTTTAGAGCCAAAACGACAAAGAAAGACCTTGACATCAGGAAACTAGCTAATTTGAACTAGTTGACGTCCCTATGTTTGGTGAAGGATGTGAAGTGTCAAATGAAGTATAAAACATATAAAGAGACCTTGGATAGGTATTACATAGTAAAAATGGTCCAAAAGTCTGGCAACGATATCCCAAGGACACCCGAAGGGTCCTTGGGGAGGACCCCAACATGGGTAGGCAGGCTACCAAAGTATCCTACGCAAACAAGATTGGGGCATGAAGTGTGAGACTCGAGGATGACACGTAGGCTACTGAGTCATGAATTGAGAGGAAGACTAGCTACACGAGGCTGACACAAACCTCACTTCCTCAACCTAAAAATTCAGAAAAATAAAGGGAATTGGCCCCCGCGACGCGCAACCACTTCGTAGAATCGTTAAAGTCATATTTTTGGTAATTTAACTTCATAAAAAGACCTATTTAAGTGAAGGGTCTTTTGAGTATTTTATAGGACGACTATATGTGGAAACTAGGTCAGTTTTATACAACTTTTTACATGTCCAAATCAGATTTAAACGCAATTACACATCTCTCTCAAGAAACACTCTCTTTTCCAAACTCTATTGAAGAACAAGAAGAGCTTAAGGAAGAAGACGAAGACTCCAAGGTTTCCAATCAGATTTTGTGGATTATTCGTCTATAAGGAATGGGTTCTTCACTCTTGGGATTCCTTTCCCTAGAGGTCCTTTCAAAGATGGTTTTGAAGAATTCAAACTTCTAGGGTTTTTACTCTAAAAAAGGGTTTTCTTCCTATATCTAGATTTATGACTTTGGTTGATTTCACACAAATTGTTTAATATTTGATTAAGAATGTTTGAATCTCGTGTGATGCATGATCTCTCTCTAAATAATGGTCTTGATTGGGTTGTACTTACTACTTGATAACATATAAATGTTAGGATTGGGACTAAGACTTGAATGAACTCTTAAATGACCCTTTTCCCTCATCCTATGACTTATGAATTGATCTTGTATGTGACTTGAAGAGTTGGTATTGATTATGCTATTAAGTAATTCACTATGTTGTTGTTATGATTGGTGTTAGTTGAACTTATGTTCTTGAATAAGGTACTTGGGAGCGAGAGGTAATTCTTCTAATGTAGTGATTACTCTATGATATTTATGTTAGCCTATGAATGATGATATGCTAATGAAGTATGCATGATGTTTCTATGAATATATGTTGGGATATGAACACGCTAAATGTGAGATGATGATAAGAATACGAAAATACAAGTTTATGATATCCTCTTGTATGCTTTACACAAGGTGATTATGTTATGTTAACCTCACATACGAAGGGTTATGATGAAAGGAAATTCTCACCTAATCCTAAAGATATCACGATTATGTATATCTCATGATTATGTTTATACAAGGAGTTAATCTCCTAGCACCTATGATAAGTTTATGATAAAAGCAACTTCAAGGTTATTCAAGAAAGGGACTTTCTAAGCATCGATGAACTAGATATGAGAGGTGTCCCTTCCCTAATTGGAAGGTAGGTTCACAATGACTCTCATGAGATAGAGGCTGCCATGTAAGGTGGAACTATGGGTCTATAATACATCTCCTAGTTCTTGAACTATATTTCCACCATAGGATACTAGCTAGTGGATCCACCTAGAAAGCTATGTGTTTGGTCCTAATTTGGCTGGTAGACCACCTTCTTCTGGTATGGGGTTTTATGACACTGGATTCCATGTTTATATCACATGGTCTATGTCGGTTAAGGCGTATGTTCCCTCATGTAAAATGAAAGACAAGTAAATGGAAGTTGGCTAGGGTGACTTGAAGAGTCTACTTAGTATAGGTAGGGGTATGGGACTCTACCTAGACATTGCACATGTTTACTCTAAGGGAAGTCCAAGGAGATTGTTCTTATGTAATATGATAACATGAAAGGTATGATGATTATGATACATGTTGTTACTCTTATATGAAGTTGGTTACCTTAATGAACATGTTATTGGTATATATTGCTTTATGAGGTGATGACTACTTATGTTACAAGTTACATAAATCAAAGTTTTACTTATGGTCTCCTATCTTATCTAATTGGTTATGTGGGGTTATAGGGATTCTCATAACCATTGCACTTGTAGGTTGGGGATGGGATCATTGGTAAGTGTTTTGTATTTTATATGTATATGAACTTTTTACTATGAATTGTTCACATGACTCTATGATAATATGTCTTTGATTTTGATCATACTTTATGTTGATGGAATCCTTAACTTGTACATGTTCAATGGTATGTGCACTAAAGACTTTCATATGACGACATGCATTCCAAAGAAATGATAAATGATTATTTTTCATGCATATCCTTAAATATTATGTGAATATACACATACTTAGTACATGTGGTGTACTAACCCCATTAATTTATATTCTACAAATGTAGGGTCCGGCCTTTGAAGATTAAGAAGGTCGATTGAAGAACCTTGGAACTCTTTTTCCAAGTTTTGGTAGGTCCGCATGTTCGGGGATGCTATCTTTACATACTCTAGCTTATGAAGACTTTAGTAGTTTTAAGAATATTATATTTCCATTTATGTTCTTTGGATTCTTTTGTATTAAGGCATATATGGCATATTGACTATTTATTGGCTAAGTTCATATTCGTACTGTTTAGATGGTTTTGTACATGTGAGACAAGTTTTCAGAATATCGTATGCCAATATGAATATTAAGTATGAAGTCTAAGTATGTTTCACATAGTTGTAAAGTTTTTCATTTTCCGCAAATTTTAACTGATGACATGTTATGACGAATGGTATGAGGCTTGTCTGAGTCCTATGAGAGGACGACAACGTCGGCGCATCTGGGGTGTACTCTCTGGATGTGACACAATGTCCATGTGAAGCTCCATAACCTCACAAATACTTAGAAAAAAAACCTATCATGATACCACAAACCTTAACAATTCACTTTATACATCAACAAGGCAACATAGACAACTTCATTCATGTCAAGCAAGACCTTCATCATATAGTCAACAAGACCTACATTGTGCATATAAGAAGAGACCACATCATATAGACTCATACCATGCATTTAATCACAACAGGTAGACAACACTACAATGTAATGCATAAGAACATAAACACAGTCACATACATTATAACACCTCCCTAGAACTCCCTTCAAGAGCTTCTTGTGCAATGCATAGGTAAAGTTCCATACCTTCACCTACACTAAGTAAATTCCCTTAGGTTATCCTTGTTAGGGTCCTACTTTACTTCCATTGTCCATTTTACTTTGGGAAACTATAGACTTAACAGACACTAAGACCATGGGTTCTACATGAAATTTGGTGTTGTAGTCTTACACCAAGGGAAGGTACTCTACTTAGCCAAAGTAGAACGCTAACACATGCTAGCATACTAAGTGATATCATTTGCTAGATCCTATGTGGAAAGCTTAGTTTATAGAACTTGGAAACATACATTGGAACCCTCTTTATGCATATTGAGGCATTGTATTTATCCACTTATGGAAATATCACTCTATTCCCTTTGATCTATGAGGCTAACCACATCCTGAGGACTATGGTGAACTTACCTTCCTACAATGGTAAGGCACACCCTTCATCTTTAAGTTCACTCGGTGCCAAGATAAATTCTCTTTATTGAAAATCCATTATTATCTTTACTTTATAAAATGTAGTCTTAGGAGAGTTAACCCCTCATATGCTTATCTCATAGGTCATAGATGACAGTTCATCAACCTAAATCATGTGAGAAGTCCTTTCACATGGACATAGAATATGTAAAGCACCATCTACTTTAGGGGACACTTG
Organism: Solanum habrochaites; assembly: GCA_027704765.1. Classification (NCBI taxonomy): domain Eukaryota; kingdom Viridiplantae; phylum Streptophyta; class Magnoliopsida; order Solanales; family Solanaceae; genus Solanum; species Solanum habrochaites. Next base: position 14,095,641 of record JAKWJA010002498.1, read on the forward strand.
AGAACACCTTTCAAAGCCCCTCTATTGACTAGATCATCATACATGTGTGTGTGTACATACATGTGAGCAAACCTTTCACATAACACCTTTAGAACAAACATATTCATACTTTACTTTATTGATGCATAAGGGTATAAGTGTAACAATATGAGCAATCCTTTCATATAAACACATTTAGATACTAGGCATAATCATACTTCATCATACCATATACTTGAAATCATAGCATAGAAGACATGTTCATAATATACTCATGCATTCGTATTCATGTACATAGAAAACAAAACCTAGGAACTATCCTATCAAGGCACACATGTACAACGCATAGACAAGGTCCCATTCCATTGCCCATACTAGTTGTCACGACCCACATGTATACCCTAGGAGTTAGGGTATTCTTAGGTCATGGCATGACGTACTTGACCTCTCGGAGGTCTTGTACAAGCCCTTTGACATCATTCATTGCATACATGTATGAAAAGTAGTGCAGAATTAAAACTTTTCACAACAATCGAATAGTTTTTCAAAATATCTTTCATATAAAACCATAGGAAATACTAAGTCTCATATCATCAAACCTTAGACAAAAGAGTACTTGGGACACGAACCATACATCAAAATGTAGCACTTATAAGTCTATTAAAATACTTCAAAATAAGAAATTAAAATACATCTATGCCCTCGAGTCAAATGAGAACATACTTAACACTTTGCTTGAACGATAACTAGAATCCAAGCTTTCCTTAAAAAAGATACCTTCTCACCTTCCACCTACACCTTTATATGTAACAATATGTATGGAATCAGTACAAATACTTATATGAAGTATGGATTAATGCATATAATCATGAAAATGGACATTTAATGAAAATATGCACTTTTTGTTAAAACATTATATCTTAAGCATAAGAACAACATTTAACACCTTACAAATATATAAGATATCAAATAAGCAGTTTATCAAACCATAGGAAATATTATAGTGAACTAAGTCACTTTATAGTAAACTAAACCCCAAAATTACAGTGAACTCATTTAGCATACAACCCTCTCACTAAAAGTTATCCTAAGACTCACTTAAGTAAGACAAAGAGAGACCGCCCATACCCCCTCTCTAAGCACATCCAAATAATCCGTAAGACCACCTATAGTGAGGTAAATACACTTACAATACACCAAGACACATAACATGAGATCCTCCTACCAAAGGTGACTCTAAGGTTCACTTGGGTGAGTTGTGAAAAGATCGCCCATACAATCCCTCCACACACACCTAAAAGATCCTTTAGACTACCTAAGATAGAATCATTCTCATTTCATAACATAACATATAAATAATATGACATTCTCCTCCCAATGTTTATCAAAAGACTTACATAAGTAAATCAAGAAGAGAATGTCCATACACCTTCTCCAAGATTACCTAAATAATCTTTAAGACTACCTAATTTTAGATCATGTCTAATGTATCAACCAACTTTCCTATCTAGAGTCATTCTTAAGACTTGACTAGGTAAGACATGAAGTGACTATTCCTATTCCCCCTTCACACCTTAACTAGACAACCCTTAACTAGGTAAGTAATTATTCATGTACATGTTTTCCAACTTAAAACATTATCTTCATTACTTCATTCAAGAGAGATTCATCACATAAGGACATTCCTGTAATGGTCTTGGAGAAGACCTAGGGACTCACTCACTAACATCTTCAAAGCCTATTGTGCAATGTCTAAATAGCGTCCCGTACCACCACCTAAAAGTCATTGAACTTCTCTAACACTAGTGGGTATCCCATATGATGAGTATAGGAAATAACTGACATAGACCATGGCAACTAGGCATGGAATCCGAAGTTGTAACCTACTCCGATGGAGGATGTTCTACTTGCCAAGGGTAGAACTTTAACACATCCGTTGTAGGCACATGGCTAAGGAATATGAACGGTTTCTTTGTACTCTATCCTCATCCTTAACTAGAGCTACTTCTCAAATCATACTCACTCGGTGCTAGCCTTTGTTCTCATAGAGTATTTCAATAAAGGAGTACATAAAGAGGTTTCATATCTAGTTCACAACCCAATCACATTACACCTTACCAAAGAGGTCCCCTAGGGTTGCCTTACAATGGTTAAGAGGATAGCTTAATGATTTTCCTAAGGATGATTTCATGTCGTTCCAGCCAATCAATCCCTAAGTCCACCATTCACACAAGAAGGATACCATTACGACTTTCGACTTCAAGGATATCATAACCTTACAACTAGGTTGAAGGCTCCACATAAAGGACCTTCTTAGCAACATTCAAGGTAACATGTCATTCATACATACAAGACTAAGAGACTTTATCATACTAAGTCAAGAAGTCATATTCTCATCATGCATGTATCAAGTAAGGTACAAGTCTACCAAAACAAGGCACAACGCACTTCACATATAACATATCATTCTAGAAATACATAGGCATAACCAACATCATATTTAGGTCACCCTCTCCACTACTATAATATCATCAATATAATCATCATAAGACTCACATAGCCAATTAGGAAGAATCATGCATCAAATCTAAGACTACACATATAAGGACATAGTCATAATCTAAAATGATCACCTAACAACATCAATAGAAGAACACATACATTCACCTTAATCACAAGAAGATAGATATGATCATACTTCACATAAATCAACTACACAAACCATCATAATATACCAAGTAATGCCGACAAGGTCATGATCATTATAATACATAAATTAATGCCGACGAGGCCTCAAAATTCACTAGTAAAACACATTGTACAACCACCATAAGTGGACCATACCAATCATAACATAATTCAATACCTAATTTACATAATATAAAGATATTTATGGTAGAGTACCATCAATCCATTCTCACCAGTTCAATCCATAGCTAAATCATCCAATACAATACCAACAGGCCCTTACCCATGATCATGATCATTGATTCGATACAAAAATCATAATGCTCAATGAATCTAAATCAATTCAATATAGATTTATCAATCTAATACAGCCTATACATCAATATTTTCACAACTAGAATCTAGACTCCAGAAGAGACTGGCATCGTTGACCTCTCAGAGTTCGCAGACAAGCCTACATATGTTGTTATTACATCATCTAGGTTAATTTTAGCGGAAAATTTGAAACTTTTAGTTACTTAAGTATACATAGACTTCATAGTAGGATACATTATACCTATATAAGATTTATCTACATCAGTTCATAATCGTTCACAACAACCATCTAGAACCAAGATACTCAACTGAATGAAAAAGTCATATCTGCATAAATTATAAAGTTGCCAGAATGGCACCAATACAATGTCTGAAAATAATTGACAAAGAAACTCTAGTTGAACATACTCCACTAGCTAATGTCTACGTCTATTTCTAGAATAAAATAGTAAGCATCCTCGAAAGCATGAGGGACTACCAAATCCGGATAAAAGATCCACTTCCAGATAACTTCAACGTCGATTCGTAAGTTCTAGCATCCAGTTGCACCTGCATTAAAATTAAAGAGTTGTATGGGATTAGTACACACTTGTACTAAGTGTGGGTATATGCAAGCCACACCAAGGACATGCATGATTAAGAAGATCTCTCTACTAACGATATCATTTATGGAAAGTCAAGTCAGTAGACTTGCCAAAATCGGATTAGGAAAGTCATGCTATGAGAGTAACATGCATCATCATATGTAACATATTGCACACAACACATAACATATTTCATATCATTCGTCCATATACCAGATGGAATCATGGACTTGACATTAGGACTTCCCTGAATAAGAGCTCAACATATGGGACCTCAACTAGGGAGCCTTCTTTAGCAGACATGGAATCTGCTTCATTCATAATTACTTCATTTTCATTCGTTCGTAGATAGTGTAAACACCAACCATACCTAGTATGTAGTTTAAGACTTTCAGCGAGTTCGCTGTGCAATTACCAAGAATGACCTGGTGTCATTAGTTAACTCTAGCTCACCTCTTGATTATCCTACCCTAATACCTTTGGTATCTTTCATTTCATTATGTGCATTACTTGAGGTTGGCCTAATTCTTTCTTTGGGAACTTTAACCTTAACCGACATAGATCATGTCAGTATCATGAAATCCAGTGTTTAACCCCAAACCGAAGAGAGGTGAAATCATCGGCCAAAGTGAACCAAAACATGCTAGCGTGTATAGGGAATAGAATCCTGGTTGAACCCTATATTGGCAGTATAGGTTCAAAGATTAGGATATATAAGGAGACCCATACCCGTCTAGACGGACAGTCTCATCTCATGAGAATTGCACGAACCTCTGCCTTCCCGAAAGAAGGAATCACAACTCATAGCTAGACTATCGGTGCTCAATATAAAGTTCCATTACATTCATCTCATACATCATAGAAGTTGGGTTCTAGCATGAGGCATCATAGCTCATTAGATGATTTCTCATCTCATCATTAGTATTATCTATGCATTAACTTCAATACTTTCATTAGGGTGTTCATAGAGACTGGTCTCTTCATTAACTTTACACTTTCATAGGTGAGTACATCTTGGTAACATTTACTTAGGCTCATTTGAGATTTCTCTCACCTTTTGCATCAGCCTCTTATCATGTTGTCACCACATTCTTTAACTTTAGCACATTTACTCTTCATAATTACTCACCACTTTACGTGAATGTTCATTTCATCATGCCAATGCACTTGGCCCTTAAGTGTGTGTCACTCTTACTTAACCCCTCTAGGGTTTCATTATCTCATCACATAACATCTTAGATTCACTTACTTTTAAATGTATGCTAGACTTATGAGTTCACACATACAATCCATGAGGCTTCATTTATAGTTTGTCTAAGTGATTCATATTTACCCAAGATTATATGGTACAAGACTTATGCATCTTGTATATATTCCAAGATATCGATTTCGATCCTTAGAGGCAGCAGTCATTAAATATTTGTTCACGTACGACTTATGTGTTAATACGAGATTGGGCAAGGGAACCCGATTTCGAATCCCTTGAGCAACACTTAATCTTATATTAATCTTGATAATTGCATTTTTCAGATTTTGGGGACCCTAGTTCCATCTTCATCACTCCTATAATATTTCCTTTCTTTTCCTACTCTCTTTCTCGTTTAAGGCAAGGAGGTTGTGGGATCAATCCCCTACAAGCTCATTCTTCTTCTCTTAATTTATCTCTTAATTTTCTCACCTATGAAAGAGGTTGTGGGTTCAATCCCCACTCACCACATTTATTTTTCTCCTTTATTTTTCTCCTAACTCTCTCATCTATTCAAGAGGTTGTGGGTTCAATCCCCACTCACCACATTTATTTTTCTTCTTTTTTTTTCCTAACTCTCTCATCTATTCAAGGGGTTGTGGGTTCAATCCCCACTCACCACATTTATTTTTTCTCCTTTATTTTTCTCCTAACTCTCTCATCTATTCAAGAGGTCATGGGTTCAGTCCCCACTCACCACATTTAATTTTCTTTTTCTGGTTGTGATTATGTATTGAATGTGTATTTGGAAATTATGTAAGGAACTAAAGATGTTCATTTTGGATTGTGAAAAGTGAGCTATGTTTTAAAGGGTCAATTTCGGCCATTTCTATCCCAATTTCCCCTTAACCATATTAATTAATTAATTAATTAATTAGGGTAATTACAATACTACCCTTATCCTGGAAAAAACCATTTTACCCCTAGACCCTCCAAACTTAAGATTATCCCTTTTTAAGTTTGGTTAAGACTCATTCAGGTAAATCTTCATATTCGGGTTCCTTACATGGCTGGACCCAACCCTTCCTAGCTCAACTAACTCACCAAGTTAGTTGGCTTGGCTGTTGCAGAGGTTTAGAGGTCTGGTTCTACGCGCATCAATCTTTGTGAACCCGGTCTAATTTCCATTCTAGATACATTAGACATTACTTAGCATAGTCATTTGTAAGGTTGTTACAAATATAATACAATTCTTACATCATTCAATAGCCCAAAGAAAACTACACTAGAATTCATAAGCATTGAGACATGATCACAACACCCATAACATAGACAATTTGAAGAGTTTAGGTTTTGCATGGGTTCATGAAGATTTTAGGTTAAAATCACCCAATTATAATCAATTCAATCAATATTCAATGATTCAAAACATTAAATGCAAGAACCTATTGATAAATTACAAAATTATACGAGTTCATCTTTAGAAGACTTTAGAAAATCACTTTGAAGATTGTCTCCTTGAAGAAAATATATCCAAGGATGGAAACAGTACCTTAACCGATGTTAATCCACGAAAATTGAGAGAAATTGGTGGAGAAATCAAGCTTCAATAGAGTTTTAGAGAGCTCTTTAGAGGTTTTGGGTTTTGATTTTAGAATAATGAATTCATCTAGGTAGTTAGGATTATAAACCCACTTAAAATACCTAGAATAGCCATAAGAAACTGCCCAAACATTTATTTGGGCGTGGGGTGAATTTACCATTTTACCCCTTCACTTAATAGTGAAGCAGGCAAATTGTAGACTCATCCACGACTGGTCACTTACGGACCGTCACCTGACCAACAGACTGTCCTATTTTTCCGTGGTTTGGGTCATAGACTGGTCCTTGGAAGGACATCCTCCCACGCTTTAGTATTTACCAACACCCTCCACCTACGGGGCGTCGACCAGCCTACTGGGCGTCCATTGCTTCCGTAGGTGGGACTGCCTTAAGCAATTTTGGCCACCAAGATGGGTCCTTCCTCAAGGAACCTTGGTTGGTCCTTGGGGATGTTTTCTCGGACCTTTTCAATCCAAATATGTTTGTATACGATTTTAGGACCTTTCACATCAATTTCATCCAAAATGAACATGTAAAACTCTACGAAACATGCTAAGAAACACAAGGTCGTTCCAAGGCAAACCTTTCAAACATCATGGACGTTCTTGGACGTTTAACCTCCAAACTTCATGAAACCTGACACACTAACTATAAAAACTAGTATTACTCATATAAGGACATCATAAGCTCATGACAAACATGTTAGGCTCTAATTTCATCAAAGTTGTTTTATAGGTATTACACTAGTATGCCTATCAAGTCATCCTAGTTAAGGGAATACATAACATGCTTCATATACATAAACTTAACATGCATAGTTGTAGACATTAGTGTATACGTGAATAACCTTTCATTAGACACCATGAACCTATACTACTCATAAGCATGCATGAAGTGTGATATGTGTGTATGTTGGTCAACATGATCACCTAATGGCTATCAGCAACACCTTTGAGGTAGCCACCCTCTTAGGACCGTAATGCACAACCAAGCATAGACCACACAACACAAACTAGCATAGGAGACAAGGTAACTACAACACTTGCATTTAAGACTCCTAATATTAGCTAATCACAACATATGCTACAATATAGGCTAAATCGATATTGAGAGGGATCATGGGTTCATCATCCAATGGATTGAAATTCAGTTTATATTCAATAAATTATCATCAATTCATCATGAGATATATTTTGAAAACGTTTTGAGAAAGAACCCATGGCTAGATTGAAGAAGAGGAAGTTTGATCATGAATTCTCTTTGAAAACATTGAAAGGAACTCTCTAGATGAAAGGTTATCTAGAGAATAAAGATCACCATAAATTATTGGATGAGTAAAACAAGTAAACTTGATGAATAAACCTTGAGAATCCAAGTTCCAAGCTTTTCTTGAGCTCCATCTCCAATGGAGGTTTCTAGAGAGGATATTTTTGTAGGGAAGTATAATTTTTGAAGGAACGAATTTGGTATGGGGTTTTTATGTTATAAATCAACTTAATATACCCAACAATAGGTAAAATAACCATCTATAATAATTTAGGGACGTTGGGTGAATTTCCCAATTCACCCGTTCCATGGCAACGAGAATGCTGCAATTGTAGGGAGCACTTACGAAAGCCAGTCGATGGACTGAAGGCCCATCCTGGTGCTCCGTCGATGCTGAATGAGGATGATTCTTGGGGGATAATGCACACACTATTAAGTGTTGAGATACGCCCCACATCGACGAGGCATCATCCCAAGGACGAGGCATCGATTGGGGCTTGTCAATTAACACTGCCAAGGTAGTGTTTTGATAGCCTTTTGGTCCTCATTCAGGACTTTTGCGAGGCCCTTGGAGATTCGTACCTGGATGTAAATACACACCTTAATATGTAAAGTACCTTCCACATCAGTTACAACCAAAACAAAGACGTAAAACATGTCAAGATACACCAAGACACACATGCACGTCTCAAAGGATAACTTTCAAATGTCTTGGACGTTTGACTTCCAAATGACTTAAAATAAATCATACATGCTTTAAAAAACTTAAGTAATATGTTAACAATATTATAGGCACATGCGAGGCTCTATACACCCTAACTCATTTTGGGGGTCTTACAGAGTTAGTACAAATAATGCACTAATGGTAATATGCAAAAAAATATTTTAAATAGGTCATTTTAGTTGAAATATGCTTTTTGTGCTATTTTGATAAAACCTCATGAGTCAAGTGTACAAAACATCATATAAATCATCATTTAACATACAAGGTAATACTTCCATAATCCTTAACATAGATTCATTTTCATTGAGTAAGTCATTAGTTATTTAGACCCTCTATCCAAAGTTATCCTAAGACCTACCTAGGTAAGACATGAAGAGACCGTCGATACAACCTCTTCAATACACACCTAAGTGATCATTAAGACTACAAAAGATAAGGATACTTCATCTCATTAAAAAAAATTAACATTCAATACTTAGAGGAATCATTCATGCATTTAAGAACTTCATATAAAGACCATCCTCTAAGACAACTCCAAGTTACACTAGATCAATGTGAAAGTAGCATCCCATTCTACTACTCCCACTTAGTTCTCCTTAGGAATCACCTTAGACTAGTCACATCACATTCAATCATTTATACAACCTTCATTAGCATTGCCATAAGACCAACATGCTTCACTAACATTAGACATAAAGTCATCATACTTTATTAATATCATATAGTAATCATTAATTCATATACATTACAAGGACACACAAAGACTCCCTCCAAATGTCTTAACTTAATAAATATGCATTATGACTTGTATTGGTCATTGAATGTGCATAAAGATTTTTAAGTAAAATAGCATGTTTTAATGAAATTTCCCTTTTAAGGATGTTTTTATGTTATATATGCATATGATCCTATACTTAGTACATGTGATGTGCCAATCTCATTTTCTCCCTTTTCCCCCAACATTTTAAGTTTAGGTCGGTAGTGTTTCTTGGTCATATCATCTCTAGTGAAGGTGTAGAGGTTGATCCAAAGAAGATCGAAGCGGTGAAAAATTGGCCTAGAACTTTGGCTCCTACAGATATTAGGAGTTTTTTAGGCTTAGCCGCTTATTATAGAAGGTTTGTCGATGGGTTTATGTCTCTTGCAACCCCCCTGAAAAACTTGACCCAAAAGAATGTGAAATTTGAGTGGTCGCAGGCATGTGAAAAGAGCTTCCAAATGTTGAAGGATAGGCTTAATTCTGCTCTGGTATTGACCCAATTAGAGGGTACTAAGGTTTTTGTAGTATATTGTGATGCATCATGGAAAATTTATAGCCTATGCTTCTAAGCAACTCAAATTTCATGAGAAGAATTATCCGACTCATGACCATGAGTTAGCGTCCATGATATTTGCCTTGAAAATATGGAGGCATTATCTCTATGGTGTTCATGCTGATGTGCATACGACTCATAAAAGTCTTCAATATGTATTCACTCAAAAAGAGTTGAATCTCCGGCAATGGAGATGATTAGGGTTGTTGAAAGACTATGCATGAGTGTTCTCTATCACTCCGACAAGACTAATGTGGTATCAGATGCTCTAAGTCGATTGTCCATGGGAAGTGTGTCCCATGTGGAAGAATCCAAGAGAAACCTAGAGAAGGATGTTCATAGGTTGGCACGTTTAGGGGTTTGGATTGAAGGTTCTCCAAATGGTGGTGTTGTGGTACATCATAACTTCGAGTCATCTTGGGTGATTGAGGTGAAGTCTAAGAAACACCTTGACCCATTATTGATGGAGTTGAAAGAATCGGTTCTTGGAAAAATGAACAAGTCATTCTCCCAAGTGGGGGGATGGTGTTATTAGATATAAAGGAAGATTGTGTGTGCCTAATGTGGATGATTTGAGTAGTAGGATCATTGAGGAAGCTCATGGATCCCGTTAATCTATTCATCCGAGTTCTACAAAGATGTAGCATGATCTTAGAGAGGTATTATGGTGGGATGGCCTAAAAAGGGATATTGTGGAGTTTGTTGAAAAGTGTCTCAATTGTCAAAAGTGTAGACCGAGCATCAAAATACGAGTGGTCTACTACAAGAAATCCAATTCCTACTTGGAAGTGGGAAGATGTTGATATACAGTGGTTTCACTGTATTATTAATACTTTTTCCTTAAGTTTAGCGTGTCCAAAAGCCTTTTTGTGCTAATTTTTATGTAAGTTTCTATTTATTTGCTGGAAATCTGTCTAAAAGAGGAATGTGGAGGTTTCTGAGTGAGAAATACAGAAAAGTACCACTTGTGACGGTTCGTCGTGCCCATGACGGTCCGTAGGTGGCATCGTAGTGCAGCTACTGAAGGAAGATGGGGAATCTGACCAAGTGTGGGGTTACGGAGTGTGTGATGGACCGTCGTAGCCATGACGGCCCGTCCTGCTGGTTAGTCATAAAGTTCAGAGAAGTAGTCCTAGTACCCAAATTTCAAGAGTTTAAGTGTTTTGGAACGGAGACCCTCGACGGACCGTTGTGCCTGTGACGATCCATCATACCTGCCATCGAGGGTAATGGAGAGAGCAACATAAGAAATTGCACAAGTATGGGACGACGGAGTCCATTAAGGTCCGTCGTGACCACGACGATCCATCGCGAGGTCCGTCGACCCAGCCGCGTTTTGACAGATTTCCAGCTAATAGAGTCCTGATTTAATTAGGTTTTTATTTTTTATAAATAGTTCAAAAAACTCGTTTTTTGAGAGAGAGACCCTTGATCATTTCTAGACCATTGATCACTGTTAGACCCTTGATCATTATTAGACTCTTGATTGTTTTTTAGACCCTTTGTGAGACTCTTGGATATTTTGACACTCTTGTAATTGATTGTTGGTTAGTTTTATTGATTAATCAAGCGAACTTTTGGATTTTACTCTTTCTCATTGAAGTAAATACATGAGTTCTTATATCATATATTTGAATATTGTGATTATGACTATGGGTAACTAAACTCCATAACTAGGGTTGTGGGAACCATAGGCGAATAATGAGGTAAAAACTAACTAAAATAACAATTCTAGAATAGTGTCTTGCATGTATTTATAATTCTTTCGCTTAGAAGTCTTTTTAACGGATGGCCAACGTTAGAACTCGCTTTAATGCTACTTGCCGGGCCAAGGAGGTAGATAATAGGAAAAGAATTATCAACATAGATTTAGTGTATACTATTTAATAGGCTAGTAATGATTGGTACGAGGTAATAACTTAGTCAAATATCGAATATGATGCTTAATATGAGGTAAGGTAAGGGTTAGTATAGCAACACACGTAGCCGGACCAAGGTGCGGAGTGAAATTTTCTAGATGCCGGACCAAGGATTTAGAAATACATAACTTATCACTTGCATGCAAGATACTAGGAAAGAATTGTTACTGTTAGAATTATCAAGTTATGAACCTGTGGGGAACACGTAAACCCTAGTTACTTTTATTAATTGATTAAACTCCAACATTCGAAGATGTTAAGTGTCTCCTTTAATTTTGCTAGTTGTTTTCATTTATTCAGAAATAGAAAACCCCCATTTGATCATTTTTGCTTTCCAAAGAAGTAATTGACTGAACAATAGTAATAATAGGTTGAAGTTAAGTCTAAACTATTTTCCTCGTGGGAACGATCCCAACCTCACTAGTTGGGTTATTTACTTGACACGACTGCTTTACTTCTTATTTGAGAAGTAAGTTTGAGCGTATCAGATGTCAATATGAATTTTGTACTAGGGTTACCTCAAAATCAGAAGCAATATGACTCTATATGGATGGTAGTGGATCAAATGAAGAAATCCGCCCACTTTATTCCCGTTTAGTCTACTTATTCGGTGGAAGATTATGCAAGAATCTATATTGACAAGATAGTGAGTTTTTATGGAGTTCCTTTGTCCATCATATAAGATAGAGGCGCTCAATTTACATCTAGGTTTTGGAGATCATTTCAAAGAGGTTTGGGTACTCAAGTGAAGTTAAGCACCGCTTTTCATCCTCAAACAGATGGTCAAGCGGAGCGGACTATTCAAACTCTTTAAGATATTCTTAGAGCTTGTATCATTGACTTTAAGGGAAATTGGATGAAAATTTGCCTTTGGTGGAGCTCTCGTATAACAATAGTTTACATTCATCCATCTCTATGGCTCCTTATAAAGCCTTGTATGTTAGGAGGTGTAGATCTCCTATTCGGTGGTTTGAAGTTGGAGAGTCTTCTCTTCTTGGTACGGATTTGATTCATAAGACTTCGGAGAAAGTTCATATCATAAGGAACTGGTTGCAAACAACTTATAGTCGAGAAAAGTCTTATGCCAATCATAGGATAAGAGATTTAGAGTTTGAAAAAGGTGATAAAGTATACTTGAAAGTTTCGCCTATAAAAGGGATGGTAAGATTTGGAAAGAAATGGAAGTTGAGTAGTTGTTATATGGGTCCCTATGAAATCTTGCAAAGGGTTGGTAAGGTTGCTTATGAATTGAAACTCCTAGTGAACTATTTTCGATTCATCTGGTTTTTCATGTTTCTATGCCTAAAAAGTGTATCGGTGATCCCGTGTATATTGTTCTTATTGAGGGTCTTGGTGTGAAAGAGAACCTCTCCTATGAGGAGGTTTTGATTAAAATCCTTGATCTTCAAGTGAAGATGTTGAGGAACAAAGAGGTGGCCTCCGTAAAAGTGTTATGGAGAAGCCATCTAGTTGATCAGGGAGCAACATGGGAGGCCAAAAAAGACATGAAGTCCCATTACCGTCATCTTTTTACTAGTGAAGGTTAGTTGCTCTTCCTTATAATGAAACTAATGACTAAACTTATAGTTGCTTTGATTTTTGGTGAAATTTTGCAAAAATGTTCTAGATACGGTGAATTACTGTGAAGTTATGCATATAGACTTGAAAATTTACAATTTATCTTGTTTTGAGTTACATTATGCATTTTGATATGTAGAATCTTCATGAAATGATATTGATCATGTTGATAGTTAGAGTTTTGGCATAATTGACTCCTTAATGGTATGTTGAGCTCATGTATTTGTGAGAAGGAAATTTCTCATATGTAATTTTGAGCTTCATGTGTAGTAATTGCAATTGCTATTTTTAAACGCCATGATTGATGTTGTAACTCTTGTTATAATGTATTGTTGTAGGTTGGGTTGCAAGTCTTGAGTCTAATCATTCCTTCCAAAAGATTTTAGTGTCATTCGGGCACGAATGTTCCTAAAGGGGGATAATGTAACACTCCGAAAGTCTTAAATATAAACTAGAGTCTAACATGAGATTTTAAGAGTTGTAACAAGGTATATAAGTCATTTAGAAAGTTTGGAGAGTAAATCATGAAGGAAATTCCACGACGTACGATGAACTTACTACATGGGCTAGTGGAGTGTCTTAATGTGTTGAAGAGAGTGTAAGGGTTCCATTATAGTGAGATGACTAGGATGTATATAAGTGTCAAGGAAGGGCTTAAGGATTCTAGGCCAAGTGAGGAGTGCCAACCTCCAAGGGCAAGCCAAACCCAAGAGGCCAAGGCTGCCAAGAAGGGAGGCTATTGCCTCACTCTTCATGAGCATGACCACGACTCGTGGTGTTTACCACAGCCAAGGTGGGGAGCTCGTGAAGAAGACTTAGACATGGGGGGAGTACCTAGGGAAGCCTAGATATTGTATGAGACACCACAAGCCACTCCACGACTCGTGGTTAACTTGACGGATGGCCAGGGGCTTCAGTGAAAAGGCCTTAGCTAAAAAGGAATGTGAGTTGGTGAGTGAAGGTAAGCTACTGTCTAAGAGCACCAAGAGCCACTTGACGGGCCGTGGTACATCTTCACAGAAAGAGGCAAGGTGCTACGTGGTCTTGCCTTGGTGGGAGAAATGGAGGAGTATCCTTTGGAGAGCTATTGCCTCCATATACAGGACCGCCACCACGACCCATCAAACTCTTCAAGATCCATGAAGTGGGGCGTGAAGGTGGACGGGGTCTCACAGTGACGTTAAGTTGGACTTCACTTTTGAAAGTCCAACTTAATGAGGGGTAGTTTGGGGGTGGACTATATATTGACTTTAGGTCAATTTTCATTCATTTCGCACTCCAAAACACAAACTCAAATTGAAATCCAAATCACTCTCACTTCTCTGTACTTTCTCTCTCTTCATTCATCCTCCATTGAAGAACAAGAAGCTTAATGAAAAAGACAAAGTCTCCAAGTTTTTCACTCAATTTTTAGGGATGAAGCTTCATTAAAGTATGGTTTCTTCACTCTTGGGATTCCTTTCCCTAAGAGGTCCTCTCAAAGTTGAGTTTCAATTACCTAAATTCTTATGGTTTTCTCTACAAATGGGTTTTCTTCTAATTTCTAAATTGATTATTGATTATGTTGAATTATGATCTCCTATAACTAATCTAGTATAGATTTTTGTGTAATTGATGTTAATTGTGCGAATTTTGCATGGATCACATCCTCTCCCCAATTTCACTAAGTCTTGGTTCTTACTTTTGAATTGAAGAGGAATGTGAATGTGTTGATTATTGTAGTCATCTTATTCAACCTATGGGCTGCCTAGGGACTTGTACTACTGAGATTAGACCTAATTCTTGAAGAATTCATGATGAACCCTTCTCCCCTAACCCTAGGTTATGAATTGAAGTTAATTTGGATAATGATGATACAATTGATTTAGTTCTTGGGTTAATAAATATTGAATGACGTTATTACACCTATTGTTGGATAAGATTTTTTTGGTCGATGGTAAGACCATGATGATGGCTTTGGAAGGGGAAGAGGTAAGACTTTGTGATCTTCAAACCTTAACTCTATTGTGATGAATTATACCTAATGATGTTGATTCAATTGAAGTATGTGTGTTGTGGTTGGGTTGATTAGGATGGTATGGTGTTGGTATTGAAATGTCTTATAATATGAATTGTGAGGTCATGTTAAGGTTGTAATGGTATAAGGATGATGTTTATTTATTTTTGTGCATTACTATGATATGGTATATGGTGTTGATATCAATATGAGGGATGTATTGAAAGGTGATTCTCATACACTTCTTAATGAGCTAATTATGATGATATACAAGGAGTAGTCTCCTATAACCTAAACTAAGTTATGATTATTAATGAAAGACATTTCAAAAAGGACTTTAGCTTAGCACCAAGTGAACTTGACAATGAGAGGTGTTGGCTTCCCAAGAGGAAGAATTCACCCTATAGTTCCACATGAGGTATTGACTCCCCTATGAGGGACACTAACCTATATATTCTCATGAGATGAGGCTCTAATTTCCAAGTATCATGTAGAGGGTTCATACATACCTCCTAGTTCTTGAACTATGTTGCCCCCATAGGAAGACGAGCTAGTGGATCTACCTAGAAAGCTACATTTATGTTTGGTTCTACTTTGTCCGGTAGAACACCTTCCATCATTGTAAGGTTTTACAACACCGGATTCCACACTTAGCTCTTGTGGTCTATATTGGTTTAAGGCAAGTGTTCCCTAAATTAGAATGAAGTAATGAAGCACAAACTAACTAGGGTGACTTAAGCGGTTAGACATAACTTAGGTAGGGGTATGGGACTCTACCTATGACTTGTACTAGTTTGCCTTGAAGGGATCCTTAGGAGGTTGTTTTTATGTATGAATATACTAATGAATGTAAATGATATGTATATTATGATCTTACATATTGATGGAACTATATGATGTTGAACCCACTTGTGAATATATGTTTGGTCTATATTGTTAAAGTATTATGTTATGTATCTTAATGATGTGATATGTGAAGTTGGAAATTGATTATGGTTCTTGCTAGGTTCACATGATTAAGTAAGGTTATGTGACTTTGCTTAGTTATTGCACAAGTGGACTTAAAGAGGGTCATGAGTAATGGTCTTGCTTTGTTAATATGTGATGAACTTTTATTCATGCTTGTTGATGTTGTGACTTGATGATAGAGTTGTATTTGATTATGGGATCAAGTATCTTGATATGCATATGGCTTGCTTAGACTTAAGGTTGTTGGTCTTGCGGAAGTATATGGTATTGACTTAATAAATAGGTATTATTGACTTGTATTGGTATTGAATGTGCATAAGGATTTTTAAGTAAAATAGCATGTTTTAATGAAATGTCCATTTCAGCATGCTTTTATATTATATGTGCATATTATCCTATACTTAGTACATATGATGTGCTAACACATTTTCTCCCTTTTCCCCTAACATTTTAGGTGCGGTCGTTGAAGGGATTGAGACGAGTTTGAAGGAAGACTTGGAATCCTCACTCTCCAAGTTGGGTAGGTCCTCACTTTCCAAGGGCAATGCCACTATAAAGCTTTTGATATTGTTCTAGTTATAAGACTTCTAGTTCTTTCCTTTTAATTTGAGTACTAAAGATTGTATATCCTATATGTGTCTTTGTTGTATTGATGTATGGGATATGCCCAATTGTTATACTCTTGTTTAGATGGTTATGAGATGAGACATCCGTTTGACTACGTTATATGTTATATATATATATATATATATATATATATATATATATATATATATATATATATATATATATGCAATAAAAGTAGGATACTATGTAATCTTCTTATACGAAGGGTCTATGTATGATCAATATGAATATATTATGTGTATGCGAGAGGTCTATGTAAAACTAACGATAGATAGAAGAAAAGTTTTAAATATTCCGCATTTTTAAACTATGAATGTAATGATGTAAGCTAAGAGGCTAGTCTTAGTCCTCTCCGAGGACGCCGCCACCGCTTACGTGTAGGGGGTGCTCCCGAGATGTGACAGAAACTACATGCCAATTAGCATGAAGAGGGTTTGTAGTAGCAACCTCCTTGTTCCTTACTATGTTCCCTACATAAGAACCTTAGCAAGTGGATCCACCTAGATTCTATATGAATGTATATGACCTACCTTGGAAAGTAGGATACCCTCCTTTTAGTGTGAGGGGTTGACACCGGATTCCATTTTAGCTCACTTGGTCTATGTAAGTTATGGAGAAGTTTCCTGAATGTTAAAAAAAACAAATGGAAGTAAGAAGATGATCACTATGTAACACTCCGAAAGTTCATGACTAGTCTAGAGACTCACATGATGAATTAAGACTTAAAATAATGTTTCTAAACCTAAATTAATGTATTGAAACTAAGTAGGAAGTATTAGATCCAAAACGTCAAAGAAAGACCAAGACATCCGGAAACTAGCAAAATTGAACTAGTAGACGTCCCTATGTTTTGTGAAGGTTTGGGGAGTGTCATATCAAGTCTAAGACTTGTAAAAAGTTTTAAATAGGTAAAATAATGTTTATAGATTCCAAACATCCAGTTACAATTCCCCAAGGACCACCCGAAGGGTCCTTGAGGAGGACCCAAATATTGGCGAGGAGGTTGCCAAAGCAGCCTGCAGGGTAGGCCCTTTTTAATGGTGGTGGCGCGTCGCGCAGAAATCACTCGATAGTCCAAAATTACCTCGCGATGTGGGTATTTCACGAGGATCACTGCCTCAAACCGGATTTTAAAAAAAATTATAAGTGCCCCCGCGATGTGCAACCACTTCCCAGATCCGTTCGCATTTTTTAAAGTCAATTTGACTTGACAAAAACACCCGATTAAGTGAGGGGTATTTTGGGTAATTTAGGGGATGACTATATATTTATTTAGGGTCAGTTTTAAGTCATTATTAACCACCCACATAAATTCCCCAAATCACTCTCACTTCTTTCTAAATTCTCTCTCTACTCAACCACTATTGAAGAGCATTGGAAGCTTGGAGAAGAAGGCCAAATTCTCAAATTTTCTTCAAATTCGTGGATTAAGTCTTCATAAAGGTATGTATTCTTAACTCTTGGGATTCCTTTCCCCAAGAATTCCATTCAAAGTTGATTTCTAAATCACTCAATTCCAAGGGTTTTTCTCTACAAATGGGTTTTCTTCTAAAGTTGAAATTGATGATTGATTATGACGAATATGATTACCTATGGACAATTAAGTGTATATTATTGAGTAATTGATGTTTATTAATTGGAATTTTGTGTGATCCATGTCCTTTCCCCAATTTCCCCAAATCTTAGATCTTGGTTGATAAATTGCTTGAAGATGATGAGGTTATGGGTTGATATATTGGTGTTGATGGTATGTTTTCTTCATGAACTGTTATGTAACATGATTTGATTGAGGTTTTTATCTAGTTCTTGAAGATCATATTAAAATGAACTCTTTTCCCTAACCCTAGTTATGAATTGGACTTGTAAATGATTAGGTGTTGTTGGGATTGACTATGTTATTGTATAATTCACTATATTATGATGATGGTGATTGAATTATTGGAAAATTGTGATGAATTGAGGCTAATTTCTTAAATGAGGTTTTGGAAGATATTGGTAAGACTTCTTGTGATTATGATTTCTTTACTTCAATAATGATAGTTTATTCTTGATGATGATATTTAATTGGAGTATGATTATATCAATAGATTAAGAAGATGACGGTATGATGATTATGATGCCATGTTATGAGTATGATGGATAGTGAGATCTTAATAGGGGTATGATCATGCAATTTTGAATGTGATTCTATTATGTGCCTTATTATGATATGATTATGATGTGATGATCTCACTAATGATGGTTGGTGATGAAAGGAGGTTCTCATCCTATACCTAATGAGATAATGATATGATTATACAAGGGTTTAGTCTCCTATGGCCTATATTAAGAGTGATGATAAAGAATGACTTAAAAACTTTTCAAAAAGGGACTTTAGCTTAACACCGAGCGAACTAGATATGAGAGGTGTCCCTTCCCAATGTGAGAAGATAGGTTCGCAATTGTTCTCATGAGATGAAGACTACAATGCAAATGTGCAAAAAGAGGGTTTCTAGCATATCTCCTAGTTCCTTAACTATGTTGTCTCCATAGTAATACTAGCTAGTGGATCCATCTAGAATGTTATGTTCATGTTTTGATTCTACCTTGGGAAGTAGAGCACCTTCTTTCGGTGTAGGATTTCATGAAATCGGATTCCATGTTTAGCTCACATGGTCTATTGTCGGTTATGGTTATTGTTCCCAAAATTAAAATGAATGAATGATGTAATGAAGACGGACACTAAATAGGGTGACTTAAGGGGTTCTACTTAGTATACGTAGGGTTATGGGACTCTACATATACATTGTACTAGTTGGCCTTGAGGGGAGTCCTAGGAGATTGTTCTTGTGTTATTATGCACTAATAATATCATGAAATGTATATATGTTTATCTTTTGTGATATGGCGCTTACATGATATTGGTTACATTGATGAACATGATATTGGTATAAGTTTCTCTATATGATGATGGCTACATATGATTGTATGTATATGAAGGAAACATTACTTATGGTTCTTTTTCTTGTTTACTTGATTATGTGGGGTTATGGGACTTCACATGAGCATCACACTTGTAGTCTTGGGATGAGATTGTTGGCAATGGTCATGTATGTTGATGATATGAACTAATGAACATGAAATGTTAAATTGACTTTATGATGATGTTGTCCTTGTTTATGGACATGTCTTATGTTGTTGTGATCCTTGACTTGTATATGCTCTTGTCTGTGCATTAAGGCTTTGAAAATAACTTAGTACGTTTCTAAAGAAATGGTCCCTTTTGTGCATGTCTTCAAACGGTTTATTTTCATATATTCATACTTAGTACAAGTGGTTGTACTAACACATATTCTATATGATTCTACAAAAATGTAGGTTCGGTCCGTTGAAGTGCCTTGAGGCTATTTGCAAGAAGACTTGGACATCTTTACCAAGTTTTTGGTGAGTGCTTAATGTTCGAGGATGGTGCCATTTTGTATCTTAATAGGATTGTTATGTCTAGAGACATTTGTTTCTTTCCTTACTTCTTGAGACTATTGTTGTAATCCTATAATGGCATATTGTACTTGTGTATGGGATTATGCCAAACTTTGTAATACTCTTAAGGTGGTTTATATGTGAGACAAGATATTACACTCGTATATGATTTGCCTATGCTAAATGAGAAGTCTATGTAAACTCTTTATATGATATGTAAGAAGTCTAAGTATACTTCACTATGTAAAAGTTTTAAGTTTTCTGCATTTTCGACCTATGACATGTAATGATGAATGCTAAGGGCTAGTATAAGTCCTTTTCGAGGAAGAAGACACCTATTTTCACGAACCACAAGAACACCCTAGAAGTTAGGGCAACCCTTGGGTCGCAACATGGCGTACTCGATCTCTCGAAGGTCTTGTACAAGACACTTGACTTCATTACATAATATCATGCATAAATGGAAGGAATTTAAAAACTTTCTTTGAACGTAAACCAAAAGGTGTATCATAATAGCGGAAACATCTGTAATAAAATATTATCTCAAAAACCATCTAACTACTTAAGTTTGAGTTCGGTTAAGAATAAAGTGAAGTCTTTTATTCAAAGTAGTATATGAGGAATAAGTATTCCCAAAGAAGTATAAAATGTTTCTCATATTTAAAAAGATTGGAGACTGAGATTTCCAAAGAGACTTCGGGCTAGTTTTCAGAAAAGATTAATAGCTTTCTAAATGAAACAAATAGGGAAAATGAGATTTCCAAGATTGGATTTGTACTAAGTATTTGAGCACTAATTTCAAATCACAGAAGTAGTATGTTTTAATAACATAACAGTCAGTATATTTTGGGAGTAGTATTAAGCACCGAATTGGGGACGAGTATGAGTTTAGATAACTCACATCTCTATAAAAACATGTAGACTAGTGGGTCCATTAGAAAAGGTTCATACTTTTTATATTAATCCTTTTGAAAGTAGACTAGTGGATCCATTAGGCAGTTTAGGTCTTATACCTTTAGCCGAGTATAAGATGTGATGGCAGCGTGAGGCAGATCGATGTATCATCACTATACCTCTTAAGTGATGGTTGTCGGTTATAGAAACTCCCACAGAATTTAAATGTATTTATACATATACATCAAATAATTTGTGTTTTTACATACATCTCAGAGTTGATTCTATTGTTGGATACGTTCTGACTTTACAACATATTTTTAAACAACTCTCTTTATATTGCACTTTATTTTAAATTTTTTTATATTGAAATCAGTCAATTATATTGAGTTATGTTACTCATGAGTTGAGCAGAGCCAAGGTAAGTGTTCCTTCTTACTCTTTTCAAGCTTAAATTATTTTAGCATTCCAACTCGCATACCGTTCATTCAATGTACTGACGCCAGTTGACCAGCATCGTATCATGATGCAAATGCAGGTAACGAGGATCGACATCCAATGCACCATTGATCCAGTTGAGCAATCTAGAGTCAGTTGGTGAGCCTCCTTGCATTTCGAAAGACATCTTTTATCGCTTTATAGTTAGTTCAATAGGATGTTCTGGTGTTTTTCCTAACATCCATATCTACTATTTTAGAGGTTTCATATAGACAGTTAGTAGTTCAGTGGTCTTTGCATTATCATTCTTATGTTAAAGACTTGGGTTGCCATTTTGGCCAAGTTGAATGTTCTAAATCTTTAAAACATTCTCAATTATCTTATTATTCAGTTTAGTTCAATTTTTTTATCATTAAGTTATTGATTGTTGTCTTCCGCTGAGTTAAGTAAGTCAGGCCAAGGTCAGCTCGAGGTCAACAATGGTTGCTGAGTGTTGGCCACGCCCAGGGTACAGACTCTAGGCGTGACATTTTCCCTTGTATTTTTAATGATTAAGATCGTAAAGATTATTGCACTTTTTTACATTTCCTTTCTGTGATTTTTCTTTTATTTTGTACTTCATATGCTTTTTTGTCAAAATAATAACTTATGCTTCGTTGGAAGTTTGGTAACTACTAACAAAGTATTTTATGTCCAAATTATATAAAAATAATGTCATTGTTCCTCCTAAAGTGTCTAAACAAACGCCACTAATTAATTTGCGGCGAAACTTGATGAAGTGAACCACCCAGTGTGCAAGTATCATATTTCAGAAGTTAGAGGGAGTTTAAACAATTTCAAGTTTTTGGCAATTATAAAAAGATGAGTTAAATTTTGTGATAGTTATCCACTATTAAACAAACGCCATAAGAAATAATAAATAATAGGGTAATATTATATTTACATTTTATATATTTATTGAGCTTTGGATAATGTATTAAATATGAAAAAGTATCTAATATTAAGGTGAAATAGACATAAATATATAAATAATTCATTGCTTTTTAAATTAAAAATGTATTGTTTGACATTTATTTTACTTTTTAATATAGTGGACAAGTAAAAATGGACGAAAAAATAATTAATATATTATTATTTTCTCGCGAAGCGCGAATACGTTCTCTAATTTCGTATAATTACATATTTATTCAATTATTTCTCATTAAGCCAGCATGTGCTTACCTCCACTGATCTTGTTCAAAAGAAAAAAAAAAGTTTGGAAAAAATTACTCGAGCTGTACCCAACAGATTGATTTTCACGTTCGTTGGATGTGAAGAAATTTAATGGCATGTGAAGTCATTAGAAACTTTTGTCTTCTAATTGATGTCACATCAAATATGAAGAATAAGTTTTAAGGCAAGAGTACAGCTAATAAAATATTATTTTCCACATCTAACTCTAACTTAATTTTTTCCTAGCAATGATAAAGTGTCTATATTCTCCCTTTCCTTTTCTGTTTTATTTTATTTAGCACAAAAATAAATTAAAAAGGTAGAATGGTTTAAATAAATTTGAAGTCATATAATTGGTAGTTACACGTAAATTTCGTCTATGTTTGATAACTCATAAAACACAGACACCACTAATTTATTTTGTACAGTAGCATGCAAATTACTCTCTTTATTCATATTTACTTGTTATTTTTTATTAAAATATATTTTTATTTTTATTTATCAATTTTGACATATAAAAAAAAATAATTATATTTATATCCTCAACATTCAATACTTGTTTTTGAAATTATTTTTTAAGACTTAATACTAAACATCATATAATAGAGATATTTTGATAAAATCAATAATTATCTTTTCGGAAAAAGGCCTAAAATGCCCTTGAAGTATTGAAAATGGTACACAATTACCCTCCATTCACCTATTGGCCCTCAAATAACCTTCACATCCACCTTTGGGTCCAAATTTACCCCTTCATTAACAGACCAAAATTAAAAATAATTAAATAATAATTTTTAATGACGTGACACTCAACCATTGATCGTAATTTAATTATTTAAAATAATTTTAAACCCACCCATTACTTTCCTATTCATTTTT
The DNA here is from genome assembly GCA_027704765.1 of Solanum habrochaites. Lineage (NCBI taxonomy): Eukaryota > Viridiplantae > Streptophyta > Magnoliopsida > Solanales > Solanaceae > Solanum > Solanum habrochaites. The sequence continues at coordinate 14,119,269 of JAKWJA010002498.1, forward strand.
CCCTTATTACCCTTCTCCCCCCCCCCCCCCCCCCCCCCCCCCAAAATCCTAAAATATGAAGGGAACAGAAAAGAAAAATGTAAAAGGAAAAGCACTATTACTGGTTTATCAAGTGGCAATTCGAACTTGGAAGGAATTTGTCTAATGGCTCCTTGATCTGTAGCTCTAAAGTGTCTTTGTATTTGGGACATCTATTGTACTATTTATTCATACATTTTTTCCTTTTCATTTTTTGTGGACCTATGTTCATTGTATTCTCCCGTCCTTCTGTACTTCTTATCCCCAGGTTTACATGACAAACGCCTGCTCATGCTGCTTCACTTTCGGGGATACACTGCAGCTTGACGGGTGGCAGTTATTTGTTTAAATATATGGTACCATTACAGTACCCTTGTCATCATGCTTAGTGTATGTTTCTTTTAAATTCAGTAATAAGTTTCTTACTTTCTTTGTTATATCTCAGGTTCTTGTGGCTTGGGGTTTTTGTAACTGAAGGAAGTAAAAGATGTTGATAGAGTTTCTTCAAACGGTGACGGAAAATAATGGTAACAGTCCGGAAGCAGTTGCATATGTTTTCTTCTGAATAGGAAAGTAATGGGTGGGTTTAGTTAAAATGGGTGAGTTTAATTAAAATGGGTGGATTGGGTGGGTTTAAAATTATTTTAAATAATTAAATTACAATCAATGGTTGAGTGTCACGTCATTAAAAATTATTATTTAATTATTTTTAATTTTGGTCTGTTAATGAAGGGGTAAATTTGGACCCAAAGGTGGATGTTAAGGGTATTTGGGGACCAATAGGTGGATGGAGGATAATTGTGTACCATTTTCAATACTTCGAGGATATTTTAGGTCATTTTCCGTTATCTTTTTAATAGGCGTGTCAAGTCAAAACCATTTGATGTCTAAGCAAAGCCCCACGCCAAAACTTGATTACACAACATATATGTAACGACGTATACCTAACCAAATATGTGTGTGGTCTACTTTTTGTAAGCGTACACAAGTTTCTTTTATAATGATTAATATCGTACCATATAAATTAAGTGTCTTCATTTTATTTAGCTAGCCAATAAACTAATATTAACACCAAGATTTTGATTAGACAAGTGCAATTTTCCTAAATGTCAATAGGCAATGAGACCTAACCATCTGGCGAATGAATATTTTTATCATGTAGTTATATATTTAATTAATTAAAATCGTAATTTAAATGTCTAAATATAACATCTATGATAAATTTTAAGTTATTGATATGTTATAAAAAGAAGCCAAAATGGAACTTGTGAAGTGCATAAATTCCATCACATAACCAGCATATCCTCGTCTCCTAATTAATATGATCGATCGATATTGGAGTGCTCACATTTTTCTTTTCAATCTTTTACTTTACACAAAAAAAAGTATTAGTATAAAGTTAGTGGCATGCGCCCAAAGTCATGACTCTGACAAAACAATGACTCCCTTCTCTTTTTTAGTATTTAAGTTGTTGTCTGTAAAATATAGTGGGATGATTAGGTCTACCTCCTTCCATAACCAATCACTTTCAAGAAAAAACAACAAATGATAAAAATCACGAAATACATATTGTGTGTATGAGCGTGTGGTAAAAAATAGTTTTAAATGTTATATTTGTAATCTTCAAACTAAACTAAGTTCATTAGAAAGAAATAACTCAAGCTTGGTTATGAACATAAATTTTGAATTGTGCCTAGTAACTAATAAATAATAGGATAGTGTAAGACTTAATTAATGTATAAAAATTGAACCTAAGATGATAACTTTTATATTTTCCATGATTAAGCAAACTTCTAGTATTGCTACATCTTCTGAACCTTTATCAAAATCCTGATACTTTAAAAGATACAAAAGTAGCAAAGGATCGTGATAGAATGTATGCCTTTACTTAACAAGTAATGGACCAGGTCCCTTACTACACTTCAGAAAAAATACCAGAAAGTTAAATGCAGTAAAATCAACACAATGATTTTACGTGGAAATCTCCTTGCTTAAGGGAGTAAAACCACGACCTGTCTCACAGGATTTTCAATCGTTTTCACTAATCTTCAAAAGCAAAAGTAAAACACGATTACACCAAACGTAAGAAAGAGTTATCAATCTTACCGTTAAGTAATAGCCCTCTATTACTTAACGAGCCTAAGTAGAAAACAATCTACCCACTAAGCTATCCCACCTGGACAACCTAGACTTTTAACACAACACACCAAATCCTTTATAGACTCAGGAATGGTTTACAGTTTAAGAACAAGAGAATGTATTCCTAAACAACTAAACGAAAAGCTCCAGATATTGCTATTGTTCTTGGAATAATTCTGTATTTGCTTTGTGTTAGCTTTTGCAAGAGTTCTTGAAAAGTTTTTATCAAGTTGCAAAAACTGAGCCAAAAATGTTTAGGAAAGTGCCTTTTATATGAGCAAGTCACTTTCCCAAACTTCTTTGCCATTGGCTGGAAGAGTCACTTTCTGACGCCATCGGGAAGTGTGCACCTACTTTCTGTACCGTATCCAGCTGGCAATCAACTGGCTCCTCATCATGAGAGCCTGGTACCTCTACTGGGTCCCTGAGTTTGTTTCATCTGCAATACTCAAGCAAGAACCCTGCAACATACGATTAAGAAACTGGTACCAATACAAGGTCCCAGGTTTGTCAAATCATCAAAACTACAAATAACATTTTCCCCCTTTTTGATGATGACAAACACTGAAACCATGATTTAATATCTTTTCAACTTTGTTCCCCCTTTTTATATTCCCCCTCACTACATTCCCCCTCACTGTTTGTTCCCCCTCACTAAAATATCATTTAGCTACACACAGTTTTACTTCCCCCTTTTGGCATCATAAAAAAGAAACGCAGTAAACCAGTGATGTGAGCATAAAAGAACAAGGAAGAACAGCAATAAAGTAACCAACATGCCATTTCAACATAAATACATTAAAAATAAACTAAAAATCCATCAACATGATGATCAGCCACACAAAAAAAATGACACAGGGAAGGATTGATTGACAGTTTAGGAAGAGGGGGGAGTTTGAGATAGGGACTGGATAACAAGAGTGAGTCGTGCATTGGCAGCATCATTATCCTTGATGGCCTTTTCTTGCAGGGCAGTTATCTTCGCCTTCAACTCATTGTTCTCTTTCTCCAGAGCTTGTACAACTGAAGAACCAGGTCCCTCACTCTGTGCAGTAAGCAGCTCTGCTTTGAGTACAGCAATTTCAGCCTCTTTACTACTCAACCGCACAGTGAGTTCTTCAATCTCATGTTTAAGCTGATCCAGGTCCTCAAGAAGTTGAGCCATCTTGCTTTTTGGTAAGCCTCTGCCTTCAATACATTCACATTCAAACAAGGTATGCTCAGAGATAGTTTGTTTAACTGTCCCCACCTTTCCAACACTAAGAGGAATCCAAAAATGCTTGAATACTTCAGTGAGAAAGTATCCATATCCCATTCCATGTACTCCTTTCCTCTCAATGACTGTTTTGTGAATGTGCTCAATCATTAGACTAGGAAGGCTCAGAGCCTCAAAGCTGCACAGCATCTCCATTACGTACAAGTCAGCAGCAGTAGCAAGTGTCCTCTTTTCTGTGCGAGGAAGGACCACTTTGTTGACGAACTCGAAGACCAGCTGATACTCACTCTTCATAATTTTCTTATAGATCCCAGCAACCTTAGTTGTGGGAGTCTTAGAAATCATAGAGGAAAATTCTGAAGAGCAAGTTTTGCTTAGCACGGACCCGGTCCCCTCTGTAGGCACTCTGAGGATTCTGCCCAACACCACCTCATCCATAAAAATAGCAATATTGTTCACACGTGTGAGGAGACTCCCATCTTCCATGAATTGAACATTGTAATAGAATTCACGAACCTCTTCTTCATGGAGGATGGGGGATTTCTTGTTGAACAGGTGCAGCCAAGATTGGATCTCCACCATGTCATGCAGAGAATCCATGCCAGGAAGAGTGATAATCCCCATATCAAACACTCTTCCAGCGAGAACTGCTTGTTTCCTCAGACTGTCAACTACTTCCTGCAAGTTGACATTCTCAACTTTCCTGGCTTGAGGACCAGGTCCCTGTGTCTGCTTTCTCTTTTTCTCAGATCTCTTCCCTTTTGACTGTGACTTTTCAACCTTCCTTGTAACCCTTTCCCTTTTATTTTCTGACTTCTTTTTCTTATTTTTCTTTTCCACTTCTTCTCCAGAAAACTCAACCACATTTGCCTCAGGTATTCTAAAATTTGATACCTTGAAGGTTCTTGCACTTCTAACTGCAGCAGTAGAACGTGCACTTGCCTTCAAGGCATCAACCATCAACTTTTGGGCAGCAAACCTTGTAGTAGGTCGTCTCCTAGGGGCCACCTCTACAACCTTTTCCTTTCCTTTTCTAGATACCTCCCCTTCTCTTCTCTCAACCTTCCATTTTAATGGTTCCTCCTCACTTGCAGAGTCAGAGGAAGATGAAGAAGAGTAACTTCCTAAATCAGGAGTCTTATCAAAAATAGGTTGAGTGGGTCTTACCTCTTCTTTGTCCAAAACTGCAGTATGCTCTGCCCTTGCTTCTTCCTGCATCATGGTCAAGCTTTCAATCACAAGCTCTTCACTCGCTGCCAATATGTTGGACTCAGAAGCCCTATGTTTTGGTAGTTCCCCTTCAAACATATTGTCAGGCAACATGTCTTGAAACGGACCAGGTCCAGTAGGCACTGCAGAAGTATTTAGATCTATGGCAAAAAAAGGGTTATCAGGAGTGTCTTGTTGAGGACTGGAAGGGGGAGGAAGTCTGGCTTTTGTAGTGGTCGGAGAATAGAAGGCAAGGGGCTCTATTTCACTGAGAGCATTCAACATTTGTTTAGAAGAAGATGAAGGAGAAGACATTGTTGTTATACTGGAAGATTTCTTTGAACAGCAAAGAGAAGAAGAAGAAGACAGACTTTGCCTTTGAATTTTAACAAAAACCTTTCGTGAAAAGGGAGAAGAAGTTAAGAAACGGATGAGAGTTTCAAAAAGAAGAAAGGCTTTTTAAAAGAAGTGAGAAGGTGCCAGGTCCTGTGATTGGATGCGTCGTTTGAGAGAGAAACGATGGGACTGATCGGTCAGAGTAACCGATGACTGACACGTGACATTTTCAACGGTCAAATTTTTTCAGTTTAAATTTAATGTATAAATGCTAACCTGGACAGGTACCAGGTACCATGGTAGAGTTTAACTTCATTCCTTAATTGTTCTAGTTGCTTCTTTTGCTGAGCAGGTCCCTACTGAGAGTATACCTACTAAAGATACAAAAAGAGATCTTGTTCAGATATTTAAAATTCACACAAAGGATACCTGCACTGCAATTTTATCCATCAAGAGAGTTCCACTGTTGGAAGCTAAAAGCATCACTTGGAGATCAACATCCCCAACTTTAACCGATTCCTCTCAAATTGATCCTTGCTGAGAGCCTTAGTGAAGATGTCTACAATTTGCTCCTCCATTGGACAATATGTGAGCACAATATTTCCCTTCTCAACATTATCCCTCAAAAAGTGATGTCTAACATCAATATGCTTTGTTCTCTTATGGTGGACTGGGTTCTTTCCCACTAACAGCACTAGTATTGTCACACATAAGAGGAATTTCTTTGATGTGGATTCCAAAATCTTCTAAGTGTTGCCTGATCCACAACAATTGAGAACAACAGGCTGCAGCAGCTACATATTCAGCTTCAGCTGTTGAAAGAGCCACAGAGTTCTGCTTCTTGGTACCCCAAGAGATAAGTGATGATCCAAGGAAATGAGCCATTCCAGAGGTGCTCTTCCTGTCAACTTGATAACCTGCAAAATCAGCATCTGCAAAACCAACTAGATCAAAAGTATCACCTGCAGGATAGAAGAGAACCAGGTCCCCTGTTTTCTTCAAGTATCTAAGAATACGTTTTGCAGCCTTCAGGTGTGAGTCACGAGGACATGCTTGAAACCTGGCACACATTCCAACACTATACACAATATCAGGCATGCTAGTAGTCAGATATAACAAGGAGCCAATGATTCCTCTGTACATTGTCTGATTCACAAGGGGATCAGATTTTTCTACTATCATCTTGGAATTTGTTCCCATAGGAGTATCAATAGGTTTAGAATCAAACATATTGAATTTCTTCAGCAGCTCTTTGATATACTTCTCTTGGCATATTGAAATCTCATTTGATGATTGCTTGATTTGCAGCCCCAGGAAGAATGTCAACTCACCCATCATACTCATTTCAAACTCCCTTCCCATCAGTGATGAGAATTCTTCACAGAGATGTTCTGAAGTAGCTCCAAAGATTATGTCATCCACATAGACTTGAATGATAAGCAATTCTTGTTCTCTTTTCAATAAGAACAAAGTATTGTCTATCTTGCCTCTTTTGAAACCATTCTTCAGCAGAAACTTTGATAACATTTCATACCATGCTCTTGGAGCTTGTTTCAGACCATATAGCGCATTATTCAATCTGAACACATGATTTGGTAGCTCTGCATCTTCAAAACCAGGAGGTTTCTTGACATACACCTCCTCTTTGAGATCTCCATTAAGAAATGCACTCTTCACATCCATTTGATACAGCTTGAACCCCATAAAAGCAGCAAAAGCTATTAAGATTTTAATAGTTTCCATTCTGGCAACAGGTGCAAAAGTCTCATTATAGTCAATTCCTTCTTCTTGATTGTATCCTTGCACCACCAGTCTGGATTTATTTGTAGTAATCACTCCATTTTCATCAAGTTTGTTTCTGAATACCCACTTAGTTCCAATTATTGTTCTGCCTTCAGGTCGAGGAACCAGGTACCATACCTTACTTCTTTCAAACTGATGGAGTTCTTCTTGCATAGAATTGATCCAGTCTGCATCACTTAATGCTTCTTTAACATTCTTGGGATCAATAGATGATATGAATGCTGAAAATGCAACTAGATTTCTTGTTTTTGATCTAGTTTGAATTCCAGAATTCAAGGGTGAAATGAGATTGTCAAGAGGATGTGATGAACTATGCTTCCATCCTGACTTTGCAGCAGACTGATTTGGCAGATCAGCATGTTCTTCTTCATCAAGAGTGACATCATCTTCTGGGGAGTCTGATGTACTCTGGCTGGAGTTTTGAGTAGTACCAGGTACTATATCATCCTGTTCATCCTCAGCATCCTCTTCAGGTAGACTATGATTCTGATCATCACTGTCATTTTTCAGTTGTTGATCTGCATCAAATTCAGCTCCTTCAATCTTCTTTGATTTGAGCATTTTCAGCACATCATCATAATCATTTGATCCATCATTCTTCAAGCTTCCATCTTCATCAAATACAACATGAATGCTTTCTTCAATGCATTTTGTTCGTTTGTTGAATATTCTGTAGGCTTTGCTGGATGAAGAATATCCAACAAACACTCCTTCATCACTTCTTGGATCAAATTTTCCCAGATCATCCTTCCCATTATTCAGCACAAAACATCTGCATCCAAATGCTCTAAGATAGCTCAGCATCGGCTTTCTGTTGTTGAGCAGTTCATATGGAGTCTTATTCAAGATAGTTCTTATTAGACACCTATTTGTAACATGGCATGCTGTGTTAACAGCTTCAGCCCAGAAACTTTGAGGAAGATTTGATTCAATAATCATAGTTCTGGCAATGTTCACCAAAGTTCTGTTCTTCCTTTCCACTACTCCATTTTGTTGAGGAGTTCTTGGAGCAGAGAAATTGTGGCTTGTACCATTTTCAATACAGAATCTATCCAGTGTTGAGTTTTCAAACTCTGTGCCATGATCAGATCGAATGCTGCAAACAACTTGATTCAATTTGGTTTGAATCATTTTAAAGAATGCCACCAACTCTTCAGCTGTGTCTGTCTTTGATCTCAAAAATCTTGTCCAGGTGTATCTTGAATAATCATCAACAATCACCAAGATGTACTTCTTGCCATTTCTGCTTTGAACCTTCAGGGGTCCACACAAGTCCATATGAAGCAGCTCTAGTGTTCTTGATGATGTTACTTGATTTTTGGGCTTAAAAGATGATCTAATATGTTTTCCTTTAACACAAGCTTCACAGATTTTATTTTCAGCAAACTTCAGTTTGGGCAGACCTCGGACCAGGTCCTTAGAAATTAGTTTATTCAATAAAGATGAGCTCACATGCCCCAGTCTACGATGCTAGAGATAAGCATTCTCATTCTGAGCACTAAGACATATCAGATCATCTCCATGAGATGCTTCTAAGTTTGCCACATACATATTTTTACTTCTGTGTGCAGTGAGAATTACTTTGTTTGTAGTTAGACTCACCACAGTGCATTTCTCAGAACTGAATTTGACCTCATTCCCTTTGTCACAGATTTGTGACACACTCAACAAGCTGTACTTCAACCCATCCACATGGTAAACATTGTCAATTGAATTTTCAAGAGATCTTCCTACTTTGCCAACTCCCAAAATGTACCCCTTCTTGCCATCACCAAATGAGACACCTCCTCCTTGGAGGGTCTTGAATGAGAGGAAGTTCTTTACATCACCAGTCATATGCTTAGAGCAGCCACTATCCATATACCAACATTGACTGCTGCTCCTCTCACTCATCTGCACCAAAAATCACTTGTTAAGCTTGGGAACCCATTTCAGCTTGAGTTCCCAGTAGACAGACAAAGGAGTGATTAGATTGTATTTAGTCCAATATGGTAGATTTTGAAGCTTTCTAACAAAGGACATAGGAGCAGGTACAGATTTTTTCTTTGAAAATCTGTGAGTTGAAACATGCTTTGGAGGACCAGGTCTCTCTATTGGTACATTATGCCTTTCAGCATAATTAGAGAACCCTTCACAGGAGTTTTTCCAGCTAGCACAGTCATTCTTCAAATGTCCATTCTTACCACAATGGAGACACAGCAGATTGTCAGACACAAACACATACTTACTGTGAGGATTATAAGGAGGACTTATGTTCAGACTTCCTAGTCCTTTCTTATTGAAATTACTCTGATTTGTTGCATTTGAAAGTAACTTTGAAGATTTTGTCCACTTAAGGGATTTTTCAAGTTCTTCCTTAAGTTTGACAATATCCTGTTCTAATTTGTTACTCTTTTCAAGTGACAAACTAAGCTTTTTCTCAGAGTTGTTCAATTTCTCTTGAATTTCAGCTTGCAACCCATTAGACATTCCATTCAATTTTTCAGCTTCTTCAGTAATCTGGTTCAGCTGGTTCTTAAGTTCATAATTATTTGACTCTAAAGACACCATTCTTGACATTTTCTCTTCAAGTTTAACTTTGTTTTCAGTTAAACTGTCAAGTTCAGCATTCATGGTGTCTCTTTCAGATGTTAACTCTATCACAGAATCAATCATGACTTTGGCCAAAGTTCTCAATTTTTAAGAGAATATTTATCCAAGTCATTTTTCATATCTAGAAGGGTTACCTGATTGTCCTCTTCTTCAATTTCTGTGTGAGCCATGAGAGCAAACATTTCATTGAAGACAGTTTCCTCCTCATGCACAGCAACCATGGACACATCTTTTGGATCATCAGGGTCTTCTGAATCACTTGAAGAATCTCCCCATGCAGCAAGAGCCTTTTTGACAACCATATCAGCAGCAGCTTTTCGATCTCTGTTGCCAAGTACCAGGTCCCTTCTATTCTCTTTGTCACTTCTTGGTTTTTGGTAATCCTTGCTTTCATTCTTGAGCAAAGGACACTCTCTAATGAAGTGCCCAGATTTTCCACACTTGTAACAAGTATCACCTTGAACAGCATTTCGAGTACCATTTGTTCCTCTTTTATAAACTTTATTTTTCCGTACAATTTTTTAAAATTTACTGATGAGATATGCCATATCATCATCACTAGAATCTTCATCTGATTTATACTTCAGCATCAATGACTTGTCCTTCTTGGCTTCCTTCTTTGACAAATCATAGTTTCGATTCATCTCATGTGTCTTCAGATTCCCAATCAAAGCATCCATAGTCAGCACCTTCAGATCCTTGGCTTTTGTAATGGCATCTACCTTGCTCTCCCAAGACTTTGGAAGAATTCGAAGCACTTTTCTGACTTGTTTGGTCATGCTTATAGGTTCACCCAGACTTCGCAGCTCATTTGTAATGGAAGACAACTTGGTGAACATGTCATGTATTGTTTCTCCTTCTTTCATTTTGAAGTTCTCATATCGTGAGGTGAGCATGTCAATCTTAGATTCTTTGACTTGTTCAGTTCCTTCATATGCAGTCTTCAGGCAGTCCCAAATTTCCTTAGCAGACTCACAGGCTGACACTCTGTTGTACTCATCAGGTCCTATCCCACAAACCAGAAGAGTTTTAGCTTTGAAACCTTTTTCAATCTTTTTCCTGTCAGTTTCGTCATATTTCTGCCTAGGCTTTGGAACAGTAATAGTCTTCTCTCCATCCTTTTCTTCCATCATCGGAACAAATGGTCCATCCAATACAATATCCCATAACTCGCTGTCTTCAGCCATGAGATAGTCATGCATTCTAACTTTCCACCAACTGTAGAAATGTCCATTGAAACGAGGAGGTCTGTGTGACGACTGACCTTCTTCGAGATTAAGTGGAGCAGCCATTCTACAACAAATATCACTTCCTTGGTGTTAACCAGATAGGGAGTGCCTGCTCTGATACCACTTGATAAAATGTATGCCTTTACTTAACAAGTAATGGACCAGGTCCCTTACTACACTTCAGAAAAAATACCAGAAAGTTAAATGTAGTAAAATCAACACAATGATTTTACGTGGAAACCTCTTTGCTTAAGGGAGTAAAACCACGACCTGTCTCACAGGATTTTCAATCGTTTTCACTAATCTTCAAAAGCAAAAGTAAAACACGATTACACCAAACGTAAGAAAGAGTTATCAATCTTACTGTTAAGTAATAGCCCTCTATTACTTAACAAGCCTAAGTAGAAAACAATCTACCCACTAAGCTATCCCACCTGGACAACCTAGACTTTTAATACAACACACCAAATCCTTTATAGACTCAGGAATGGTTTACAGTTTAAGAACAAGAGAATGTATTCCTAAACAACTAAACGAAAAGCTCCAGATATTGCTATTGTTCTTGGAATAATTCTGCCTTTGCTTTGTGTTAGCTTTTGCAAGAGTTCTTGAAAAGTTTTTATCAAGTTGCAAAAACTGAGCCAAAAATGTTTAGGAAAGTGCCTTTTATATGAGCAAGTCACTTTCCCAAACTTCTTTGCCATTGGCTGGAAGAGTCACACTTTCTGACGTCATCGGGAAGTGTGCACCTACTTTCTGTACCGTATCCAGCTGGCAATCAATTGGCTCCTCATCATGAGAGTCTGGTACCTCTACTGGGTCCCTGAGTTTGTTTCATCTGCAATACTCAAGCAAGAACCCTGCAACATACGATTAAGAAACTGGTACCAATACAAGGTCCCCAGATTTGTCAAATTATCAAAACTACAAATAACAGTCGAAATAAGAAAAAAAAAGAGCTAACCATCACGTTGCAACCTCTAACTCTTGCCTTCCAATGATAACACAAACATGCACCAATAATTTGCCCATACGTAAGACAATATCTTGTGAAATACCTTTTTCTTTATCCAACGACTTCCTCATAGGTTATTTAATGATTATAATTTTACTATTTCTTACATTCTAATTCAAGTGAATGAATTTACAGCACGACGATTAAAATATTTAATTTTCATTCTAGATTCATTAAATATTCTCAAATAAAATTTACATATTTTTATAGCTTATAGTGGTTTGAAATGTTTTAAAAGAAAAGTTGGGAAAATTATAGTCAAAAAGACAGATCGTCCCAAACGCCCTAACATAGAAAAGAAAAAGTATAGAGGGACTGTTTAATCTTACTTATCATTTTTATAATATAAAAAAAAGAGTAATTACTTCTTACCATGTTTTATCTTTAATATTAGTTAATTATTTTTACCAAACATTTGCAAGATGTAATACCATAAACATCACTTAATAGAGATTACGGTAAAATAGTTATATCAAACATTTTTAAAATAAATATATCAAATTTAAATGTGACAAATAAAAATGAAAGAAAAAATATATATTTAACGATATGACAATAAAAATAATAGAAAAGAACATATTATATATATATATATATATATATATATATATCATAATCTCATGATAAAAAACATTAAGGTAAAAAAGAAAAATGAATTCTCTATTTTGTCATAAATGGAATGTAATTTGGTATTTAGAAAGAGACGATCGAGAAGAAGATATTTATTTTGAGTGCAAGAAAAAAAATATAGTTCCTACTTTCTTATGTTGCATTGTTATGTTTTGATTGAACTTGAAGATTCCTCCTTTAGAATAGTGCAAGTTGTAAATGGTACATCGGTTAGTTGTGCATATTTTTTATGTTCTTGCATTGTGGATTGTTGGTTTGGAGTTTCTAACTTAGTTTGGTGTTCAGATCAATATTATGGAACGAATATTTTTAAGAGGTAGATAATATAATACCCCTGAAATATCTGAACAAGGCATTAATTCATCGAAATAAGCGAGAATACTATTTCAACGGAAAATATCAGAAGGACAATCAGAAGCTCTTCTCTCTTAATATATATATATATATATATATATATATATATATATATAATATATATATATATATATATATATTAAGAGAGAAGAGCTTCTGATTGTCCTCCTGTGTGCTTCAACTAGAGTAAAGTTTCTACACTAGCATTATTTTGTAGTAAAAAGAAGGGTCCACTTGAATAACTCTTATTCACATATTTATTCTATGGTTTTGATTTATTTGTCCTAACATTTTTAGTTTATATTTTAAAATTACACAAATATATTACTATAAATTATAATAATTAATAATACACATATTTATTTATTTATTTATACTTCAGTCAACTCAAATCTTCTCCAATTTTAATTTTCACAATACATAAAAAATCTATCACTACCACATAAATTGATAAAGAGACAACATATATTATTGAAAGTTACATTTTAAATAAATACTATAAATTACAATAATTAATGACCTTAAATATCTAAAAATCATATTAAAAATGATTGAATTTTCAAATTATGTGTATATCACATAAAAAAATTAAAATTATGTTAATTAACAACTTTAAATATATATATATATCAAAAATCATATTTAATAATTAATTAACTTTTCAAATTTATTTATATCACATAAATTAATAACGAAAAATAACATATGCACAAGTTGTTGTAACTAGTATAAATATAAAAGGATAGGTATTGCCCAGTACTCAATAGTGTAACAATAAATATTAAATAAATCTCTTCCAAGTGAACAACAGAGAATGTTAGACTCCATCTCCAAGTTCCTTGCAAGTAAGCTCTTCATCCTTTCTCTGTAATTACTCGATCTTGCACTCCAGTTAACTATTTTTTTAAATTAATGGATTTTATATACTTTTGGAATTATAAGTCTACGTACAAGACTTACCAGCTTAAATATGGTTAAAATAACTTGTCTCTAGAATTATGGATTCTATTGTACCCCGAAATGAATGAGCATGAAGCTTCTCTTCCCAATTGAGAAAAATATGCCTTGATAGTCCTTTATTATAATAATTACAAAAAAAAAAGTTGTGATCGATTTTTGATTTGGATTTAGATTTTCTATTGTACACCCTTCATATTTATTTATATATATAATATTGTTGGACGTTGTTACGAAAACTTAATATATTTATTTATCTCAACAAAATATTTTTAAGAAAATCATTTTGTATTAATGCATTGGTTATTCGAGGGCAATTAAACTTGTTAGTACTATATAATTTGGTTATTTCTCATCAGATATTTGTTTTGGTGATGAAATTTTGATATGATTTTTTTGAAATATTTTAAAATTACATTTTACTCGCTCACTCACCAAACTTCTATTTCTTTCAAATAAAATTAATTCATGTTCAAAAATTCAAATTATTAAGTTTTCACTTCAAAAATATACTTAGATAAGAAAATCCTAATGAGGAAATAATTAGGAGCCCGAAGCCTTAAAAGGCAAAAGAAATTGTCAAAAATTCTAAAGGGTTATATAAAAAAAAATAACTTAAAAGGCAAAATCGCTATTGACGTAGCGATTTTATTTTCACTCAACGCTCAAAATCGCTGACCCATTAGCAATGTCGGCAAAAAAATTTCAAAGAAGATCGTTGCATGGGCAGCGTTTTCTTAATTTTTATAATATAAAATCACTGTAACTGCAGCGTTTTTATTAAATTTTTTTTAATATCACTATCTAGGCAGCGATTTAAGTGGGAATCTTTTTTTGTTTTCTGTTAATATCGCTACCTAGAAAGTAATTTAAGTGGGATTTTTTTTCTTTCTTTTTTAAAATCGTGACAGCTATTCAATGTTGGTGTTCAAAAATAACTTTACAATTTTTTTTAATAAATGACACTTATTTATTTTATTTTAAAAAAAGTTCCACCAAGCAGTGATTCTTTTGTAATAAAAAAATTCACTAAAACGCTGATTTTTTTTAATATATAGATGCTTTGTAGAAATTTAAAAAAATGGATTTTTTAATCATATAGTAAAATCTTTACTAAAACTTGTAATGCAATTTTTATTTGATCAAAATCTGAAAAGAAAAATCTTCAACATATAATACGACTTCTTTTAGAAAATAGTTGGCAACGATATTTTTAAAAACATAAATTTACTTGAAGCGATTTGTTTAATTAAAAAGAAAAAACTTTTTTTTTAATAAAACGCTGATTTTAATTATTTTTTAAAAAAATCACCAACATTAAATAATTTTAAAAAAATAATTGACATCTTTATTTTTGAAAAGTATTTACTTTAATAGCTACCAAGGCCATATTTTAAAAAAGAAAGAAAAAATATTTTCACAGAAATCCCTACAGAGGCAGCGATATTCCAAAAAAAAATGTCATTCTTTTTTTAAAAAAAGAAACATTAACAAAAGCGCTGGTAGGTCAGCGATTTGAGACTTAACGAAAAACAAAATCGTTGTGTCAATAGTGATTTTTCCCTTTTGGTTTTAAAAAAAAAAATGATATACCCCTTTGGAATCTTTAGTAAATTTTTTTAATAAAAATAACACTACACACACATTTAAGATGATAAATATCAAGTTATAAACATATTTTTTAATAATAAACTACGTATAGCATATTATTATCAAGTTATAGCATATCAAGAAAAAATATATTATTCTTATTAATATTTTTAAATAATAATTAACTTATTTAAATAATTACATTTATTATTCAGTTACCTTTTTTAAACTAATGTATTTAATTAAATTAATTATTTTAAGTTACCTTTCTTAAACAAAACTCTTTAACTAGTGTAAATTAAATTAAATGTTATATAGTTACCTTTTTTAAAAAAATTACTAAATAATAAGGATTTTATCATTCCATAATTAATAACTACCCATCAATATCTAAAATAATAACAGTTTTCTTTTTAAAATTGTCAGACATTATTAAAAAAAATTATATTCCCCATATATATTATTCTTCCCCAAATCCTCACAAAATTTTCTTTTTTCACGCCTAACATTTAATATTCACCAAATTTGGCTCAAGAAACTTCCACTTTTAACATTCTTCTTCACCAATTCTTCCACTTTTCCACTCAAATCTTCATCTTTTGCACTCAAAAAATGATATAATGTCGAAGAGAGGCAATGAAACCCCGCGAAAAAGTAGAAGGTTGAATGATGAAGCAAGATCGGAGTTCCTGGGATAGGGTTGACGAAGTAATCATCCCAGTCAACATCAATGACAAATTCCATTGGTTCCTTGTTGTATTTCGGATCAAACGTAGATGTCTATATGTCTATGATTCGATGATGAGAGGATCTGTTCATTCAAGAAAAGTTAAAGAAGTTGTTGATAAACTTGCAACCATTATTCCTTTATTTCTGACGAGCACAGGGTTTTATGGTAAAAGGCTTGATTTGTATGCGAATAATCTCCCTGATTATCAACAAAAGTCTCATTCTGAACCTCTCAGTATCAAGAGTGTTACACATGTTCCTCAACAAGAAGAAAGTTCAAAGTATGTATACTTGTTACATTATTTTTTCTTCATCTTAAATTAAATTTGCTTTATAGTCGTTACAAAATTTTTATTATTTCAATTTTTTTACAGTCATTGTGTTCTATATACATCTCTCTTTGCCAAAGACAAGAACAATGATGTTTTTGATATATTACATATTGATGTTGATTCAAAATATCATCGTCAAAGGTATGGTACATTACTTTGGCATTATGCAAAATCAAAGAATGATGAAGGCGCAATAAGTAAAAGTGAAGTTACAGGAACAGTTGCTAGCAAGAAGGGTGGACCTCGAACTCATAAAGAACAAGTTATGGACACCACCAATTATCCTACTCCAAAATTCCATGATAGGAAGTAGAAATCTTCATGGCACAATGTACATTTTTTTGAATGACTTGCTTTTTTTAACTTATGAACAATTTATGTAATTTCCCAGGTTTTTATTATGAATACTGATGGTTTTATATAAATTATTAGTGATTATTATTAATTAAAAATGTGTCTCACTTTGTATAAATTTTGAACGCAACAAGAAAATATAGAAACACTGTATGAATCATGTATGAACATTATATGAATTATGAATGTCATATTATAATTTGATATATAGAACATAGACAATACTATTTTTTTTTTATATAAATGACAGTCTGCTTCAATATATATTTTATATAATGTTAAATGTGTATGATATTTGTATAAATTGCACTTTTCAATATGTAATGTTAAATTCTTATATGCATAATGTATGAAAAATATATGAAATAGTACTGACATATGATTCAACATGACAATATGAATAAATATATAATTATACCTTAATAATTGTGTATGACTTTTGCATAAATTTGTTTTGTATGAATACTATATGAGTACTGTATACTTTCAAATACAAACAGAAATAGATGTTACTTATATTACTGGTATGAATACTGTATGAAAAATGTATGAATTATATCATATAAATTCTTATATGCATAATGTATGAAAATTATATGAAAATAGTACATACATGTGATTCAACATGACAATATGAATAAATATATAATTATACTTTAATAATTGTGTTTGACTTTTGCATAAATTTATTTTGTATGAATACTATATGAGTACTGTATACTTTCAAATACAAACAGAAACAAATGTTACTTATATTACTGGTATGAATACTATATGAAAAATGTAAAAAAAAAACATACATTATTTTTCTATGCAACTATTACTTGTATAAATGTATAGATTTTGTATATAGTCCTCATTCATTATGCAATAACTGTATGCATACTATATGATTATATGACTTATTAATGGTAACGAATGTTACTATATGAACAGTTGTATATACAATGTATGACATTTGTATGAAAAGTAATATGATTCAATAAAAAAATAATGTTATAACAATGTAAATACTCAAAAAAATAGATGTAACAGTAGGAAATCATTGTTTTTGTACAGTATAATTTGAACATGTCTTCCTATTGTGTCAAACTTGATTGCATCTACTGTATGTGCTTTTTGTCCTCTTGAATTTCACATCAGCGAACCCCTTCCAGCGTTCAAATTTGGGTCTTTCCGCTGATCTTTTTGGACCGGGTGACATCATTTTAGGCTCTGAAATATAACTTGGTATATCTCATGTACTCTCGCACGGGATAGGCTCGACAGGATTGACATAAGCATCTCTGAAATTCTTGAGGCTGTAATATATTTTATCTCAACAGAATTTATATTTTCTTCTATATTAATTTGAGATACTATAGCATTAACTAAACCAATATAAAGTGTAGAAGTATTATATAGGATGCCCTCCATCTCAAAGTCGACGTATTTTTCTGTGTTCACAACATTAAAATTACATTTAGTGCATCACATAATACATACAAAATTCATACACAATTTAAATACAATTCACTGATATATACAAAAAAAAATCTAATTTAATACACATTTGTCACGATCCAAAACGGGCCGCGACTGGCACCCACACTTACCCTCCTATGTGAGCGAACCAACCAATCTAAACCCTGACATTTCAATATAATATCAACAGAAAGTAATGCGGAAGACTTAAACTCATTAATAAAAACCAATTCAATAACTTCTAAAATTCAACATCTATTATTTCCCCAAAATCTGGAAGTCATCACCACAAGAACATCTATCCTCAAATTACTAATCTAAGAGTATCTAAGAAGCTAAAATAAGTAAAAAGCTAGTCCATGCCGGAACTTCAAGGCATCAAGACATGAAGAAGATGATCCAGTCCAAGCTAGAAACATTAGCTCACCCTGAGATCCGACGTGATGAAGACTGGATAGAGCTGCGGTTGAGTTGAAGATGATGGTACATTTGCTGCACTCCACAAATAACAAAGAAAACAATTACAAGTAGGGGTCAGTACAAAACACGAGTACTGAGTAGGTATCATCGGTCAACTCAAAATAGAAAACAGTATATATAAAATAATATCATAAATCAACTACAATACTCAACATGTAGCAACAACAAGTTCTATAATCATTAATAAGCACCGCCAAGTTCACCCATGAAGACTCAAGCCTCAATGCCATACCCATTTGGGAATTAGGTTCATTAGATTGGGTATATTAACATCTTTCAAGATTCATTATGCTTATTTCTCTCGTGTCGGTACGTGACACTCCGCTCCATATACTACGTGTCGGTTCGTGACACCCGATCCCCTAATTCTACGTGTCAGTTCGTGACACCCGATCCACTAATACTACGTGTCGGTTTGTGACACCCGATCCCCTAATTCTACGTGTCGGTTCGTGACACCCGATCTCCTAATTCTACGTGTCGGTTCGTGACACCCGATCCACTAATACTACATGTCGGTTCGTGACACCCGTTCCACTACTCTCATCACTTTAGTTCATCAAGCCTTCTTTTATACTAAGGCATCATAAATCTCATTAACAAGGCAGATTAGGGTTTTTCAAGATTTAGGATTCAATAGCTTCATCATGCTTATTTTATCACAATTATGTAATCACATTCATACAAGCATACAATTAAGCATATAGAAGGGTTTACAATACTACCCAATACATATCATTCGCTATTAAGATTTTACTACGAATAGCATCAAAACCATAACCTACCTCCACCGAAGAATTCGTGATCAAGCAAGATAATCTTCAAAGTCTTTGCTTTCCTCTTCGTTCTTCTCATTCTCTCGCTCGTTTCTCCCTCTCTCTCTCTGTTCTTTCTGTTTTTCTTATTCCAAACCCTTTTTCTTTTACCCTAATAATCATACAATTAAGTATAAAAGATGGTAAAAGTAACCCACTATTTATTCCAAGGTTGTCTCCTTTAACCCCCAAGAAATTAAATTATTAACATTAAACCACTAACTTTATAATTATAAGCAGGAATAGTCCAAAACGCCCCTTAAAACATTTAACAGAAATCCGACCCAGCCTGGGATTACGCAGCCTGTGACGGGCCGTCGTGCCTGCGACGGTCCGTCCTGCTGAGTCGTCACAGAATTCAGAGACTGAAATTTACTGAAGGGCCTGTGACGGTCCGTCACGCCTGTGACGGTCCGTCACGCCTGTGACGGTCCGTCCTGCCATTCCATCACAAAGTTCAGAGAGTCGATTTCAGTACCCAAATTCCAGAAATCTAAGTGTTTTGGAACGAGACCCCCTCGACGGTCCGTCGTGACCATGACGGTCCGTCGTGGTATCCGTCGTCTCAGCCAGTTTTTCCAGAAATAAAATCTGCTGCTCAAAACGACTAAACAGGTCGTTACAATAGATACCAATTTACCCATCGTTCGTCCTCGAACGATCATAAGAAGAAAAACAAGGGCAAAAGAGAGTACCTGAATCTGTAAACAGATGTGGGTATCTTTCTTGCATATCAGCCTCCTTCTCCCAAGTGGCCTCTTCAACTGGTCGATTCTTCCATTGGACTTTGATGGATGCAATCTCCCTTGATCTCAACTTGCGAATTTCTCTATCTAAAATGGCAACAGGCTCCTCCTCATAAGACAAGTTCTCATCAAGCAGAACTGAATCCCAACGAATGATGTAGTTTCCATCCCCATGGTATCTTTTCAACATAGACACATGAAATACCGGGTGCACTCCTGACAGCCCTGGAGGCAAGGCTAATTCATAAGTCACCTCCCCTACTCGCTTCAGAACTTCAAATGGACCAATATACCTCGGACTAAGCTTACCTCTTTTACCAAACCGCATCACCCCTTTCATAGGCGAAACCTTCAGCAAGACTTGCTCACCCTCCATGAACTCCAAGTCCCTAACCTTTCGATCTGCATATTCCTTTTGCCTACTTTGAGCCGCTAAAAGCTTTTCTTGAATAGATTTCACCTTCTCTAATGAATCCCTCAAAAGATCAGTACCCCAAGGTCTAACCTCAAATGCATCAAACCAACCAATGGGAGACCTACATCTCCTCCCATACAATGCTTCGAACGGGGCCATATCAATACTTGAGTGATAGCTATTATTGTATGAGAACTCTGCTAAGGGTAAGAAGTTATCCCAATGACCACCAAATTCTATCACACATGCACGAAGCATATCTTCCAACGCCTGAATTGTTCGCTCAGACTGCCCATCGGTCTGAGGGTGAAATGCAGTACTAAGGTCCAACTGAGTACCTAATTCAGCATGCAATGTTCTCCAAAACTTAGAAGTAAACGGCGTACCTCTATCTGATATGATGGAAAGTGGAACTCCATGCAACCGAACAATTTCTGAGATGTAGAGTCTGGATAACTTCTCTGCATTGTAAGTCACCTTAACCAGAATGAAATGAGCAGACTTAGTTAATCTGTCCACAATTACCCAAATAGAATCAAACTTGCCCAATGTCTTTGGAAGACCAACCACGAAGTCCATTGCAATTCTCTCCCACTTCCATTCAGGAATGGGCATTCTCTGAAGTGTTCCTCCGGGCCTCTGGTGTTCATACTTTACTTGCTGACAATTTGGGCATTTGGCAACAAAATCAACAATGTCGCACTTCATTCTACTCCACCAAAAGTGTTGCTTTAGGTCACGGTACATCTTGGTTGCACCAGGATGTATAGAATATCCGGAACTATGAGCCTCTGTAAGAATAGTGTGGATCAAATCATCAACACGAGGCACACATATCCTTCCCTTAATTCTCAAAACACCTTCCTCATCCATTATTTCTTCTTTAGCCTCTCCTCGCAACACCTTATCTCGGATCCGAATCAGTTTCTCATCAGTAAACTGCTTTCCCTTAATTTTGTCAAGAAAGGAAGATCTTGCCTCCATACTGGCCAAAAATCCTCCCTTCTCATTTACTTCCAACCTCATAAGGTCATTAGCCAAAGCCTGAACCTCTCTAGCCAATGGGCGTCTAGAGGCTTGTAAGTGGGCTAAACTACCCATGCTCCCTGCTTTTCTACTTAAGGCGTCTGCCACAACATTAGCTTTTCCTGGGTGATACAAGATGGTAATATCGTAGTCCTTCAGTAGTTCCATCCATCTCCTCTGTCTCAAATTCGAATCTTTCTGAGTAAAGACATATTGTAGGCTACGATGATCAGTATAGACTTCACACTTAACCCCATATAGATAGTGTCTCCATTGCTTTAATGCAAACACTACCGCAACCAACTCCAAATCGTGGGTTGGATAATTACGTTCATGCACCTTTAATTGCCTCGAAGCATAAGCAATTACGTTTTTCTCTTGCATTAGCACGGCACCCAAACCAGAATAGGATGCATCACAATAAACAATGAAGTTCTTACCCTCTACTAGCAAGGTAAGGATAGGTGCGGTAGTCAGCAAGGTCTTGAGTTTCTGAAAGCTTTCCTCACATTCATCCGACCATACAAATGGAACATTCTACTTAGTCAAGTTCGTCAATTGGGAAGCAATAGAAGAGAATCCCTTGACAAATCGACGGTAGTAACTGGCTAAACCAACAAAGCTTCTTATTTCTGACACATTAGTAGGTCTTACCCAATTCTTCACTACTTCGATCTTAGAAGGATCCACCATCACTCCATCCTTAGAAACCACGTGCCCCAAGAAGGACACTGAATCTAGCCAAAACTCACACTTGGAGAATTTGGCATAAAGCTTTTTCTCCCTCAACATTTCCAACACAATTCTCAAATGCTCCTCATGTTCCTTCTTACTCTTGGAGTATATCAGTATATCATCAATAAATACGATCACAAAGAGATCCATATATGGCTTAAAAATCCCGTTCATCAAGCTCATGAAAGCAGCAGGGGCATTCGTTAGTCCAAAGGACATTACCAAGAATTCATAATGCCCATACCTGGTTCGAAAAGCAGTCTTTGGCACATCTGCTGCCCGTATTTTCAATTGATGATAACCAGACCTCAAGTCGATCTTAGAGAAGACACAAGCACCTTGTAACTGATCGAACAAATCATAAATGCGAGGAAGAGGATACCTGTTCTTAACAGTTACTTTATTTAGTTGCCGGTAATCTATGCACATCCGAAGTCTCCCATCTTTCTTCTTCACAAACAAAACAGGAGCACCCCAAGGGGATGCACTCGGTCTAATAAAGCCTTTCCCTAACAATTCTTGAAGTTGGGCTTTTAACTCCCTTAACTCTGCTGGAGCCATTCTATAAGGGGGTATGGAAATGGGGCGAGTACCCGGTTCAATATCGATCCAGAAGTCAATATCTCTATCCGCTGGCATACCAGGAAGGTCTGCAGGAAACACATCTAAAAACTCGCGGACTATCGAAACCGACTCAATTGAAGGTACTTGGGTAGTATCATCCCGGAGGTGTGCCAAGAAAGCTAAACAACCCTTACTAACCATTCTCTTAGCACGAAGAAAGGAGACGATACGAACCGGATTGGAAGGGTAGTCACCCTCCCACACTAACGGATCTGTCCCAGGCTTGGCTAACGTCACAGTTTTAGCATTACAATCCAAGATTGCAAAATTTGGAGAAAGCCAAGTCATACCCAGAATTACATCGAAGTCAACCATTTATAAGATAACCAAGTCTACATGATTATTGCTCCCCACAAAATTCACAAGACAAGACCTATACACCCTTTCAACTATCACAGACTCACCCACCGGAGTAGAAACATGAATAGGCATGTCAAGCAATTCACAATGTAAATTAAGACCATTAGCAAATGCGGAAGATACATATGAAAATGTAGAGCCAGGGTCAAATAATACAAAAGCCATACAATCACAAACCAAAAGATTACCTGTGATAACAGCATCTGATGCCTCCGCTTCAGAC
The DNA here is from genome assembly GCA_027704765.1 of Solanum habrochaites. NCBI lineage: Eukaryota > Viridiplantae > Streptophyta > Magnoliopsida > Solanales > Solanaceae > Solanum > Solanum habrochaites. Next base: position 14,142,660 of record JAKWJA010002498.1, read on the forward strand.
CGCCCAGGGAAAGCGTAACAATGGGCCCTATCACCTGTCTGCCCGTTGCCCCTACCATGTTGTGTTGTAGTGGCTCCAGTTTGCCCGTTACCCCGGCCGTTTTGGTGACCACCATTACCTCGGCCACCGCGTTCTCCAGAAAAATGGCCTCTACCATGACCACCTCTACCTCTAGCTATTGGGGGTCTATAACTCTGTTTTGGACAATTTCTCCTAATATGTCCAGTCTCCCCACATCCATAACACTCCCTGGAGTCAAGCATAGGTCTCTCAGAGAAGTGTTGACCGGTCTGAGGTGGACCCCAACTACAGTCTGCAGTGAAGACTGAATTGGTCGGACTGAGTAACCTCCTGAACCCTGTCCTCTAGAGTAAGAACCATTAAACTCACCTCCCTTTCGAAACCTTTTTGATGTCGATGCCATGGTGAAGTCATCTGGCTTCACTCCTTCCACCTCTATCACGAAGTCTACCACTTCTTGAAAGGATTTTGCCGTAGCCGCTACCTGTAAGGCTGAAATTCGCAATTCTGACCTCAACCCCTTCACAAAACGGCGAACGCGCTCTTGTGGACTGAAACATAGTTGGGTGGCATACCTGGATAATGCGCGAAACTTAGCCTCATATGCAGTAACCGACATCCTACCTTGATCTAGGCTCAAGAACTCATCTCTTTTCCTATCCCTCAAAGTCCGGGGAATATACTTCTCCATAAACAAGCTAGAGAACGACGCCCAAGTCATAGGTGGTGCCTCTGTTGGTTGACACTCAACATGTGACCGCCACCACATTTTGGCGTTCCCTTGAAACTGATAAGTCACAAACTCAACACCAAACCGTTCTACTATACCCATCTTGTGTAGTAGCTCATGACAGTCAACCAGAAAATCGTAGGCATCCTCAGATTCAGCACCCTTGAAGACTGGAGGTTTCAATTTCAAGAAGTTACTGAAAAGTTCATGCTGATCATTTGTCATTATAGGCCCTGTGGTCAGACGAGGAAACGTGCCTATTTCCAATGAGGCATCCATGCGGGGGGCCATAGTAGCTGCATGTTGTACCTCCGGAACCTGAGGTGCTGGTGCAGAAAACACTGGAGGTGTCTGGCCCGGATCAGATAACCCGCTAAGATAAGCAAGAACCTGATTGATCATCTCTGGGGTAGGTTGGGGTGGCAATTCCTCATCCTGTACTTGTTCATTTTCCCCTTCCTCATCCTCTCTTACCACTTCCTCAGTTGGTGGATGAGTCACCGCCCTAGTACCAGATGGGCTAGGTGCTCGTCCTCTTCCTCTAGAGGACGCTCCTCCTCGAGCTACAGCCCCAGTGGCTGGCTCAGACGCAACCTGTCTCGCCGGTGCTGGTGTTGGCGCAGTCGTTGCTCTAGTTCTAACCATCTACGAAATAGAGTGAAGATGGTCAGATACCAATTTATATCACCTAGATACCAATTGGATCCAAGTAATAGCACGAAAGAAGAAAAGAAAGAATGGAGTTTTCCTAAAGTCTTATAGCCTCTCAAAGAAAAGTAAAGGCGTCCCCCTACCGTTCCTTAAAACTCTACTAGACCTGTTCTTGTGTGATGAGACCAACGAACCTAATGCTCTGATACCACATTTGTCACGACCCAAAACGGGCCGCGACTGGCACCCACACTTACCCTCCTATGTGAGTGAACCAACCAATCTAAACCCTGACATTTCAATATAATATCAACAGAAAGTAATGCGGAAGACTTAAACTCATTAATAAAAACCAATTCAATAACTTCTAAAATTCAAAATCTATTATTTCCCCAAAATCTGGAAGTCATCACCACAAGAACATCTATCCTCAAATTACTAATCTAAGAGTATCTAAGAAGCTAAAATAAGTAAAAAGCTAGTCCATGCCGGAACTTCAAGGCATCAAGACATGAAGAAGATGATCCAGTCCAAGCTAGAAACATTAGCTCACCCTGAGATCCGACGTGATGAAGACTGGCTAGAGTTGCGGTTGAGTTGAAGATGATGGTACGTTTGCTGCACTCCACAAATAACAAAGAAAACAATTACAAGTAGGGGTCAGTACAAAACACGAGTACTGAGTAGGTATCATCGGCCAACTCAAAATAGAAAACAGTATATATCAAATAATATCATAAATCAACTACAATACTCAACATGTAGCAACAACAAGTTCTATAATCATTAATAAGCACCGCCAAGTTCACCCATGAGGACTCAAGCCTCAATGCCATACCCATTTGGGAATTAGGTTCATTAGATTGGGTATATTAACATCTTTCAAGATTCATTATGCTTATTTCTCTCGTGTCGGTACGTGACACTCCGCTCCATATACTACGTGTCGGTTCGTGACACCCGATCCCCTAATTCTACGTGTCGGTTCGTGACACCCGATCCACTAATACTATGTGTCGGTTCGTGACACCCGATCCCCTAATTCTACGTGTCGGTTCGTGACACCCGATCCCCTAATTCTACGTGTCGGTTCGTGACACCCGATCCACTAATACTACATGTCGGTTCGTGACACCCGTTCCACTACTCTCATCACTTTAGTTCATCAAGCCTTCTTTTATACTAAGGCATCATCAATCTCATTAACAAGGCAGATTAGGGTTTTTCAAGATTTAGGATTCAATAGCTTCATCATGCTTATTTTATCACAATTATGTAATCACATTCATACAAGCATACAATTAAGCATATAGAAGGGTTTACAATACTACCCAATACATATCATTCGCTACTAAGAGTTTACTACGAATAGCATCAAAACCATAACCTATCTCCACCGAAGAATTCGTGATCAAGCAAGCTAATCTTCAAAGTCTTTGCTTTCCTCTTCGTTCTTCTCTTTCTGTCGCTCGTTTCTCCCTCTCCCTCTCTCTGTTCTTTCTGTTTTTCTTATTCCAAACCCTTTTTCTTTTACCCTAATAATCATACAATTAAGTATAAAAGATGGTAAAAGTAACCCACTATTTATTCCAAGGTTGTCTCCTTTAACCCCCAAGAAATTAAATTATTAACATTAAACCACTAACTTTATAATTATAAGAAGGAATAGTCCAAAACGCCCTTAAAACATTTAATAGAAATCCGACCCAGCCTGGGATTACGCAGCCTGTGACGGGCCGTCGTGCCTGCGACGGTCCGTCCTGCTGAGTCGTCACAGAATTCAGAGACTGAAATTTACTGAAGGGCCTGTGACGGTCCGTCACGCCTGTGACGGTCCGTCACGCCTGTGACGGTCCGTCACGCCTGTGACGGTCCGTCCTGCCATTCCATCACAAAGTTCAGAGAGTCGATTTCAGTACCCAAATTCCAGAAATCTAAGTGTTTTGGAACGAGACCCCCTCGACGGTCCGTCGTGACCATGACGGTCCGTCGTGGTATCCGTCGTCTCAGCCAGTTTTTCCAGAAATAAAATCTGCTGCTCAAAACGACTAAACAAGTCGTTACAACATTTAATACAATGTCTATACACAATTCACACATATGAAACATATCAAGTATGAAAAATCAATTCATACACAAATACTATACAATTCATGCTACATACAATCTAAAATGCACTTTCATACACAATTTAATAAAAAATTATATACACAATTAATCCAACCTTTATACAGAATTCATATATATATATATATATATATATATATATATATATATATATATATATATATATATATATATATATATATATATAACAAATCAATCACTGATATATACAATAAAAAAAATGGGCGTTCATACATATTTCATACAATATATTGATACATTACATACATAAATAATACAGTATTCATATTTCACCAATATACAAAATTTTAACATCTGACAATTTAAATATAATATGGAATAGCTTTTACCAAAAATTCACATTTCATATAACGTTCAAACAATATCAATACAAATTGTCAGATTTTGTTCATAATTTTTTCATAATAAAAACTGCAAATTGATTCAAAATCTGTAAATTTTTATATTTTATCCAGTAATCAATTATCACACCAAACTTCATTTTAATTACACATCAAAAGAAAATTACTATTACGTAATATTTATTATCAGAAACACATCGTAATTGTATCACACAAAAATACATCAAATCAACATCTGCAATATAACAGAAATAAAAAAAAACCGCACATTCCATACACGACAACAAAAAAATATATATAATTACAACCAATAATTTATAATTAAAACATAACAAATCATAAATAAAAACTAACCTGATGAATTCCATTTGCCACCATGTTTAATTAAAATTGACACAATTTTCTCCATCAAATCAAATCTAAACGTTTTCAACCTTCAATTTTAATTATTTTTCAAAAAAAAAAGAAAAAATATATCAATATTCAAATATAAGAATAATCCTCACTTTCTGAAAAAATCAAACAATGCACGTTTATGGAAAGAAGATAACAGATTAGAGTTTTTTAAGGATAAAAATCATAACTTATTAGCATTTAAAACAAATTGAGACATTTATGGTGTCTATCTATTATTAAAATATTTTCAAATCCCTTAAAATGTGAACATTAGTTATCAGTTAATAATAATAACTAATTTCACGCACATTATCTAATTTTAAATTAATCCATTTTTTTTTGTTTACTATATAATTTTACAAAATTAAAATTAACATTATTTTCTTTTCAAAAAAGTGCTATAACTTGATATATTAAATGTTATAGAATGAAAATCAAACTCTTATGCCATAAATTGAGAATATGACTACATAAAATGCTATATACCTAATTTACACATTTTTTTACCCTTTAGACTTAGGACTCAAATAATTAGCAGCCCAGGGACAAACAATAAGATTTTTTAAGAACAAATATTGTATTGATTATACAGAAAAGGGTCAAAATCACCCTTGAACAGTAAGAAAAGGTCTAAAAATATTCTTCATTCATGATTTGATTTTAAAATTCTCTTTCATCACCTTTTTGGTTCACATATACCATTTCATTCACCTTTTTGGCTAACTTATACCCTTTAATTCACCCTTTTTACTAACTTATACCTTTATAACTAACAACTAATTTTTATTTTATTTTTTAAAAATATTTATTATTTGTTATTTTCTTATTAGATTAAATAAAAATCCCATCTCTGTTAATTATTTCCCCACAACTTATTTAAATCAACAATATATATACAGCTTTAAGATCCCAATTTTTTTTAAAAAAAATCTAGTAATTTTTGTATTTTCTCTAAAAAAAATTTAAAAAAAGTTTGTTTTAAATAATTAATATATTATGAAAATATTAATAGTGCCACAATATTTATCTTTCTTTTTAAAAAAATAAATAAATAGAATAATTGTTAACTTAATTTTTTTTTGATAATTTGTGATAACTACTTTTTAAAGAAAAAGTCCCACAAACAATTTTATTTAAAACATTAACTTATTAAAAAAAAACAGATGGATGGTCGTAGCTATAGGGAAAATTTAAGTAGGAAAATAGAGAAAAATGTGTGTAATGTACTTGTAGATAAAATAATATATTGTTATGAGTATGATATAATAATTTTTTATAAAATATTAATCATCTATATCATGTTTATAATGTTGATTTAATTAATTAAATATTAGTCGTTGATTTTTTCTTTTGTCATAAGTCTTCAAATCCAAATAAAAAATTGAGGAAATAGAGAGGAGTTAGATCAAAAAATAAATAAATAATAAAAAATCATAATATTTTTTATAAAAAAATTGGGGCCTTGAAGAAGTATATTGCTATGATTTGGATAAATAATCTGATTGAGATGAACTCTTTATATTGTCCAATAAGAGAATGACAAATAATAAATACTTTTTAAAAATAAAAAATAAAGAGAGACTTGTTAGTTTTAAGGTATTAGTGATTAAAAAAGGTGAATGGAAGAATAAGACCAAAAAATAAATAGAGGATATTTTAAATCTTTTTTCTTTTGATCCATTTGTTAGGATCAAATTCACACACACACACTTGATGAATTAAGAATACAAGAACTTTTAAGAGAAAGAGATGAGAGATCTAGAGAGAGAAAGAGACAATCCAATATTTCGTGGTAACAGCCCGTGAGTAAACTTTTACGGCGATGGGTACATATATTAATAATTCAGAGTATTTTAGATTATAGAGAATAAATGAAGAATAAATATTGCAGCCTAACACCATTTCCCTTGATTATATACTTAGTTCCATATTTTCTTTGAGAGTTGTTTTGCCTCATGTAAAAAATTTAATCTAACAAGCTGACTATGGATATTAGGTGCTAGTTTAATTAGGGAAGAGAATAAAGAGTGATTCTACAAATCCACTAGTTACTTATACCTATGTATATTATAAACAATGATGCCGATTTATATTTTAAATCAAATAATCCGTCTAGTTCATGTAAGTGAGTTGTTGAAATATATAAATTACTTTTCTAACAATTTCTAACTATTCAATTAATTAGAAAATAAAAATAATCAAAACCTCATTAAATAAAAAATAATACCAAAAAACTCCTAATATTTCTCTTTAACTTTTAACCATAAAAAAGAGAAAAAAATAAAATAAAAAACCAGGTAAAAAAAAAAGACGATGGCAATTGAGAAGATCGATAGCATACATAAGTGAACAGACATTTGACATTACCTATAAAATTTTCATATATATATATATAATAAAGATTCATAATATCGTGCGTCATACAGATATAAGACAACTTAGAATGTTTGTCCACCTTTTAAATTGCTCCGTAGACATATTTAGCAACTAACGTATTGACAGAGCATGATTATTATACATGCTTTAATAGTTCCAAGTTTGGGCAAAATAAATTATTACCGGATCTATTTCTAATTACTTCTCTATTTTTAAGATGTCATATCTATTAAGAAATTAATAAATAATACAGTAAATTTATGATTTTGTTACTATTTATTATGAAATTGATGAATTCAAAATTTAAAATTTTCAAAAAGTTATATCTATTTTAAAGTAATAAAGTGGAGGTATAATAGGTTAAATTTTTGTCCTTTCTTAATATGTCAAAATGAACAAGTAACTAATGACAAACGAATACTATATTTATTTGTTTTTTTACAAAGATGACTGACGTTAATGACTTTTTCTTCAAATTTAAGTATTTGATATTTTTCATTTTCAATAAAAACGATGAAATGAAAAACTCATATCTTTAGTGAAGGAAAAAAAGAAAAAGTCAAATCAGTCTGAGTATGTAGTGATAAGATGTCAGATGGTTACTCAACCTTAAAATGGTAACTTAGAAAGTTACTCAACTTAAATTAATCACTAAATTTTGTTTTATAACTCAAAATTTACTTAACTTTTGGTATTTTATTAAAAAAAATTCTCAATTATATATTGATATTTTAGATAGAAAGTCAACCAACTAATATACATACTTTTTTAATTAAATTTTTATTGAAAAACATATTTTGTTTTCAAACTTATTTTTTAAAAAATAATAAATTGTTCATTTTAAATATTTTATTAACTTATGAAATTTATTATTCGTTATAAACTAACTTTTTTTTTTTAGAAAAAATTAAAATAGCTACTGTACGTTGGATCATTTCTGGATTCCAACCTTCTAAAAAATAATATTCATATTTCAGCATATTTAGTTTCAATTAGTCAATTGCTAAAATGCAAAAGGGAATTCTTTTTGTTATTTGCTACTATCGTATTTTTCTTCAAAAAGATTAGATAGAGATGAGCAAAAATTATAAGTGTGAACACTTATTTTTTTGGCAAAATATAAATTGTACATCAATTTCAATATTTAAATTATTTTAGTAGGGTTATATTTTAATACATTAATAATAATAATAATAAAATAATAATTTAAATTATAACAAATTTATAAGCTCACTTTATTTCTAAATTTTAATAAAAAAAAGTTTTTGAGTTTAATGCATTTATTTTAATCCTTCAATTTTTTACTAATTTAAAATAATAATAATAATAATATTATATTATGAAAAATAGTACAAAGCAATTCTAAAAATTTCAAATTGTGTTAACTTATCGTAATTAACCTCAAACTCTCATAGCTATTTTTCCTAAAATTTCTCTTCCTATTTATTTTTTTTCCTCCCACATTGCACGATTTTTATTTTTGTCCAAACCATACCTTTTAATCTTCTTATTTTTTTGTTCGTTTTGTTTTTGCTTTATTCATATAATAATTATTATTAATATTTATTTATTTAGGTATTTATTTACCTCTTTTATTTCAATTCTAAAATTTTCAAATAAATTTTAAACTAAATTTTATTCCAACTCCATCACATTCCTTTAATTTAACCCTATACTCACAACCTAATACTATTATAAAAGCGCACGCTCAATACAGATAAAAAATACAGATTGAAATACAAAGAGAAAAAAAAAACAAAGAGAAGAAAAATGAGTTTTTTTTTTTGAGAATTAAGATCTAGAGTTAAAGGTTTTGCTCGTGGTTCCAAGTTCGTGGCTCCTTAGAGTTAATATTGGTTATTAACTTTGGAAATCAATAGATCATAACAGTTGTTTTGTGGTATCAATATTCACAAGAGGTAACTCTAAATTCTCGCATGATTTAAATAGAATGCTTGTACGAGATTTGATTCCTATAATATGAAGTTCTTTGAATCACATGTTATTATTATATAATATTAATTTGTGATGTATGTTACGATTATTTTGAGAATTTATGAATGATTGATTTTGTGATATTTAATTTTTAATAGTTAATGTTCTTTTCTTGGAGCCCAGTTTTTCACTAAAGAAAATTTATAAACTTGTTAGATTAGGATATAAACTAAAACTTAATCATTAGTGATTTAGAAAGGCTATGTAGAATATGTTTTAGTATTTTTCTTAATATATTATTTTAATAAAACTAATTTGCCTTTAGAATAAACATAAAATGATTATCACTTTAATTCAAATTATTGAGGTATATTATTAAGAGGATAAATGAATATAACTTAGAAATTTTTCATAAAAATAAAAATAATTAATAATTCAGAAGATTAATTAAAAAAACATAAGAAGAAAAAGAATTATTATTAATTATTATAATAAAATAATAAAGTGTAAGAAAAATTGAACTAAAAAGTTAAAAATAATAATAAAGAAACGGAATTTTAACAAAATATACATGAGAAAAATATAGAAATAATAAAAGATAAAAAAAGGCAACAAAACCTAAAAAAAGAAAATTGATTAAAAAAATTTATTTTTTTTAATAAAAAGAACGAAAGAACGTTTAAAAGAAAAAAAATGATTGTAAATAACGTGTAACCCCAAAAAAAAAGGAAAAAGAAAAGGTAGAGAAAAGCAAAACAAAACAAAACAAAAATGTATAAAAACAATAACTAAAACGTGCAGAAAGAAAACTATAAAAATAAAATAAAATAAAAGTAAGAAAAGACGTGCACAAGAAAAAAAAATTAAAAATAAAAGTTAAAATCTTTGCTTAAAAAATAGTCATAATCTATTTAGAATTTTTGATAAACTAACTTTAATCTCATAAAATTTTATTTTTCTATTTTTAATCTAAAAATAATTCTAAATTAACTTGAGCTTTAAATATCTTGTTTCCACACAAATTTTAATTCTTAGAAACTAGATATGAATATATACTCTACCTATAATAACATTAAAAAAATAATAAAAATACAAATGCAGTAGAAAAAAATAAAAAAAATAAAAAAGAAAATGCAGATGTTTCAAGTTTAAAATTAATTAACCGATATAAAAAAAATAAGATCATTAAAAAAATTTAAAATAAATAAAACAGTTTCAAGTTTATAATAAATGTGAGGGTAAATAACATTTATTAAACTAATAATATAATATATAAAAATTAAGTCAAGTCATACTAAAGTCAATAAAGCGATCGTGCTATAATCAAGAGACTCAAGAGGTGCCTAATACATTCCCCTCGGTCAACAAAATACTTTATCCGATCTTTGTTTTAGCAGATCAAATAAAATAAAGAATCAATTTTTTTTTTGATTAGAAATTTAAATAAGATAACTTGAAATATCAAAACTCAATTACAAATGACAATTCTAAATAATAAAATAATCTCTTTTTAAAATGTCACTTTAATTGAAAAAATTTTTTCCTTTCAAAATATTCAAAAATAAATTAGTTTTGAGGAAAAATAAGAAGCTTGACAATAAGAATATACTATTTAATATTATAATTTACATAATATTATTTTAGTTTTTTATTTACAATATTAACATTTTAAATTATAAATATGACAATTTATAATCCATAACAGTATAATCAATGCCTGTACTTTTTGGGATAGTGTGTTCATAGAATTGATAATTTACTTTTTTCCTTTTAAATTTTCAAGTACAATCATGTTGTGATACGATTTTTAAAAACACCTTTTAATTTCTCTTTCTTTTTCTCTTTCTCTTAATCAAAAAGACTTAAATATGTCATCAAACTTTTAGAATACTCATTTATATCATTAGTTAAAAGTTTAACTTATTTATGCTATTATGTTAAAAAAAATTCAATTATGACATTATATTTTAATAATAATTTTGCAAAATCATTTTTGACACGTGGCCGATTATAATTCGTTCACATCATCAATTTTTCAAATAAAAAAAAATCACAATTCTGAGAAAAAATTGAATTCATTTTTTTTGATTTTTTAATTAAATAAATTGATGACGTTGTCAATTATAATTCGACTACGTCATCAATTATTTAAATAAAATAAATCAAAATTCTCAATAAAAATTGATTTTCTTTTTTGATTTTTTTAATTAAAAAAATTGACGACGTGACCGATTTATAATTGGCTAACGTGTCAAAAATGATTTTGTAAAACCACGTTAAAAAATAATGACATGAATGAGCCTTTTCTTTAATGATAATCATATAAATTAACCAAATTTTTAACTGATAACATAAATAAACCTTTTCTTAAAATTTAACTACATATTTGAGCCTTTTCCCTTTTTCTCAATTTCATATTATGAGATTACACCATTTAATTTTTTTCTCTTATATACCATCTTTTGTTTTTGGGTATAATCTCCATGTTTTCACATTAGAATGTTCTTTTTCATTCTTGTTTTTTTTTTCAAATTATCTATACTTTGAGATAAAATTGTGTGTTTTCTTTGATTTATATGATCATATATTAGGAAAAATTTCATGGATTCAGTTTGTAGTAAGAATCTAGGTATTGACAGTCGAATTGCAATATTAACAATCTTGTTGTGTGTTCGAGATCAAATTTCGAGTTGAATGCATTTACTTCATCTTCCTAATCTTGTTATTAGTAGTGAAAAGTCTATCTATGTTACTCCTAATTTTTCAAAAAGGAAAGGTAAGGAGAAAGAGGTTTCAACCATTGATTTGAAGGAGTATTAGTGTGATAGTAATTTATATAAGGTTCATCTTTGAACAATTTCTTCCATCACTTTATCTTATTTTGAGAGAATATTTTGTCATACAATTAAATGATATTTTTCTTGTTTTTTGATGATTTTTTTGGTATTTCATTGTGCTTATATTTTATTCTTGCTTGAAAATTTCTTTAAAAAATATTTCTCAAAATGTGGTTTGTTCATTCTAGTGTTAGAAATGAAAGGTAACATCTGTTAGAAATTTTGTTGGTTTTCCTTGTGGTATGAAATTATTAGCTGAAGAAATATTTATAAAATTATTAAGAAACATGATTATATGATATAAATTATGGTATAAAAGTTGGTAATCAACTTAACAATTTAGCAAGAATATTATATCATATTTTAAATCCAACAATATACCTCAATAAAACGTACCAATTTCTTATAGTGTACAATAAATATAAGATTGAATTGAGGTGTCCAAATGAAATATGGGGACAATTTCAAAAGATTCTCAATAACTTAAGCCTATAATATATTAATTTATACCATATTTCATACCAACATGGTATCATATAAAATAGTAATTCATACCATATATCACATCAACATGGTATCATACAATATACTCCTAACTTCCTTGAAATATATGCTAGCATGTATATAGTCAGTATAATATAATATACAGGAAAAATTACATAAATTAATACATTTTAAAAAATACCCCAAAGTCTTGCCTTTGTTTTGTTTGAAAAAATATCCCCAATTCCAAAGGTTTGGAATGAATTCTCGATGGATCCCCTTAATTTCATGAAAGTAAACTTGAGTTGTGGAACACTCTCCTTTACTTTTGGTAATTAATGACATCATTGTTTATGTTAATGATGATTCTTGTTTTGATCGACAGATGATATAAATATCCTTGCATGAGTACATCCATTGTTGCGCTGCTTATTGGAGGACGCCAACATCATTGTCTTACTGGGATTCCTCAGAATCTTACTACTGGATTCACTCCTATACAAAGGCAACTGGGACAAGGCTATGACAGTGGCAATAGTACAAAAGTTGACATTTCCTTCATATTTAGCATTATCTGCACAACCATATTATTGAGCACTCATCTCATAATGCTCTTTATGTTGCAAAAGAGAAATAATGGTGCTCACTGCCAATTCAAATTTCCTATTGAGATTCTGCAAATTACATCATGGGCAGCTTCGTTTCTTGTGCTCTACACAACTCATAATAAGAAATACATAAAATTTCCTTGGGTCCTTAGAATTTGGTGGATCTCCAACTTCTTTCTGTCTCTTACTCATGTAACTCTCGACGCCCATTTTGTCATCACAAGCGACGAACATCATCAAGGACTTGCAGACTGTGTGGATATCCTTGGTCTTACTGCATCAACATGTCTTCTAGTTATGTCTATTAGAGGGAAGACATGCATAATAATTTTTGACATGTCAACTACTGAACCACTTCTAAATGGAAAGAGGGAAAAGAATTCCGAAGCCAAAAGCCCATATGGAAAAGCTACTCTTCTCCAACTGATCACCTTCTCTTGGCTCAATCCACTATTTGAAGTTGGAGTCAACAAGCCCATTGACCAGGATGAAGTCCCAGATGTCGACTTCAGGGACTCTGCCAAATTTCTATCTGATACCTTTGACGAAAGCCTCAAGTATGTAAAGGAAAGGGATGGAACCACAAACCCATCTATCTATAAGGCCATTTACTTATTTGGAAGAAAGAAAGCAGCAATCAATGCACTGTTTGCAGTTATTAGTGCAGGATCATCTTATGTTGGTCCATACCTTATTGACGACTTTGTAAACTTCCTCAACAAAAAGAAAATTCGGGGTTTACAAAGTGGCTATCTTCTAGCACTAGCTTTTCTTGGTGCAAAAGTGGTTGAGACAATTGCCTAAAGGCAGTGGATATTTGGAGCTCGGCAGCTAGGCCTTCGGCTAAGAGGTGCTCTGATATCTCACATTTACCAAAAGGGCCTACTTTTATCAAGTCAATCACGGCAAAGCTACACGAGCGGAGAGATAATAAATTACATGAGCGTGGATGTACAAAGGATTACAAATTTTGTATGGTACCTCAACACAATATGGATGTTACCAATCCAGATATCATTGGCCATCTATATTTTACACATGAATCTAGGAATGGGGGCAGTTGTGGCATTAGGGACAACTGTGATAGTGATGACTGGAAACATACCCCTTATAAGAACCCTTAAGGGTTATCAAACAAAGATAATGGAGTCCAAAGATGAAAGAATGAAATCCACCTCAGAGATTCTGTGGAATATGAAGACTATAAAACTTGAGGCATGGGATAGTTATTATCTACATAAGGTGGAGATGTTGAGAAAAGTGGAGCATAATTGGTTATGGAAATCACTTAGATTGTCAGTACTAAGTGCTTTTATCTCTGGGGATCACCTACATTTATTTCTGTGGCAACCTTTTCTGGATGTGTTATGATGGGCATTCCACTGAGTGCAGGGAGGGTCTTATCTGCATTGGCTACATTTCGGATGCTTCAAGATCCTATATTCAATTTGCCAGATTCACTGTCTGCGATAGCACAAGGAAAAGTTTCTGCTGATAGAATTGCTTCCTACTTACAGGAAGATGAGATTCAACGCGATGTAGTTGAATTTGTTCCGAAAGATGAAACACAATTTGGGGTTGAGATAAAGAATGGAACATTCAGCTTGGACACGGAATCAAGAATCCCAACCCTTTATGGAATATAATTACAAGTTAAGAAGGGAATGAAGGTGGCAATTTGTGGCACTGTTGGATCAGGTAAGTCAAGCTTGCTTTCTTGTGTTCTACGAGAGATGTCAAAATTGTCAGGGATGGTGAAGATCAGCGGTGAAGTCGCATATGTCCCTCAGTCTCCTTGGATACTTACAGGAAATATTAAGGAGAATGTTCTATCCGGAAAACCTTATCAGAGTGTCAAGTATGACACAACAGTTGAAGCATGTGCTCTGAAAAAAGATTTTGAACTATTCCCTGCTGGTGATCTAACAGAAATAGGAAAAAGAGGTATAAATATGAGCGGAGGTCAGAAGCATAGAATACAAATTGCTCGTGCCGTTTATCAAGATGCTGATATATATCTTCTAGATGACCCTTTCAGTGCTGTCGATGCTCACACCGGAACACACCTCTTTCAGGTATCAAACACTAATTAATTCTAGTCTTGCTTTCTTAAACATTTATGAGTTATATATAGTTTTCTGCATGGTGCAGGAGTGCTTCATGAGGGTTCTCAAGGGAAAGACCATACTTTATGTTACACACCAAGTTGAGTTTCTTCCAGCAGCAGATCTCATTCTGGTATGCAGGAAAACATAATTTCGACTTGTTCCATCCATTTAACTTATAAAACATCTGCATAATTTATATATACTACGTACCATCACCCTTACAAATCAACAATCTTCTGATATAGTGACTATGAACCCTTTAGCTATTGGAATAGGATTGATTCTATAGGATCCCCCACCTTCCAAATCAGACATGAAAGTTTTGCCTCATCCAGATTAAGAGTGTATACATGTTGCACGGTTCAAAACAAACTGGAATGTGTTAAAACTTTCCAAATATTTAGAGGTTGCCTATTCAGGATACGGAAAATAATTTAAACATTAGTACTAATATTTAGACTCTAAGATTTCAGTAACTTTGACAAATATTCAAAATCTAACTCCTTAATATCAATAGGTGATGCAAAATGGAAAAATTGCACAAGCTGGTACTTTTGAACAACTATTGAAACAAAATATTGGATTTGAAGTTCTAGTTGGAGCACACAACCAGGCTTTAGAATCAATTTTAACAGTTGAAAACTCAAGTCGACAATCTGAAGATGCAGTTACTGATGGTGATCTTGATACAGATAGTAACGTAATTGAGAATTTCCACACACTAAGCAGGATTCAGAACACAATCTCTGCATAGAGATAACAGAGAAGGATGGCAGACTTGTGCAGGATGAGGAGAGAGAAAAAGGAAGCATTGGAAAAGAAATTTATATTTCTTACTTGACAATTGTAAAAGGTGGTGACTTTATTCCAATAATTCTTCTAGCACAATCACCATTTCAATTGCTTCAGATAGCCAGCAACTACTGGATAGCACGGTCATGTCAACAGGTGATGCAACACCAATAGCAGAGAAGATGAACTTCATACTTCTTGTTTATGTGCTTCTCGCTGTTGGAAGTTCTCTTTGTGTGCTAGTACGGTCATCTTTTGTGGCTATAACAGGCCTTCGAACAGCAGAAAATCTCTTTAGTCACATGCTGCACAACATTTTTCGTGCTCCTATGTCATTCTTCGACTCTAATCCTACTGGAAGAATCTTAAATCGTGCAAGTAACTCAAAGTTAGTTGACTGGGATCGGACAACATATAACCTGCAGTTTACTTCCCTTAATCTGACTGAGATGTGTGGATTTAGCTAAGACTCGTACAGAATAATTGGTTAGTTTTTGTTATTATGCATGTACACGGATAGGGGTAGATATATACCTGGTACATATAACATATTGAATAGGAACAAACCAGGCATGATAACAGCTATATGTCTGAGGAACATATTTTAGATAATCTAAATAACGGAATGTTAGTTATATCTCATAACGCATCAAGCAAGTAGGCTTCTTCCAGTGTACCGTCATGTGCTATCTGAATTTGTCTGCTCAACCAATCGTAACTCACAAGTTAATCCATAGAGAAATATCATAGTAAGATAGTCAGGATAAATAAAACATGACAACAGTAAAGTGAACTGTCTAAATTCTTGCCATAATCTCTAGAACTTAAGGGTGAAATTCAGTTGATTCATTAATGCAATCGTATTGGATCAATCATCAAGCCATCTTTTTACATGAGCAGGCATCGAGAGACCAAAGTGTTCTAGACTTGGAAATGGCAAACAAGTTGGGTTGGTGTGCCTTCTCCATTATTCAGCTTCTTGGGACAATTGCAGTCATGTCGCAGGCCGCATGGGAAGTATTTGTCATCTTTATTCCAGTAACAGCAGTATGCATTTGGTACCAGGTAAGCAAGCATACATGTTTAAATCTTCAAATGCTAACTATATTAAAACAAGAAGTTGCTGTCTTATTTTAGGCAAAGTACTCTTGTGCTCATGTTATATGAAGCTGACGCAGTGATAAAGCCAATTGTTTTCTACTAAAATAAGCATTTCTCATTTAGATACCACGCAAAAGAGTTTTTTGTATACATCAGTAAGTGATGTTTGGAGAAATATAGCTACACTGATTATTTAAAGATGAAAGGATAAACAAACTCTGTGTTTATTGAAGATTCCAAAGATTTTCTTTCTAATATTTATAATACGTAATTTAAAGATATTATTATTAAAATGCCAGCGACTGCAAGGGAGCTTGCTCGATTATCTGGAGTTCAAAGAGCTCCGATCCTCCATCACTTTGCAGAATCACTTGCAGGAGCAGCAACAATTCGTGCTTTCAACCAAAAAGATCGCTTTGCGCATGCAAACCTTCGTCTCATCGATGGTCATTCAAGGCCATGGTTTCACAATGTATCCGCAATGGAATGGCTTTCTTTTAGACTGAACCAGCTGGCTAATTTTGTTTTTGCCTTCTCACTTGTTCTGCTAGTCACACTCCCGGAAGGAATTATAAATCCAAGTAAGCATCAGAAATGTAACTGTTAGTGTTTATAATGTTACTAGTTTCAGAAACGTGCGTTGCACTTATCCCAAAATATTTTATATAAATTTTATTTTGTAAATGACATATTTTCTCCATTTTAAATTTATTGGTATTTACTAAAAAATCATTGTTTTTTGATAATTAAAATTCAAGTTTCATAATGTTCTTTTTTGGTATAGACAAGATAAAGATAAATACTTAGACTCAATAATTTTAAGATCCAATAGGGATAAAACTATCACTGCTACATGAAATTAGATTCTTCATAATACTCTTCTCTCGAACTAATTAGAGAGTGATATAATAATTATAACTCATGAGGGTTATTTAAAAAATAATTTCACAAATGAACTGAATAAACATATTTATTTTGATTCCTACTTCACGCGAGTATTGAAATATTATTATTAGATAAAATGAAAGAAATTAGCGAAGTCATAACATTCTTGCAATTAACACAACTTCCAAATCTTCTTCAAATCAGAAACATCAAACATCTTAATAGAATAATACTCAAACGTAACTAACTAAATAAAAACAATAGGGAAAAAAAGAGGTATCAGCTTAAATCTTGAACAAACAGATGCACACTTTTCATTTATTCATGCCAATAACATTTTTAACTATATTTACCGGCCCTTGTATGGAACCCTTTAATTGACACATTAAAGATAAATAATGAAAAAGAAGAAGAGGACACGTGGTATTGAAACTCCAGAAGAAAATCTCAATGAATTTACCATGCTTCACTAAAGTGACTATTTATAAAATTCTATAACTATAGTTGAAAGTTGAAAAGACCTTACAAACATTGAATTAATTTAGTAAGATGAAAAGTTATTTTAAAGTATTGAAAATGCTGAAATAAATGACAATTGCAAGCATATTAATTCACCTCTTTGTATACTCAAATACTTAATTGATTTTTATTAAAATTTAAATATGCCATGTATGTGTACATTATGGTGTAGTGTTGAATATGATGATTTTCTTCATTAATGATAGAATATTTAATTAATATTTTTATAATAATTTTATTTAGTGTAGGATAAAATGGTAATTCAACTTTTAACTTTTTTTGTTCCCTCTTATAATAATATATGATGTACAACAAAGGTAGGAACTAAAGATGTCAAAGACATGTTCTTAAGAAATTCAGAAGATTATTTTCTCACTTTTTTTTTTGAGGTGGTTAACAAGTTCAATATCATGAAAGAAATCAGAAAAAACTGATGTTGCTTTATATTCTACAGGCATTGCAGGATTAGCAGTAACATATGGGATCAATTTGAATGTTTTACAAGCTTCAGTTATATGGAATATTTGCAATGCTGAAAACAAAATGATATCAATTAAAAGGATTCTCCAGTACTCGAACCTTGCCAGTGAAGCACCACTTGTAATCGAAAATAGCAGACCATCAAGCACTTGGCCAGAAACTGGTACAATTTCCTTCCAAAATTTGCAGGTAAAGAAAGACAATGTCAAAATATGAGGTTTGCAATAATGCGCGCAGTAGGATGTCATCCAATAGTAACAGATGTCAAACTTAAAGATACTGTACAATTTTTGTGGTTCTAATATGTCTTCACTACCCTATAATGATCAGGATACAAGGTATAAAACTATATTTGACCAAAAACTGGCAGGAATAATATATACTCACTTGTTTACATATTTTTTGGATTGATTAATTTAAAATTTCCACCCACTGAAGATATCATCACTATATCTCTATCTGCAGATACGTTATGCTGAACACCTCCCTTGTGTTTTGAAAAACATAACTTGCACATTGCCTGGAAGTAAGAGAGTTGGTGTTGTGGGCAGAACAGGAAGTGGTAAATCAACCCTCATTCAGGCTCTTTTCCGGATTGCAGAACCCCGAGAAGGAAGCATTATCATTGATGATGTAGATATTTGCAAGATTGGCCTTTATGATTTGAGGTCAAGGCTTAGTATTATTCCTCAGGATCCAACAATGTTTGAGGGAACAGTTAGAGGAAACCTAGATCCACTAGCACAACACTCTGATACTGAAATCTGGGAGGTACTTATTGCACTTACAATTGAAAAAGAATTATTCAAACAAGTCCATTTACATTCACAAGATTATATTGGCGTATAAATCAATTTTTTTTCATCGTAACAATTCAAGAGAACAAAGAGTCATCTTAAAGACTTGTTTTGCAAATATTGAGACAAAGACTTTAACCAGAGTTAAATTAGCTTATGTTTTATATTAGTGATTTGGATAAAGAATAATAATAATAATGATAATAATAATGTAGTCTATTTTTCTTTTGACAGGCTCTGGACAAATGCCAACTTGGTGATATAATACGTGCAAAGCCAGAGAAACTAGAATGTACAGGTTAGACTAGAAATTTCTTGATAAGAAGTAGAATCTTATGACATATATATTTTTCCTTGCTTAAACCTACTAATGTATTGAGTTTGACAGTGGTTGAAAACGGAGAGAATTGGAGTGTTGGTCAAAGGCAGCTTTTCTGTCTTGGAAGAGCCTTGCTAAAGAAAAGCAGCATTCTTGTTCTGGATGAAGCAACAACATCAGTTGATGCTGCAACTGATGCAGTGTTACAAAAGATAATCAGTCAAGAGTTCAAAAATCGAACAGTGGTCACAATAGCTCACATTATCCACACAGTCATTGATAGTGATCTTGTCTTGGTCTTGAATGAAGGTAAAATATTAATGCATGCATGCACCTAAATCTCTCTGATTATTGAATAAACTTCTAAATCCTTCCTTCACTTGTCCTTAACACAGGAAGAATAGCTGAATATGACACACCAGCAAAGCTATTGGAAAGAGAGGATTCTTTCTTCTCCAAATTAATAAAGGAGTATTCTATGAGATCCAAAAGTTTTAACAGTTAAGCTATATTACAGACTTGATCTTTATTCCTACATTCTACAACAAATGATAAAGCTGAAAAAAGACGATATTCTTGACCATGCATTCTATAGGAAGTTGAAATTTTTGTAAGCTTAATTCAGTACAGTGAAAAACTGAACATAAAATGAAGAATATCATGAATCCCTCTCCTTTTCAAAATGACCAATACTCATGAGCAATTCAAAGATACAGTTTGAGAGGAAAAGTTCTATGGTGGTTGATTCACACTTGTGTGATAGATTTTTTTAATAGATAAAAATACATTTTGTAAGTGAAAATTACTATATTACAACATTACAATTGAAAATAAAATGAAGAATAAAAATCACTTTCGGCTAATGAGGCACAAATATCTCGCTCTTTTTAAGGAGATTCAAACTCACTGCAACAAATATATTCACCGGTCCAACAATAATCCTTTTTGACTTGTCCCCTCCAGGGTACAGCAACCTAATTAATCATAAAAGTGTAAGTCAACAAACTCTGGACAAGAATTGAGCCCTGTCACATCCCGAAACCACACCCTAGAAGTTAGGGTCAATCTCGGATTGCAACCGGCGTATTTGACCTCTCGAAGGTCTTGTACAAGCCCTTACATATCATTCATCGCATATATATAATGAAAAGTAGTGCAGAATTAAAACTTTTGACAAAACATTTCATAGTCTTTAAGAACTCTTTCATATAAAATCATAGAAAATACTAAGTCTCAATCTCATCAAACTTAGACACAAGAATACTTTGGGACACGGCCCATACACAATACAAATATAGAAATACTTAGTCTATTACAATACTTTAATAAGAAACATAAAAGACATCTATGACCTCGAGTCAAATGAGGACATACTTCAACTTCACTTGAATGAATGCTACGATCCAAGTCTTGCTTCCCAAATGCTCCTCACCTACCAACCACTATGAAGAAAGATAAAAGCATGGATTAGTACAACCACATGTACTAAGTATGACATAATTCATGAAAATTATGAAAACAAACTTTTATTGGAAATATGCATCTTTTCATTTAAACATCATAATATAATCATAAGAATAACATTTATCAACTTTGAAACACATAAGAAATCACTTAGTCAAGTTATAACATTTTTAAGAGCAACCTTAAAGTGAGCTTAATTCACTGTACATTGAAGTTATTCACTATTACAGTGAAACCTCTTCACTTCATCTTAAACACCTTTTAACATATAATTTTCCCCACTAAAAGCTATCCTAAGACTCACTTAAGCAACACAAAGAGAGACCGCCCATACAACATATCTAGGCATGCGTAAATGATTCTCAAGACCACTATAATAAGACACATACACACTTACAAGACACCATACACATCAACATGAGATTCTTCTACCAAAGGTTATTCTAAGTCTCACTTGAGTGAGTTGTGAAGCGACCGCCCATACAATCCCTTACACACACACTTAAGAGATCCTATAGACTACCTAGGATATAATCATTCTCACTTAACACAACAACATATAGATAATATGACATTTTCTTTCCAAAGGCTATCAAAAGACTTACTTAAGTAAATCAAGAAGATAACGTCCATGATTGACCTCTTCAAGATTACCTAAGTAATCCTTAAGACTACCTAAGTTTAGATCATGTCTACATATTCAATCATTTTCCCTAACTAGAGTCATTCTTAAGACTTATAAATGTACGATAAGAAATGACCATTCCTATGCCCCATTCACACCTTAACTAGACAACCCTTAACTACTCTAGATAAGTACTTATTCATTTAACATACTTTCTTACTTAAGTCATTACATTCATTAATTCATTTAAGACTCATACCTCACAGAAAGACATTCAAATAATGCTCTTGGACAATACCTAGGGACTCTAACAAACACCTTCAAAGCCTATTGTGCAATGTCTAGATAGCGTCCCATACCACCACCTAAACTTCATAAAACTTCTCTAATGCTAGTAGGTATCCCATATGGTGAGAATAGGCAATAACCAACATAGACCATGGTAGCAAGACACGGAATCCAGAGTTCTAACCTACTACGATGAGGGTGTTCTACTTGCCAATGATAGAACTTAGACACATCCCATGTAGGCACATAGTTAAGGAATATGAAGGACATGCTTTGTAATCTAGTTTCATTCTTTAACTAGAACTACTTCCCTTACCATACTCACTCGGTGCTAGCCTTTGTTCTCATGGAGTAATTTACACTTAAGGTCCATATAAAGGGGTTCCATATCAAGTTCATAACCCAATCACATTTACCCTACAAAAGAAGTCCTCTAGGGCTACCTTACAATGGCGACAAGCAGCTCATCATGACTTTCCTAAGGTTTGATATAATGTCTTTCCATCCAATCAACCTTAAGTCTATCATTCCTTTACTTGAATGATACCATTATGACTTTCGACTTCAACATTCATAACCTTACCACTAGGTTCAATGTTTCACATAAAGGAACCTCTTAACATCATTTAAGGTCTCATGTCATTCACACATACAATACTAAGAAGCTTTAGCATCGTAAGTCAAGACATCACATATTCACATTCAAACATGCATCAAGTAAGGGACATAAGTCAATTAAGACAAGACACAACGTACTTCACTTTAACACATATTACGTGTCATTCTAGAAACATATTGACATAATCATATCCTCTTGGCCTAACCCATCAATGTCCCCTTAAACCTTGCACGAAGTTTCAGTCAGACACCTCAACTGAACGATGTCTATTTTAGACACTTCATGTACGTTATCACTGTGTTATTTTGACACTTTTTTTTCAATCAACAAAAATATATGAGGTGTGTGTATTACACTCGTGAATGATGTGCAAAATGACAAATTAAACTATGCCATTTGTCATTTGTGTCAAAAACAACCATTAAATAATAAATTTTGAGCAAAAATAAAAAATAGCCCGAATTGATGACATGTGAATTTATGCCCAAATAACTTTTTTAAACAAGTAAGTCAATATACTCCCACCCCCACAACCTTTTTCTCCAAACACTACCTTCTTCTCCAAACACCCCATCCATTTTGTAGTACACACCCCGTTCTGCCCCCTCCTCCCAGCCGATTTTCCAAATCTCCCCCCTGCCCACCCACAACCCAAACCAAACTCCAATGGTATTTTCTTATACAAAAACATATGAGCATATTCACAAAAAAATTACTTCTATGTAAAAATTTAATTCTTTAGGGAAAGAATCTCATGAATTAATTTACTAAGTAAATCTTAAAATGGGTATATTTCTAAAAAAATTCTCATCATTTTTCAATTGCTTATGGTAACTAATTTGATTCACCATAGTTGGTTGTTTGAGTTTCAGAAATGGTGGTTGAAGGTGGGAAAGAAGAAAAAAAAGTAAAAGTCAACAAAATAGGTTTTTCAAGCGCGGTCAACGAGTGTATTAGACTCACTAAGCCATGTAAGCAAAAAGTGTTAAAATGACAATAATTTCCTACTTGAGGTGTCTATTATGAATATTGATTAGTTAAGGTGTCTATGTGAAAGTTTGTGCCAAATTTAAGGGGCTACCGATGGGTTAGGCATATCCTCTTTTAGTCATCCTATACAATATCATATCATCATCAATATAACCATCATAGACTCATATATATAATTATGAATAAGCATACATCAACCCTAAGAATATATACACAAAGACATAGTCATAGTCTAACATGATCACCTGACAACATCAATATAGGAAAATCACATATACTTTCACATTATTTATCGTATAGGTAGATATTATCATACTTCACATAATCAACTTCACAAATAACCACATTACTTCAAGTATTTCCCGACAACGCCATAATCATTATAATACATAAAGTAACGGCGACAAGGCCACATCAATTGCAAGTAAAACACATAACACCACCACCATAAGTGGACCATACCAATCACAATGTAATTGAAGTTTATAATACATAAAAATAAAGGGAAATAGGGCAGCGTAATACCACTCAATCCTCAACACCTCAATTCGATGCTAAATCATCCAATTCAATACCATAAGGCCCTTACCAATGACCATGAACATCAATTCAATATAAAAACTATCATATTCAATGAAACTAGGTCAATTCAATAAAGATTCATCAATATAAGACAACCTAGATATCAATTTAATATAATTATTACATCAAAAGATAGCCCATAAAAACACTACACTAGAATTCATAAGCACTAGACCAATATTACTTAATCCATAAAGTAGTCAAAAACTAAGGTTCATAAATTACATGGGTTAATAGGTTAATTGAGTTAAACTCATCTAATTAATAACAATTCCATCAATATTCAATGCTTAAAAACCTTTAATGCAAGAACCCATGCATAGATAATGATATTGGACAATTCAACTTTGAAAACTTTAGAAAACATCTTTGAAAGTTGGGCTCCTTGATGAATAGAGTTTCAAGGATCAAAAACCATACCTCAATGAATCTAATTATTCAATTTGATGAATAATCTACACTAAATTCTCCAATCCAAGACCTTTCCTTGAGTTTTGGCTCCAATGTAATTCTAGAGAATTTCTAAAGGAATTTGAGTTCTGATTTTGAAGAATGAAATCTTCATGGACGTTCTTAGATGTTTGACCTCCAAACTTCACGAAAATTGACACACTTACTATATACACCATAATAACTCATTTAAGGACCTTATAACCTCATTAATAACACATAAACACATAGAAACACATATGAGGCACATAGGTGACTTAGTCGTCGAACGTCTTGGTCGTCTCTTGACGTTTGACTTCCAATGCACCCAAACTCTTAGAAACTGACTCAATACCACATTATAGAACTATTTAGAACCTTAGACCATAATGACCAACTTGTTAGGATATAGTTAACCTAAGTCATTTTCAAGATCCTACATGGCCAAAGTTCTACAAATAGAAAACCTTCCTTCAACTAATAAGAACTCTCTTTTTTGACCAACTTTTATGCTCTCTCTATTTTCTTGTGTATCTAAACCAAATGAAGACCACCACTATTCATACTTGAGGAGACTTGTTAGCAATAAATAGGAAGATAATGTGGTAGTTAATAGAGAAGATAAATGACCTGGAAGTGACATATGTTGCACGGTATAATAGAGGAATAAAGATTGAGATAGCGGAGATTGAGTGAAAAAGGAATTAATGGTGATGGTTGACCACCTTCTGCTACCAACAGTAACCTCCAATTAGACCATTTTGGAACCACCAGGTAACCTCCAATGGAACTTTTTTTAACCACCAAGTAATGGGCAATAATGCCTATGCACAATGATTAACGAAAGTAAGTAATTAGGCACAAATACCTACCAACGGTAGTAATGAGAAACTAATGTGAGTAATTAGGAACAAATGCCTACCAACGGTAGCAATGAGAAGTGACCGCTAGCTGTTGGAAGATTCAACACTCTTTAACTACAAAATACAGCAAATTAATATATTAGAATACTAATATTAAAATGCTAAACCTACAACCCCTCACACCTTATAGTAAAAATAAGAGAGTCTATTAGTTGATGGTAGAGTACTATGTATAATGAAGGTTTAGTCTGCACTGAACTTCCACTTAGTTAAACAATTCCTTCTACTCGAGAGTTGTAGTTGTAACACTTCAAAAATCTAAGACGTGTTCTAGAGCCTAACGTAAGTGTAAAAAGGTTTAGACACTATTTTAAGGTCTATTATAATGTACATAAGTCATTTAGGAGGTCTTGAAACCAAACATCAAAGAATGTCCATGACATCCGGAAGCTACTTCAATGTGGTACTAGTGTGCCTTAACATATTTGACTAGATTTTAGGAGTCAAAAAATGATGAAAATTGGTGTAAGGGTGTATATATTTTATTAGAGTTAGTTCATAGTCAAAAGGTACGAGCAAAAACCCCCAAGGACCAACTAAGGGCCCTTGAGGAGGACCCTTGCGAAAGTGACTAAAAGCTGTCAATGGAAAATGTCACCAACGGTTGCCACAGACGGCTCGTGGTGCAATCGACGAGGCATCGATTGACTCCGTCGATGGAAACTTGGAATCTTGGAAAAGTCAGGTTTTTAAAAATTCTCTGAACTCATCGACGATGTGCAACGGAGGTGCACAGTGCCCGACGATGGACACACAATCCGTTGATCATGGTGTCGTCTAAGAGGCTATCTTTTGCTGCACGTTTTTATTGAAGTCAATAATTAGTTGGCTTAGTTAGGAGGTTAATTATGGTTAGGGGAGGTCTAATTAAGTTAATTAACCACCTAGATAAAGCCCCTAAGTTAATTAGACTAATGTAATCTCTCATAATTCACAAAACCCAAACTCTCTTCCTTCTCTCTTCTTTCTCTCTATTGTTGAGAACTCCATTGAAGACCAAGCTAGGGGTGGTTTAAGGGCTGAAAAGGTTCGAATTTATCCATCAATATTCATCCATTAGTAAGGTATGGGATTCCTTTCCCCTTTTAGACCTCTTTTCTCAAAGGGTTCCATCAAATTGATCTCAAAAGTTGAGTTTTCATGTGGGTCTTTTCCAATCTCAAAATTGATCTTGTGAATTACTTTGTTTATAATTTATTTTGGATATTATGAATATATTAACATGTATATTAACTCAATTATGTTATTTCTTGATGGATTGGTCTAGTTTGTAGAAGATGACGCATTCCCCTTAACCCTAGGTTGTGATCTTGATATGAATTGTGTAATGTTGGTCCAATTGAATTGGTTATTGGTTGAATTACAATCCTATGATGTTATTGTATCAATTGTGAATATATTATGATGAAATATAGTCTTATCATGCTAGTTTTTGAGAAATTGATCTAGGTTATGAAGTATGTTATGAATTTGGTCTAAGTATCTTATCTTAAGCTATGAAATAGTAATGGATTGTGATGTAGTGATTCAATTGGATTTGTTGTTATGTTGGTTGTTTATTTATGATAATGTTATACCCTAATTGGGTTGAGTTAACGGTTAATGGTAAGACCTTGATGATGGATTATGAAGAAGACTTGGTAAGTCCTGTGATCACTATTCTTTACTTCAATTATGGTTAATTGTGTCACATTCGGGTTTACCCCCTAGACGTAACCGGTGTCATCGTCCTCTTTGAGGACTAAGACTGTCCTCTTAGTTTACATTATTACATTCATAGGTAAAAAACGAGGAAAATTTAAACCTTTTTTATTACTTCTACTTGGAGGTTTACATAGACCTCTACATACACATGGTATATATATATATATATATATATATATATCGAGTATATATAGACCCTTCGTATAGGAAGATTACTTAGTCTTCTACTTTTATTGCACATAAGTATATAAAATCTAACATAGTCATAATAGTTGGCTCATATCATAACCATCTAATAAGAGTGTAATAAATTGGGCATAACCCATACATCAAAGTAAGAATGCCTCACATGAGCTATACAATGTTTCATACTAAATGGAAAAGAAAGAACCACAGAAGTCTTTAACTAAAAACAACTCGATAAGCTAGATAGTGGCATCGCCCTCGGAAAGTGAGGACCTACCCTACTTGGACGATCAAGAGATCCAAGCCTTCTTTAATGTCATCTTTAAAAGCACTTCAACAACCGAAATCTAAAATGTTGGGGAAAAGGAAGAAATGGGGTTAGTACACAACTTGTACTAAGTATGAGACTATATGCACACACACATGAAAACATGCCAAGAAAGAGGGACATTTCATAAAGAATGCACTTTTCATTTAAAACCTTTGTGCACGTTCAACAAGACCATACCAACCAATAATGCATGTTCATTAAGTCATAGGCATGTACTTAACTCTAGTCAAGTCAATCATGCATATCATGTAATTTCATACATTTTCAAGTAGCTCTATCATCAAGTCATATTAGCAACAAGCATGAATAAGAGTACATTTCAACATAACCAAAGCAAGACGACTAACCATGAACCCCTATCAAGTCAATAAGTGCAATGACCAAGCAAAGCCCTATAACCTTACTCAATCAAGTAGCCCAACAAGAATCATGACCAACATCCTACTTTACATAATATAGTATTTTAAGAGTACATATCATCTTACTTTAACAATGTAAACAAACATATATTTACAAGTGAGACTAATCAACATATAGTATCAAAAATGTGCAAGTTCATCATCTATATAACATATACCATCATAAGAATAATTATACATAAGAACATCCTCCTAAGACTCCCCTCAAGGCTAACTAGTTCAATGCTTAGGTAGAGTCCCATACCCCTACCTAGATTAAGCTAGACCCTTTAGGTTATCTTAGTTAGAGTTCATTCCTTTAGTTCATTTTACCTTTTGGGAACATCTTTCCTTAACCGACATAGACCACATGAGCTAATATGGAATCCGGTGTCATGAAGCCCTACACCGAAGAAAGGCGGACTACTTGCCAAGGTAGTACCAAAACATAAACATAGACACTACGTGGATTCACTAGCTAGTATTCCTATGGGGAAAGCATAGTTCAAGAACTAGGAGATATAATTGAGACCCTCTTTATGATACATGCAATTTAGTGTCCAATATCAAGAGTAAATTAGTGATACTAACTTCCCTATGTGTGAAAGGACACTCGTCACTCTAGTCCCTTTTAAAATGTCTTTAATGACTTTATTAATAATCATAGCTTAATGTACGTAATAGGGTCTAACCCCTTAAATAATCATCATCATCATAGCTCAATAATAATTTCATGAGTATAAATCCTTTCATTACAATCCATATAGGTGAGTTTAGGACATGAACATCTTCATATCATGATAAGGAACATTGGTAAATCATTCACCCTACTTATAATATTTACATCTTAAGGAAACACCTCACAATCAAAATCAAGTCATTTCAATTCAACATCATACAACCCTATCAATACTAATACAAGGCATACTCTATTACAACATCATGACTTAATCACAATTGACCACAATTTGTAGTAAAGGATAGGGATCATAAGAATTACCAAGTTTCGTTCATAGTTCATCATCAAGGTATTACCATAAACCCTAAACTCAACCCAATTTGGGTATACATAATCATAAGTCAATAATCAACATGATAAAAAGGCTAGAATAATCACTACATCACAATTCAACATTAGATCATAGCTTAAGACAAGATACTTAGGTCAATTCACAACATACTTCCTAAACTAGATCATCTTCTCAAGAACAAGCATGAAATACTACCAATAAACCTAATTCATTAATTATTAGTGTAAAAAAATCATTTAATAGTATTTCAACCAATAACCATGTCAAGTGAACCAACACAACCTAATTCATATCAAGATCAAAACCTAGGGTTAAGGGTTAAGGGCCATCTTCTACAAACTAGATCAAACCATCATGATATATCATAATTAAGTTAGAATACATGTTAATATATTCATAATATCCAAAATAAGTCATAAAAAACTCAATTCACAACATCAATTTCGAGATTGGGAAAGAACCACATGAAAACTCAACTTTTGAAAATAGTTTGAAGGAACCCTTTAAGGAAAGAGGTCTCAAATGTAAATTTTATTCCATACCTTGATGTTTGATGAAGAGTTGATGGTGAAATCGTCCCTTTACAGCCCCCAAAACCCTCCCCTAGCTTGATCTTCAATTGTGTTCTCCACTAGAAAGAGAAGGAAGAGAGAAGGTAGAGAATTTTGTTTTGTGAGTTGTAATTAGTCTAATGGGGTTAGGGGTTAATTAACTTACTTAGAATTCCCTTAATACTAACTAACCACCAAACCTTTAATTAATTACCTAAGAGTTAGTCAAAACGTGCAGGAAATTGGACCCTCAGAGACGAGAACTCGACCAACGGTCCATTTGTGAGTTGACGACCCCTATTTCCGTGTTGCACATCTATAGTCATTTTCAAAGACTGTGCAAATGATACCCTCCAAGGATTTGGCTAAGGGTGTGTCGACATATGGAATCGGTGCCCTTTCTATCAACACACGCCCCATCGATTCCCTTTCGTGGGTGCACACTGCCCAACAATGTTTGACTTCAAACGCAAAGGTCCTCCTCAAGGGCCCTTGATTGGTCCTTGGGGAGTCATACCCGGATGTTTGGACCATGAATTATCTTGAACACATGGTGGACACCCTTCCACCGAATTTCATGAATTTCTGACTCCTAAAAGCTAGTCAAATAGGTAAGGCACGCTAGTACCTCCTTGAACTAGTTTCGGACGTCATGGACGTTTTGGTTTCTAGACTTTCTAAATGACCTATATTCATTAAAATTAACCTTAAAACAATGTCTAAACCTTATGGATTTTTGAAATGTTACATTGTCCTCCCCCTAAGGAACATTCGTCCCCGAATGACACTATAAATCTTTTGAAGAAAGGAAATAGACTCAAGACTAGTAGCCCAACAAACAAGAATACATAACAATATCAACTATATCAATTACACAAGGCATTTCAAAACTTCAATTATCACACATAAGGCTCAACATTAAATTATGTGAAATATCCTTCTCACAACAACAAGAGCTTAACTTAACATTTATGAGTCAATTATGTCAAATTTCAACTTAACAATTTGCTACATATCATTTGATAAAGACTCACTATATCAAAATGCACAACATAACTCAAACAAGCAAAATTTGCAATTTTTAAAGTACAAATGCACAATCTCACTGTAATGCATTGTAAAGACATAAAAAATGCACCTTTTGCAAAACTTCACAAAAAATGAAAGCAAACTTCAATTTTAGTAATTATATTCATTACTAGTAAGGACTACTAACCTTAGTTATCAAATAGATGAGGATAACGGGACTTCATGTCGGCCTCGGCCTCCCATGTTGCATCCTCAACTAGGTGATTCTTCCATAACACCTTTACGGAAGCCACCTCTTTATTCCTCAATTTCTTTACTTTCCTATAAGGATTTGAACCGGTACTTCTTCATAAGAGAGATTATCCTTTACACCAAGACCCTGAATAGGAAGAATAGACTCGGGATCACCAATACATTTTTTAAGCATGGAAGCATGGAAAATCGGATGAGCCAAAGCCAATTCGCTAGGAAGTTTCAATTAATAGGAAACCTTACCAACCCTTTGCAAGATTTCATAGGGACCTACATAACGAGGACTCAACTTCTCTTTCTTGCCAAATCTTACCACCCTTTTCATATGAGAAATTTTCAAATACACTTTGTCACCTTCTTCAAACTTCAAATCCCTTCTCCTATGATCGGCATACGACTTTTGCCGACTATATGCCGTTTGCAACTGGTTCCTTATGATATGAAATTTCTCCAAAGCCTTATAAATCAAATTGGAACCAAGAAGCGAAGGCTCACCCACTTCGAACCATCCAATGGGAGACCTACACCTCCTACCATATAAGGCTTCGTATGGAGCCATGGAGATGGATTAATGTAACCATTATTATAAGCAAACTCCACCTAAGGAAAATGCTTGTTCCAATTTCCCTTGATATCAATAATACAATCCCTAAGCATATCTTTAAGAGTTTGAATAGTAAGCTCCGCTTGACCATCTATTTGGGGATGAAAAGCGCTAGTACCCAACCCTTCTTGGAATGACCTCCAAAACCTTGATGTGAATTGTGCACCCCGATCCGATATGATGGATAACGGAATACCATGGCGACACATAATATCATCTTTGAATATCCTAGCATAATCTTCCGCCGAATAAGTAGACTTGACGGGAATAAAATGAGCGGACTTGATCAACCTATCCACAACCACCCATATAGAGTCATAAGTCCTTTGAGTCCGAGACAAACCTACTACAAAATCCATATTGATGTCTTCCCACTTCCAAGTAGGAACTTGGATTTCTTATAGTAAACCACCCAACTTTTGATGTTCGGCTTTCACTTGTATGTAATTTGGACACTTAGCAACAAACTCCGCGATGTCCTTTTTCTAACCTTTCCACCAAAATGCTTCCCTAAGGTCATGGTACATTTTTGTCGAACCCGGATGAATGGAGTAGCGGGAACCATGGGCTCCCTCAAGGATCCGATCCCTCAACCCATCTACCTTGGGAACACACAATCTTCCTTGGTACCTCAAACCACAATCCCGCCTAAGAAGAATGACTCATTACGCTTATCAAAAACCGATATCTTCAACTCCATCAATGGTTTATCAAGGTTTTGTTTGGACTTAGTCTCAACCACCAATGATGACTCGGAGTTATGATGGACCATAAAACCAGCATTCGGAGAATCTTCCAACCTCACACCTAACCTAGCCAACCTATGAACATCTTTCACTACGTCTTTCTTGGATTCATCTTTGTGAGACACATTACCCATGGCCATACGACTTAGAGCATCCGCAACCATATTGCTTTTGCTAGGGTGATAGAGAACTCTCATGTCGTGCTCTTTCAACAATTCTAAGCACCTTATCTGTAGGAGATTCAACTCCTTTTTGGTAAACACATATTTGAGACTCTTTTGGTTGGTATATACATCAACATGGACACCATACAAATAATGCCTCCATATTTTCAAGGCAAATACTACGCCCTCTAACTCAAGATCATGAGTTGGATAGTTTCTCTCTTGCACCTTAAGTTGCTAGAAGCATAGGATATCACCTTCCCATGTTGCAATACACACTCGAGATGCATCACAATACACAATGAAACCCTTTGTACCCTTCGGTAGAGTCAACACTGGAGCGGAAGTAAGCCTGTTTTTCAAAATTTAGAAGCTTCTCTCACATGCCTCTGACCACTCAAACTTCTTACTCTTTTGGGTCAAAGTAGTCAAGGGAGATGGAATGGATGCAAAACTATCCACAAACCTCCGATAATAACCCGGTAGACCCAAGAAACTCCTAATGTCGGTTGGAGTCAATGGTCTAGGACAATTTTTCACCACCTCCATTTTCCTTGGATCAACCTCAACCCCCTCACTAGAGATGATATGACCAGGAAATTCCACCGACCTCAACCAAAATTCACATTTTCTATACTTGGAAAACAATTGAATCTCCTTAAGCACTTGTAACACCTCCCTCAAATGGTTCATTTGATCACTCTCATTTTTTAAATATACCAAGATGTCGTCAATGAAGACAATGACAAATGAATCTAAGTAACTTCGAAAAACCTTATTCATAAGATCCATGAACGCCGCCGGGGAATTTGTGAGACCAAAGGACATTAATAAGAACTCATTGTGACCATATCTAGTACGAAATGCCATCTTTGGTATATCCTCACCTCTCACCCTAAGTTGGTGATACACAGATCTCAAGTCAATCTTAGAAAAGTAGCTTGCCCCTTAGAGTTGATCAAATAAGTCGTCAATCCGAGGGAGAGGATACTTGTTCTTAATAGTGACTTTATTGAGTTAATGATAATCAATTCACATTCTTAAGGACCCAATCCTTATTCTTCACAAACAAAACCGGAGCACCCCATGGAGAAATACTAGGTTTAATGAAGCCTTTGTCTAGTAAATCTCTAAGTTAAGGCTTCAAATCTTTTAATTCGACCGGAGACATCTGATAAGGAGGAATTAAAATGGGATTTGTTTCCAGTAACAATTCGATACCATAATCAATTTCCCGTTCAGGAGGAATACTGGGAATATCATTAGGAAATACCTCCGGAAATTCACTCACTACGGGGACCGACTCAATGTGAGGAATTTCAGAGTCTAAATCTTGGACTCTTACAATATGGTATAAACACACTTTAGAGATCATTTTGCATGCTCTCAAACAAGAGATTATATGACCTCTGGGAATATAATTTTCCGCTTCCACTCTACAACGGTTTTATTTGGATAGTTAACCTTCACCACCTTCGTTCTGTAATCAATAGAGGCAAATCAAGCATGCAATTAATCCATACCCAATATGACATAAACATCTACCATATCAATTTCTACTAATTCAACATAAGAAACTCTATTGGGCAAAATAATAGGATAATGTCTATACACCCTTTTTTCAACAATCGACTCAACCACCCGAGTAGACACTATAAAATATTCATGCAAAATATCGAGCAGAATGTCAAACTTTTTAGATACTAAAGGAGTAACAAATGATAAAGTAGCACCGGGATCAAGTAAGGCATATACATCAATAGAGAAGACTTTCAACATACTGGTCACCACGTAGGGAGAAGTCTCTTGCTTACTCCTAGAGCAGAGAGTATAGAAACAGTTCTTCTTTGAAGAATCATTTGATCCACTTGATTGAGCTTGACCACTACCATTTTCTTGAACCCTCACATTAGAGCAATCCCTAAAATTGTTCCCACTTTTTCCACTACCAAAATAATTATTCGTTCCCTTAAGACAATCACCATAGTGCTTCTTGCCACACTTTCCAGAAGTTGGATTTTTGGTTGGTGAACTAGTACCCCTTCCCTTTCTAAGATTAGGGTTAGAATTTCTATCATCCCTATCCTTAGGAAACTTAGAAGGCACTTGATTAGAAACCTGCTTCTTAAATCTAGGTTTGTCTTGTATCTGAAGCCTATTCTTCGAAGAATCACCATTAAAAGATCTTGCAATCTTAGCATCTGTACTCTTCATTTTAGCCCTTTACTCCTACACATGTTAGGCATTCACCATAATATGGGAAATGTTCATATTTTCATGTAGCATAGCCGAATGACACTCCTCTTGCAAATTATCCGACACCCCATCATAAAGCGGCTGTAACACATTTAAAATTCAAGATGTGTTGTAAAGCCTAACATAGATTCCATGGGGTATAAGTACTGTCTTTAAGTCCATTTTATTGAAAATAGGTAATTTAGAACGTTTAAGAACCAAAACGTCTAAGAACGTCCATGACGTTCAGGAAGTTGGTTCAAAGGGGTGTTAGTGTGCCTTAGCCTATTTGACTAACTTTTAGGAGTCGGAAATGAATGAAAATTAGTGGAAGGGTAGATAATAGGTATTTAAGTTTTTTTATGGTTTAAACATCTGGGTACGACTCCCCAAGGACCAACCAAGGGCCCTTGAGGAGGAACCTTGTGTTTAAAGAAATAGGGCCTGGACAGTGGGCATCGACTTGATCACCTATGGTCCGTGTGTGGACTGACAGGACGTCGATGTCACCATTATTCCATACTTTGACAAGATTAGGAAGGAATCAGCCTGCATAGTCTCTAAATTCATCCATGGAGTGCAGGATGGATGGGTGAGGGACCGTCGACTCACAGTTGGCCTGTCGTTTGGGGTCTCGTTTGTGAGCGTCAAATTTACTACACAAGTTAAGTTAGTTTCATTTAATTAGTTAGGGGGTTAGGTTATTAATTAGGGTTTTAAGGGAGTCTAATTATGTTGATTAATTTGCAATATAAATACCCCCAAACCTCATTAATCTAAAGATAACTCACAAATAAACTCTCTCTCTTCTGTCTCTACTTGAACTCACCATTGAAAACTAGCAAGGATTAGGGTTTGGGGATGGAAAGGGACGAATTCACAATAAAATTGTTATCAAACTTTAAGGTATGGGATCTAATTCACCTTTGAGACTTTTTCCTCAAAGGGTTCCTTCAAAATAAATTTCAAAAGTTGAGTTTTCTTATGGGTTTCATCCAATTACGAAATTGAAGTTACGAATTGAGTTGTTGATGATTTCTTTAGGTTATGATTAACATTAATTTCAACTTGATTATGGTAATTGTTAATGGTTTTGTTAAAATTGAAGAATATGATCCTCCATCCTTAACCCTATGTTGTGATCTTGACCCATACTATATTGTGGTCATTAAATTGACTTGGTTACTCATTAGATTACTATCCTATGGTGTTATTATGATTAATTAAGATGAATAATATTCCTATAATGCTAGTTATTGATATGTGATTTAGGTTATTACTTTTAATGTGAAATTAGCCTATGTATGTTTTTTTAAGTGGTGATCAAGTGTTGAATTGTGTTATAGAGATGCAATTGGCCTTGTTATCTTTTTGGATTTCATTGGATAATGATGTTACACCCCAAATTGGGTTGAGTTATGGGTTGATGGTAAGACCTTGATGATAAACTATGAGGAAGGCTTGGTAAGTCTTAGAATTCCTATCGTTATTTCAATTGTGATTAATCGTTGTTAAGTCATGATATTACATTGGAGTATGCCTTATACTAGGATTATAGGGTGGTATAATGTTGAATTGAAATGTCTTGACTATGTTGTGAGGTTGATTAAGGTGTATGTTATTTATGGATGGTGAAAACTATCAATGTGCTTTGATATGCTATGAAAAACTAACGTGTTAACCTCACTTTTATGAATTGTGATGAAAGGTGTTATACTCATACAATTATTTTTGAGCTATAGATGATGATGATTATACAAGGGGTAGACCCTATAACCTAAACTAAGCTATGATTGATAATTAAAAGCGTAAAGAGATTTCAAAAAGGGACTTTAGCTTAGCACCGAGTGAACTAGACAATGGGAGGTGATGACTTCCAAAAAAGGAAGATTCGCCCTATAGTTCTACATGAGATCTTGACTTGCCAAAGAGGAATACTCATCTAATGGATTCCCATGAGAGGAGGCCCCAATTACCAAGTGGTATCAAGAGGGAATATACTATCTCTTAGTTCTAGAACTATGTTGCACACATAGAAAGACTAGCTAGTGAATCCAACTAGAAAGCTACGTTTATTTTTGGTTCAACTTTGGCAGTTAGACCATCTTCCATCGCTGTAAGGGTTTACAACACCAGATTCCACATTTAGCTTATGTGATCTTTGTTGGTTCAGGAAAGTGTTCCCTAAAGTAAAATAAAGTAATGGGTTATAAACTAATTAAGGTGACTTGAGGAATTTAACTTAGCCTAGGTAGGGGCATGAGACTCTACCTATGCCTTGCACTAGTTGGCTTTGATGGAAGCTTTAGGAAATTGACATTATTTAATCATATGATATTGAATAAGACCTCATACTTAATACATGTGGAGTACTAACCCCATTTTCTTCCCGTTTCCCAAACATTTTTGGTTCCGGTCGTTGAAGAGTTTGGAATGAGACATAGTTTAAGGAAAGGATTCTTCATTTCATCCAAGTGGTGTAGGTCCTCAACTTCCGAGGGCAATGCCATCATCTAACTTACGAACTTGTTATGAGCTTAATGAATCTTTCATTTCTTTCCTTTTCAATTGAGTACTATACTTTTGTATGACCTATATGTGGTCTTGTTGGATTGATGTAAGGGCTATGCCCATATTGTGATAGTCGTTTAGATGGTATGAGATGAGAGAATCGTTGAGACTATTCTTATATTTTATATATATGTATGTGCAATAAAATTAGAAGGCTATGTAATTTTCCTATAAGAAGGGTCTATGTATACTTGATATGAATATATGTTATGTGATTGTAGAGGTCTATTTAAACCTCCAAGTAGTTATAATGAAAGTTTTAAATTTTTTCACACTTTTCAACCTATGAATGTAATGACATGAAACTAAGAGGCTAGCCTTAGTCAATAAAAAGAACGACGTTGCCGGTTACGTCTAGGGGGTAAACCCAAATTTGACAAACTTGGTATCAGAGTATGAGGTTTAATATTGTTGAGATATGTCTCTATATATACCACGTCTATGTAGGTTTGTATTCATAATTGTGAAGCGCGCTACACTTATGAGTTGGAACCTATATGATGCTTAGGAATCGCTCTCTTTCTTGGAAATCTTATATCATGCCATTAGAGTATACTTATGGTGTACTTTTGCATCTAATACTATTGTTGTGCTTATAAAAAGCATGAACACTCGAAGAAATGCTACTCAAAGAATTGAAGAAGAAATTGCCAATGTGAGAGATCCTCCCTGTGGTGAGCAAGTTCCTCCACTTGAAGAAGATGCAAATGTGGAGCAAGCACCGGTCAATCCTTCTCCTTTCACCTATGAGAATATAAGGACCTCTCTTCTTCAAATGTCCCAAGCTATCACTACTCAAGCCCAAGCTATGACGCCTCAAGCCAACTGGGAGGTTGTGCCCCGTTCTCATCAACAAGTCACCACTATGGCTTCCCATCTAAGGGACTTCACTTGAATGAACCCTCCTACTTTCTATGAGTCTAAGGTTGATGAAGACCCCTAAGCATTCATCGATGAGTTCTAAAAATACTTTTGGCTATGGGGTTGTCCACAAGTGAGAAGGCCGAGTTGGCCACTTATCAACTCAAGGACGTGGCGCAAGCATGGTATGTGCAATGGAGGGATAATAGGCCACTAAGGGGTGGTCCGGTGTCTTGGGAGATCTTTAAGGAGGCTTTTCTAGATCGGTTCTTCCCTAGGGATATGATGGAGGAAAAGGTGGTGGAGTTCATCAATCTTTTTCAAGGAGGAAGGAGTGTCTATGAGTACTCTTTGGAATTCATTAAGTTGTCCAAATATGCTTCTTCTTTGGTCTCCGATCGTAGAGATCAAATGAGCCATTTTGTGACGGGGGTGTTGGAGGACTTACAAGAGGAGAGCCAATCGGCCATGCTACATGACAACATGAACATTTCCCGCCTTATGGTGAATGCAAGAAGGGTTGAAGAGGCAAGGGATAAGCGAAAGAGTAGAGATTCTATGAGAGCACGGTCATTTTATAGAGGTTATTCAAAGAATAGGATTGAAATACAAGACAAGCCTAGATTTAGGAAGCGGGTTTCTAATCAAGTCCCTTCCAAGTTCCCAAAATCTAGTTGCGATAGGGTGTCTAACCCTAAATTCAAGAGTCACATTTAGTAAGTGTAAACCCTTACAGCGATGGAGGTAGACCCAAGGAAAACAGAATTTCTTACAGCGATGGAATTTAGTAAGTGTAGGTCGCTGTAAGAATTTCTTACTAAATTCCATCGCTGTAAGAAATTCCATCACTGTAAGTGTAGGTCTTGGTTGAGGTCGGTGAAATTTCTTGGGAACATCATCTCTTGTGAGGGAGTTGAGGTAGACCCAAGGAAAACGGAAGCGGTGAAAAATTGGCCTACACCATTGACTCCAACCGACATTAGGAGTTTCTTGGGTCTAGCGGGTTATCATTGGAGGTTCTTAGATGGTTTTGTGTCTATTGCATCTCCTTTGACTACTTTGACCCAAAAGAGTAAGAAGTTTGAGTGGTCAGAGACGTGTGAGAAAATCTTCCAATTGTTGAAAGATAGACTTACTTCCGCTCTGGTGTTGACTTTATCGGAGGGCACAAAGGGTTTTGTATGTATTCTGACGCATCCTGAGTGGGTTTGGGATGTGTGCTTATGCAAAACGGGAAAGTGATAGCCTATGCCTCTAGGAAACTTAAGGTAAATGAGAGAAACTATCCCACTCATGACCTTGAATTAGCGACCACGGTGTTTGCTTTGAAAATTTGGATGCATTACTTGTATGGGGTTCATGTTGATGTCTTTACTGATCATAAGAGTCTCCAATTTGTGTTTACCCAACATGAGTTGAATCTCCGACAAAAAAGGTAGCTAGAGTTGTTGAAAAATTATGATATGAGTGTCCTTTATCACTCCGGCAAGGCTAACATAGTTGCGGATTCCCTAAGTCGTATACTATGGGCAGTGTATCCCATCTTGACGAAGCCAAGAAAGACCTAGCAAGGGAATTACATAGGTTGGATAGGTTGGGGGTGAAGATGGAGAGTTCTCTGGATGGGGGTGTTATAGCTCATCATAACTCTGAGTCATCTCTAGTGGTTGAGGTGAAGTCCAAACAACACCTTGATCTAGCCTTAATGGAGTTGAAAGAATCGTATCTCGGAAAGTTGAATGAATCATTCTCCTTAGGTGGGGATGATGTGCTAAGGAAACAAGGGAGATTGTGTGTTCCCGATGTAGATGGGTTGAGGGATCGAATCCTAGAAGAAGCCCATGGGTACCGCTACTCAATTCACCCGGGTTCAAAAAAAATGTACCACAACCTAAGGGGGATATATTGGTGGGAAGGTCTAAAAAGGGACATAGAGGAGTTTTTCGCTAAGTGTTCAAATTTTCAACAAGTAAAGGACAAACACCAAAAGCCGGGTGTCTTACTAGAAGAGATCCAAATTCCTACTTGGTAGTGGGAAGACATCAATATGAACTTTGTAGTAGGTTTACCTCCGAAGCAAAAGTCATATGATTCCATATGGATGGTTGTGGATCAATTGACTAAGTCCGCTCGCTTTATTCCTGTCAAGTCTACGTATTTGGTGGAGGATTATGCAAGAATCTACCTACATGAGATTGTGTGCCGCCATGGCATTACTTTATCCATCATATCAGATCGGGTCGTTCCAAAAAGGGTTGGGTACTACGGTGAAGTTGAGCACCACTTTTCATCCCCAAACGGATGGTCAAGCGGAGAGTACGATACAGACCCTTGAAGATATTCTTAGGGCGTGCATTATTGATTTCAAAGAGAATTGGGATAAACATTTACCTTGGGTGAAGTTTGCCTATAATAATAGTTTTCATTCATCCATTTCCATGGCTCCCTATGAAACCTTATATGGTAGAAGGTGTAGGTCTCCTATTGGATTGTTTGAAGTGGGTGAGCCATCAATTCTCGGTCCCGATTTGATTTATAAGACTTTTGAAAAGTTCATATCATAAGGTACTGGTTGTAAACGGCCTATAGTTGGCAAAAGTCTTATGCCCATTATAGGAGAAGGGATTTGGAGTTTGAAGAAGGTGATAAGGTGTATTTGAAAATTTTAACAATGAAAGGGGTGGTTAGATTTAGCAAGAAAGGGAAGTTGAGTCCTCGTTATGTGGGTACCTATGATATCTTGCAAAGGGTTAGTGTATCGGTGATCCCGTAAAGGTGTTATGGAAGAATAATCTAGTGAGGGTGCAACATGGTAGGCTGAGGCCGACATGAAGTCCCATTGCCCTCATATTTTTGAAGCTTAATAATAGTCATTCTTTTTAATTAAATAAATATGACTAGAAATTGAAGTTTCCTTATTTTTGGGTGAAGTTTTGCAAAATGTGCATTTTTGAGTACTTCACAGTGAAGTTACAATGAAATTTGTGCTTTAGACTTGAAATTTTTCTTTTTGCTTGTTTTGAGTTATGTTGTGAATTTTAATGTGATGAGTCTTTATGAAATGATATTTAGCATGTTGTTAAGTTAAGACTTATGCAAATTGACTCATGTAATGTAAGTTGAGCTCTTAAGTGTTGTGAGAAGGAAATTCCTCATGATAAAGTGATTTGAGCCTTAGTTGTGGTAATATGACTTTTG
Organism: Solanum habrochaites; assembly: GCA_027704765.1. NCBI lineage: Eukaryota > Viridiplantae > Streptophyta > Magnoliopsida > Solanales > Solanaceae > Solanum > Solanum habrochaites. The sequence continues at coordinate 14,183,968 of JAKWJA010002498.1, forward strand.
ATATTTGCCTTGTTGAAATGACATGGTTTATGTTGATTTGATGTTGTTGATTGGTTGAGCTGCTAGTATTGAGTCTATTCCTTCCTTCAAAGAATTTTGGTGTCTTTAGCAGACGAATGTTCCTTGGGGGGGGGGGGATAATGTAACACCTTGAAAATTAAAGATGTGTCGTAAAGCCTAAAATAGGTGAAATGGGGTATAAGTACTTTATTTAATTCAATTTTATTGAGTATAGGTCATTCAGGAAGTTTAAGAACCAAACCGTCCAAGATCGTCCATGACGTCCGGGAAGTTGGTTCAAGGGGGTGTTAGTGTGCCTTATCCTATTTGACTATCTTTTAGGATTCAAAATGTACAAATTTTTTTGGAAGGGTAGATAATAGGTGTTAGATTGGTTTTATGGTTGAAACGTACGGATACGACTCCCTAAGGACCAACCAAGGGCCCTTGAGGAGGACCCTTGTGTTTAAAGAAATACGGCCTAGACAGTGGACATCGACAAGACCACCTACGGTCTGTGTGTGGAATAAAAGGGTGTCGATGCGAGCGTCATCCCATACTTATACAAGTTGAGGAAGGGATACGCCTGAACAGTCTCAGAACTCATTGACAGAGTTCAGGACGGAGGGGTGAGGGACCGTTGACTCACAGACGGCTCGTCGTTCGGAGTCTCATCAATGAGGGTCATTTACTGCACAAGTTAAGTTAGTTTCATTTAATTAGTAAGGGTTTAGGTGATAAATTAGGGGTTTAAGGGAGTCTAATTAAGTTGATTAAGTCTCAATATAAATACCCCCAACCCTCATTAATCTAAAGATAACTCACAAATAAACTCTCCTCCTGCTCTTTTCTTATTGGTTATAATTGTTATCTTATTGGTTATCATTGTGTAGTGATGTTAATCCCCAAATTGGGTTGATTTATGTGTTGATGGTAAGACCTTGATGATAGACTATGAGGAATACTTGGTAAGTCTTAGAATCTCTATCGTTATTTACAATTGTGATTAATCGTTGTTAAGTCATGATAATTTATTGGAGTATGCCTTATACTAGGATTATAGGGTGGTATAATGTTGAATTGAAATGCCTTGACTATGTTGTGAGGTTGATTAAGGTGTATGTGATATAAGGATGGTGAAAACTATCAATGTTATTTGATATGCTATGAAAAACTAACGTGTTAACCTCACTCATATGAATTGTGATGAAAGGAGTTATACTCATACAATTATTTTTGAGCTATTGATGATGATGATTATACAAGGGGTATACCCTATAACCTAAACTAAGCTATGATTGATAATTAAAAGCGTAAAGAGATTTCAAAAAGGGACTTCAGCTTAGCACCGAGTGAACTTGACAATAGGAGGTGATGACTTCCAAAAAAGGAAGATTCGCCCTATAGTTCTACATGAGATGTTGACTTCCCAAAGAGGAATACTCATCCAATGGATTCCCATGAGAGGAGGCCCCAACTACCAAGTGGTATCAAGAGGGAATATACTATCTCTTAGTTCTAGAACTATGTTTCCCACATATAAAGACTAGCTAGTGAATCCAACTAGAAAGCTACGTTTGTGTTTGGTTCAAATTTGGCATGTAGACAATCTTCCATCGGTGTAAGGGTTAACAACACCAAATTCCACATTTAGCTTATGTGGTCTTTTTTGGTTAAGGCAAGTGTTCCCTAAAGTAAAATAAAGTAATGGATTATAAACTAATTAAGGTGACTTGAGGAATTTAACTTAGCCTAGGTAGGGGTATGAGACTCTACCTATGCCTTGCACTAGTTGACTTTGATGGAAGCTTTAGGAAGTTGACATTATGTAATCATATGATAATGAATTATATGATGATAATATGTTGATGCTACAATGTAAATGTCTATATATGATGATGATTATCCTCTTGATATATGTTGTTGGATATATTGTTAAAGTTGGACATTGGTTATGTTTCTTGTTAAGTTTACATGGTCGGGCAAAGTTATGGGGCTTTGCTTGATCATTGCACTTGTTGACTTGATAAGGATTAATGAGTAGTTGCCTTGCTTATTATGATATGATTGAATCTTATTCATTCTTGTGATATTATTCCTTGATGATAGGGTTGTAGAGAATCATCATTTCAAGTATGTTAGGATAAGTATTACTTGTTGGGGTGGTAAGCATGTTTGGTTGGTTGATATGACCTGCTTGAATTTGCATTAAGTTCCTAAAAGGTTAAAATGTCATGTTTTAACTAAAAGTCCCTTACTAGAATGTTTTGCTTGTATATGTGCATAAGACCTCATACTTAGTACATGTGGAGTAATAACCCCATTTTCTTCCCATTTCCCAAACATTTTTGGTTCCGGTCTTTGAAGAGTTTGGAAGGCGACATAGTTGAAGGCAAGGATTCTTCATTTCATCCAAGTGGTGTAGGTCCTCAACTTCCGAGGGCAATGCCATCATCTAACTTACGGACTTGTTATGAGCTTAATGAATCTTTTATTTATTTCCTTTTCAATTGAGTACTATACTTTTATATGACCTATATGTGGTCTTGTTGGATAGATGTAAGGGCTATGCGCATATTGTGATAGTCGTTTAGATGGTATGAGATGAGACAATCATTGAGACTATTCCTATATTTTATATATATGTCTGTGCAATAAAATTAGAAGACGATGTAATTTTCCTATACGAAGGGTCTATGTATACTCGATATGAATATATGTTATGTGATTGTAGAGGTATATGTAAATCTCCAAGCAGTTATAATGAAAGTTTTAAAATTTTTCATACTTTTCAACCTATGAATGTAATTACATGAAACTAAGAGGCTAGTATTAGTTCTTTAAAAGAACGACGATGCTCATTATGTCTAGAGGGTAAACCCGAATGTGAAAGCGGCTCATTTCATCTCTAGGATCGGAAACCAAAGAAGGAGCATATTTTTACAATTTAGTGAATTTAAATGAGTATTCATGCACACTAGGTTGATGAACTCCACCACTGTAACTTTCCCCTTCTCTCTAAGAAAGAAACGATCAATAAAATCCTTCTTGAACACCTCCCAAATCACCGGTCCACCCCTTAACGACCTATTATCTCTCCATTGGACATACCATGCTTGAGCCACATCCTTGAGTTGATAAGTGGCTAACTCGGCCTTTTTACTAGTAGACAACCCCCATAGCATATCGGATCTTGTAGATTTCATCAATGAACTCTTGGGGGTCTTCTTCAACCTTGGACCCATAGAAAATGAGGATTCATCCGAGTGAAATCCCTTAGATGAGAGGCCATGGTAGCTACTTTTTGATGTGCTCGGGGTACAACCTCCCGATTAGCTTGGGCTGTCATGGCTTGGGCTTGAGTAGTGGCGGCTTGTGCTTGGGTAATAATGGATTAGACCATTTGGAAAAGAGCGGCCCTTATGTTCTCATCCTTCAAAGGATAAGGATTAACCGGCTTGTTCATCATTCACATCTTCCTCAAGAGGAGGAACTTGATCACCATGGGGAGGAACTCCCACATTGGCAATCTCTTCTTCAAGTATTCGTGACACATTCCTTCGAGTATTCATTGCCCATAATTACAATAATAGGATTGGATGCAAAAGCACACAATAAGTATACTCTAGTGGCACAATATTGAATTTCCAAGAAAGTGAGAGTTTCCTAAGCATCACATAGATTCTTATGAATAAAAGTCTACATAGATGTGGTAGAGACATACATCGACTCAAAGATATTCAACCTCATGCTCTGATACAAAGTTTTTCACGTCTAGGCTTACCCCCTATATTTAACCGGCATCGTCGCCCTCTTTGAGGACTATGACTAGACTCTTAGTTTACATCACTACATTCATAGGTCAAAAACGCTGAAAATTTAAAACTTTTTTATTGCTTCCAACTTGGAGGTTTACATAGACCTCTACTTACACATAGTATATATATATATATAGTATATATATATATATATATGTATATATGTATATATATATATGTAATATGTATATATATATATATATATATATATCTGTATATATATATGTATATATCTATATATCATATATATATATACATATATATATATATATCGAGTATACATAGACCCGTCGTATAGGAAGATTACTTAGTCTTCTACTTTTATTGCACATAAGTATATAAAATATAACATAGTCATAATAGTCATCTCATCTCATAACTATCTAATAAGATTGTGATAACTTGGGCATAACACATACATCAAATTAAGATTGTCTCACATGGGCTATACAATGTTCAGACTAAACAGAAAAGAAAGAACCATAGAAGTCTTTAACTAATAACAACTCCATAATCTAGATAATTACATCATACTCGAAAAGAGAGGACCTACCCTACTTGGATGATCAAGAGATATAAGCCTTCTTCAATGTCGTGTTCAAAAGCACTTCAATGAATGGAACCTAAAATGTTGGGGAAAGGAAGCAATGGGGTTAGTACACCACTTGTATTAAGTATGAGACCATATGCACACACATATATGAAAACAACTAAGAAAGAGGGACATTTCATAAAGAATGCACTTTTCATTTAAATCATTTATTAACATTCAAAAAGACCATACAAACCAATAATGCATGTTAATTAAAAGTCATAGGCATGTACATCACAAGAATAACAACATAAAGTCTAGTCAAGTCAATCATGTGTCACGACTCGAAAGTACACCTTATAAGTTAGGGAGAACCCTCGGTTCGTGTCAAGGTGTACTTGAACCCTTTGGGGTCTTGCACAAGCCCTTTAACTGTCATTCATTGCATAAGACATGAAAAGTAGTGCAGAATTAAAACATTTCACGAAAAAATTAATAAAAAGGAAAATCTTTCATAAATACGTAAGAGAATCTCGTCATAACAAGCCAACTTAATTACACGACATAATTAACTTAGGTACACGGCCCTTTACATTTGAAACAGATACATAATAATGTATTAGCATAAAGAAACTAAGAATATAGAAATTATGCCCTCGGATATATGAGGACACACTTTGTCTTGAGGAACTTTCCCAAGCTTTGCCTTCTAAAATTAAACCTTTCTTCCAAAATCTATACTTAGATAGTATAGAAAAGTATGGGATTAGTAAAATAATGTACTATGTATGGCATATGCAAAAAACATGCAAAAAGGGGACATTTTACTAAAAGAATATTTCATGCAAATTAAGTAAAACATTCACTAACATAGGAGAAAAACATCATACGGAACATCATTAAACAATTAGAGAAGGATTTCCATAACAAAAAGACACACTTTACATTAAACACATCAAACATTACAGTGAACTAGCTAGTATTTACAGGGAACTCCCTTTTAACATTACAGTGACTACAATGACTCCTAAGTAGTAAACTTCCAAGTATTTCCAATGAGAAAGTAAGCATCATTTCCGTCGGAGTTTCCCTTTATAAGGTCATCCTAAGACTAACTAAGGTAAGACATGAAGGAAGTACGCATATGCCTCCTTCAATACACACCAAAGCGACCCTCAAGACTACCTCCCTTTTTGGCATACTCACCTCGGGACAACAAGCACCCACCCAATCACAATACAATAGAGGAACACCCAACAACACACCAAAAAATTCCTTTAGAAACACCTACTTAGTGCAATAAGTAAATGGATTCCCATACCACCACCTACCTAAGTAGTACATTCTTTTAGAAGACTTGACACAAAGAATCCCTTTTCGGAAGGTCCTACCTAGTGCAATGGATAGATTGTGTCCCATACCACCACCTATCCTAAGTAGTACGTTCTTTTAAGAGACTTAGTTTATTCAATTAAAATAAGGCTCGCCAAGACTCCCCTTTCTGAATGCCTACCTATTGCAAAGGATAAATAGCGTCCCATTCTACTACCTACCCTAAGTAGAGTACTCATTTAGAAGACTAATCACATTCATTTATTTTGTGGGAGTTAGCTTAACCGACATAGACCATGAGAGCTAGATATGGAATCCCGATATTAACCCCTATCGGATGAGTGATCCTCACTTGCCTGGAATGAGGTCATTCTCTTATCTTTTACATGGCTTTCCCAATAGCTACACCTATGCGAGCGCATAGTTAAGGGATAAGGAGATTGCTACTACTAACTCATTCTCTACTAACGAGGAGTACTCATATCAAGGTACATAGGAATACAACATCTCAACTCATGAAGTGTAACCACCTCTTCTTCATATCCTCTCGGTGCTAGGCATAACTTTCCACAGATTCTAAACACTTCATCTCAAGTCACAAAGAGTGTTCACCCCAAAACTCCCTTTAGGACTTAACTTAGCTTCATTCATTAATTCATTTGTGAGTGTTTGTACATGTGAGTACACCTTGCATATAAGCTTAATTCATTTACATTTTAAGTTCTTTACATGATTAGACCTTCATTCATCACATCACACACTTGACATAATCATATAAGTCCTTTAGACATAATTCTTAACATACTTCTCATAACAAGCTTCATAAAACAATTAACAAGAATAACTTCAATCAAGCATACATTCTAGTCTACTTCACATAATAACTTTATAAGGCACATTTAACAGGAATGGCATATTTATCATCTTATTTCACATAAAAATCCTTAATAGCCTCATTCACAATAAAATAGTAACTTTAAATTCATAAAATTCAAGTAAACACCGCCACCAAGAAGGTGGACCATACCACTCAAGAGCATTTCGAAATTAAAGCTAAACAACATAACCAACTTAACCTTTAATCAAAGCTTTCATCACCTGTAACATTTTACTCGATATTTCATCATAAATTAACCCTTAGGTCAGTATCTAAACTTCAATAACAACATAAGGAAACCAAATCTTGAAGACTACCAAATCATGCTCATTTAACCCATTTCTTAAGTCAAAATTTTATGAAAAGCTTTATCATGATTTCATTGAATTTTAAACCTTTAAATCATCAACTAACATTATAAACATCATTATTAAGTCATTCAAAACGTTTTCATGCAAGACCCACATTTAGATTTGAAGATAGAAGAAACTAGGGTTGTTGAAATCTTTGAGAAAGGGGTTCTTTGAATGGAAGAGATTTCAAGGATTGATACAATACTTCACATTGAAGAAATACCAATGATATTTGATGAATAAACGACCACTAACAACCCTCCTGTTCCTTCTTGACTCCGAGCTTCCATGGTGACTTGATAGAGTTTTCTAAGAGAGAGGGGTTTTGGGTTTTAGGAAGAGGAGATTAAAATGAGGTCTTAGGGTTTGAAACACTTTAATATACCTAAATAAACCTAAAAATAACTTCCTAGGTTCATAAAAGACTTGGGTTGAATTTACCAAACACCGCAAGACTTGGCAGATTTTTCACAGCTTTTGGGACAGTGTCAATCGATGGGTGCTAACTAACGGACCGTCTGTCAATCAACGGTCCGTTGGTGGAGTTTCTTGGTTTCTTAATTATCTCCATTATGAGACTGTACAACCTATATTGCATTTCCAATCAACGGACCAAGATAACGGGCCGTTGTTTGACCTACCGGCCGTTGTTTGGTCTCGTTGGTGGACACTGCCTAGGCAGTTTTGGGTTCAAGTCTTAGGCCCTTCTCTTGGGCCCCTTGTGGGTCCTAGGTGGGGTCGTGCCCGAATGTTAAACCCCTAAAATATGTCATCTAGGTTTAGGAACATCCCACATCAGTTTCGATTAAAACGAACACATAAAATTTACTCAAACACATCAAGACACACAAGCAATTCTAAGGCACACCTTCCGAACGTCCTGGGCGTTCTTGGACGTTTGACCTCCAAATTTAACAAAAATTCACACACTGACTAATAAAAATAAAGTAACTCATTTTAATTTAAAATTAACTCAAGAAACACTCAGGAGGCTCTAGTTCATCTTAGTTCGTTTTAGAACGTTACATTCTCCCCCACATAGAATAACATTCGTCCTCGAATGACACTAGAACTTCAAGAACAACAAGGACTCACTTAGTATCACATAAATCATTAAAATAATGATAAAAAAACTCAAAATCAAAGCATCAACTATCAAGGAGCACAATTTCACACTTTCAAACACTTTGCCACACTAGAAATTAGCAAAACTTTCAATTTCAAAATCTCCTCTTATCCTTCACTTATGGAGGAACTACATTCGCCTACATTAAACATTTCTCATATGAAACTCTTTTGAACAAATTGAAACATTAATCAAAGGGAAGGCAAATTTTCTCAAAATTTAAAAATCTTACAGTGAACATTATTGTAACACTGTTAAGCATGCTTAAAATTTGAAAATTTCATTCTTTGAATAATTCATTAAGAAGGCATGATAATATGAAACATAATAATATATAAACTCATCTCATAACACCTTGAAACCATAATTCGTTAAAAAAATGCAATTTTCTCAAAATTTGGACATTACTTATAGTAACTCAAAACTTCACTGTGTCACATGCTTAAAATTTCAATGATGCACCTTCAAGCAACTTTAACAAGATGTCATGAAAATATGAGAGACAAGGCTATACTAACTTAATCCAAAGAGACTTGGTAATCTACACTAAATTCAATGTGAGTGTAGCATCCAATACTACCACTCCTACTTAGTGACCCTTGAGGATTCTCTTGGAATAACTATATTACATGCAAATCTACTCAACTCATTCTCCCCCACTTAGGTTAAAGCCATCTTCAAGGCCTCATACTTCAAAGAACTATTATGTCTCTCACAAGGTAAGAACTCATACTACTCCTAACTCATGCACATCAAGTCTAACCATCAACCTTACAAGTTAAGCATAACACTTCCCTTTTAGGATTCAAGCCAAGACAAACTCTCTTAAACATCACCTCATTCAACACTTAGTCACCACTTAACTAAATTTCATGGAACAAAACTCCCTTACTAGGTATTCATACCATATTTCCTCCTTAGTGTAAACCTACACAAGGACCTCAACCAATTACAAGAACAACTATTCAAACATTAATTACACAAGAGGGTTGCCCTCAACTCCTACAAATCTGCACATTCTTACATCATTCCTTAGATTTACACCTTAAAGCATTTCTACCATCATTGGACATAATCACAAGATAAATCATTTGCTCTCAAAGACACATTATTCAGTCATTATAATTCTTACCATGCTTATAACTAGACCACCATAAAGTTTCTCATCACCACACTTCCAATCTCATAAATCACACCTAGCCATGTATGGCATCACATCACAATTTTCAAAACATACCTTCACATCTACTCTTCTAGCCACAAAACTATCATAACATCAAAATTAACTTTTTCTCTGCCTGAAACTTAGAAACATCTCCCCTTCCAAGCAATCACACCTAGAAGACCATCGGACAAGGGAACATGACAGAGAGTGGCCTTATGGAGTTAATTTCTATGGCACAATTCAAGAGTAATGAAGAAAGTGAAACTCTATTGTCCTATAGGCTCTTGTACATGGATGTGTCGCGAATCACACCAATGACCAAGATACTAGTAGACGTGTCTTGTGAGAATTTTAGACCCTAAACTATTTCCCATAATCTTATGCTCTGATACTAAGTCTATCACTGCCCGAAAGTATCCCCTTGAAGTTAGGAAGAACCCTCGATTCGTGGCAAGGCGTACTTGACCCCTTTGGGGTCTTGTATAAGACCTTTAACTATCGTTCATTACATAAGACATGAAAGTAGTGAGGAATTAAAACTTTTCACGAATAGATTAATAAAAAGTAAAATCTTTCATAAATACTTAAGATAATCTCGTCGTAACAAGACAACTTAAAGACACGACATAATTAACTTAGGGACATGTCCCTTTACATTTGAAAGAGATACATAATAATGTCTTAGCATAAAGAAACTAAGAAGATAGAAATTATGCCCTCGGATATATGAGGACACACTTTGTCTTGAGAGGAACTTTCCCAATCTTTGCCTTCTAGACTTCAACCTTGCTTCCAAAACCTATACTTAGATAGTATAGAAAAGTATGCGGTTAGTATAAATAATTTACTAAGTATGACATATGCAAAAAAATAGCAAAAAGGGACATTTTAGTAAAATAATATTTTATGCAATTAAGTAAAACATTCACTAATATAGGAGCAAAACATCATAAGGAACATCATTTAACACATAGATATGGATTTCTATAATTTTAACCAAAAGACACACTTTAGAGTAAACACATCAAACACTATAGTGAACTAGCTAGCATTTACAGTGAACGCCTTTTTAACATTACAATAACTACAATGACTCCTAAGTAGTGAACTTCCAATGTAATGCCAATGAGAAAGTAAGCATCATTTCCGTCAGAGTTTCCCTTTCTAAGGTCATCCTAAGACTCACTAAGGTAAGACATGAAGGAAGTACGCATATGCCTCCTTCAATATACACAAAAGCGACCCTCAATTATACCTCCCTTTTTGGCATACTCACCTCGGGACAACAAGCACCCACCCAATGACAATACAATAGAGGAACACCCAACAACACACCAAGAATTTCCTTTTCAAATGCCTACTTAGTGCAATGAGTAAATGGAGTCCCATACCACCACCTACCATAAGTAGTACATTATTTTAGAAGAATTGATACCAAGACTTCCCTTTAAGAAGGCATTACCTAGTGCAATGGATAGATCGTGTCCCATACCACCACCTACCCTAAGTAGTATGTTCTTTTAGGAGACACAGTTCATTTAATTCAAATAAGGCTCACCAAGACTCCCCTTTTGGAATGCCTTCCTAGTGCAATGGATCAATAGAATCCCATTCCACTGCCTATCATAAGTAGAACACTCCTTCAGAAGTTTTAGCACATTCATTTCTTTTGTGGGAGTTAGCTTAAATGACATAGACCATAAGAGGTAGACATGGAATCCCGATATTAACCCCTATCGGATGAGGGATCCTCACTTGCCTAGAATGAGGTCATTCTCTTAACTTTTTCATGGCTTTCCCAATAGCTAAACCTATGCAGGCGCATACTTAAGGGATAAGGAGATTGCTACTAAGTAACTCATTCTCTACTAGCGAGAAGTACTCATATCAAGGTACATTGGAATGCAACATCTCAACTTACGAAGTGTAACTACCTATTCTTGATATCCTCGCGTGCTAGGCATAACTTCCCACATATTCTAAACATTATAAATTATAGGTTAAGGATAACTAGTCAACACCACATGTCAACTCACGAAGGGCACTCATCCTCCAACCTATCTTAGAAAGATCATGGAATGTAGTGGGGTTGCTACTAAACACTTCGTCTCAACTCACGAAGAGTGTTCACCCTAAAACTCCCCTTTAGGACTTAACTTAGCTCCATTCATTCATTCAAGTATGAGTGTGAGTGTGTGTGTACATGTGACCACACCTTACACATAAGCTTCATTTCATTTACATTTAACTTCTATACATGCTTAGACCTTCATTCATCACATCACACACTTTACATGATTCAAATAATCATATAAGTCCTTCATACATAATTCTTAACATACTTATCATAACAATATTCATAAAACAATTAACAAGAATAAATTCATTCAAGCATACACTCTAGTCTACTTTACATGATAACGTCATAAGGCACATTTAACAAGAATGGCATATTTATCATCTTACTTCACATAACAAGACTTAATAGCCCCATTCACTATAAACTAGTAAATTTACATTCATACAATTCAAGTAAACACCACACCAAGAAGGTGGACCATACCACTCAATAACATTTCGAAAATAAAGCTAAAAAATATAACCAACTTACCCTTTAATCCAAACTTTCATCACGTACAACATTTTACTCGATATTTCATCATAAATTAACCCTTAGGCCAATATCTAAACGTCAATAATAATATAAGGATAACAAAGCTTGAAGACTACAAAATCATGCTCATTTAACCCATTTCTTAAGTCAAAATTTGATGAAAAGCTTTATCATGATTTAAATTAATTTCTAACCTTAATATCATCAACTAACATTAGAAAAATCATTATGAAGACATTTAAAATGTTTTCATGCAAAACCCATATTTAGATTTGAATATAGAAGAAAATAGGGTTGAAAACTCTTTTTGATGAAGAAACAACCACCAACAGCCCTCGTAGTTCTTTCTTGACTCCTAGCTTCCATGGTGACTTGAGAGAGTCTTCTAAGAGAGTGGGGTTTTGGGTTTTAAGAAGAGGAGTCTAAAATGATGTCTTAGGGTTTGAAACACTTTAATATACCTAAATAACCCTAAAAATAACTTCCTAGGTTCATAAAAGACTTGGGGTAAATTTACCAAACACCCCAAGACTTGGCAGATTTATCACACATTTTGGGATAGTGTCAATCGATGGTTGCTCACCAACGGACCGTCTATCCATCAACGGTCCGTTAGTGGGGTTTTATGGGTTGATACTTAGCTCTATTTGGAGCCTGTACAACCTACCTTGCATTTCCAATCACCGGACCAAGACGACGGGCCGTTGGTTGACCTACCGTCCGTTCTTTGGTCTCGTTGGTGGACACTGCCTAGGCAGTTTTTGGTCCAAGTTTTGGGACCTTCTATAGGGACCCTTGTTGTTCCTAGGTGGGGTCGTGCCCAGACGTTAAACCCCTAAACTAATTCATATATGTATTATAAACATCCCACATCAATTTTGATAAAAAAGAACTCATAAAACTCACTAAAACACATCAAGACACACAAGTGCTATCTAAGACATACCTTCCGAACATCCCATTCATTTGACCTCAATACTTAACTTAACTTTACACACTGCCAAAGAACACTAAATTAACTCATTTTATATTTTAATTAATTCAAGAAACAGTCACAAGGCTCTAGTTCACCTTAGTTCATTTTTGGGCGTTACATCATGCATATCATGTAATTGATTACATTTTCAAGTAAATCTATCATCAAGTCATATTAGCAACAAGCATGAATAAGAGTAAATTTCAACATAACCAAAGCAATACAACTACCCATGAACCCCGATCAAGTCAACAAGTGCAATGACTAAGCAAAGCCCATAACCTTACTCAATCAAGTAACCCAACAAGAATCATGACCAACATCCTACTTTACATAATATAGTATTTTAAGAGTACATATCATCTTACTTTAACAATGTAAACAAACATATATTTAGAAGTGAGAATAATCAACATATAGTATAAAAAATGTACAAGTTCATCATCTATATAACATATACCATCATAAGCATAATTATACATAAGAACATCCTCCTAAGACTCCCCTCAAGGCTAACTAGTTCAATGCTTAGGTAGAGTCCCATACCCCTACCTAGATTAAGCTAGACCCTTTAGCTTATCTTAGTTACAGTTCATTCCTTTAGTTTATTTTACCTTTTGGGAACATCTTTCCTTAACCGACATAGACCACATGAGCTAATATGAAATCCGGTGTCATGAAACCATACACTGAAGAAAGGCGGACTACTTGCCAAGGTAGTACCAAAATAGAAACATAGACACTACGTGGATCCACTAGCTAGGATTCCTATGGGGGAAACATAGTTCAAGAACTAGGAGATATAGTTGGGACCCTCTTTATGATACATGCAATGTAGTCTCCAATATCAAGAGTACATTAGTGATCCTACTTTCCCTATGTGGGAAAGGACACTCCCCACTCTAGTTCACTCGGTGCTAAGCTAGAGTCCCTTTTCAAATGTCTTGAATGCCTTTATTAATCATCATAGCTTATTGTACGTCATAGGGTCTACCCCTTAAATAAATATCATCATCATAGCTCAATAATAATTGCATGAGTATAAATCCTTTCGTTACAATCCATATAGGTGAGTTTAGGACATTAACATCTTTATATCATGATAAGGCACATTGGTAAATCATTCACCCTACTTATAACATTTACATCTTAAGCCAACACCTCACAATCAAAATCAAGACATTTCAATTCAACATCATACCACCCTATCAATCCTAATACAAGGAATAATCCAATACAAAATCATTACTTAATCACAATTAACCACAATTTGAAGTAAAGGATAGGGATCATAAGACTTACCAAGTCTTCTTCATAGTTCATCATCAAGATCTTACCATAAACCCTCAAGTCAACCCAATTCTGATATACATCATCATAAGTCAATAAAAAATATGATAACAAGTCTATAAGAATCACTACATCACAATTCAACACTAGATCATAACTTAAGACAAGATACTTAGGTCAATTCACAACATACTTCCTAACCTAGATCATATTCTCAAAAATTAGCATGAAGGACTACCAATCACAGTAATTCTTTCATGATTAGTGTAATAACATAATTTAATATTGATTCAACAAATAACCAAGTCAATTGAACCAATAAAACCCAATTCATATCAAGATCAAAACCTAGGGTTAAGGGTCATCCTCTACAAACTAGACCAAACCATTAAGATATATCATAATTAAGTTATAATACATGTTAATATAGTAATAATATCCAAAATAAATCATAAACAACTCAATTCATATTTCGTGATTGGGAAAGATCAACATGAAAACTTAACTTTTAAAAATACATTGAAGAAACCCTTTGAGGAAAGAGGTCTCAAAGGAAGATCCCATACCTTAATGTTTGATGAAGAATTGATGGTGAATTGTCCATTTACAGCTCCCAAAACCCTTCCCTAGCTAGGTCTTGAATGGTGTTTTCCACTAGAGAGAGAAAGAAGAGAGAAGCAAGAGAGTTTCCTTTTGAGAGTTATAATAAGTCTAATGGGGTTGGAGTCTTTATATAGGGGTTAATTAACTTATATAGACGCCCCTTAATCCCTAAATAACCACCAAACCCCTTAATTAATTACCTAAGACTTAGTCAAAAAGTGCAGGAAATTGGACCCTCATAGACGAGACCTCTACCAACGGTCCGTTTGTGAGTCGACGCACCCCCCTTCTGTGCTGCACATCCATAGTCTTTATCAGAGACTGTTCAATTGAGACCCTCCAAGGATTTGGCTAAGGGTTTGTGGACAGATGGTGTAATAACCCTAAAAATGGATAAGATAAGAAATTCTTAATGTGTCAAGAATGCCTATGATTAGACAAGGATTCACACGGATTGATGCGTATAGAACCAAACCTTGGAAACCTTTCTACATCCAAGACAACTAACTTGGGGTTTTATTTGAGCTTGTAAAGGTTGGTTCCAACCATGTAGGTCTCTCGAATACGAAGATTTACTTGAAGGAGTCTTTATCAAACTTGAAAAGAGGAAATCTTAGGTTTTGAAGGTGTAGGGGTAAAACGGTCTTTTTCAAGGCTAAGGGTAATATTGTAATTACCCTTAATACATAATTAATTATTTAATTAATCAGGGAGGAAAATTTGGGGAGAGAGAGCCGAAATTGAGTTCTTGAAGTGAGATCTTGCTTCACCCGAGTTCGAACCTAGGTGGAAGCAATGAAATAATGTGATTTTTATTTAAGCTATTGATTTAATATAATTAATTAATAATTATTATTCATTAGATGATTTAAAATAAAATAAAAATCAGATTTTCTAATAATAAAGTAAACCTTATTTGACTAAGTCCTAAACTAGACTCCTAAGCCTAATATAACTCCTACTCTCTTACGTCTATCTCTCAACTCTCACGCTCAATATCTCTTGTTATTTCACATGAAATTCTCTGCCAGCGAACCCACGACCTCTAGCCAGCGAATGAAAGGAAAGAAAAATAAAAGAAAGAAAGTGTGAGGCGTGGGAATCGAACCTACGACCTCAAAGCTATAAAGGAGAAATGGAGAAATAAAAAGAAAATAAAGTGAGGCTGTGGGGGCTCGATCGCAAAACCTCATTGCCAATGCATAGCTAAGTCAAACTTTAAATAAAAATAAAATAAGGAGGCTATGGGGGTTCAAATCCACAACCTCATAGTCCCTAGCGAATTAAAGAATAATTAAAGAGATGTTGTGGGGGTTTGTTCCCACAACCTCATTGTATATGCGAAATTGGACAAGAGGAATTAAATTTTAAATAAAAAATAAAAAGTGTTGTGGGGGTACAATCCCACAACCCTTCAGCGAAATAAGAGGAGAATCCAAGGAGAAAAAAAATTAAAATAGAATGTTGATGTTGGGGCTCGATCTAGGGTCCCAATGTCATGAAGACTAAAAATAAAGTCAAGGAAAAATGTAAGTATTGTCCAAGAATTCGAACTTGGGTTCCCTTGCCTAAATTTCATATTGATACATAAATCATACGTGAATTAAATGTTCAAGAATAATGCCAGCTATTTAGATCAAAATCGATATCTTGGCATACATACAAGATACATATGTCTTGTACTACATAATCTTAGGAAGATATAAGTTACTTAAGAAACTATGAATGAAGCCTCATGGATTGTGTGTATAGACCCATAAGTCTAGCATACGATTAAAAGTAAGTGAACCTAAGATGTATGTAATGAAATGATAAAACCCTATAAGGGTTAAGTATGAGTGTAAGATACACTAAATGTCCAAGTGCATTGGCATATGATTAAATGAACAATGTAGTGATGAAACCATAGAAGGGTTAAGTAAGAGTGTGAAACACACTAAATGGCCAAGTGCATTCGCATATGATGAAATGAACATTCACGTAAAAAGGGGTGAGTAATTATGAAGAGCAAATGTGCTAATGTTAATTAATGTGGTGACA
Source organism: Solanum habrochaites (assembly GCA_027704765.1). Lineage (NCBI taxonomy): Eukaryota > Viridiplantae > Streptophyta > Magnoliopsida > Solanales > Solanaceae > Solanum > Solanum habrochaites. The sequence continues at coordinate 14,200,694 of JAKWJA010002498.1, forward strand.
ACATGATATGAGGCTAATGTAAAAGATGATAGCAATCTCAAATGATCCTAAGTAAATGTTACCAAAACGTACTCACCTATGAGAGTGTGAAGTAAATGAAGAGACCAGTCTCTATGAACATTCTAATGAAAGTACTGAGATTAACACACTAAATAATAATGATGAGATGAGAAATCATCTATTGAGCTATGATATCCTCATACTAGAAGCCAACTTCCATGACATATGAGTTGAATGTAATGGAACTTTATATTGAGCACCGATAGACTAGCTATGAGAGATGATGCCTTCTTTCGAAAAGAGCGGAGGTTCACGTAACTCTAATGAGATGAGACTATCCTACATGCCGGGTATGGGTTTCCTTATATATCCTAGTCCTCGAACCTATACTTCAAATATAGGGATTTGGCGGGGTTCAATTCCCATGTACACTAGCATGTTTTGGGTCACTTTGGCCGGTGATCCCACCTCTTTTTGGTGTGGGGTTTCATGACGCTGGATTTCATGATGCTAACATGATCTAGGTCGGTTAAAGTTAAAGTTCCCAAAGAATGAATGAGGCCAGCCTCAAATGATGCACATAATTAAATGAATCATACCGAAGGTGTTAGGATAGGATAATCAAATAGTGAGTTAGATTCAAGTAATGACATTAGGTCATTCTTGGTCATTGGACAATGAACCTGATGAAAGTCTTAAACTACATCCTAGGTATAGCTGGTGTTTACACTGGCCCATGAATGAAATAAAATGGAGTACATATGAATGAACAAAGCAGACTCTGTGTTTGCCAAAGCAGACTCCCTAGTTGAGGTCCCATATGTTGAGCCCTCATTTCTAGAAAGTCTTAATGTGAAGTCCATGATTCTAAGGTCTCATGGCATATGAATGAATGATATGAAAGATGTTATGTTCTATATGTGATATGATATGTGAAATATGTTATGTGCTATTTGCAAAATGATAAGTTTGATGATGCATGTTACACTCATGGCATGACTTTCCAAATCCAAATTTGGCAGGTCCATTGACTTTCCTAATCCAAATTTGGCAAGTCCACTGACTTGACTTTCCATAAATCATGTTGTTAGGAAATAACTATTCTTTCTCATGCATGTCCTTGGTGTGTGCTTGCATATACCCACACTTAGTACAAGTGTGTACTAATTCCATACAAATATCTACTTTTAAGTGCATGTACAGGTGGACGTTAGATCTTACAGTACGACGTTGCAACTATCCGGACGTGGAGCTTTCATACGGACTTGGTAGGCTCTCATTCTTTCGAGTCTGTCTACTGTTATTATATAGCTTAGATGTAGGATTTAGCTAGTGGAGCATGTTCCACAAGTGTTTCTTTCCACTTTTATTTCAAACTTTGTATTGGTGCCGTTTTGGCAAAAATACTTTTAATGCAATTATGAATTGTTTCTTTCATTTGATCATCTCTATATTAGATGGTTGATTTGTGAACGCCTATGATGTTAAGTACAAAATGTTTATCATGAAATAAGAAAATAAAAAGTTCAATTTTTCCACTAAAATTAACCTAGATGAAGTAAGAATGACGTATGTAGGCTTGTCTGCGACCTCTGAGAGGTCAACGACGCCGGTCTCGTTTGGGGTCTAGATTTCGGCCATGACAGATGGCATTGATGCCCTGTTGATTAACACACGCCCCATCGATGCCCTTTCGTGGGTGCACACTACCCAGGCAGTGTTTAACTCCAAACGCAAGGGTCCTCCACAAGGGCTCTTGGTTGCTCCTTGGGGAGTCGTACCCGGATGTTTCAACCATGAATTATAGTAATCACATGTTGTATACCCTTCCATCAAATTTCATGAATTTTTGTCTTCTAGAATCTAGTCAAATAGGCTAAGGCACGCTAGTACCTCCTTGAACTAGTTTCCGGACGTTCTTGGGTGTTTTGGTTTCTAAACTTCCTAAATGACTTCTATATCATTAATATGGACCTTAAAATAATGTCTAAACCTTATGACACTTATGTTAGGCTCTAGAACACGTCTTGGATTTTTGAAGCGTTACAAGTTGTGATTAAGTCATGATGTTGTATTGGAGCATGTCTTATATTAAGATTTATAGGGTTGGTATGATGTTGAATTGAAATGTCTTGATTATGGTTTGTGAGGTATTGACTTAGATGTAATTGTTATAAGGATGGTGATGATTTACCAATGTGCCTTATCATGAAGTAATATGTAAATGTGCTAACCTCACTTATATGAATTGTAATGAAAAGATTATACTCATGCAATTCTCATTGATCTATTATGATGAATATAAAAAGAATTAGACCGTATGACCTATAACATTTTATGATGATTAATGAAGACATTAAAGAAATTTCAAAAGGGACTCTGGCTTAGCACCGAATGAACTAGAGTGAGGAGTATACCTTCCCAGATAGGGAAGTAGGATCACTAATGTACTCTTTAGATTGGAGACTATAATTCATGTAGCATAAAGAGGGTCCCAACTATGTGTCCTAGTTCTTGAACTGTAAGACCCTGAAAATGAATTAGGTGAACTCAATCCTAACATGTTGATGGTCTAAGGTACTAAATAGGTATAATATATGGTATAGAGGCAGTAGCTAAAGTATTAGGTGAATTAGAAGTCAAACGTCAAGGGACGACTAAGACGTTCGACGACTTAGTCACCTATGTGCCTCATATGTGATTTTATGTGATCTTGTGTGATTAATTAGGTTTTGATGGTCTATAATTGATTTATTATATCATGTATAGGAAGTGTGTCGTGTTTCGTGGAGTTTGTAGGTCAAACGTCCAAGAACGTCCATGATATTCAAAAGATGTGCCTTGAAATGACCTTGTGTGTATAGGCATGTTTCGTCGAGTTTTATGTGTTTGTTTTGGATGAAATTTATGTAAGAGGTTTTAAAATCATAGACGATCGTATTTTATTTGGAAAAGTCTGGGAAATCATCCCAAGGACTATCCAAGGGTCCTTGAGGAAGGACTTAAGTTGGTGGCCAAAACTGCCAAGAGGCAGTTCACTTACGGAAGCCAATCGACGGCTAGTAGACTGGTCGATGTTCTGTGGGTGATGTACTTGGGTAGATACTTAGACTGGGTAGCAATGCTACTTGTTCCAAGCCTCTGAACCTATCGACGATTCCCAGCACAGCCCGTAAGTGGGCATACGCTCTATCGATGGGGAAGTCTTCTGTTGTTATCCCTGTGTGTAGTTTCACTGCCAAGCTAGGGGTGAATTTGTAAATACACCCTACTTCCAAAAATAGACTTTGGAGGTTCCTAAGGGGTATATTGGGTATTTTAAATGTGTATATAAGTGTTTAATACTTAGAAGATTTTATTCTTCAAAATCAAATTCCCAAATCCCTTAAGAAATCTCAAAGACTCAATTGAAGTCCAAAATCAAGGAAGATCATGGTGTAACAATTTGAGTGGATATTCTTCATCAAAGTGAAGAATTATCTTAATAAAGGTATGAATATTGATCCTAAAGTTTCTAAAGTTGAATTGTCCAATTTCATGACTCTACAGAGGGTTCTTGCATAAATGATTTCTAAACATGGAATAATGATTTAATTGATATTGTATTGTTGATTTTAACCTAACTTACCTATGATCCCATAAATTGGATTGACCCTAGATTTTGACTATGTTATCGGTTATTGGATATTGATCTAATGTTGATGAATTCTTATGTACTTTTATATGGGATATTCATTGATGTAATAATTGTAATAACTTGATATCTAGGTTCTATTAGGTTGATGAATTTACATTGAATTGACCTAGTTTATTGATTATTGTCGTTTTATGTTGAATTGTTGGTTATGACCTTGGGTAAGGGTCTTGTGTTATCGAATTGAGTAAGTTGACTTTAGATTGAAGTGTTGAGGATGAAGTGGGTTATGCTGCCCTATTTCTGTTAACTTGATATTATTTATACTTTGATTTTATTGTGATTGGTATGATTCACTTATGGTGGCGGTGTTATGTATTTTACTTGCAGTGGATGTGGCCTTGTCGGCGTTACTATATGCAATATGATGATCTTAGATTTGTTGGAAAATACTTGAAATAATATGACTATTTGTGTAGTTTTATTATGTAAAGCATGACAATATCTTTCTACATATGAAGTCATATGTGTATTCTTCGATTCATGTTGTCTTAGGCAACCATGTTAGACTATGCCTTTGACATTATGTGTGTAGTGTTGGAGTTGAGTATTGGTTATTCCTACTTTGCTATATGAGTCTATTTTTATTACATTGATCATGTTATGATAGTATATAGCATGACTTGAAGATGTTAGGGTTATTTCTAGGTGCCTCTAGAATGACTTGCATTATGGGTAAAAAGTGAAGTATGTGTTGTCTTGTCTTGGTTGACTTGTGTCCCTTGCTTGATATATGTATGACTATGAATATGTGATGTATTGATTTAGGGTGTTAGAACTCTTAGTCTTGAATTTATGAATGACATGTGATCATAATGAACTTAAGAGTCTTTTCTGTGAAAACCTTGATTTAGTGGTAATGTTGAGATTGTTGAAGTTGTAAGTCGTAATGATATCCTTCAAAGTAAAAGAATGATAGACTTAAGGTTATTTGTCTGGAATGGCATCATATTTATCCTTAGGAAAGTTATCATGAGCTTCTTGTCACCATTGTGAGGTAGCCTTAGTGGACCTTCTTTGGTAGGGTAAATGTGATTGGGTTATGAACTTGTTATGGAACCCTTTTATATGAACCTAATGTTCGAATTACTCTATGAGAAAGAAGTCTAGCACCGAGTGAGTGTGCTAAGGGAAAGTAGTTCTAGTTAAGTATGAGACTAGATTACAAATTATGCCCTTCATATTCCTTAACCACGTGCCTATATAGGATGTGTCCAAGTTCTACCATTGTCAAGTAGAACAACCTCATCGGAGTAGGATAGAATTATGGATTCCATGTATTGCTATCATGGTCTATGTAGGTTATTGCCTTTTCTGATCATGTGGAATACCTATTATCATTAGAGAAGTTTATGAGGTTTAGGTGGTGGTATGTGATACTATCTAGACATTGCACAATAGACTTTGAAGGTGTTATTTGGAGTTCCTAGGTCTTGTCCAAGACCATTACTTGAAGTCTTTTATGTGATGTATGAGTCTTAATGAAATAATGAACTAATGACTTATGTTTAGAAGTATGTAAATGAATAAGTACCTAATATAAAGTGAGTTAAGGATTCCTTAGCTAAAGTGTGAAGAGGTCATAAGAGATGATCTGTTCATGTCTTATATTTTGAAATCTTGAGGATGACTCTAGTTAGGGAAGATGTTTGGTGTTGTGGACATGATCTAAGCATAAGGTAGTCTTAAGGACTATTTAGGTAATCTTGAAGAGGTCACTATGGACGTTATCTTCGTGATTTACTTAAGTAGATTTTTTTGATATACTTTGGAAGGAGAATGTCATATCATCTATGTGTTGGTGTATTAAGTGAGAATGATTCTATTCTAGGGAGTCTATAGGATCTCTTAAGTGTATGTGTAGGGGATTGTATGGGAGGTCGCTTCACAACTCACTCAAGTAATACTTAGAGTCACCTTTAGTAGAAGAATCTTACCTTGATGTTTATGATGCTTTGTAAGTGTGTATGTGACTCATCATAAGTAATCTTAAGGGTCGTTTAGGTACATCTAGAGAGGGTGTATGGGCGGTCTCAATTTATGTGACTTAAGTGAATCTTAGAATAGATTTTAAGTGAGAAATTACATGCTAAAGAGTGTCTAAAATGAAGTTTAAGCATTTCACTGTACAGTGAATCGACTTCACTGTAATGGTGAATCGACTAAATGTTAAGTGAGCCTAAAAATGCATTAATTTATTTAAATGTTATTGTGTTTTTAAGTTGTTAAGTGTTGTTCTTATGATTATAATATGATTTTTAAATGAAAAGATGCATATTCCAATAAAAGTCCATTTTCATGATTTTTATGCATAATGCCATCGTTAGTACATGTGGTTGTACTAATTCCATGCTTTTATCTATCCATATAGTTCTTGGTAGGTGAAGAGCTTTGGGAAGAATACTTGGACTAAGAAGATAGTTCAAGAGAATTTGAAGTATGTCTACACTTAACTCGAGGGCATATATGTCTTTGTGTTTTCCATTTGAAGTATTGTAATAGACTAAGTATTTCTATATTCATATTTTGAAGTATGGGCCGTGTCCCAAGTATTCTTCTGTCTTAAGATGATGAGATTGCGACTTAGTATTTCCTATTACTTTTATATGAAAGAGATTATGAAGACTATATTATGTTTTGTGATTTTTTTTAATTATGCACTACTTTTCACTATGTTTATGCGATGAATGATATGAAAGGGCTTGTATAAGACTTCCGAGAGGTCGAGTACGCTGGTTACAATCCGAGATTGTACCCTAACTTCTAGGTTGTGGTTTCCGGATGTGACATGAACTATGTCGCCCCATAGGAATACCAGCTATTGGATCCACGTAGTTGCTATGTTCATTTTTTAGTACTACCTTGGCAAGTAATCCGCCTTATTTCGGTGTAGGGTTCCATGACACCGGATTCCACATTAGCTCATGTGGTCTATGTCGGTTTGGAAAGACGTTTCCAAAAGGTAAAATAAATTAAAGGAATGAACTCTGACTAGGATAACCTAAGGGGTTTAGCTTAGTCTATGTAGGGGTATGAGACTTTACCTAAAAATTGCACTAGTTAGACTTGAGGAAAGTCTTAGGAGGATGTTCTTATGTATGTATATGATTATAATGGTACATGATATGTATATGATGATCTTGCACATTGATGATACTACATAATAGTTGGTTTCATTTTTTAATATGTGTTGGTTTCTACTTCTAAAATATGATGATATGTACTCTTATATAATGTGCTATGTGAAGTTGGATGTTTGTCATGGTTATTATTGAGTTTACTTAATTGAGTAAGGTTATGGGGCTTTGCTTGGTTATTGCACTTGTTAACTAATGAGGGTTCATGGGTAATTGGCTTGCTTTCATTATGTTGTAATGAACTCGTATTCATGCTTGTTCCTATTATGACTTGATGATAGAGTTGTCTTGACTATGTGTTAAAATATGTGATTTGCATGTTGATTGACAAGACTTAGCATTGTTGTTCTTGTGAGGTACATTCTATAGACTTAATAAATATGTCTTATTGATTGATATGGTCTTCTTGAATGCGCATAAGGATTTTGAAAGATAAAATACATGTTTTCACGAAAGGTCTATTTTTAGCATGTCTTCATGATATATGTGCATGTGGTCTCCTACTTAGTACAAGTGGTGGACTAACCCAATCTTCTCCCTTTTCCCCAACATTTTAGGTTCCGATTGTTGAAGGGCTTTTAGATGGCATTCAAGGAAGACTTGGAATTCTTATTCATCAAAGTTGGGTAGGTCCTCACTTTCTGTGGGCAATGCCATTATCAATCTATAAAGTTGTTTTAGTTTTAAGACTTATGTTCTTACTTTTCATTTTAGTACTAAACATTGTATAACCTATATGTGGCTTTGTTACATTAATGTATGGGCTAGACCCAATTTGATATACTCTTGTTAGATGGTTATGAGATGAGACATCCATTTGAGACTATGCGATATTTTATATGTCTATGTGCAGTAAAAGTAGAAGACTAAGTAATTTTCCTATACAAAGGGTCTATGTATACTCGATATATATATCCATTATGTGTATGTACAAGTCTATGTAAACCTCAAAGTAGAATTAATAAAAAGTTTTTAAAATATCTGTATCTTAACCTATGAATGTAATGATGTAAGCTAAGAGGCTAGTCTTAGTCTTCAAAGAGGACGACGACGCCGGTTACGTTTAGGGGTGCTCCCCGAATGTGACAGTAGTGGCCTCAAACTTGAACTATTACCACACACAATATCAAGGTGTTGACATGATTTTTAAAAGCCAGCAACTTACGACCTTCTGCTTTCTCGGTTTCATGAGTGCTTTTGAGAATAAGTACAATTTCATAGGAAGCAACCTACTTTCACACTCACATATAGGTGAAATTTGTTGAGAGTGCTCCTATAATTTTAACACTCCACTCACATGGTCTACATATATTCATTAAGAGTTTTATAAACTCAACCTTCACAATAACTACAAAAACAATGCACTCACATCATAGGGAGAAAATAAAGAAATAGTGTATTTTTTTACAATAAGTCATCATATAATTAGTTTTTCCATTTGAACCAGGTTATAGGATCTCTAGTATCCAGGTTGGATTTCCTCATATATGAGTCAAGTATTTATAGGCTTCAAACCCATTCATCTCGATGTGGTTCAGACCTTTTCTAGTTCAGGACTTAGTAAGAGAATCTGCAAGACAATTGCAAGATTTGACATAATCAACATTAATGGTATCACTTGTTAAATATGATCTTATATTATTGTGTTTCCTCCTTATAGGTTTGGATTTTTTGTTGTAATAACGCTTTTGAAGTGTACCAATTACAGATGTGCTATCACAATGAATTAAAGATGATGAATTATTTTTTAAAATAAGATATTTAAAATAATAAATCTCTCAACCAATTCGCTTCCTTACTAGCTGAAGCTAAATAAATAGTTCAGTCTCCATGGTATAGTTAGCAATTATTGTTTGTTTTTTTGATCTTCAACAAATAGCATCACCCCAAAGTAAAAATATAACTAGTGGTAGAATATGAATCACTTGATAATGTGTTCCAATATGCATCAGAAAAGCCTTCAAGTACAACAAAATATTTTTATAGAATAAATCATAATTTTTTATTATAGTTATTAATATCTCATAACTCTTGTTATAAGCTTATAGTATACTAATGTTCATTACATGTCTTACTTGTAAACCTGCTAAGTACTCTTACTGCTTATGTAGTATCAGGTCTATTGCAATCAGTCAAACATCTCACACTTCCAATCAAGCTAGCATATTCCTTTTGATTTATCACATTATTTTCACCTTCAATATGAAATAAGTGAACACCTGAATCAAAAGGACTTACTACATGATTTCAATCAAGACATTTATATTTTTTCAAAATATTCTCAACATTATGTGATTGGTCTAGAAAAAATCCATCACATGTTCTTGTTACATTCTATTAGGACCGTCAAAATGAACAAGGACAATCTAGAACCTCACATGTGCATTAAGAGTTTATAAATTGTTTATAAGGTATGTCAATGTTTGTAATTTTTGGTTTAATAAGGTTTGAGTTCAAACGTCAAAGGTCGTCAAAGACTTTCGGAAACTAGTCGATTGTGTCCTAGTGTGCCTTTGTATGTTTTCCTTGTTTTGAAGTGTTGTTTCGAGTCTATAACGATAGGCGGTACTCTAGTATGTATATGATCGTGTTTAGGGTCGAAAAGTTCAGTCAAAAATTCCCAAGGACCACCCTAGGGGTCCTTGAAGAGGACCCAAGCATTGTCCAAAAGCTGCCAACCCAGTCTTGAACCACGATGCAAACGATGCTAGTAGTTTGATTGATTCCACGTCAAATGCGGGTGTGGCACCACACTTAGTTGAGGGATCTTATCCCCCAAATGAGGAGCCTCTGTCACAAACTACAAAGTTCAGGACGCTCTGTCAATCCATCCACGGTTCGTGGACGGGTCCATCCTTTGGACCTGCAACATTCTCTTAGGACGGCTAAGTGAGGCGTGAATTGGGAAATTCACCCACGTTCCAATTAAAGAATGGAAAGTTATTTTACCTATTATGGGGTATTTTAAGTTAGTTAAAAACATGAAAATCCAAATTAGACTTCATTCTTCAAATCAAACCTTTCCCTCTCAAATAAGATTCTCTCAAAACCTCCATTGGAGACCAAGCTAAAGATCAAGCTAGGGGATGGATTCCAAGTGCTTTCATCTCAAAATTTTCGTGGGATTTTCTTGTATTAAGGTATGGTGACCTTTATCCTTGGATAACCTTTCATCTAAGGAGCTCTATCAAAGATTTTCCAATGTGATTTTATAATCAAAATTCCTAAATTTCAATCTAACCATGGGTTCATTGTCAAATAGTTTTCAAAGTCATTCTAATAATGAATTGATGTTTAAACAATATTTTCAAGATAATATCCAATGTAATTCCTTGAAGTACCCATGATCTCCTTGATATCTCAATTTAGCCTATAAAGTGGGTCTTGTTTTCTTGATTAAATGTTAATTGAATTGTGATTAGACTATGATGAATTGTTTAACTCTATTTCTATCTATAATTGATTATAAATTATTGAGAATTTTTATATGATGATCATGGCTTGGAGAATTGGTAAGTTGACCTAATTTCTAGCCTATAGTTTTGGGATTGACATTGTATGGTTTGGTCCATTTAATGTGGCTGTATTTACATTTTTGTCTATCTATACATGTTGTGATCATGGTCTTGAAGACAATATATGTAAAAGTGAATTGACATTATGATTAACATGACAATTAAATTTATGTGTATAGTCTTTAACTCTAACATCATGACTTAGGTGTAATGATAATACATGGTCTACATGTTTGATTGGGAAGAATACTATTGTAGAATGACCCATACCTATGTAACCCTATATGAATTTGTGACCTTATGCATGTTAGGAGTCTTCTATTAAAATGTTGAATATGTTCTTCTCTCCTATGATGTTATGTGGATGTGTGGTCTATGGTCTCTAATACTCTATATGTGAGTTGTTCATGACTTGAGGATTATTGTACATGTATTGTGATCCGTTGGAGGTGTAGTTTCCTCAATAACTAGGTGGTTGCTCTTATATGATCATGAGGAACAAGATGTTCACACAGACATCTCATGCATAACTATAAGTACAATATGCTCATGGTGTCAATTGAAAGGATGTCTCTCATATGCACCTTTATCTATTATTATGTATGTAAAGTATATGACTGTTGAAGTATGATCATCTGTTGTCTAAATGTGTTTATATGAAAGGCTTCCTCATATCTGTACACATACACACACATGAATATTTGAATGAAGCATGTTAATGATAATCTAGCTAATGAGAGTCTATTGGATGGTTTTCTTAATTGCACTCTATACTTAGACTATGTTATGATTATGTGAAAGGGTATTCTCACACGATGTAGGTTTTTATGAAAGGACATTTTCATCATTAACCTATGCGGTATGTACATGTTATATAAGGGGCTATTCTCATAAAGCCTATATTATATTCTAATGTTTACTAAATACTTAAAAGCTTTTCAAAAAGGGAAGGTTAACTTAACACCGAGTTAACTTGAAAATGAGAGATGTCCCTTCCCAAAAGGTAGGTTGTTTCACAAAATATGGTGTCCCTTCCCAAAAGTAAGGTAGGTTAAATAAAATTAGGTGTCGCCTCAAAATTAAGGTAGGTTCAAGAAATGTTTTCATGAGGTGGAAACTCCAATATTAATTAGCATGAAGATTGTTTCTAGTAATGACCTCCTAGTTCATTAACTATGTTCCCCCATAAGAACTTAGCAAGTGGATCCACCTAGATTCTATGATGATGTTGATGTCCTACCTTGGCAAGTAGGATTCCCTCCTTTCAATGTGAGGGGTTGACATCGGATTCCGTGTTTAGCTCACATGTTCTAATGTCGGTGTCACGATCGGGGAGCACCCCTTAGACGTAACCGGCATCTTCGTCCTGAACTATGCCTTAGACAAACTCTTAGCATACATCATTGAATTTAATAGGTAAACAAAAAACAAAAAAAATTGCACTTTACATATGAAGTTTGCATAGACTTTTCATTTATCAAAAATAGTCTACAATCATCTCACGCATAACCATCTATCATAGGAGTACAGGGTTTGGGACATAGACCTTACATTACAAAATGTCTCATAAGAGAATGAAACATAGTCTTTACAATACAAGACATAGAACAAAGTCTTTATACTACTCAAATTACATGAACTAGAATGGTAGGATTCGTCCTCGGATCTGAGGACTCACCAACTTGGGGATCTCTCCAAGCTTCTTGAATTTGGACTTAAAACTCTTCAATGGCCCGAACCTACATAATTGAAGAAATAGAGAGAATATGGGTTAGTACAACCACATGTACTAAGTATGGATATATGCAAGTAAGCCATTTGAAAATATACACAAAAGGACATTTTTATATAAACATGCTAAATTCACTTTAAAAGCCTTTATGCACATCCGAAGTACTTATACAAGTCCATAATCACAACACAATAAGACAGTCATATTCATGTGCAAGAGTAACATCATACTAAAGCCGAATCAGCATTTCATGTGTTAGAGTCTATTTCAGCGAAGCATCACAATACCTCATTCACAATCCCAATACAAGTCAACTAGTGCAATGCTCATGTGAAGCCCCCTAACACCACATGAACCAAGTCAACTTGCAAAGAGACTATATGCAATACCTTTACCCATATAACATCATAACAAGTGGAGTCGACATCATACATAAAATTTAGATCAATATCATGTGTACTCAACTAAACTAACATAATTTGAGATCAACATTATATAGAATCACCATGATGCATTTCATTTATAACATAAGTACATAAACCCCTCCTAGAACTTCCCTTACCCACTTGTGCAATGTATATGTAAATTCCCATACCCTTACCTACACTAATTTATCATTTATACTTCAATTAACCAATATTACCAAGGATAAGCCAACAATAACATAATATCAATATTAGTTCATGACCTTGAAGGTCTTACCAATGATCTCCATGCAATCTAGTCAAGACTCAATTCCCAATCAATGATATATTCCCATTGACCCATACCCTTATCAAACAATATCAATTATACAAGAATACCCTTAATTTCATTATCTCTAGCCATCAATTACATGTTCCAAAGATTAGGGTTAGGTTTAGGGATACATACATGGATTCTTCAAGAAATAAATCAAACCTCAACAATATATGACAATAGGCAGACCATGCGTGCAATAACATGTTTAATATAAGTCTAACATTGGATGCATTCGTCATTTCCAATCAATTCATAAGCGAGATCCAAGTTTTGGGGAAATTGGAAGAGGAACATAGATCTAACGAAATGTCAACCAAATAACATCAATTTTCCACCAATATACACTCAGTTAACCCTACATAATCACAATTTGTCATAATTGACCAAGAACTTTCATATTTAGAAGGAAACCCATTTGTAGAGAAAACCCTTGAATTTAGGTGATTTTGAAATCATTTTTGAATGGACCTCTTGGGGAAAGTGTCACGACCGCCGATCACCCATAGACGTAACCAACGTCGTCATCCTAAGAGAGGACTAAGACTAGCCTCTTAGCATTCATCATTATATTTCATAGGTTAAAAAGTGCAAAAAATTAAAACTTTTCATAAATAGTTATATACTGAGGTTTACATAGACCTGTGGCATACTCTATGTGGAGTTTAATTAGACTCCGCACATATGAAGCATACATAGGCTTGTAATTCAGAAAACATAAGATACATAGTAATTAGTGTAATACTTCGTCTCATATTGAACAATCTAAATGAGTACAAATCTTGGACATAACCAATACAAAGTAAACATGGAAATATAAGCTCACATCAATATCCAAGTGATAAAGTAAAGAACAATGTATTTATAAATATAAATTCAAAGCTAGAATGTAGAAATAGTTAACATCCCCGAACATGAGAACCTGCACACACTTGGCGGAAAGAGTACAAGTCTTTTTCAGTTGGCCTTCTAGGCACTCAATGGCCGGAACCTACAATGTTAAGGAGAAGGGGAGAAATATGATTTAGTACAAACCACATGTATTAAGTATGGTTCCTATGCATAAAAATCATCAATGCATGAGAAAAGACACAATTTAGTCAAAACTATGCTTTATGTTCAATAACACTATCATACATATATATGGAACATTAGATTCAATTCAGCATGATATTAATCCAACACATAAGCAACCTAAGCCAATTCTTGTGCAATGCCAAGAACAAATCCTCACAACCCCATCCAAAGCTAAGCATCACACTAAGTCATTTACCACATGGATACACATAATCTCATAATTAATCCTAACATTCTTAATCCATAAGGTCATATAAATCTTAACATGCATAACATGTAAATAACTTGATCATAAAACCCACTACTACAATCATCCCTTAGGATATCACATGTTAAATGAGTAAGAAAAGTCCCATACCCTCCCTCACCCTATGTAGCAACCTTGAAGACAACCATAATAATAGTTTACATACTTGACTCATTCATTTAACTTATTACATTAGCGGAAATAGTGCATTAACCGACATGAGACCATGTGAGCTATATGGAATCCGGTGTCCTCCTCTCACACCGAAAAGAGAGGGTTAACACTTACCTAAGGTGTAACCAATTTATATATCTATCTAGGTGGATCCACTAAGCTATAATCCTATGTTGGCACATAGTTAAGGGTAAAGAAGATGTTACTAGAAACCTTGACTTATTAACGTGGAGGTTTCCATCTCATGAGACAACACATATCTTGAGAATCCCAGACTTACTAAACGTGAATAAACCCATGTTGGAGGCCAAACTTACTAAACATGAGACCTCCATCTCATTAACATGCCCTTTCGATGCTAAGTATCGATTCCCTTTAGTAATCAGCATATTCTTCATACAAGATCAAATTAGTATCTTCTAGAAACCAATGTGAACAATTCATCATAATAGCTCGTAGGTATTCATAAATGAGAACCACCCTTTCACTTTAGAAGACCACATACAAGTGAGTAAACCTTTCACTCAACACTTTATCATAATCATGATAAGTTACTTTCAATCATATAATAATCATATCATATCATTTTTGCGTACTTCTTAGGCAATTCAATAGTCTACGGTTTAGGATGAGGGATACTTGCTATAAATATCACAACCACACATTAGACATAGAAGCATTACAATATAAGTAAATCATACTTCATAATCGAATTCAAGAAGAAGCAATCTTCATACCTTATTTCCATCTCATTGACTTCATACTTAAATTAATAAGAATTACCTAGCCAATTTATAAACAAGGTAAATTCAACAATACAAATCAATAACTACTCTACACATTCTTATAGTTACCCTCTTTCACAATTACTATAAAATTAGAAGACTTAATGAGTGTAGGGAAGAACAAGGGTTCAAAGGGTAATCTTGAGTGATCTTCATCAATTTACCATTAATAATTAGTTAATGAAATGATAAAGACTATAATTCATCACAATTTATTAACAATTTCCTTTTGAAAAGAGAACCCATGTCTTGATTGAAACTCTAGTTTTTGGTGAAGTTGAAATCATCCTTGAAAGGACCTCTTGGGGAAAGGAATCCCAAGAGTGAATGAAACCATACCTTAGTGATGATCTAGCCACGAATTTGATATGAAAACCTTTGTGAATTCGTGCTTGAATTAGAGTCCTAGTGTTCTTCAATGGAGGTTGAAGTTTAGGAACAATAGAGGCTAGAGAGATGTTAGAGAGATGTGAGTTTGGGAATTGTGGGGTGTTGGTTTAGTTTAATGAGGTTTATATGTTATTTAGTTCCTCTACTACTTAATTAAACTCCCCTTAATACCTAATTAAATTCCAAACTGACTAACTAATTAATTGACTTCATTAAATGTTGAACAGAAAAACCGGCCTAACCTACGAGACCCTAACCTACGGTCCGTAGGTCAGTCTATTCCTACCTACACCCACCGTACTGCACGTTTGTCGATGGTGTCAGAGACCATGTTTTGGACTCCTTTTTGAAAATTTCTAAGGCATCATCTTTGAAGGACATCGACAACTCATCGACTGGTCTCGTAAGTAGCCACTGTCATTTGACAACTTTTGGTCATTTTGGAAGGTTCCTCCTCAAGGAACTTCAGGGTGATCCTTGGGGAGTCATAAACGGAAGTTTTTACCCTAAACATATTCTAATACATGTTTAACACTTTTCTAAAAAATTTCATCGGATTTCAACTCTTAAAACCCAATGAAGCATACTAAGACACACTAACCTCTATTTCATAATTCACCGGACGTCGTGGACGTTCCTTGACGTTTTGACTCTAAAACTTCCTAAATGACTTACATGCATTATTTTTGGTCTAAAAACAATATTACAACCTTATTTAAGCATGTGAGGCTCTACATTAGGTCATGAACTTTCAGAGTTCTACAGAAAGGAATCTCAAGAGTGAAAGAATCCATTCATTGATGAAGACTTCAGTCACAAGTTTGAGTAGAAAACTTGGAATATTGGTCTTCTTCTTCAAGCTCAAATGGTCTTGAATGGAGGTCGGGTACATAGAGATTTTTAGAGAGAAATAAGAGTGATTTGGATTTCAACTTAGAGATCTTATATGGGATGATAAATATAGTGTTACACTGATTTAAAATCAATATATAACCCTTCCATAAAATACCCAAAAGACCCCTCACTTAATTTTACTTTTTAATAAAGTCAAACTTGATTTAAAATTTCAGAATTTTCATCTGGAAACAAGTTCGCATCGCGAAGTTGTTCTCACAAGATTTCCAAAATTGATTCATGAGATAGCAGAGTCCACGATGCAGACCAAACATTTTGGTCCTTGGTGAGCCATATCTGCGAGGTGGATTGATTTCATGTGTGAACAACCACCTGCTGCCTTGAGCAACTTGTTGGCCAATAGTCGTTTCCTCCCTCAAGGACACCTAGGGTGGTCCTTGGGGGGGGGGTCTGACCTTGATATTTTGACCCTATAAACATTATTTTATATATTTAAAGTATTTTTTACAAGTTTTAGACTTCATAATACACTGTCAAACCTTCACAAGACCTAAGGACGTCTACTAGTTCAATTTCCCTAGTTTCCGAATATTGTGGTCGCCCCTTGACATTTAGGATCTAATACTTCTATATAAAGTTGATTACCTTTATCTAGGTTTGGAATTATCATTGTTTACTTTGTGAGGATCTATTCTAGGTTATAGAAATTCCGAGGCATTACAGTTTGTCAAGGCAAAGTTTCCTGAATGTAAAATGAACAATGGAAGTAAGATGATGAACCCTAAATAGGACTACCTATGGGAAATTGCTTATTGTAGGTGAAGGAATGTGACTTTACATATACATTGCACAAGTATATTTTGAAGGGAATTTTAGGAAGGAGTTTTATATGTATAGATGTATGCATATGTATCTTATGCTAACATTATGGTGTTACCATACTTGTTACAATGATATGCACAATGTTGGTCTTATTGTGTATAATGATCAAGGATCTAACTTAATATGCATGTTATTGTCTATACTTTTTATGTTGATGTATGAAGTAAGTGGCAATTCTTGTGATCTCCTTGATTTGGTTTACATAGTATGTGTGAGATTATGGGGCTTCACATGTACATTACACTAGTAGACTTAGATTGGGATTATGAGTAAGGTATTATGGTAATGTATTGATAAAATGAACTCTAAAAATGTAATGTTGACTATTGTTTCATTACGAACATATTTATAGTGTGGTTTTGTATGTTGTCTTGAAATATACCTAAAGACTAAATAGGGTATGACTATGATGTGATAAATGAATGAGTCTTATATGAGGTCTATGAAGTATGTTAGTCATCTGTCTAAGGTTAAATGTATGTATTGTATCTTGTTGAATATGATGTGCCTAAGTCTAGGGTGACTTCACAGGAATACTTAATGTAACTAATATTATGTAAAGGTTGTGTTGTATGATATGCTAAGTACTTAGGAATGTATATGCTTGAATTCATGTATGGTTATATGAATATTCTTCACCTTGGTGACCTTAAGGTGATACTTTGGTATGAATTGTCGAATAGGACACTAGACATGCATTGCACTAAGTATTACTTAAGGGTTTTTTTTTGGGTAGATGAGTTAAGCTGAAAAGAAAAGTAATACTACGAAGATGTTGAATGTGCATTAAACGTGATATATAAATTTATGTGTTGTTGTTAATAATATCCATGTCTAAGATAATATATGTGAATTATATTATGCTTATTGTATCAAATGTTCATGAAGTTTTACTAAAAGACATGATGCATGGTTTGTAATTAAATATCCTCTTTAACTAATGTTTTTGCATGGTTATCATACTTAGTGCATTCTTGTACGATACCGTTCTTCTTCATCTTTTTACACAAAGTGAACACGGTGATGGATAGAGGATATTTCCTAGAATGAAGAGCTAGGATAGCTATTCCCAAGATCAAGTGTGTCTTTAATGATTAAAGGGAATTCATGTCAAGAGTTGAATTTAAGTTTATGTAACAATATATATTATTCTTTTATGTTGTTAAGGGCCATGTTCCTGTTATATTCTATTCAATTCCATTGGCGTTGTGTCTTAAGATGGAAAGACGAGACTTAGTGTCTTATTTATGTACTTATGTTATTTTAAATGAAGTGATGTTTTAGTATTATTTTATGCTATGAAAAGTTTTAAATTTCTGCTAATTTAATGAAAATGCGATGAAAGATGTCTAAGTTCTTATAGACCTCCGAGAGGTAAAGATGTCTTATAATACCACATCTAGTAGAGGTTTTTTTCATCGGTGTGAGTCGCGACAAATTTATGAGCGAGAGGTCATAAGATAAAGAAGTTTCACTTTCTTCGTTACTCTTGTGTCGTGCTATAGTGCTTAACTCTATATGATCTCTCTCTTATGTTTCCTTGCCCTGTAATCTTTTAAACTTGATTGATTTGAAGGGATGATATTTCAAGTCTTGAGGGAGAAAAGGTGAGTTTTGATGCTTACTTTGGTTTTATGAATATATGAGTATATGTAAAGGTGAATTTTGGAATATTTTTATGTGATTCCATTTATGGTTAGATGTGACCTATGAGATTGGAGATGTTATGTTGAGAAGTTATGTTATGATGTAGTTCTAGATTATTAAGAGTTGTTATGGTAGAATGAAGTCCTTTTTGGAACGATAGGTTGCATTATGGTTATGTGCAATGATAGAAGGAAATTATGGTGTAGACTTGAGGATTTTTGAAGAAATGTGATAAATGTATCGTAAGAATTGAAAGTTTTCCTTTTATATGAGTAATGCTTCATAGTTGTCCTTGTGGGGATTGGAGTCTTTTGTACATGCTTACTCCTATGAAGGGAAGGTAGAGTGTTTACATTGTAAAGTAATTGGGAAATGTGATAGTTAATGGGATAACTCATTTGGCTAGTTGATTAGTTCCTATATGAACCTATCTTAAGAGTGGGAAAAAAGGGAAGAACGGGTGTTGTTCTATAAGTTGGAATTATGTTTTACTCTAAGGTTGACTTGGAGGGTAGTTGTACCCCTTAGCTCATAGGGAGAAGAAAAAGATAGATGTTGACCTACTTTAAAGCCGTTAGTTGCTTTTTAAGTTTGATCTTATATATGGTAATTTGAGAAAGTTCTTAGATTGTACCTGGGCATGGCTGGTTGGAAGGTTCCACCAAAGGTGATGATGTGGGTTGAAATGATGTAGAAGTTATCTTTCCCTAGTTTTAGAAGAAAATAAAGAGGCCTCTATGGCCAAATCTCTTCTAAGTTTCCCCTAAGATTTTATCTAGAGGGGGTGGTTATCCTAAGTCTCTAGAAAAGAGGTAGTTGATTGAAGAGTCCCAACATGTGTGATATGTTTTGTTAGCATCCGAGATTTCTATAATCCTAAATTGGAGGGATTATTCTCTAGAGGCTATAGATAAACTACCTAAGTTGATGGACCTTGTATGATTAAATCCGGAACTACTTACCTTGTTATGAATAAGTAGTAGAATTTGATGAAATTATAAAGATACCTTTGGCAGTCATGGGGTAGTTAAGGCCTCATGTGGTTGGGTAGTCTGACCTTACTTGAATTTTTATGAGTTTTTCTTAAGTGATGGACTTAGAGGAGTAGTGGTGCTTGATTGATACCTATTTATGTTGATTTGATAAGCTCCTTGTTATGTGAGGAAAGTGGAAGTTTAGTCTTGACTTGCTTCAACCTTTGTGTTTAAGGGCATGGTGTCATGAAGAATTGACTAAGCTTACCCCAAGTGGGGTATAATGTGCCTAGATGGTAAGGTTTTGAATTGACTTAATTTTCCTGCTTTGAGTTCGTTGAACTTCTCTATGTTAAGAATCACCTTGAGTGATGGATATGAAGTGGAGTAATTTAGATTCACATTTGTGATCTCTTAAAATCCTCACCTAGTGGAGTGTGAGTGGAGATTATGTGAGAAATGGTTCCTCCTTGAGAGTGGAATGATGTGATGTTAAGAAGGGTTTGCATAAGCTTGACCCCAAGAGGGGGAATATTGTGCTTGACTAGAAGGATTGGTAAGTCCAAGTTCTCTTTGATGAAATGAGTTTCTCTTAGATGGGTTTAGCCTAAGTGGGGGATGATGAGTTGAGTAGTAAGGTCATTGATATCCCTATAATTTCCTTATATTCTAACTCAATCTTGAAACCAAAGAGTTCCTAGTAGCTTGCCCATGTTATGGAGTCTTGAATATGAGTATAAGTTGCATGTTCTCCATATGTCATACATGTCTTAAATGACACTATGTTAAGCATGTTTTGAAAGATTCCAATTGCATGAAAAAAGGTATTTTTGATAAATTGCATGTTTCTCATGTTGTTTTGCATCTTAAGATGTTGAATGTGCATTTGACTTCATGAGATGGTTTGATGAACATGCTTGATAACACACTTGATGTGAGGCACAATGAGGTGTTGAGTTTTTTTTTTAAATGAGAAAAGATGAGTCCCTTTAAAAAATGTGAGTTTGTAAATTGGGAAGTGTTAATAGAAGCCCATTCTTGAGAAGTGATGGTGTATCTATCCATTTTTATGTATGTGTCCCTATGAATTGTAATAACTTTCCTAAATGACGCATGCTTATGAAAACTAGTGGTATGCAATAAATTGAATTTTTTGTGAAGTAACTTCCTATTGTTGTGATGTGTTTGGTGTGATCTATGATTTCATGAGGAAGGGAGTATGAGCATGTTTTGGTTAGAAGATGAGAATTTGTCCTTAAAATAAGTTGACCTTTGTCAGATTCTTGTATATGAACTCCTGATGACACGTAAGTATATTAAGAGAAGGACATTAATCCTTAAAGATTACTAAACATGGTGATGAGATGTATGTACTTGATGATATTATGTTTAAATGATAAAGATTTTGTTGATCTACCTTACTCATGATCTAAGCGCATTTAATAGGAGTTACTTATTTGCCTCATGAGTTGTAATTATTGAACATGCCTATGTGTGATTTAAAGGTTATTGCATAATGAGCTTTGGATGAGATAGGACAAGAAATTTTCCTCCTATGAACATGAGAAGTGTTTATGTGTTTGATGCATTAGGAGTGACTGAATGATGTTTCCACTTACTTGTGTAGCATTGAGTGCATAATGGAATGAAGTTGGAGTTCCTTGTATATTTGGTGCATTGACTATTATGTGATGATATGTTGACTGTTGTGAGCTGCTATAGGGGTCATTGAGTCCTTTAAAATGATTGAAAGTGTTAAGTGTCATTCGAGGATGAATGTTCCCAACCGAGGATATTGTTAGGCCCCTTAAAATGAACTAGGATAATCTAAAGCCTCACATGTGCCTTAAGAGTTTATAACTTGTTCATAAGGAAGTCACATATTGTAATGGTTGGTTTGATGATGTTTGAGGTCAAACGTCAAAAAGGAAGACCAACACGTCCGGAAACTAGTCGTTTGTGTCCTAGTGTGACTTTGTATGTTGCCTTGTTTGAATTGTTGTTTTGAGTCTATAATGATGGGGGGGTACCCTAGCATGTAGATGGTCATTTTTAAGGTCGAAACATCAGAGCACGAATCTCTAAGGACCACTCTAAGGGTCGTTGAGGAGGACCCAAGCATTGGCCAAAAGCTGCCAAGCCAGTCTTGAACCACGAGGAAAACGACGCCAGTAGTTTGATTGACGCCCTGTCAAATGGGGGCGTGGATCCACACTTAATAGTTGAAGCTTATCCCCCAAATTAGGAGCCTCTGTCAGAAACCACGAAGTGTATGACGACCCCATCAACCCATCCACGGTACGTGGATGGGGCCATTGTTTGGACCTGCAACGTTCTCTCTAGACACGACTAAGTGAGGGTGAATTGGGATATTCACCCCACATTCCAACTAAAGGATGGATGGTTATTTTATCTATTTTAGGGTATTTTAAGTTTGTTAAAAATATTAAACCCCAAATTAGTATTCATTCTTCAAATCAAACGTTTTCCTCTCAAATAAGATTCTCTCAAAACCTCAATTGGAGACCAAACTCAAGACCAAGCTAGGGGACTGATTCAAAGTACTTTTTGTCACATCAGCAAGTACGCTTTAGAAGTAACCAGCGTCGTCGTCCTCACAGAGGACTATGAGTAGCCTCTTAGCATTCATCATCGCATTCATACGTTAAAAATGCAGAAAATTTAAAACTTTTCATCTACACTGCTTCATGAGGTTTACTTAGACCTCTTTCTTATACATAATATATTCATATAGAGTATACATAGTGCCTTCGTATAGGAATATTGCATAGTCTTCGACTTTTATGCCACATATAGACAACATATATAATATAGCCTTAAAAAGGGATATCTCATATTAACCATCTAAACGGAGTCAAATCAACATGAACATAAGCCCTTACACAATTTAGAAATGCCACTTATGGCTTAAAACAATATCTGGAAACAACATAAATGAAATGATTGTATTTAGACTATAACAAATAACAATAGGTAGTGTAATAACAAGACATAATCCTCGGACTTGAGGACATATCCACACTTGGAGAATGATTCCAATTATTCCTTCCAAAAGTAATCACGAACCCTTCAACAACCGGAACATAAAATATTGGACAAAAAGGGACAAATAGAGTTAGCACATCACTTGTAATAAGTATGGAATCATATACACATACAACATAAAAATCATACCAAAGATGTACATTTATTTAAAAGCATAGAAAGTCACTTTGCAAATACCTTATGCACATTAGAGAACCAATGCAACTCAATAAGCATATATTACTTAAGTCAAGACCATGTACATCACAAGACCAACAATACCAAGTCTAGTCAAGTCATCATGCATATCACCATAATTGAGCACATAATCAAGAAAACTCTATTATCAAGTTATAATATCAACAAGCATGTATAAGAGCCCATAACATTATAAATAAAGTAAGACCATCACTCATACACCCCCATTAAGTCCACTAGTGCAATGACTAAGTAAGGACACATAACCTCACTCAATCAAGTAAACCCAATAAAGAATTATAAGCAATGTCCAACTTCACACACTATATCATTAAGAGTAAACATCATCATACTTTAGTAATAGGGACCAACCACATGTTCATAAGTGAAACCAATACCACATAGTGTCATTAACATGTACGATCCACATATACATATCATTTACATTTATAAGCATATAAGTACATAGGAACATCCTTCTAAGACTACCCTTAAGAGTAACTAGTACAATGTACATGTAGAGTCCCATACCTCTACCCAGACTAAGCAAAACTCCTTAGGTCATTCTAGTTAAAGTTCACTTCATTATTTTATTTTACTATTGGAGACATCTTTCCTTAACTGACTAGCCCACATGAGCTAATGTGGAATCCGGTGTCATGGAACCCTACACTGAAAGAAAGCAGACTACTTGCCAAAGTAGTACAAAAACATGAACATATCATCTATGTGGATCAAGTAGCTAGTATTCCTATGGGGGAAACATAGTTCAAGAACTAGGATATGTACTTGGGACCCTCTTTATGCTACATGCATTATAGTCTCCAATCTCATGAGTACATTAGTGATCCTACCTTCCCTAAGTGGGAAGGGACACTCCTCACTTTTAGTTCACTCGGTGCTAAGGTAGAGTCCCTTTTGAAATGTCTTTCATTAATAATTATAACTCAGTTTAGGTCATAGGGTCTACCCCTTATATATTCATCATCATAGCTCAATAGAAATTGCATGAGTATTGTCCTTGTATTACAATACACACATGTGAGGTTAGCACATTTACATAATCTCATTATGATAAAACACATAGGCAATTCATCACCATCGTTATATTAATACATCTTAGCCAACAACTCACAAGTCATAATTCAAGACATTTCAATTCAACATAACAACCCTAATCAAACTCATCATAAGGTATAATATATTATAACTTCATCACTACATACAAGTAATATTAATTGAAGTAAAGGATTGAGATCACAAGACTTACCCCAATCTCCTTCACAAGTCATCATCAAAGGTTTTACCATCAACCATACAATTCAAA
The DNA here is from genome assembly GCA_027704765.1 of Solanum habrochaites. Taxonomy (NCBI): domain Eukaryota; kingdom Viridiplantae; phylum Streptophyta; class Magnoliopsida; order Solanales; family Solanaceae; genus Solanum; species Solanum habrochaites. The sequence continues at coordinate 14,225,111 of JAKWJA010002498.1, forward strand.
CCAAAAATGCATGTAATATGATCACACAATAGTAATTTACTCAATAGTGAAGTCAATGGAATCACTACACAACAATTCATCACTAGTTTATAACCTAGGTTTAGGGACTTGGGTCAATTTCATGATCTACTTCACGAACTAGGTTAAGTCATCAATAACTAGCATAATTGAATCATTAAACATAATAATATAATAACAATCATTTAAAGATACCATAAACAAATCAATTTAGATTACCAAATTCGTAATAGAAAAAAATGCACTTGAAACTCATCTTTTTGAAATCAATTTGGAGGAACCCTTTGGGAAAAGAATCCCAAAGGTAAAATGAATCCCATACTTTGTTAATTGATGAAGAATAATGGAGAAAATTAGTCTTGTTGGTTCCTTATAACCCTCATTTACTTATCTTCTATGGAATTTCTTTGTGAGAGAGAGAAAGAAGAGAGAAGGAAGATCAATTGGATTTTGGGAATTATGAGAGTTGGGTTAGATTAATTAGGTTTGGGGCTTTATATAAGTCATTAACTAACTTAATTAGACCTTCATTAAACCCTAACAAATTAAATAACTACCTAAATAATTAATTGGACAAATTAAAACATGGCATCCAAAATAGTGACTTGACCTACGAGACCTCGAGTACGGGTCGTAGGTCAGTCGATGGTGCGTTGGACCAACCGTCCTACACAATCATCGTTTTTGTAAGAGACTTGCCAAATAACCTCTTTACAAAATTTAGTAAGTGTCCATTGATGGTGGAAATCAACGCCTCGTGGATCAGGTCAAGCCTTGTATCCTGCAACCGTCGATGGCTACTATCCTAGAAAGCTTCTAGTCAAAATGCAAGGGTCCTCCTCAAGGAACCTTTGGTTGGTCTTGGGGAGTCGTACCCGAACGTGCTCACCCTAAAACAACTTTAATATGTATTAGACACATTTCCCCCTAATTTCATGATTTTCCAACTCTTAAAACCTAGTCAAATAGGCTAACCATTTGAACTAGTTTTCGGACGTCATGGACGTTTCTTGACGTTTTGATTCTAATGCTTCCTAAATGACTTATATACATTATACTTGAACTTAAAACAATGTTACAACTCTTAGACTCTGATGTTAAGATTTAGATTAGGCTTTAGACATTTGGAGTATTACATTATCCCCTTCTTTAGGAACATTCGTCCCTGAATGACACTAAAATTTTTTTAAAGGAAGGAATAGACTCAAGACTAGCAGCCCAACCAACAACAACATATCAAAATATGAGTTAGAACTCAATCAACATAACCACATGACCTTTTAGACAATGCAACTCAAAACATCATTTTCAACTCATAAGAGCTCAAAACATGCATATTAACTTATGCCAAAGCTTTCTTCAACACATATCATCACATTCAATACAACTCATGAAGGCACAACATACCAAAATACACCACATAATTTCAAATCAAGTAACAGAGTATTATTTTTTGAAAACTTTCACTTCTATAGGCATAGTTCACTATAACAAAACATACACTTCAATATTTTTCCAAAAATAAAGGACATTTCAAATGAACTCATCATTTTCACTATAAATAGGAACAACTAACCTTATTTATATAATAAATGAGGATAATGGGACTTCATGTAGGCCTCGGCCTCCCATGTTGCACCCTCAACTAGGTGGTTCTTCCATAACACCTTTACGGAAGCCACCTCCTTGTACATTATCATCTTTACTTGTCGATCAAGGATTTCAACTGGAACCTCTTCATAAGAGTGGTGCTCTTGCAAACCTACCATCAATAAAAAGAATAGACTTAGGATCACCAAGACACTTCTTAAGCATGTAGACATGGAACATCGGATGAACCGAAGCCAATTCACCAGGTAACTTCAACTCATATGCAACATTACCAACCTTTTGCACAATTTCATAAGGACCCACATAATGAGGACTCAACTTCCCCTTTTTGCCAAATCTCACCACCACTTTCATAGGTGAAATTTTTAGATACACGTCATCACTTTCTTCAAACTCTATGTCGCTCCTCCTATGGTTCGGATAGGACTTTTGCCGGCTATAAGATTTTTTCAAAAGGTTCCTTATCATATGAAATATATCCAAAGTCTAATAAATTAAATCGATACCAAAGAGTGAAGACTCGCCCACTTCAAACAACCCAACCGGAGATATACATCTCCTACCATACAAGGCCTCAAAAGGAGTCATAGTTATTGAGGAAGGTAACTATTGTTGTAAGAAAACTCAACAAAAGGCAAGGGTTTATCCCAATATCCCTTGAAGTCAATTATACAAGCTCTAAGCATATCATCAAGGGTTTGAACAGTACGCTCCGCTGGACCATCCATTTGGGATGAAAAGCGGTGCTTAGCTTCACCTTGGTACCCAACCCTTGTTTGAATGACCTTCAAAACCTAGATGTGAATTGTGTACCTCTACCCTATATCATGGATAATGGAATACCATGGCGACACACAATCTCATATATGAAGATCCTTGCACAATCCTCCACCGAGTAAGTAGACATTACGGGAATAAAATTAGCGGATTTGGTCAACCTATCCACAACCACCCATATGGAGTCACGATGCTTTTGTGTATGACGCAAACCTAACACGAAATCCATATTAATATCTTCCCACTTCCAAATGGGAACTTGGATTTCTTGAGGTAGACCACTTGGATTTTGCTTCTCGGCTTTGACTTGTTGGCAATTTGGACATATTGCAACAAATTCCGCTATTTCCCCCTTTAAGACTTCCCACCAAAACACTTCTCTAAGTTCATGGTACATCTTTGTAGAACTCGATTAAATGGAATAATGGGAACCATGAGCTTTCTCAAGAATCCCCTTTCTCAAGTCATCATCATTGGACACACACAACCTTTCTTGATACCTTAAGACACCATTCCCCCATAAAGAGAATGACTCATTAAGCTTAGCTATAACCTAATCCTTCAACTCCATCAATGGTTTATCAATGTGTTAATTAGATTCACCTCAACCACCAAAGATGATTCGGAGTTATGATGGACCATAAAACCACAATTTGGAGAATTTTCCAATCTAACACCCAATCTAGCAAACCTATGAACATCTTTCACTAGGTTTTTCTTGGATTCATCAACATGAGACACACTACCCATGGTCATACGACTAAGAGCATTCGCAACCACATTGGCTTTGCCGGGGTGGTAGAACACTCATGTTTAATATTTCAACAATTCCAACCACCTTTTTTCTCAAGAAATTCAACTACTTTTGAATAAACAAGTATTTAAGACTCTTGTCGTCGGTATACATATCAACATGGACATCATACATATAATTACTTCATATTTTCAAGGCAAATACCACGCCCGCTAACTTAAGATCATGAGTTGGATAATTTTTTTCATGCACTTTAAGTTGTCTAGAAGAAGAATCTACTACTTTCCCGTTTTTCATAAGCACACACCACAAGCCCACTTGGGATACATCATAATATACGACAAAGCCCTAAGGACCCTCCAGTAAAGTCAATACTGGATCGGAGGTAAGCCTCACTTTCAAGATTTAGAAGCTTCTTTCACATGCCTCCGACCACTAAAATTTTACACTCTTTTGGGTCAAAGTAGTCAAAGGATATGGAATCGACGCAAAACCAACCACAAACCTCTTGTAATATCCCGCTAGACCCAAAAAGCTTCAAATGTCGATCGGAGTCAATGGTCCAGGCCAATTTTTAACTGCCTCGGTTTTTCTTGGATCTACCTCAACCTTCTCAGTAGAGATTATATGACTAAGAAATGCCACCGACCTCAACAAAAACTCAGTTTGTTATACATGGCAAATAATTGGTGTTCCTTAAGCACTTGTAACACCACTCTCAAATGGTCCAGGTGTTCACCCTTATTTTTCAAATATACTGAGATGTATTCAATGAAGACATTGACAAATGAATGTAGGTAACTCCAAAACACCCTATTCATGAGATCCATAAACGCCGCCAGGGCATTAGTGAGACCAAAGGACATTACTAAGAACATATAGTGGCCATATCTAGTTAGGAATGCATTTTTTATATGCCCTCCCCTCTCACCCTAAGTTGGTGATATCCTGATCTTATATCAATCTTAGAAAATTTGCTTACCCCTTGGAGTTGATCAAACAAGTCGTAAATCCAAGGGAGAGGATACTTGTTCTTAATATGACTTTATTGATTTGGAAATAATCAATGCACATTCTAAGGGACCCATCCTTTTCCTTCACAAAAAATACCAGAGCACCCCATGGAGCCTTTGTCTAGTAAGTCTTTGAGTTGAGCCTTCAACTCTTTCAATTCGGCAAGAGCCATCCGCATACGGAGGAATTTAAATGGGGTTCGTATCCAGTAGCAATTCCATACCAAAATAAATTTCCCGTTTGGGAGAGATTCCGTGAAGATCATTTGGAAAGACCTCTGGAAATTCCCTTTCTATGGGGAATAACTTAATGGGAAGACTTTTGAAGTCTAAATCTTTGACTCTTACAATATGGTATAGACACCTTTTTCAGATCAATTTACAAAACTTACAACAATATATGATACGACCTTTAGAAATAGAATTTCCCCTTCCACTCTGGTTCATTTGGAAAATTGAACTTAACAAGTCTTGTTCTTCAATCATTGGAAGCAAAACAATCATGCAACCAATCCATCCCCAAAATGACATCAAAATCGACCATATAAAGTTCTAATAATTAAACATGAGTAACTCTATTGGGAAACATTATGTGACAGTTTCTAGATACCCTCTTTTGTAACCACTGACTCACTTACCGGGGTAGTTACCATGAAAGGTTCATTTAGGATATCGGGCAAAACATCAAACTTCCTAGCTATAAAGGGAGTAACAAAGGATAATGTAGCACCCGGATCAAGTAATGCATAGACATCAATAGATAAGATTTGTAACATACCGATTACCACATTGGGAGAACTTTCTTGTTCGCCCCTAGAGCGAAGTGTATAAAAGAGATTCTTCTTTGGAACATCCATATTAGAACCGCTAGCTTGAGCTTGCCCGCTACCTTTGTCTTGCCCCTTGATATTAGGACAATATCTAACCTTGTGCCACTCTTTCCACACCCAAAACAATCATCCATCCCCACGAGGCAATCACCCTAATGCTTCTTGCCACACTTTCCACAAGTTGGTTGCTTGGAGAGCTAGTACCTCTTCCTTTTTAAGACTTAGGGTTATACACCCTATCATCACGAGCCTTGGGAAATTTTGAAGGAACTTCATTAGAAAACCTCTTCTTAAATCTAGGCTTGTCTTGAATGTCAAGCGTACCCTTGTATGAACTACCTTCAAATGACTTTGTCTTCTTAGCCTTCTTACTTTTTCTCCTTAGCCAACTCCTGTCCACTTATTGAGCATGAACCATAAGACGGGAGATATTCATATTATCATGAAGCAAAGTCGAACGACATTCTTCCACCAAGTCATCGGACACCCTCGCAAGAAAATGACTCATATCGTCTCTTGGGTTTGAAACCATGGATGGAGCATACTTGGACAATTTAGTAAACTTCAAAGAATATTTAAGTACACTCATACCTCATTGATAATGGTTGATGAAGTCTTCCACTTTAGCTTCCATTAACTCTCTAGGAAAGACCAGTCAAGTAAAGCCCTCTTGAAGATCTCCCAAGTCATTGGACCACCCATTAGTTCCCTATTATCCATTCATTGCATATACAATGTTCGGGCCATATCCTTGAGTTGATACGCCACCAACTCGGCTTTATCAATCGAAGTCACACCCATATTATAGAGAATCTATTATATCTCATCGCGGAAATCTTGAGGGTCCTTATCCAACCTCGACCCATAAAACATAGGTGGATTCATTCTAGTAAAGTCTCTTAAACGAGAGGCCATAGTGCGAGCATGTCGAGAAACTTGAGGTCCAACCTCCCTATTCACTTGAGCCATCATGGATTGGACTATAGAAGTGACGACATTAGCTTGAGAGGTCATGTCTTGGGCCAAATTGAGAAAAACTACCTTATCTCTCCATCGGTCATCGGTAGAGGAACAACTGGAACATGATCACCCATAGCAACTTCTTCAAGTGGAGGCACTTGGTTGTCTTGATTTCTAACATTAGCCATTTCTTTCTCATCCCTTCTAGCATCTGTTCTTCGCGTATTCATACCTATAACCACAATACAGGGTGTAGGTGAAAGAACATAATAATACTCTAGAGGCACAAAATAGGAATACAAAAAGATAAGAGTCTCTAAGAATCACATAGTTTCTCATTCATAAGTGTGGAGTGCTTCACAATTATGAATATGAATCGACATAGACGTGGTTTAATGAGACATAGTTTGTAGGGATATTCAACCTCATCCGAGGAGTACCCCCTAGACGTAACCAACATCGTCGTCCACTGAAAGGACTAGGACTAGCGTCTTAGAGTTCATCATTACATTCATAGGTTAAAAATGCGGAAACTTTTAAATTTTTCATCTATCATTACATTCATAGGTTAAAAATGCGGAAACTTTTAAATTTTTCATCTATACTACTTCATGAGGTTTAATTAGACTTCTCTCTTGCACATAATATATTTGTATCAAGTATACATAGACCCTTCATACAAAAAGATTACATAGTCTTCTACTTTTATGACACATATAGACCACTTACATAATATAGTCTCAAAAAGGGATGTCTCATATTAATTATCTAAACGGAGTCAAATGAACATAGGCATAAGCCCTTACACAATGTAAAAATGCCACTTAGGGCTTACAACAATATCTTGAAACAACATGATTGAAATAATTGTCTTTAGACTATAACAAGGAACCATAGCTAGATTAATCAGAAGCAATCATTCTCAGACTTGAGGACATATCACTCTTGGAGAATTATTTCAAGCCTTCTTTCAAAAAGTTGTTACGAACCCTTTGACGACAGGAACCTAAAATGTTGGGGAAAAGGGAGAAATGGGGTTAGAACATCACTTGCACTAAGTGTGGAATCATATGCACATACAACATAGAAATCATACCAAAGAGAGAGTTATTCAAAAGTATGAAAAGTCACTCTGGAAATACCTTATGCACATTCAGGAATCAATGCATGTCAATAATCACATATTACTTAAGTAAAGACCATGGTACATCACAAGACCAGCAATACCAAGTCCACTCAAGTCAACATGCATATCACTATAATTGATTACATAATCAAGAAAGCTCTATCATCAAGTTATAATATCAACAAGAATGTATAAGAGTCCATAACATCATAATCAAAGTAAGACCATCACTCATACAACCCCATTAACTAAACTAGTTATATGACTATGTATGGCCTCATAACCTCATTCAATCAAGTAAACCCAATAAGAACAATAAGAAATTCCCAACTTCATACGCTATATCATTAAGAGTAAACATCATCATACTTTAGTAATATGGACCAATTACATGTTTATAAGTGAAACCAATATAACAGTGTCATTAACATGTAAGATCCACATATACATATCATTTACATTAATAGGCATATATGCACATAGGAACATCCTTCTAAGACTTCCCTCAATGATAACTAGTGCAATGTATAGGTAGAGTCCCATAGATCTACCTAGACTAAGCCTAATCCCTTATGTCATCCTAGTTAGAGTCACGTCATTACTTTATTTTACTTTCGAGAACATCTTACCTTAACCGACATAGACCACATGAGCTAATGTAGAATCCAGTGTCATGGAAACCTACACCAAAAGAAGGCGGACTACTTGACAAGGTAGTACCAGAACATGAACATATCATCTATGTGGTTATACTAGCTAGAATTCCTATGGGGGTTACACAGTTCACGAACCAGGAGATTTACGTGGGACCCTGTTTGTGATAGTTGCATTATAGTCTCCAATCTCATGAGTAAATCAGTGATCCTACCTTCCCTATGTGGGAAGGGACACTACTTACTTCTAGTTCACTCGGTGCTAAGCTAGAGTCTTTTTTTAAATGTCTTTCATTAATAATCATAACATAGTTTAGGTCATAGGGTCTACCCCTTATATAGTCATAATCATAGCTCAATAGAAATTGCATAAGTATTTTCCTTTCATTACCATTCACACATGTGAGGTTAGCAAATTTACATAATCACATTATTTAAGGCACATGGGCAATTCATCACCATCTTTATATAAATGCATCTTAACCAACAACCCACAAGTCATAATTCAAGACATTTAAATTTAACATTATACAACACTATTCAATATTATCATAAGGTATACTTTAATATAACTTCATTACTAAACACAAGTAATCATAATAAAAGTAAAGGATTGAGATCACAAGACTTATCCCAATCTTCTTCAGAAGCCATATCAAAAGTTTTACCATCAACCATCCAATTCAAATGAAAAATGCATTTAATATGATCAAACAATAGTAATTTACTCAATAGTGAAGTCAATTGAATCACTACACAACAATTCATCACTAGTTTATAACCTAGGTTTAGGGACTTGGGTCAATTTCATGATCTACTTCACAAACTAGGTTAAGTCATCAATAACTAGCATAATTGAATCATTACACATAATAATCTAATCACAATAATCTAAACCCTCCTTTATAGAGAAAATTAATTTTATTGCTTCTCTATAACCCTCTTTTATAATGTTCTTCTATGGAGTTTCTTTGGGAGAGAGATAAAGTAGAGAAAAGGAAGAGCAATGGGGAATCATGGGAGTTGGATTAGTTTAATTAGGTTTGGGGATTTATATAAGTCATTAAATCACTTAATTAGACTTCCCTTAAACCCTAAGTGATTGAATATCCACCTAATTAATTAATTGAACTAATTAAAATATGGTTGCCAAAACAGTGACCTGACCTACAAGACCCCGACCCACGGGTTGTAGGTCAGTCGACGATGCCTTGGACTACCATTTTTTCTATCAAAGACTTGACAAATGATATCTTCATGAAATTTACTAAGTGTCCATTGACCGTCGATGGCTACTGTCCTACACAACTTTTAGCCAAAATGGAAGGGTCCTCCTAAATGAACCTTTGGTTGGTCCTTGAGGAGTTATACCCAAACTTTCCGGACCTAAACTAACTTTAATACGTGTTAGACACCTTTTTACCAAATTTCATCATTTTTCGACTCTTAAAACCTAGTCAAATAGGTTAAGGCACACTAACACCTATTGAACTAGTTTCTGGTCGTCATGGACGTTTCTTGATGTTTTTATTCTAAATCTTCCTAAATTACTTATATACAATAATTGACCTTAAAAATGTGTTACAACTCCTAGTATCTCATGTTAAGCTCTAGATTAGGCTTTAGAGTTTCGGAATATTAAAGTTTCTTCTCCAAATTTTCATGGGATTTTCTTGTATTATGGTATGGTAACCCTTGATCCCTGGATAACCTTTCATATAAGGAGTTCTATCAAAGATTTTATAATGTGACTCTAATATTAAAATTCCTAGCTTCCAATATAACCATGGGTACATTGTCAAATGATTTCAAAGTCATTGTAATGGTGAATTGATGTATAACCAATGTTTTAAAGATATTTTCAAATGTAATTCCTTGAAGAACTCATGATCTCCTTAATCTCTCAATTTAACTCTTAAAGTAAGTCTTGTGATCTTGATTAGATGTTAATTGAATTGTTATTATATTGTTATGTATTGTTTAATGCTATATTTATCTATAACAATTGATTAAGAATTGTTGAGAATGGTCTATGATGATAATGGCTTGGAGAATTGGTAAGTTGACCTAATTTCTAGCCTTTAGTATTGGGATTGACATTTTATGGTTTGGTCCACTTATGGTAGAGGTATTTACATTCTTATATATCTATACATGTTCTGTTTATGGCTTTAAAGGAAAAAGATGTAAAGTGATGTGATATTATGATTACCATGACTATGAAGTTTATGTGTGTAGTCTTCAATTCTAGTATCATGACTTAGATGTATTGATAATACAATGTGAATGATGTTGTTAGGGTAAGGTGTGGTTTACATTTTTGATTGGAATGAATACTATTGTAGAATGACCCCTACCTATGTAACCCTATATGAATGTGTGTGACCTTATTCATGTTAGGTGCAACACTACGAAAATCAATAACCTTATCTATAGACTCACATGATGAAATAGTCCTTGTAACACTTTTTAAGGCCTATAGTAATATATATAAATCATTTAGGAAGTTTTAGAGACAAAATGTCAAGGAACGTCCTTTACGTCTGGAGACTAGTGAAAAAGAGGTTAGTGTGCCTTGGCATATTTCATGGGGTTGTAAGAGTTGAAATTCAATGAAATTTAGTAAAAAGGTGTTAAAAAAGTATTAAAGTGTCTTTAGGGTCGAAACCTATGGGTACGACACCCCAAGTACCACCCTAAGTGTCCTTGGAGACGACCCTTGCAAATGAGCCAAAAGCTTTCAAATGACAATGGCTACCTACGAGACCAATTGACGAGACGTTGCCTAGTCGATGAGGCGTATATGGATCCGTAGGTAATGACTTATAAATTTTTCAAGAATTCCCAAAAATAGACTCTTTGAACTTATCCACGCCTTGCCAGTACGGTGGCATCGATGCGCCTATGGTTCGTAGGTCGAGGTGTCGTTGCCTAGCCAGGGTTTCACTGTGAAGTTTTATGTTAGGTCATTTAATTATTTAAATTATTAGGAGGTTATTTAATTGATTGGGTGGGGGGTGTCTAATTAAGTTAATTAAAGGACTATATAAAGACATAACACTAATTAAACTAACATAACACATTTTAATTCCAAAAGATAAAATCCTCTCCCTTCTCTCTACTTTCTCTCTGTATTTCCCAAGACCCCATTGAAGATCAATTCAAGGTCATTAGTTCTCCAAGATTAAACATTCTCTCTATCAATATTAATTCATATCTAAGGTATGGGAAGACTTCACCTATGGGATTCCTTTCCCCAAAGGGTTCTTTCAAATTGATTTACAAAAGTTAGAAATTTCATTATTAATCTGAAATTGATCTATCAAATTGTATTTTTAATTGTTTATTTCCAATTATTATTAATATAATATGATTTATTATTAGTAAATTAGGTTAGCTCTTGATGTTAGACCTAATTCAATAGAAGAGATCATGAATTGACCCTATTTCCCTAACCCTAGGATATGAATTGATGTTGAATTTGTTAGTGATGATAAAATTGCCTTAGTTCTTGTGTTAATTACTATTATATGATGTTATTAATTCTATTTATGTATTAATATGGTTGTTTATTGGAAGACCATGGAAGAAGGTTTGTGAACGTAAATTGGTAAGTCTTATGATCTTGAATCCTTACTTCAATTGTGATAACTTTAATTGATGATGATGTTCAATTGAAGTAATAATTGTGATTAGATTAGATAGGTTATGTATGAAGAATATAATTTGAATGTCTTGATCATATGTATTGTGTGATTATGATTAAGGTATAATGATATAAGGTTGATTTGGATCACTTATGTTCCTTACTATGACATGATGATGACCTATACTAAGCTATGAATATCAATAAAGGATTAAAGACATTTCAAAAAGGGTCTTTAGCTTAGCACCGAGTGAACTAGTTATGAGAGGTTTTCTTTACAATGATTCTCATGAGATAGAGATTACAATGAAATTTTGCATAAAGTGAGTCTAAAATATTTCTTCTCGTTCTTGAAATATGTTGCTCCCATAGGAAGACTAGCTAGTGGATCCACCTAGAATGCTATGATAATATTTTGGTTCTATCTTGGCAAATAGACCACCTTCTTTCGGTTTAGGGTTTCATGACACCAGATTCCATATTTATCTCATGTGGTCTATGTCGGTTAAGGCAATTTTTCCCGAAAGTAAAGTGAATGTGATAATGTGAACTCTAACTAGGATGACTTAAGGGGTTCTTCATAGTATAGGTAGGGGTATGAGACTCTACCTATGCATTACACTAGTTGGCCTTGAGGGAAATCTTAGGAGGATGTTCTTATGTTTTTATGACTTTAATGATATGAAAATCTAAACTCTACATGTTGATGATCTATATGATGTTAGTTTCACTTATGAACATGTTATTGGTCTATATTGCTAAATATAATGATGACTACTCATGATGATATATGAAGTTAGACATTGCTTGTGATCTTTTCTTGGTTTTACTTGGTTGTGTGGGATTACGGTACTTCGCTTGATCATTGCACATGTAAGCTTGATAATGAGTTACCATTACGGGTCTTGCATATGTTATAATGTCATGAACTCTTATACATGCTTTTTTTTTATGACATTACGTCCGAGTTGTTTTGGTTATGTTCTCTAGTTACTACTATACATGTTGACTTGACTTTACTTGATGATGTTGATCTTGTAGTGTATATGGTCTTATGTTCATGAATATGCTTTCATTGGATCATATCTTTTCTTGATTATGCATAAAGGCTTTTCAAAGTAACTTTGCATGGTTTTTAACAAATGTCCCTTTAAGCATGATTTCAAATTTTATATGCATATATTTCCATACTTAGTACAAGTGGTGCACTAACCTATATCTCTATGTTTCCTACAAATATGTAAGTTCCATCCATGGAGTTCCTAGGTGGCCGATTGAACAAGACTTGGACGCTTTTCTCCAAGTATTAGTAGGTCCTTATGTTCGAGGATGTTACTTTCTATGCTCTAGCCTTGAAGTTGTATTTTCATAAAGTTATTCATTCCTTTCTCATTTGAATATTAATGTAAGCCTATAATGGCATATTTACTTTGTATTGGCTATGTCAATAAGCCTATAATGGCATATTTAATTTGTATTGACTATGTCAAACATTTGTACTTGTTTTAGATGGTTCAATATGAGACGAAGTATTAGACAAATTCTTATGTATCTTATGTTGTCTAAATGAGAACCCTATGTAAGCTTCATATGCGAGGAGTGTAGGTAAACTCCCTATACAGTATACAAGAGGTCTATGTAAACCTCACTATATAGTTATGTATGAAAAGTTTTTATTTTCCGCATTTTTTAACCTATGAAATGTAATGATGAATGCTAAGAAGCTAGTGTTAGTCCTCTATGAGGACGACGCTGCCGGTTACGTCTAGGGGGTGCTCCCTGTCGTGAATACTTTGGTATCAGAGGGTGAGGTAAAGAAATATTAGGATTGATATCTCATTGAACCACATCTACGTAGAGTGTTGTTCATGGGTGCACCACACTTATGAATAAGAGACTATGTGATGCTTAGGAATTCTCACTTATTGCTAATCTTGAATGTCGTGCCTTATGAGTTGAAACTCCATGTCTCCCTTTTCTTCTAATCCATTTCTTGTGGATATAGTATGTCTACAAGATGTGGAACCGCAAGGAGAGTGGTGGAAGATTTGGCTTAACCGACATAGACGACATGAGCTAATATAGAATCCGGTGTCATGGAACCGTACCCCGAAGGAAGGCGGACTACTTACCAAGGTAGTACAAAAACATGAACATAACAACTACATGGATCCACTAGATAGTATTCATATGGAGGCAACATAGTCCAAGAACTAGGAAATATATTTGGGACCCTCTTTATGATACATGCATTATAGTCTCCAATCTCATGAGTACATTAGTGATCCTGCCTTCCTTATGTGGGAAAGGACACTCCTCATACTAGTTCACTCGATGCTAAGCTATAGTCTCTTTTGAAATGTCTTCAATGTCTTTATCAACCATCATAGCTTAATGTAAGTCATAGGGTGTATCTCTTATATAATCATCATCATCACAGATCAATAAGAATTATATGAGTTTGTTTTCCTTTCATTACAATTCATACATGTGAGGTTAGCACATTTACATAATCATTCATGATAAGGTACATTGGTAAGTTATCACCATTCTAAAAACACTTGCACCTTAGTAAAAATCTCACAAATCATAGTAAAGACATTTCAATTCAATATCATGCCAACCCTATCAATCTTAATATAAGGTATACTTCAATACAACATCATCACTTAATCACAAGTAACCATAATAAAGTATAGAATAGAGATCACAAGACTTACTCAATTTCCTTCACAATGCCATCATTAAGGTCTTACCATAAACCCTTAACTAAAAACAACAATGGGTTTAATATTATCACACAATATTAAAAAACATAATAACAAGTCCAATTAAATCATTATACAAGAATTCATAACAAGTTCATAGCCTAGAAGTAGAGACTTAGATCAAGTTTATAATCTACTTCAGAATCTAGGTCAATTACTCAAGAACTAGCATGGTAGGAATACAATGCATCTAAATATATTCATAAATCGGCACAATAAAACAGTAGGATAGTAGTTCACACATTAACCAAGCCAAATACATCAATACTAGATAGTACAATTCAAGATCACAACCTAGGGTTAAAGGGAGTAGGTCATCTTCTACAAACTAGACCAATCCATCAATAATTAGTGTAATATAGTAATAATTCATCATAATATAATGATTACAATCAAATAAACCATAAACAAATCAAATTGAAGATCAATTTCGAGATTGGAAGCGACCCACATGAAAACTCATCTTTTGAAATCAATTTGAAGGAACCCTTTGGAGAAAGAGGTCCCAAAGGTGAAAGGAATCCCATACCTTGTTGATTGATGAAGTTTGATGGATAAACTTTGGTATTTAGCATACCTAGAACCCCTTGACCTTGACTTCTATGGTTTTCTTCAACTTTGGAGATAGAAAGAAGAGAGAAGGAAGATAATTTGTGTTTTGGGATTTATGAGGGTTAGGTTAGCTTAATTAGGTTAGGGTCTTTATATAGGTTGTTAACTAACTTAAATAGACCTCCCTGAATGCCTAAAAAATTAAATAACAACCTAAATAATTAACTTAACTAATCTAAAGACGAACTTAAAAAAATAGTGGTCTCACAGACGAGACCACATCGATGCCACGTGCGTCTATCGACGACCACATGACCCTCCATCCTGTTGGTCCATCATTTTTGTCAGAGACAGGTTAAAATCAAGTCTTTGCAAAAAATTCTAAGTGTCCATCGATGGACGAAATCGTTGCACCATTGATTGGACCACGATCCATTGGTTACAAGTCGTTTGTGGACACTGCCTTAGGCATCCTTCGACACAAATGCAAGGATCCTCCTCAAGGGCCCTTCATTGGTCCTTGGTCAGTCGTACCGGGATGTTTTGACTTTGATTAACTCTAATACATGTTATACACCCATCCACCAAAATTCACCATTTTCCAATTCCTAAACATAGTCAAATAGGCTAAGACACACTAGCACTTTATTGAACTAGTTTGCGGACGTCATGGACGTTCCTTGTTGTTTTGATTCCTAACTTCCTAAATGACTTATATTCATTATTTGGACCTTAAAACAGTCAAACAACCTTAAGAAACTCATGTTAGGGTATAGAACACGTCTTAGAATTTCGGAGTATTACATTATCCCCCCTTAGGAATATTCCTCCCCGAATGACACTGAAATTCTTTAAAGGAAGGAATAGACTCTAGACTAGAAGCCCAACCAACAACTGAAAAATATCAAAACATGAGTCACAATCAAAATCAACCTAACCTTATGTCCTTCTTCACAATGCAACTCAAAACATCATTATTCAACTCAAAAGAGTTCAACATTCATTTCATGCCTATTCAATATGCCAAAGCTTTCTTCAACACATATCAACATTCTCAATACAATTCATCAAGGCACAATATACTAAAATTCACAACATAAACTCAAAATAAGAAGGATCGCAAAATTTTCAAGTCTATAGGCATACTTTACTGTAATTTTACTGTAACTAGAACATTTTTGTAAAACTTCACCAAAAACCAAAGCAATTTAAAATTTAGTCATTATTTTAATTAATAATAAGATCATCTAACCTTCATTAGTAAAGATATGAGGATAACGGGACTTCATGTCGGCCTCGACCTACCATGTTGGTCCCTCAACTAGGTAGTTTCTCCATACCACTTTTATTGAGTCCACCTCTTTGTTCCTCAACCTCTTCACTTGATGATCAAGGATTTCAACCGGAACCTCCTCATAAGAGAGGTTCTCTTGTAAAACAATACCCTCAATAGGAAGAATGGCTCGAGATGACCGATACACGTCTTAAGCATAAAAAGATGGAACACCGGATATACATAATCCAATTTACTAGGCAACCTCAACTCATATTCCACCTTACCAATATTTTACAAGATTTCATAGAGACCCACATAATGAGGAATCAACTTCCCTTTCTTGCCAAATCTCGCCACCTCTTTCATAGGTGAATTTTATAGATATGCTTTATCTCTTTCTTCAAACAATAATTCCCTTCATCTATGGTAGGCATAAGACTTTTGCCAGCTATAGGCCTTTTTCAAGCGATTCCTTATGATATGAACCTTCTCCAAAGTCTTATAAATCAAATCAGGACAAAAAGTGAAGACTCACCCACTTCAAATGATCCAATTGGATATCTACATCTCCTACCACACAAGACTTCATCAAGAGCCATAGTTTTAGATGAATGGTAGTTATTGTTGCAAGAAAACTCCACCACAGGCAAGTGCTTATCCCAATTCCCTTGAAATAAATTATACAACATCTAAGCATATCCTCAAGGGTTTGAAAGTACGCTCCGCTTGACCATCCATTTGGGGAAGAAATATGGTGCTTAGCTTCATCTTGGTGCCCAACCCTTTTTAAATGAACTCCAAAAACTAGATGTAAATTGTGCCCCCTATATGATATGATTGATAATTGAATACCATGGCGACACACAATATCATCTATGAAGATCCTTGCATAATCCTCCAACGAGTAAGTAGACATGACAGGAATAAAATGAGCAGATTTGGTAAACCTATCTACAATCACCCATATGGAGTCATATTGCTTTTGTGCCAAGAAAACCTACACAAAATCCATATTGATGTCTTCCCACTTCCAAATAGGAACTTAAATTTCTTGAAGTAAAAAACCCGACTTTTGGTTTCGAGTTTCACTTGTTGGCAGTTTTGACCCTTTGCAAAAAATTCTGCATGTTCTTCTTCATGACTTCCCACCAAAACACTTCCCTACGATCATGGTACATCTTATGGAACCCGAATGAATGGAGTAAAGGGACCCATGAACTTCCTCAAGAATCCGGTTCCTCAAACCATCTATATTGGGAGCACACAACCTTCATTGATACCTCAAGACACCATTCCCCCCCGCCCGAAGAGAATGACTCATTAAGCTTACCAAGAACCAATTCCTTCAAATTCATCAATGGTTGATCAAGGTGTTATTTGGACTTTACTTCAACCACCAAAGATAACTCGGAGTTATGATGGACCATAAAACCACCATCGGAGAATCTTCCAATCTAACAGCCAATCTAGACAACTTATGAACATCTTTTACTAGGTATTTCTTGGGTTCTTCTACATGAGATACACTACCCATGGTCATACAAGTTAGAGCGTCCACAACCACATTGGCATTGCCGGGGTGGTAGAGAACACTCATGTCATAATCCTTCAACAATTTGAACCACCTTCTTTGTCGCAGATTTAACTCTTTTTGAGTAAACACGTATTGTAGACTCTTGTGGTCAGTATACACATCTACATGGAAACCACACAAGTAATTCCTCCATATTTTCAAGGCAAATACCACGACCTCTAACTCAAGATCATGAGTTTGATAGTTTCTCTCATGTACCTTAAGTTGCCTATAGGCATCGACTATTTCCTGACCATGTTGAATAAGAACAAACCCTAAACCCACTGAGGATACATCACAATACACAGTGAAGCCCTTGGTCTCCTCTGGTAAAGTCAACATCGGAGCAGATGTAAGCCTATCTATCAAGATTTGGAAACGTCTCTCACATGCTTCTGACCACTCAAATTTCATATTCTTTGGGGTAAAAGTAGTCAAGGGAGATGCAATGGACACAAAACCACTCACAAACCTCCTATAATAACCAGCTAGACCCAAGAAACTCCTAATGTCTGTTGGGGTCAATAGTCTAGGACAATACTTGATCGCTTCGCTTTTCCTTGGATTAACTTCATCTCCCTCACTAGAGATGATATGACCAAGAAGCGCCACTTACCTCAACCAAAACTCACATTAGCTATGATTTTAAAAGAATTGGTTCTCCTTAAGCATTTGCAACACCACCCTAAAATGGTCCATTTGTTCACCTTCATTTTTCGAATATACAAAGATATCGTCAATGAATAGAATGACAAGTGAATCTAGGTAACATTGAAACACCCTATTTATGAGATCCATAAATGTCGTCGGGGTATTAGTGAGACCAAAGGACATTACTAATAACTCATAGTGAACATATCTAGTCCGAAATGACATTTTTTCTATATCCTCACCTCTCAACCTTAAGTTGGTGTTACCCCTATCTTATGTCAGTCTTATAAAAGTAGCTTGCCCGTTGGAGTTGATAAAACAAGTAGTCAATCTGAGGGAGAGGATACTTGTTCTTAATAGTGACTTTATTAAGTTGGCGATAATCTATGCACATTTTAAGGGACCATCCTTCTTCTTCACAAAAAAAAAACCGGAGCACCCCATGACGAAATACTAGGTCTAATGAAGTCTTTGTCTAGTAAATTTTTGAGTTGAGCCTTCAACTCTTTCAATTTGGCCAGAGAAATACAATAACGAGGAATTGAAATATGGTTGGTAGCCGCTTGCAAGTCAATAAAAATATATTTCCTGTTCGGAAGGGATTCCAAGAAGATTATTAGGAAAGACCTCCGAAAATTCCCTTACTGCAGGAACTAACTCAATGGGAGGATTTTTGGAGTCAAAGTCTTTGACTCTTACAATGTGATATAGACACCCTTTTGAGATCATTTTACAAGCCTTAATATAAGAGACGATATGACCTCTAGGAATAGAATTCCCCCTTTCCACCATAAAATGGGTTTATTTGGAAAATTGAACTTAACAATTCTTGTTCTACAATCAAAGGAAGAAAAACAATCATGCAATCAATCCATCCCTAAAATAACATCGAAATCGACCATACAAGTGCTACTAATTCAATATGAGTAACTCTATTGGGCAACATTATAGGACAATTCCTATATACCCTCTTTTCAACCACCGATTCACCTACCGGGGTTGTTACTATGAAAGGTTTATTTATAATATAGGTCAAGCTATAAAACTTTCTAGCTATCAAG
Organism: Solanum habrochaites; assembly: GCA_027704765.1. Classification (NCBI taxonomy): domain Eukaryota; kingdom Viridiplantae; phylum Streptophyta; class Magnoliopsida; order Solanales; family Solanaceae; genus Solanum; species Solanum habrochaites. Next base: position 14,244,380 of record JAKWJA010002498.1, read on the forward strand.
GGAGTAACAAAAGATAGTGTAGCACCCCGATCAAGTAAATCATATACATCAATAATGAATACTTGTAACATACCAGTCACCACATCGGGTGAAATTTCTTGTTCACCCATTGAGCGAAGTGCATAAAAGCGATTCTTCTTTGGAGTATCCACATTAGAAACACTAGCTTGCCCGCTGCCTTTTTCTTGCCCCTTCACATTTGGAAAATCCCTAACTTTCCAGCCACTCTTGCCAGACCCAAAGCAATTGTCTTTCCAATGAGGCAATAACCATAATGCTTCTTATCACATTTTCCACAAGTTGGCTTCTTGTTTTGTGAGCAAGTACCTCTTCCCTTTTGAGACTTAGGGTTAAACACCCTATCATCACGAGCCTTGAAAATTTTGTAGGATATTGATTAGAAGACCTCTTCTTAAACATAGGTTTCTCTTGGATATCAAGCCTACTCTTTGAAGAACCACCATCAAAAGGACTTTCCCTCTTGACATCTACTATTTCTCTTAGCCCTTGTCTCTTCCACTTGTTGAGCATGAACCATGAGACAAAAAATGTTCATATTGTCATGTAGCATAGCCAAATGAGATTCTTCCTTCAAGTTATCAAACACTATAGTTACAAAATGTCTCTTTTGATCTCTACGATCGGAAACCAATGGAGGAGCATACTTTGACAATTTAGTGAATTTTAATTAGTATTCAAGTATACTCATACCTGTTTGATGAAGGTTGATGAATTCCACCACTTTGGCTTCCTTCTTATCCCTAGGAATGAACCTATCAAGAATAACCTTCTTAAAAATATCCCATCTCACCGGTCCACCTCTGAAAGGCCTATTTTCATTCCATTGGACGTACCAAGTTTGGGCCACATCTTTGAGTTGATCACTGGCAAACTCGACCTTCTTACTAGTAGTCAACCCCATAGCATAGAGGATCTTATAGGTTTAATCAATGAACTCTTGGGGGTCTTCATGAATTTGGAACCATAGAAATTAAGGGGATTCTTCCTAGTGAAATCCCTCAAATGAAAGGCCATGGTGAGAACATGTATGTTTTCACGGGGTACTACTTCTCGATTAGCTTGGGCCGTCATGGCTTGAGCTTGACGTCTTGTCCTTAATTAGCAATGTCTTGGGATATTTAGATAAACTCAGCCGTTATGTCACTATCTGTGAAACGAGTAGGATTGACCGGAGCTTAATCATCATTAGCAACTTCTTCAAGATGAGGGACTTGATTGCCTCGAGGAGGAGCTCCAACATTGGCAATCTCTTTATCAAGTTTTTGAGCGCTGTTCTTCGAGTATTCATTACCTATGATAACAACGAAAGAATTAGATGCTAAGGGAACATAGAGTCAAGAATCTAAAGGAACCATATTAGATTTCAAAGAAAATAAGAGTTTCCTAAGCATCACATAGGTTTCAATTCATAGGCGCTTCACAATTATGAGTAAGAATGTACAACCGTGGAGAATCCCCTAGAAGTAACCGGCGTCATCGTACTCTATGAGGACTAAGTTTAGCCTCTTAGGTTACATCTTTGCATTCATAGGTTAAATATGCGGAAAAGTTTTAAAAACCTTCTTCTATCTATCATGAGGATTACATATACCTCTTGGATACACATTAAAAAAATCATATCGAGTATACCTTGACCCTTTTTATAAGAAGATTACATAGTCTTCTACTTTTATTGCATATAGATATATAAGATACTTAACATAGTCTTCAATGGATGTCTCATCTCATAACCATCTAAACAAGAGTACAACAATTGGGAATATCCCATACATCAATGTAATAAAGCCACATATAGGCTATACAATCTTTAGTACTCAAATGAAAAAGGAAAAAAACTAAAATTCGTATAACTAGAACAACATCAACAATTTGATAGTGACATTGCCCACGGAAAGTTAGGACCTTCCAAACTTGGATGAGTGAGAATTCCAAGTCGTCCTTCAAAGTCGTCTCAAAATCCCTTCAATGACCGGAACCTAAAATGTTGGTGAAAAAGGGAGAAAATGGGGTTAGTACATCACTTGTACTAAGTATGAGACCATATGAACACAAATCATAAAATGATGCTAAAAGGAGAAATTTCATTAATGCAATTTACTTTGAAAAACCTTATGCACATTCTAGAAGACCACACCAATCAATAAGACATATTTTTTAGGTCAAGATCATGTACATAACAAGAACAATAATACGAATCTACTGAAGCCAACATGCATATCACATAATTGAACACATAGTACAGACAACCCTATCACCAAGCTATAATATTGACAACCATGAATAAAAGTTCATTACAACATAACCAAAGTAAGAAAATGACCCATGAACCCTCATTAAGTCACTAGTTCAATGAGTAAGCAAACCCACACAACCTTACTCAATCAAGTAAACCCAACAAGATCCATAACCAATTTCCAACTTCACATAACATATCATCAAGGGTACTTAACATCATTCTTTATCAATAGAGACCATACACATATTCATAAGTGAAACCAAGCATCATGTAGTATCATCAATGTGCAAGATCATCATATACATATCATGTACAATTATAAGAATATACATATATAAGAACATCCTCCTAAGACTTCCTTCAAGGCTAACTAGTGCAATGTTTAGGTAGAGTTCCATACCCCTACCTAGAGTAAGCTAAACCCTTTAGGTCATCGTTGTTAGAGTTCCTTCCTTTAGTTCATTTTACCATTTGGAACATCTTGACTTAACCGACATATATTACATGAGCTTATGTGGAATCCTGTGTCATAGAACCCTACACCGAAAGAAGGAGGACTACTTTCCAAGGTAGTACCACAACATGAACATATCAACTACGTAGATCCAATAGCTAGTATTCCTATCGGGGCAACATAGTTCAAGAACTAGGAGATATAGTTGGGACCCTCTTTATTTTACATGCGTTTTAGTATATAATATCATGAGTACATTAGTGATCCTACCTTCCTTATGTGAGAAAGGACACACCTCACACTACTGAACTCGGTGCTAAGCTAGAGTGTCTTTTGAAATGTCTTTATTAATCATCATAATTAATGTAGGTCATAGGGTATATACCTTATATAATCATCATCATCATATCTCAATAGTAATGGCATGAGTATTTTCCTTTCATTACAATTCATATATGTGAGGTTAGCACATTCACATAATCATTCATGATAAGGCACATTTGTAACTTATCACCATCCTTATAGCATTTACACCTTAGTCAACACCTTATAAACCGTAGTAAAGACATTTAAATTCAAAATCATACCAACCTTATCAATCTTAATATATGGTATACTTCAATACAACATGATCACATAATCACAAGTACCCATAATTGAAGTAAAGAATAGAGATCACAAGACTTACTCAATCTCCTTCACAATGACATCATCAAGGTCTTACAATAAACCCTAAAATCAACCCAACAATGGGTGTAATATCATCACATAATAATAACCAACATAATAACAAGTCCAATCGAATCATTATATAACAACTCATCACTAGTTCGTAGACTAGAAGTAGAGACTTAGTTCAAGTTCATAATCTACTTCACAATGTAGGTCAATTACTCAAGAACTAGCATGGTAGTACTTTAATTCATCTCAATCTATCCATAAATTGGAACAATAACATCATAGGATAGCAATTTATACATTAACCGATCCAAATACGTCAATACTAGGTAGTTCAATTCAAGATCACATTCTAGGGTTAAAGGGAATAGGTCATCTTTTACAAAGAAGACAAATACAATAAAAAAACCATGAACAAATCAAATTGAATGATCAATTTCGAGATTGGAAGAGACCCACATGAAAACTCATCTTTTGAAATCAATTTGAAGGAACCCTTTGGGGAAAGAGATTCCAAGGGTGAAAAGGAATCCCATACCTTGTTGACTGATGAAGTTTGATGGAGAAAATTTGTTCATTAGCATGCCTAGAACCCCTTGACCTTCGACTTCTATGATGTTCTTCAACTTGGGAGAGAGAAAGAAGAGAGAAGGAAGAGAATTTCTGTTTTGGGATTTGTGAGGGTTAGGTTAGATTAATTAGGTTCGGATATTTTATATAGGTTGTTAACTAACTTAATTAGACCTACGTTAAACCCTAACTAATTAACTAATGACCTAATTAAATAACTTAACCAACCTAAAAACGAGCAGTAAAACTAGTGGTCTCACAGATAAGACTACGTCGATACCACGTTTGTCAATCAACGACCATAGGACCATCCATCCTGTTGGTCCGTCATTTTGGTTAGATAATGGTTAAAATCCAGTCATTTACAAATATTCTAAGTTTCCATCGACGGAGGCAATTTATTCCTCGTCGATTGGACAATGATCCATTGGTGAAAAGTCGTTTGTGGACACTGCCTTAGGCAACCTTTTACACAAATGCAAAGGTCCTCTTCAAGTTCTCTTGGTTGGTCCTTGGGGAGTCGTACCCGGGCATTTCGACTATGAATTAAATTTAAGACATATTATAAACACTTCCACAAAAATGCATCATTTTCCAACTTGGGAAACTTAGACAAATAGGCTAAGGCACACTAGCACCTCAATGAACTAGTTTCCGGATGTCATGGAGATTCCTTGACCTTTTGATTCATAAAATTCCTAAATGAATTATAGTCATTATTTTGGACCTTTCAACAGTGACACAACCTTTATACACTCATGTTAGGATCTAGAACATGTCTTAGACTTTCAGAGTATTATATATGGGACACTATTTGTCCATTACAGTAAGTAGACATTCCAAAAGGGGAGTGTTGGTGTGTTTTATATGAAGTGTATGAATTATCTATCATGTGTTGTAAATGAAGTTAGTTGACTTAGGGTCTAATGTTAAGGAAGAAAGTTAAAGTTAGGTTTTATATAATGAAGTAATGAATAATGCATGTAATGTACTTGATCCAATGGAATCCTCAAGGAACACAAAGTAGGAGTAGTAGTAAGGGATGCTACTCTCAGATTGCACTTAGTGTAACTTACAAGACCCGTTGGATAAGGTCACTTATGTGAAGTCCTTAATGCGTGAATGTTCTTCTAACGTCTAGTTTAAAGAGTGGACTTGAATTCTGTGCGAGGTAAGCCTATTGTTGGTAGTCTTAAGGATCACTTAGGTGTGTATTCTAGGGTCAATATGGGTGGTTCCTTCATGTCTTACCTTAGAGAGTTTTAGGATAACTTTCTTAGGGAAACCTTAAAGGAAATGAGTTCACTGTGTTGTGGTATGAATGGGTTCATTGTAAAGTCGGTTTCACTATAAAGTGACTCCTTGTGCTTAAATTATGGAAATTGTTTATTATGTGCTAAATGATGATTCTTATACTATTTTTATTCTTTATTCTTGAAGGTTTTACTAATTTTGCATGAATGTTCTATTTATACTAAAACATTCCTTTTTACACGTATTTGCATATGATATACTTAGTACATTGTTTGTACAAACCCCATACTTTTCTATACTAAATAAGTATAGGTTGGAGGCAATTTGAAGACTAGAAGGCAAGCTTGGGAATCGACTCTCACAAGACTAAGTATGTCCTCATATATTCGAGGGGATAAATCGATTTCTTAGTTTCTATCATTAAGACTTATTATGCATTTTCACTCAATGTAAAGGTGTGTGTCCTTAAGATGTTTAAGTTGTGTCTTTAAGGTAACTTGTGACGATGAGACTACTCTTTAGTAATTTATAAAAGATATTTCTTTTTTATTATAATTTTCATGAAAAGTTTTAATTCCACACTGGTTTTCATGTCTTATGCGATGAATGATAGCTAGTAGGCTAGTACAATACCCCCGAAAGGTCAAGTACGCAATTGTCCGACCTAAGGGTTACCCTATATTCTAGTGGGTACTTGAAGGTCATGACAATACTCATAGTCATTAGCTCAATAGGATTTGTATGAGAACACTTTTCATCACCATTCCCATTGGTTAGATTAGCATATTAATATCATTACATCATACTAAGAAAAATAGGTACTTCGTAAATAACCTTATATCATTACATCTTAAGCATAATATCACAATAACACAATCAAGATATTTAATTAAATTCAGTATATCACACCTACTTAATTCAATTACAAGACATATTGCAATTGAACTCCATCACCAAACGCAAGGTATCATAATTGAAGTAAAGGTTTAGGATATCAAAACATACCAAATATACTTCAAAAGACATCATCATGGTTATCAAATCCAGTCAACACTCTCTAGACGTAACCGGTGTCGTCTTCCTCTTTGAGGACTAAGACTAGCCTCTTAGCTTACATAATTACATTCATAGATCAAAATACCGAAAAATGTAAAACTTTTAATTACTTCTACATTGAGGATTTCATAGACCTATACATACATATCAAATATACATAGACCCTTCGTATAGGAAGATTACTTAGTCCTCTAATTTTATTGCACATAGATATATAAAATATAACATACTCTCAAATAGTCATCTCATCTCATAACCATCTAATAAGTGTATATCAAATTGGGCACAACTAATACATCAATTCAATAAGACCACATATAGGTCATACAATGTTTAATACTCAAATAAAAAGGAAATAAACATGTCTTAATACTAAAACAACTCCATAAGATTGATAGTGGCATTGCTTTCGAAAAGTGAGGTGTAACACCCCAAAATGAACTAAGGTAAACTAGAGCCTCATGAGAATTTCTTAAGTTAACATTTTTTTAAAATGAGTTACATTAGTGTTCTTAGACAGTGTGTGAAGTTTGGAGGTCAAATGTCCAAGAACGTCCATGACATTTGGAAGGTCTGCCTTAGATAGCTTTTATGTGACTTGATGTGTTTGAGTGAGTTTTACGTGTTCAATTTTTTTGAAATACATGTGGGATGTTCCTAAGACCTATAAGACTATGTTTAGGGGTATAACATTTGGGTACAACCCTTTCTACAATGTACAGGTGGCCCTAGAAGAGGACCCAACTTCTTGGCACGAAGCTAATAAAAAGTTACCAAACGATGACTCAAGGGATAGTCCGTTGGTCAACCAACGGCCCGTCGACCACGGAAATAGATTGGACTAAAAAGGATAGCAAAGACTTAACATGGAGGAGTTGTAGTCACAATCGACGGACCCCATCAATGGGGCGTCAATTGGGACATTGTTCGTAGGTGATGGGGGCGTAGGTGGTCACTAAAAAATCTGTATTTTCCTGTTTTCGCTTGGGGTGTTTGGTAAATTCAGCCCAAGTCTTTTATGACCCTAGGAATTTATTTTTAATAATTTAAAGTTATATTAGGTTAGTTTTAAGTCCTAGACCTAGATAAGACCCCTCATTTCAAATATTCAAACTCCCTCTCTAAAGAAAACTCTCTCAAAGTCACCATTGAGGTATGATATCTATCCTTGAACCCTCTTCCATTCAAGGAGTCATTTCCAAAAGATTTAAAAAAGGGTTTTCAAACTCTGTTTCCTTCTATCTTTGATTTTAAGCATGGGTCTTCTTTTAAAATTGTTTTAATGATTCAAATGTGTTTATTCTAGTATAAATTGATGATATTGATGTAAATATCCTAATGAAATCATGTTTATGAATATTTCAAACTTTTAGCTTAAGAAATGGGTTAAATAAGCATGTTTGTGTAGGTTTTGTACTTTGGTCTTGTTGTGTTTTTATTATGATTTATCTAGAGAACTAATGGTCTTATCATGATGAAATATTGAGAAATTGGTTATAGGTGGAGATGGCTTGGTTATATGGTAAGTTGCTTATATTGGATGATTCTTATTATAAATTGTTCTTTAGTGGTATGATTCACCTTCTTGGTGGCAGTGTTTAATTGATAAATTTTGTTATGTTTTTGTATATTTTGTGAGTGTGGCTTTGAAGGTTTAATATGGGAAAGGAAATGGTAAAGCATATAGTTCTTGTATAATGCTTTTGTGAAGCTTGAAATGCATGTTTTGCTTATATTATGTCTAAATGAAGAATATGATTATGTGAAGGATGAGAAATGTGTGATTTGATGAATATATGTCTAAAGCATGAATATAAGTTAATATAAATGAAATGGTGATCATGTGAAAGGTGTGCTCACATGTACACACACTCTCACACTTGAATGAATGTATTAAGCTAAGTTGAGTAAAATAGAGGAGTTTTGGGGTGAACATTGTTCGTGAGTTGAGATGAAGTGATTAGTAGCAACCTCACTACATCATAAGAGCTTTCTAAAATAGGTCGGAGGATGAATGCTCTTCGTGAGTTGAGATGTGGTGTTCACTAGTTATCCTTAACCTATAGTTTATAATGTTTAAAAAACCATGAGGGTTATGTCTAGCACCGAGAGGATATGAAGAAGAGGTGGTTACACTTCGTGAGTTCAGATGTTGTATTCCAATGCACCTCTTGAGATGAGTACTCCTCATTAGTAGATAATGAGTTACTTAGTAGCAATCTCCTTATACCTTAAAGATGTGCCTGCATAGGTGTAGCTATTGGGAAAGCTATGTAAAACCTAAAAAGAATGAACTTACTCTAGGAAAGTGAGGATCCCTCATCCGATAGGGGTTAATGTCGGGATTCCATTTCTAGATCTCATGGTCTATGTCGGTTAAGCTAACCTCCCAAAAAATTAATGAATGTGCTAAGTCTTCTAAAGGAGTGTCCTACTTAGGGTAGGTAGTGGAATGGGATGCTATTTATCCATTGTACTAGGTAGTCATTCCGAGAGGGGAGTCTTGGTGAGTCTTATTTGAATTGAATGAACTATGTCTCTTAAAAGAACGTACCACTTAGGGTAGATGGTGGTATGGGACGCTATCTATCCATTGCACTAGGTAGGACCTTCCGAAAGGGGAGTCTTGTTGCCAAGTCTTCTAAAAAAGTGTACTACTTAGGGTAGGTTGTTGTATGAGATACCATCTACTCATTGCACTGAGTAGGCATTCCGTAAAGGAATTATTGGTGTGTTGTTGGGTGTTCTTCTACTGTATTGCCATTGAGTGGGTGCTTATTCTCCTGAGGTGAGTATGTCGAAAAGGGAGGTAGTCTTGAGGGTCTCTTTAGTGTGTATTGAAGGAGGCATATGCATACTTCCTTCATCTCTTACCTTAGTGAGTCTTATGATGACCTTAGAAAAGGAAACTCAGACGGAAATGATGCTTACTTTCTCATTTGCAATACTTTTGAAGCTCACTACTTTGGAGTCATTTTAGTTCACTGTAAGGGTCAAATAAGTTCAATGTAATTTGTCTCACTTTACTGTAATTTGCTTCTTTTGGTTAAAATATGGAAATCCTCTTTAAGTGTTAAATGATGATTCTTATGTTGGTTTACTTCCATATTCATGAATGTTTTCACATGAAAATATGTTTTAAGTAAAATATCCTTTTTTGCATGTTTTTGCATATGCCATACTTAGTACATTATTTGTACTAACCCCATACTTTTATATAATCTATAACTATAGGTTGGAAGCTTTTGAAGGTTTGAAGGTGAAACTTGGGGAAGTTCCTCTAAACACAAAGTATGTCCTCATATACTCGAGGGCATAGTCCTTTTCATAGTCTCTTATTTAAAGACTTATTATGTATTTAATTTTAATGTACAGGTCCTTGTTCCTAAGATCTTATATCTTGTCTTAAGTTGGCTTGTAACGATGAGATTCTGTAAAGATTTATGAAAGACTAGTTTTTATCAATTGTCTTGAAAAGTTTAAACTTTTGCACTACTTCTAATGTCTTGTGTAATGATTTATAGTTAATGGGCTTGTACAAGACCCAAAATGGTCGAGTACACCTTTCCACGAAATGAGGGTTCCCCCTAACTTCTTGGTGGTACTTTCAGGTTGTGAAATCCTTGGTATCAGAGCATAAGGTTATGGTAAATAGTTTACGTTCTAAACGTTTCACAAGCCACATCTAGTAGTATCTTGGTCGTTGGTGTGAGTCGCGACACATCCATGGACAAGAGGCTATAGGATTACAAAAGGTTCACTTTCTTCTCTTCTCTATTGTCGTTCCTTAGAGTTGAGTCACATATGGTTTGTTTTTCTCAACCTCTTCTCTTTTTGTTTATAGGATATGAATACGAGGAGATTAACCGCTAGAGGAGAGGACGAGGTGTAGCTAATGAAAGGATCCCTCCCCGTGTTGGTTAAGTTCCTATTGTTGGCCTAGAGGAAGTAAATGAAGAGCTTCCCCTTCAAGAACCTCAAGTGCCTTCAGAACCCCAAAAGCCTCAAGTGCCTCCTAAGTCTCAAGCTCCTTTTGTTGAAAGATATATGACTAATGCGGAGTTGAGCGCTGACCTAATGAATTGACCCAACTCATAATGGCTCAATATCATGTCGTCAACAATCACTTTGTTTCCCAAGTTAATCAAGGAGATAAACCTCAACCTAATGCTAGTACTCCCGCTTCTAGAATTCAAAATTTTATAAGGATGAACCCTCCCACTTTCCATGGCACTAAGGTGGATGAACATCTTCATGGTTTCACAGATGAGGTTTTTAAAGTTGTAGATGTTATGGATGTGACCCCTAGGGAGAGAGCAAAGTTAGCTACTTATTAACTCAAAGATGTGGCTCAAGTGTGGTTTGAGCAATGGAGGGTTGAGAGACCCTTAGAAAGAGGGATGGTTGATTGGGAGGAATTCAAAGAGGCTTTCCTAGATAGGTTCTTTCCCGTAGAATGGAGGGAGAAGAATATGGTTGAATTCATGAAACTTCATCAAGGGGGAATGAGTGTGCAAGAGTACTCCCTCAAATTCACCCACCTCTCTAAGTATGCCCCAACTATGGTATCCAACCCTAGGGCTAGGATGAACAATTTGTGATGGGAGTGCCTAGATTGGTGGAGAAATAGTGTCGTACGTCAATGCTTCTTAATAACATGGATATCTCTAGACTCATGGTTTATGCAAAACAAAATGAGGAGTCCAGAATTAGAGAGATAAGGCAAGACGGTAAGAGGCCTAGGTCAGATAATTGTAGTTACCAAAAGCCTAAGAAGAGGTTCTATCACCAAGATTCTTCCATGGGAAACAAGGGCAAGGCTCCAAACAAAAATTCCCAAGGTGGTGGCCATACTTTTTAGAGGACTAGGTGCCCTACTTGTGGGTAGCAACATTTGGGTAGGTGTCTTGTAAGGATGGATGGTTTTTTAGAATGTGGTAATAAGGGCCACAATATGAGGGACTTCCCTAACATCAAAGCAAGAGGGAAAGAGGTGAATCAAGCTTCCCTAGATCCTAATGCTCCAAATAAGAACCCTCCATATGGGATGGCAGCTAGAAATGATAAATAATCCGGAGTTGATAGTCCCGGTAAGTTTTAACTTTATATGGTTGTTGTTTTTATGATTTGAAATGAGTTTATATGGTTTTTATAGTTTATATGATCATGTCATCTTGATAAATTGCTCAAAGATTGAATTTTTGAAAAAAATTGCATGTTTGGGCAGTGTTACAGTGAGTAGTTCACTGTGAAAACTTTGCATTTTGAAAAAAAATTCACCTTGCCTTTATTGAAGTTTCAATGTGTGCAAAATAGTTGTATATGATCATGTTTAATGTTGGAGAAGGTAATTCCTCATAAAAGAAGGCTAAGGGTGAGTTTTGAAGTTTGGCAAAAGTTTCTTATGTTGCTAGTTTTTAATAGTGTGAAATGATGATCCTTGATAGTTTATGCTTTGATTTTAAGTATTTGAGCCTTGATCGTAATGTGTTATGTGATTCTATGTGAGTCCTTGTTGTACTTGAAGTTTTAGTGTCATTTGAGGATGAATGTTATTCTAATTGGGGGACTGTAACGCCCCAAAATGAACTAAGGTGAACTAGAGTATTTGAGTGTTCCTTGAGTTAATTTATTTAAAATGAGTTATATTAGTGTTCTTAGGCAGTGTGTGAAATTTGGAGGTCAAAAGTACAAGAATGTTCATGACGTTCGGAAGATGTGCCTTAGATAGCACTTGTGTGTCTTGATGCGTTTGAGTGAGTTTTATGTGTTCTTTTTTCTTGAAATTGATCTGGGATGTTCGTAAGACCTAGAGGACTATGTTTATGGGTTTAACGTTTGGGTACGACACCACCTAGGATCCACGAGGATCCCTAGAAGAGGACCCCATTTCTTTGCAAGAGGCTGCCGAAATAGTGACGAAATGACGATCCAAGGGACGGTCCGTTGGTCAACCAACGGCCCGTCAACCAAGGGATTAAATTGTCCCTTCAAGGATAGATAAGCCTTCACATGGAGGAGTTGCAGTCCCAATTGACGAACCCCATCAATGGGGCGTCGATTGGGAGACGGTCCGTTGGTGATAGGGGCGTAGGTGGTCATTGTAAAAGCTGTAATTTACTGTTTTGGCTTGGGGTGTATTGTAAATTCACCCCAAGTCTTTTATGACCCTAGGAAGTTATTGTTAGGGCTTTTAAGTTATATTAGGTTAGTTTTAAGTCCTAGACCTAGACAAGACCCCTCACTTCAAATATTCAAACTCCCTCTCTAAAGAAAACTCTCTAAAAGTCACCATTAGATCTAAAATTCAAGGAGGGAAATAAGGGCTGGTGTTGCGCCCCCATTTTTCTTTAAAATGGGTTTTATGAACGACCTAACAACTCTATTGGGATTTTGATTTTAAGGAGTCACCACCTAACGAATTAAGGCGCGTTAGGGAACCTATCTAACCTAACTAAGTCTAGCTAAGGTTAACGAACCAGAGATCAGAGTAAGGGTTCAAATTACCTCGAGGGGAAGGTGTTAGGAATCCCTCAAGGTCCACAAATGTGGGTCTCGACCGTAGCTCATGATATCTATGTCAGGGTTACAAGTTGCAATTAAGGTCACTTCATTAATTAGTTTATTTAAGTAGCATGTTTACTAGGTGATAAGAAATATGAAACAAATAAGACCATTTTATTATTTTAGTTGATTTAAACATGTAAGACTAGGTCATAGCAATAAATAAGCAACCCTATTTTTATTTATTTTGACCTATGCGACTATGTTATAAACAAATTGAACAAATAATTCATGTTATTATTTTAATTAATATTCAAACATGCGAGATTAAGAGATAACAATAAAATATATATACTAAGGAATTAATAAAGAGATAAGTGAGAAGATAGAAGAGAGACACATAAATAAGAAAACAAAAATATTTCATTTTTTATCTACCCCAAATAAATATAATTAAACAATCAAATAAAGGGATAAAGGGAAGGGATACTCTAAGAGACTTTTTGGATCAGCAGTCGACTTTTTTTTTAATTTTCCGATAGGCTTCCGTATAGGGACAGACAAAACTAAAGTTTGTGTTTCAAGCCCGAGTCAATGTCATCATTTCCGTAGGGCCAACTACTCCTAACCAACCACCACATGCATTTCGTACTTAAAAGGTGCCTAATCGTCCCAACATTATTGTCCAAGAGGCATTGGACTCTTAAAGGGTGGGTTTACACAAAATAGAATATAAGGCCCTCCTAGATACCAAGTCAAACATACAAGGCATACAAGACGGTCATTTAGCATGGTAGGTTTCAATTTAGCCTCTAAATTTTAATTAGACATGCTTACAAACAACACATAATTGTGAAAAGGTCTTCATGCTAAGTATGTGATCATACAAAGTTATAATAACAAAAGAAAAGATTAATTATGAGGGATAAAATGTGACATGAGTGTAGATTTTAGTGTTAACTTTAAAGTGAGCAACAAATAGTGACATGATAGATTTTATTTTATTTCCAAATAGCAAAGGATATGATCCACATACACTTATATTTAAAAAAATAAAGAATTTAATTACTAATGTAAAATATAACTTAAGACAACAAATTTTATTTATTTAGGAAGAAATTTATTTTAACAACAACAATAGATTTAATGCATAAAATTAATTTAGAAAGAAGCAGTAGCAAAATATTATGAGTACATGAAATGTTTTTAAACAATGTTGAACATGCAAAAATTAGTTAATTGGGAGCATTTTATAATAGAAAATTTATTTATTAATGCATAAATTATGCTTAAGAGATAGTAAATTTATTAGATGCAATAAACCATTAGGAATTGTTTATCTTTTTTTTAAAAAAAAGTAAAAAATATGCACAACGAATTTTATTTTAGTTATTGAAAATTTGTAAGCCTATTGACATGAGCTCTAGGTGTTTAATATACTAAAATGATAAAGTAAAGAAACAAATCAATTATGAACATGCCAAACTTAGTTAAACATGATTTCTAAGTGATCTAATATTCAACACATTTAAATAAGACCTATAGGCATGATTTCTAACTCCAAATGATATATGAATGCACAACACGCAAAATTATATAAAATTAACTTCAAACATTAATTGGGAAAATTAACTAAATGATTGAGAAAAGATGATTCATTTTATATTTTTTTAATTTTTTTATGGTTAGATCTAATAATTACTTTATCACATAAAAATTTATCAAAACAAATTACAAATCTACAGGCATGCTTTCTAAGACAAATAAGTTTGCAGAAAATAAGAAAAAGAAGATGATTAACACTTAATTCCCCCTCCCTAGGCGTTGCTTTAGAGTTATACACATATTGTAATAAAAATAACATATGAAAATATACACAACATTAAAACGAATAAAGCTTTTTCCGAAATTTCTTCTAAGTCACTCTTCATTATCTTGAACTTTAAGTCCAAAACCTGCTAGAATAAGTAAGGTAACACATATACAATGGAAGAATGATTGTGATATAAAGTATTCATAGTAACAAATTAGTCTCATATATACATATATAAACAACACACATAAGAAATATAAAGGACAAAACATAGGCATAAACATATCAACACACATAAGGGAAAAGATAAGGAGTGTGTAACGACCTGTTAGTCGTTTTGAGCAGTAGAGTTTATTTCTGGTAATAACTGTCTGGGTCGACGGATCCCACGACGGACCATCATGGGCGCGACGGACCGTCGAGGGTGTCTCGTTTCAAAACAGTTAGATTTTGAAAATTTGAGTGCTGAGAATCGACTCTCTGAACGTCACGACGGAATGGCAGGACGGATCGTCGTTGGCACGAAGGACCGTCATAAATCTTTCCACAGAATTGAGTTTCTGAACTCTGTGACGACTCAGCCGGACGGACCTCATAGTCGTGACGGACCGTCACAGGCTGCGTAACCCTGACAGGGTCGGATTTCTGTTAAAAGTTTTTAAGGGGCATTTTGGATTATTCATGCTTATAATCATAAAGTTAGGGGATTAATGTTAATAATTAAATTACGTGGGGGTTAAAGGATATAACCTTGAAATAAAAAGTGGGTTATTTTTATCATCTTTTATACTTAATTATATGACAATTAGGGTAAAAGAAAAAGGGTTTGAATAAGAAAAATAGAAAGAGCAGAGGGACGAACGAGCGAGAGAAGAGAGAGAACGAAGAGGAAAACAAAGACCTTGGGGAGTAGCTTGCTTGATCACGATTCTTCGGTGGAGGTAGGTTATGGTTTATGCTATTTCATAGTAAACTCTTAATAACGAATGATATGTATTGGGTAATATCGTAAAGTCTTCTATATGCTTAATTGTATGCTTGCATGATGTGATTATGTAATTGTAATGGGTTGGAAAGATGAGGTTGTGAAGCTTAAAACTAAACCCTCTCTGTTAATGATGATGCCTTGGTATAAAAGAAGGCTTGATGAACTAAAACAATGAGGTTAGTGGATCGGGTGTCACGTTCCGACACCAGGATAGTAGTAATGGATCGGGTGTCACGTTCCGACACTAGGATAGTAAAAAGAATGAATCTTGAATCACGTTAATATACTCAGATTTAAAGAACTTATTTCCCAAATGAGTATGGTGTGGAGGCATGAGTCCTCATAGTTGTGCTTGGGTGGGGCAAATGGTTATGGTAATTGTTGTTGTTATCTGTTGAGTATGGTAGTCGATTTTATGTTATTATCTGATATATATATTGTTTTCTATTTTGAGTTGGCCGATGATACCTATTCAGTACTTGTGTTTTGTACTGACTCCTACTTGTATGTTTCTTTCTTGTTGTTTGTGGAGTGCAGTAAACGTGCCATCTACTTCGACTCAACCGCAATTCTAGCCAGACTTCAGCATAATAAGATTTCAGGGTGAGCTATTGTTCCTAGCTCGGACTGGATTCTTTCCTTCGCGTCTTGATGTATTGAAGTACGGACATGGACCATCTCTTTTACTTATTTTAGTTTCTTAGATACTCTTAGATTTAGTAATTTGAGGATAGATGTTCTTGTGATGATGAATTCCAGGTTTTGGGGATAGTAATTGATAAATTTTAGAAGTTATTTAATTGATTTCGTTAATGAGTTTTAATGTCTGCCGCATTATTTTCTATTTATTATGATTGAAATGTTGGGATTTCATTGGTTGGTTCGCTCACATAGGAAAGTAAATATGGGTGCCACTCGCGGCTCGTTTTGGGTCGTGACAAACTTGGTATCAAAGCATTAGGTTCGTTGGTCTCATCACACAAGAACGAGTCTAGTAGAGTCTTGAGGAACGGTAGGGGGACGCCTTTACATTTCTTTGAGAGGCTATAGGACTTTAGGAAAAATTCCATTCCTTCTTTCTTTCGTGCTATTACTTGGATCCAATTGGTATCTAGGTGATACAAATTGGTATCTGACCATCTTCACTCTATTTCGCAGATGGTTAGAACTAGAGCAACAACTGCGCCAACACCAGCACCGGCAAGACAAGATGCGGCTGAGCCAGCCACTGGGGTTGTAGCTCAAAGAGGAGCAGTGGCAAGAGGCCGTGGTAGAGGTCGCGGGAGGACGTCCTCTAAAGGAAGAGGACAAACACCTGGCCCATCTAGTACTAGGGCGGTAACTCCTCCACCGACTGAGGAAGTAGTAAGAGAGGGTGAGGAAGGGGAAAATGAGCAGGTGCAGAATGAGGAATTACCACCCCAACCTACCCCAGAGATGATTAATCAGGTTCTTGCTTATCTTAGCGGGTTATCTTATCAGGTCCAGACACCTCCAGTGTTTTCTGCACCAGCACCTCTGGTTCCGGGAGTACAACATGCAGCTGTTGTGGCTCCCCGCATGGATGCCTCATTGGAAATAGGCACGTTTCCTCGATTGACTACAGGCCCTATAATGACAAGTGATCAGCACGAACTTTTCAGTAAGTTCTTGAAATTGAAACCTCCAGTCTTCAAGGGTGCTGAATCTGAGGATGCCTATGATTTTCTGGTCGATTGTCATGTACTACTACAAAAGATGGCCATAGTAGAATGATTTGGCGTCGAATTTGTGACCTATCAATTCCAGGGGAACGCCAAAATGTGGTGGCGATCGTATGTTGAGTGTCAACCAGCACAAGCACCAACTATGACTTGTGCATTATTTTCTAGCTTGTTTATGGAGAATTATATACCCCGGACTTTGAGGGATAGGAGGAGAGATGAGTTCCTGAGTCTAGAGCAAGGCAGGATGTCGGTCACTGCGTATGAGGCTAATTTTTGTGCATTATCTAGGTGTACCACCCAGCTTTGCTTCAGTCCACAAGAGCGGATTCGCCATTTTGTGAAGGGATTGAGGTCAGATTTGTAGATTCCAGCCTTACAGGTATCTACTGTAGCGAAATCCTTTCAGGAAGTGGTAGACTTTGTGATAGAGGTGGAGGGAGTGAAGCCAGATGACTTCACCATGGCATCAGCAACTAAGAAGTTTCGTAAGGGAGGTGATTTTAGTGGTTCTTACTCCAGAAGGCAGAGATCAGGAGGTTGTCCAGCCCGACCTATTCAGTGTTCACTACAGGCTGTAGCTGGGGGTCCACCGCAGACCGGTCAACATTTCTCTGAGTTTGGAGGTTATCCCCAGAGTCCGTCGTTCTCACAGATACCTATGCTTGAACCCAGAGAGTGTTTTGGATGTGGGGAAATTAGACATATTAAGAGATATTGTCCAAAAGAGAGTTAAAGACCCCCAATAGTCAGAGGTAGAGGTGGTCATGGAAGACGCCGCCATTCTGGAGGACGTGGTTGTCAAGATAATGGTGGTCACCAAACCAACCGGGGTGGCGGGCAAGCCGAAACGACTGCAGCACAACATGGTAGGGGCAACGGGCAGACAGGTGATAGGGCACATTGTTACGCTTTCCCTGGGCGGTCGGAAGCGGAGACATCTGATGCTGTTATCACAGGTAATCTTTTGGTTTGTGATTGCATGGCTTCTGTATTATTTGATCATGGTTCCACATTTTCATATGTATCTTCCTCATTTGCTACTGGTCTTAATTTACATTGTGAATTGCTTGACATGCCTGTTCGTGTTTCTACTCTGGTGGGTGAGTCTGTGATAGTTGAAAGGGTATATAGGTCTTGTCTGGTGACTTTTGTGGGGAGCAACACTCATGTAGACTTGGTTATCTTAGAAATGGTTGATTTTGATGTAATTTTGGGTATGACTTGGCTTTCTCCGAATTTTGCAATATTAGATTGTAATGCTAAAACTGTAACGTTGGCCAAGCCTGGGACAGACCCGTTAGTGTGGGAGGGTGACTACACTTCCACTCCAGTTCGTATCATCTCCTTTCTTCGTGCTAAGATAATGGTTAGTAAAGGGTGTTTAGCTTTCTTGGCACACCTCAGGGATGATTCTACCCAAGTACCTTCAATTGAGTCGGTTTCAATAGTCCGTGAGTTTCTGGATGTGTTTCCTACTGACCTTCCTGGTATGCCACCAGATAGAGATATTGACTTTTGCATTGATCTGGAATCGGGTACTCGCCCCATTTCCATACCCCCTTATAGGATGGCTCCCGCTGAGTTAAGAGAGTTAAAGGCCCAACTTCAAGATTTGTTAGGGAAAGGCTTTATTAGACCAAGTGCATCCCCTTGGGGTGCTCCGGTTTTATTTGTGAAGAAGAAGGATGGGAGTTTTCGGATGTGCATAGATTACAGGCAACTGAATAAAGTAACTGTTAAGAACAAGTATCCTCTTCCTCGCATTGATGATTTGTTCGACCAGTTACAAGGTGCTTGTACCTTCTCAAAATTCGACTTGAGATCTGGTTATCATCAATTGAAAATACGGGCAGCAGATGTGCCAAAGACTGCTTTTCGAACTAGGTATGGGCATTATGAATTCTTAGTAATGTCTTTTGGACTTACGAATGCCCCCGCTGCTTTCATGAGTATGATGAACGGGATTTTTAAGCCATATCTGGATCTGTTTGTCATTGTGTTTATTGATGATATACTGGTATATTCAAAGAGCACGAAAGAACATGAGGAGCACTTGAGAATGGTATTGGAAATGTTGAGGGAGAAAAAGCTTTATGCCAAATTCTCTAAGTGTGAGTTTTGGCTAGATTCAGTGTCCTTCTTGGGGCATGTGGTTTCTAAGGATGGAGTGATGGTGGATCCTTCAAAGATTGAAGCAGTGAAGAATTGGGTAAGACCTACTAATGTTAAAGAGGTAAGGAGCTTCGTTGGTTTAGATAGATACTACCGTCGATTTGTCAAGGGATTTTCTTTCGTTGCTTCCCGACTGACAAATTTGACTAAGTAGAGTGTTCCATTTGTATGGTCGGACGAATGTGAAGAAAGTTTTCAGCAACTCAAGACCTTGTTGACTACTGCACCAATTCTTACCCTGCCAGTGGAAGGTAAGAGTTTCATTGTTTATTGTGATGCATCCTATTCTGGTTTCGGTGCAGTTCTTATGCAAGAGAAGAATGTAATTTCTTATACCTCGAGGCAATTAAAGGTGCATGAACGTAATTATCCGACCCACGATTTGGAGTTGGCTGCAGTAGTGTTTGCATTAAAGCAATGGAGACATTATCTATATGGGGTTAAATGTGAGGTCTATACGGATCATCGTAGTTTAGAGTATGTCTTTACTCAAAAAGATTTGAATTTGAGACAGAGTAGATGGATGGAACTACTGAAGGACTATGATATCACTATGTTGTATCATCCGGGAAAAGCTAATGTTGTAGCAGGTGCTTTAAGTAGAAAGGCAGGGAGCATGGGAAGTCTAGCCCATTTGCCGGTTTCTAGACGCCTATTGGCTAGAGAGGTTCAGACTTTGGCTAATGACTTTATGAGGCTAGAAGTAAATGAGAAGGGAGGATTTTTGGCCTGTGTGGAGGCAAGATCTTTCTTTCTTGATAAGATTAAAGGAAAACAGTTTACCGATGAGAAACTTATCCGAATCCGAGATAAGGTGTTGCGAAGAGAGGCTAAAGAAGCAAAAATCGATGAGGAAGGTGTTTTGAGAATTAAGGGAAGGGTATGTGTACCCCGTGTCGATGATTTGATTCACACTATTATTACAGAGGCTCATAGTTCAAGGTATTCTATACATCCTGGTGCAACCAAGATGTATCGTGATCTAAAGCAACATTTTTGGTGGCGTAGGATGAAGCGTGACATTGTTGATTTTGTTGCTCGATGACCGAATTGTCAGCAGGTAAATTATGAACACCAGAGGCCTGGAGGGACACTTCAGAGAATGCCCATTCCTGAATGGAAGTCGGAGAGAATTGCAATGGACTTCGTGGTTGGTCCTCCAAAGACAATGGGTAAGTATGAATCCATTTGGGTAATTGTTGACAGATTAACTAAGTCTGCTCATTTCATTCCGGTCAAGGTGACTTATAATGCAGAGAAGCTAGCTAAACTTTACATCTCAGAAATTGTGCGATTGCATGGAGTTCCACTTTCCATTATATAAGATAGAGGTACGCAGTTTACTTCTATGTTTTGGAAAACATTGCATGCCGAATTAGGTACTAGGTTGGATCTTAGTACCGCATTTCACCCTCAGACCGATGGTTAGTCTGAGCGAACGATTCAGGTTTTGGAGGATATGCTTCGTGCAAGTGTGATAGAATTTGGTGGTCATTGGGATAACTTCTTACCCTTAGCAGAGTTCTCATACAACAATAGCTATCACTCAAGTATTGATATGGCCCCATTTGAGGCACTGTATGGGAGAAGATGTAGGTCTCCCATTGGGTGGTTTGATGCATTTGAGGTTAGACCTTGGGGTACTGACCTTCTGAGGGAATCGTTAGATAAAGTGAAATGCATTCAAGAAAATCTTTTAGCGGCTCAAAGTAGGCAGAAAGAATATGCAGATCGAAAGGTTAGAGACTTGGAGTTTATGGAGGGTGACCAAGTCTTACTGAAGGTTTCACCTATGAAAGGGGTAGTGCGGTTTTGTAACCGAGGTAAGCTTAGTCCGAGGTATATTGGTCCATTTGAAGTTCTGAAGCGCGTGGGGGAGGTAGCGTATGAATTAGCCTTGCCCCCAGGACTGTCAGGGGTGCACCCGGTATTTCATGTGTCTATGCTGAAAAGGTACCATGGGGATGGAAACTACATTATTCGTTGGGATTCAGTTCTTCTTGATGAGAATTTGTCTTATGAGGAGGAGCCTGTTGCCATTCTGGATAGAGAAATCCGTAAGTTGATATCAAGGGAGATTGCATCCATCAAAGTTCAATGGAAGAACCGAGCAGTTGAAGAGTCCACTTGGGAGAAGGATGCTGATATGCAAGAAAAATACCCGCACCTGTTTACAGATTCAGGTACTTCTCTTCGCCCTTGTTTTTCTTTTTGTGATCGTTCAAGGATGAACGATGGGTAAATTGGTATCTATTGTAACGACCTATTAGTCGTTTTGAGCAGTAGAGTTTATTTCTTATAATAACTATCTGGGTCGACGGATCCCACGATGGACCGTCATGGGTGCGACGGACCGTCGAGGGTGTCTCGTTCAAAAAAAGTTAGATTCAGAAAATATGAGTGCTGAGAATCGACTCTCTGAACGTCACGACGGAATGGCAAGACGGACCGTCGTTGGCACGACGGACCGTCACAAATCTTTACACAGAATTGAGTTTCTGAACTCTGTGACGACTCAGCAGGACGGACCGTCACAGTTGTGACGAACCGTCACAGGCTGCGTAACCCTGACTGGGTCGGATTTCTGTTAAAAGTTTTTAAGGGGCGTTTTGGACTATTCATGCTTATAATCATAAAGTTACGGGATTAATGTTAATAATTCAATTACGTGGGGGTTAAAGGAGATAACCTTGAAATAAAAAGTGGGTTATTTTATCATCTTTTATACTTAATTTTATGACAATTAGGGTAAAAGAAAAAGGGTTTGAATAAGAAAAATAGAAAGAGGAGAGGGACAAACGAGCGAGAGAAGAGAGAGAACGAAGAGGAAAACAAAGACCTTGGGGAGTAGCTTGCTTGATCATGATTCTTCGGTGGAGGTAGGTTATGGTTTATGCTATTTCATAGTAAACTCTTAATAGCGAATGATATGTAATGGGTAGTATCGTAAAGTCTTCTATATGCTTAATTGTATGCTTGCATGATGTGATTATGTAATTGTAATAGGTTGGAAAGATAAGGTTGTGAAGCTTAAAACTAAACCTTCTCTGTTAATGATGATGCCTTGGTATAAAAGA
Source organism: Solanum habrochaites (assembly GCA_027704765.1). Classification (NCBI taxonomy): domain Eukaryota; kingdom Viridiplantae; phylum Streptophyta; class Magnoliopsida; order Solanales; family Solanaceae; genus Solanum; species Solanum habrochaites. Next base: position 14,266,909 of record JAKWJA010002498.1, read on the forward strand.
AGGCTTGATGAACTAAAATAATGAGGTTAGTGGATCGGGTGTCACGTTCCGACACCAGGGTAGTAGTAATGGATCGGGTGTCACGTTCCGACACCAGGATAGTAGTAATGGATCGGGTGTCATGTTCCGACACCAGGATAGTAGTAATGGATCGGGTGTCATGTTCCGACACCAGGATAGTAGTAATGGATCGGGTGTCACGTTCCGACACCAGGATAGTAGTAGTGGATCGGGTGTCACGTTCCGACACCAGGATAGTAGTAGTGGATCGGGTGTCATGTTCTGACACTAGGATAGTAGAGGATCAGAGTGTCACGTTCCGACACCAGGATAGTAAAAAGAATGAATCTTGAATCACGTTAATATACTCAGATTTAAAGAACTTATTTCCCAAATGAGTATGGTGTGGAGGCATGAGTCCTCATAGTTGTGCTTGGGTGGGGCCAATGGTTATGGTAATTGTTGTTGTTATCTGTTGAGTATGGTAGTCGATTTTATGTTATTATCTGATATATATTGTTTTCTATTTTGAGTTGGCCGATGATACCTACTCAGTACTTGTGTTTTGTACTGACCCCTACTTGTATGTTTCTTTCTTGTTATTTGTGGAGTGCAACAAACGTGCCATCGACTTCGACTCAACCGCAACTCTAGCAAGACTTCAGCATAATCAGATTTCAAGTTGAGCTGTTGTTCCTAGCTCGGACTGGATTCGTTCCTTCGCGTCTTGATTTCTTGAAGTTCGGACATAGACCATCTCTTTTACTTATTTTAGTTTCTTAGATACTCTTAGATTTAGTAATTTAAGGATAGATGTTCTTGTGATGATGACTTCCAGGTTTTGGGGATAGTAATTGATAAAAATTAGAAGTTATTGAATTGATTTCGTTAATGAGTTTTAATGTCTTCCGCATTCTTTTCCGTTTATTATGGTTGAAATGTTGGGATTTGATTGGTTGGTTGGCTCATATAGGAAAGTAAATGTGGGTGCCACTCGTGGCTCATTTTGGGTCGTGACAGAGTGCTTCCTTTTATTCCCAACAGACAACAATAATAATAAATACAAAATAAAATATAAAAATAATATAAGGTTAACCAATAGTAAAATGTTAATTAATAATACTAACTAATTAAGCAGAAAAATGGTAGCAATGAGAACAAATTGATCCAACCTTTAGTCGAACAAAATCAAAGTAGCACTTGAAAGTTATCGAAAACTTGTTTTTTTAAGAAGTAATAATATGAATAGTAAGAGAATAAGAGAGTTAACCAGTATATCTATTGTGTTAAGAGAGAGTGAATGAATGATGAGAGAACTTGTTATGAAAAGATGTGAGTGGGAAAATGTGGGTTCTTCTCAAGATGTGAATGTGTGTTCAAAGAATGAAAATGGGGTCTCTTTATATAGTAGAAGATGGAGGAACAAATAAGGAAAATAAATATTTAAATGAATCAACTATAATACTATTTTCCTTATTTTAAAGGAGATTCAAATCACCCATATTATTTAAATATTTTTACCAAATATAAGAAAGTAAGAAAATAAAATAAGAAGATTAATATATATTTCCTTAAATAAAGAAGAGCCAAAATCAAAAAAATTAAAAATATATTATACAAAATATAAAAAAGAATAAAAAGAAAATGATAATAATATTCTTTAAATACAGAAGAGCCAAATCAAATTTTATTGTTAATTTTTACCAAATATGTAAGCAACTAAACGACAATAAAGTTGTCATAAATAAACAAGTAACAATTAGTCAACCCAAATATTAATGGAAGGAGAGACCAATTAATATAATTTTCCTTTTTCAAAATAGCAAAAATTGAAATTATAATAATATTTCATTACCAAATATAAACAAGTAAAATAAAATTAAGGAGAGTAATATTATTTTCATTTAAATAAAGAAGAGCAAACTTGGAGAACTAATATGACTATTGATATATTTTTTTTATTCCTCAATTAAACAAATCATTACAAATACACATTGAGTAATAATCTACCAGTTTATTTATGGAAAAGGGTTTTGTTAAAAATAGATACTAAATCAAGGGAAGAAAAGAAATATTCAAGTAATAATTTCTTAGGAAGATACAAATAACGGTAAAATTATGTAGTCATTAACTCAACAGACAAACGTACTCACAATAAACTCAATAAATCCAAGGCTTTTACACTTAAATAAACCTTGACATATTATTGCATAATCAGTTAAACCATCAATTAAAACATCAATCAAACAAAACAAAGGAAGTTTATGTCTAAGATCGATAAAAGAAAACTACGGTGAGGGTTCATCAAAAAACTCAAACAATAATAAAACTCAAAGCATATCAACATTTAATCATATGAAATATCATGGGAGGGCAATGAAGTTTTAACAAGACATTCAAATAGATGGAAGCCTAGATGATACTTAACTAATAGCAATGAATAAATTTCAGAAGATTAACACATTTTAAGACAGATGCATATCGATTTTCACATAACCATACATGAAACTTCCATGAAAATTTAAATCGAACTGCATGTAAAAAAGGAGAATAAAAAATTCTAAAATAGAGATAATAATTTAAAAGGGATGTACCCGAACGGATCTTTTAAAGATCTGTCTTTTAAGCAACTTGAAACTTTCAAAAACTCCATTGAAGCTCGCCTTGTTTAATGGTTCGGAGCTGTTGGTGGTATTTGTTGCTACTTCCGGTTGATGTTGCTGTCCCTGCTGCCTAACTACTGTAGGACAACGAACTCGCGCTACTGCTCCTCCGCCGGATGTGCTGCTGGTCTTCCGGTCTTCTTTTATTGCTGCTTTGCAGCTGCCAGCGATAGAGAAGAGAAGGTGGGGAGAGAGGGAGGAGGGGAGGAAGCGTAGTGGAGTGAAGAGAAGAGGAGGGATGAAAGAGGATGGGGACTATGGGAAGGAGAAGGAAGTGGAGGTGGTGTAAAGAGTGGAGGGAGAGAGGAAGATGGGTCGCCGAAAAGTGAAGGGGGAAACAAGAAAGAAGAAGAGAAGGGAGAGGGGCGGCGGTCTGAGGGAGAAGGGGAGAAGGACGGGAAGGGGGAGGAAGCAGAGGGGAGAGGAGAGATGGAAGTTGGAGGCTTGATAGAGGGTGGGGCGTCGCCACCTCTAGCGTTCACCGGAAAAAAATGAGAGGAGAGGGGGGCGACTGATTTTTTGGAGAAGAGAGGGAGAGGAATGGGAATAAATTTTGGGTTTAGTTATTTGATAGTTCAAAAGAAGGATTTTATCTCAACCGTTGATCTAATTTGGAATGAAGGTCTAGGATTAGATCTAGGATTTATTTTTAAGATGGATGGATGAGATGAAGTTTTAATATTAGATGGGACAAGATATGGAATGGCTAAAATTGTAATTAAATTGGCTAGAATTGAAATGAAATGGTGGTTACAATTGAAAATAAAATTTAATTGGAGTGGCTAGAATTGGAAGAAATTATAATAGAAAAGTCTAGAATTTAAAATTTAAGGAAAGTGTAGGAATTACTGTTTAATTAAAATACTACATATATTAAAATATTTTTATATAATTGAAAACCATTCAAATTTTAAAACATTTGAAATTCATTAATAATTTTAAAATATTATAATAATATTTACAATAATTTTATAGAGTGAACGATACTAAAATATATAATTTTCAAGAAAGAATCATCTAAAATTTTAAACTTTAAATACGTATTTAATCGAATAGTATTCCTAAAAATGGTTAAAGGTCGGTAAAAATTGGGTGTCAACAGCTGGTATGGACGTGTTATTCATAAAAAAAATTAGTGGGTCCTTCTCATTGAGGTATGATATCCATCCTTGAACCATCTTCCATTCGAGGAGTCATTTCCAAAAGATTTCAAAAAAGGATTTTCAAACTCTATTTCCTTCTATCTTTGATTTTAAGCATGGGACTTCTTGTAAAAGTGTTTTAAAGATTCAAATGTGTTTATTCTAGTATGAATTGATGATTTTAATGTCAAAACCCTAAATAAATCATGTTTATGCATATTTCAAACTTTTAACTTAAGAAATGGGTTAAATGAGCATGTTGGTGTAGGGTTTGAACTTTGGTCTTCTTGTGTTTTAATTATGATTTAGCTAGTGCCTTAAGGTACTTATTATGATGAAATATTTAGAAATTAGTTATAGGTGGTGATGTCTTGGTTATATAGTGAGTTGCTTATATTAGATGATTCTTATTATAAATTGGTCATGAGTGGTATTGTCCACCTTCTTGGTGGCGCTTTTTAATTGATAATTTTTTTTTAGTATGTTTTGTGAGTGTGGCTTTGAAGTCTTAATATGTGAAAGGAAATGGTAAAGAATATGGTTGTTGTGTAATGCCTTTGTGAAGCCTGAAATGCATTTTTTGCTTATATTATGTGTAAATGAAGAATAAGATTATGTGAAGCATCATAAGTGTGTGATTTGATGAATATAAATATAAAGCATGAATAGAAGTTAATATAAATGAATTGGTGCTTATGTTCAAGGTGTGATCACATGTACACACACTTTCACAGTTAATGAATGTATGAAGTTAAGTTGAGTAAATAGAGAGTTTTGGGTGAACACTCTTCATGAGTTGAGATGAAGTGTTTATCAGCAACCTCACTACATCATAAGAGCTTTCTAAGATAGATCGGAGGACGAATGCCCTTCATGAGATTAGATGTGGTGTTTACTAGTTATTCTTAGTCCATAATTTATAATGTTTAAAAATCCATGGGGGTTATGTCTAGCACCGAGAGGATATGAAGAAGAGGTGGTTACACTTAGTGATTTGAGATGTTGTATTCCAATGTACCTCTTGAGATGAGCACTCCTCGTTAGTAGAGAATGAGTTACTTAGTATCCATCTCTTTATTCCTTAACTATGTGCCCACATAGGTGTAGCTATTAGGAAAGCCATGTAAAACGTAAAAAGAATGACCTTACTCTAGGAAAGTGAGGATCCCTCATCCGATAGGGTTGAATGTCGGGATTCCATGCATAGCTCTCATTGTCTATTTCGGTTAAACTAACCTCCCACAAAAGTATTGAATGTGATAAATCTCTAAATGAGTATCGTACTTAGGGTAGGTAGTGAAATGAGACGCTATTTATCCATTGCACTAGGTAGAAATTCCGAAAGAGGAGTCTTGGTGAGTCTTATTTGAATTGGATGAACTAATTCTCCTAAAAGAATGTACTACTTAGGAAAGGTGGTGGTATGGGACACTATCTATCCATTACACTAGGTAGGACCTTCCAAAAGGGGAGTCTTGGTGCCAAGTCTTCAAAAAGAGTGTACTACTTCGGGTAGGTGGTGGTATGGGACAATATCTACTCATTGCACCAGGCATACATTCCAAAAGGGAATTCATGGTATGTTGTTAGGTGTTCTTCTATTGTATTTCCATTGAGTGGGTTCTTGTTCCCCCAAGGTGAGTATACCAAAAATGAAGGTAGTCTTGAGGGTCGTTTTGGTGTGTATTTAAAGAGGCATATGCGTACTTCCTTCATGTCTTACCTTAGTGAGTCTTAGGATTACCTTATAAAGGGAATCTTCGACGGAAATGATGCTTACTTTCTCATTGGCAATACTTTGGAAGTTCACTACTTTGGAGTCATTTTAGTTCACTGTAAGGGTCAAATAAGTTCACTATAATTTGGGTCACTTTACTGTAATTTGCTTCTTTTGGTTAAAATTATGGAAATTCCTCTCTAAGTTTTAAATTATGATTCTTATGGTGTTTTGCTTCCATATTCATTAGTGTTTGACTTAATTGACATGAAAATGTGTTTTTACTAAAATGTCCCTTTTTCATGTTTTTGAATATGTCATACTTAGTACATTATTTGTAATGACCGCATACTTTTCAATACTCTATAAGTATAGGTTGGAAGGTTTTGAAGGTTTGAAGGTGAAGTTTGGGAAATTTCCTTTGAAGAAAAAGTATGTCCTCATAAATTCGAGGGCGTAGTCCTTTTCTTAATTTCGTATTTGAAGACTTATTATGTATTTTATTTTAATATAAAGGGCCATGTCCTTAAGGTATTATATCGTGTCTTAAGTTGTCTAGTGACAATGAGATTCTCTATATATTTATGAAAGACTAGTTTTAGTTAATGGTCTTGAAAATTTTAAATTCTGCACTACTTTTTATGTCTTTTGTAATGAACAATAGTTAAAGGGATTTTAAAAGACCCCAAAGGATCAAGTACGCCTTGCCACGAAACGAGGCGTTTCCCTAACTTCTACGGGGTGCTTTCGGGTCGTGACATGAGGACCTATCCAACTTTAATGATTAAGAATTCTAAGTCTTCTTCAAAGTCTTCTCCAAAAGTTCTTCAATAACCGGAACCTAAAATGTTGGGGAAAAGGAAGAAATGGGGTTAGTACACCACTTGTACTAACTATGAGACCATATGCATACATATCTTAAAATCATGCTAAGGAAAGGGAATTTCATAAAGGTATGCAATTTACTTTGAAACCATTATGCACATTCAATAAGACTATACGATCAATTAAACACATTTATAAAGTCCATAACACGTACATCACAAGACCAACAATACTAAGTCTAGTCAAGTTAACATGTATAAAATATAATTGGACATATAGTCCAAAACTCTATCATAAGGCTGCAATAGTCACAAGCATGAATAACAATTCATTATGTCATAACCAAAGCAAGAAAATTACCCGGGAACCCCTATCAAGTCAACAAGTGAAATGACCACGCAAAGCCCCATAACCTAACTCAATTATGTAACCAGACAAGAATAATAACCAACATTCCACTTCACATAACATGACATATAAGAGTACATACAATATAGACCAACACATATTCATAAGGGAAACCAATAAATATATAGTATAAACATTTTGCAAGTTCATCATATACATATAATGTTCCATTATAATCGTATACATATATAATAACAACCATCTAAATCTTCCTCCAAGGCCAACTAGTGCAAGGCATAGGTAGAGTCCCATACCCCTACCTAGGCTTAGTCAAACCCCTTAAGTCACATTAGTTGGTTTGTACTTCATTACTTCATTTAAATTTAGGGAACACTTGCCTTATACGACATAGACCACAAGTGTTAAGTGTGGAATCCGGTGTTTTAAAACCTTGCACCGATGGAAGGTGGTCTACAGGCTAATGTATAACCAAACATAAACGTAGCTTTCTAGGAGTATCCACGATCTAGTCTTCCTATAAGGGCAACATAGTTCAAGAACTAACACATAGGTATAATCCCTCGACATACCACTTGGCAATTGGGGCCTCCTCTCATGGGAATCAAATGGATGAGTATCCCTCATTGGGGAGTAAACACTACATGTGGAACTATAGGGTGAATATTCATTTCCGGAAAGTTATCACCTCCGATTGTCATGTTCACTCAGTGCTAAGCTAAGTCCATTTTAAAATGTCTTTAATGTCTTTATTAATCATCGAACCTTAATGTAGGTCATAGGGTATAACCCTTGTATAATCATCATCATAGCTCAATAAGAATTGCATGAGTATAGTCCTTTCATTACAATTCATATAACTGAGGTTAGCACATTTGCTTATCACTTCATAATAAGGCACATTGGTAAATCATTCACCATCCTTATGACATTTACATCTTAGGAAACACATCATAAAAAATATTCAAGACATTTCAATTCAACATTATCCGCACTCTATCAATCCTAATACAAGGCATACTCCAATACAACATCACAACTTAATCACAATTAACCATATTTGAAGTAAAGAGTAGGGATCACAAGACTTAAAGTAGTCTCCTTCATAATTCATCATAAAGGTCTTACCATAAACCCTTTACTTAAACCAATGAGGGTGTATTATCATCCTATTACCGTAATTAACATAATGATAAGGCTAATTGAATCACTTATCATAATTCATTACTAGTTCACAGCTTAAGAAAAAGATACTTAGGTCAAACTCACAACATACTTCATAACCTAGATCAATTTCTCAAGAACTAGAACGATAGCACTATAATTCATCCTAATTTACTCAGGATTGGTACAACAACATCATCTAATAGTAATTCAACCAATAAAAAATTCAATTGAACCAATATAACACAATTTATATCAAAATCACAATATAGGGTTAAGGGGTAAAGGTCATCTTCTACAAAATAGACCAATCCATAAAGATATAACATAATTGAGTTAAATTACATGTTAATCTATTCATAATATCCAAAATAAATCATAAACAAATCAATTTACAACATCAAATTCGTATTGGAGGAAAACCCACTTGAAAATGCAACCTTTGAAATCAATATGACGGAACCTTTTGTGAAATGAGGTCTCAAAGGTGAAAGAGATCCCATACCTTAATAATTGATGAGTATTGATGGAGTAACTTGACCGTTTGAATCCCATAAACCCTCCCTTATATTGGTATTTGATTGAGTTCTTCACTAGAGAGAGAAAGACGAGAGAAGGAAGAGAGTTTTGGGTTGGGGAAATATGAGAGTTTAGGTTAGTCAAATTAAGTTAGGAATTTATATAGGTTGTTAACTTACTTATTTACACCCCCTAACAGCTAATTAACTTCCTAATTAAGCCAACTAATTAAATGAAATAAGTCAAAACATGCAGCAAAACACAGGCCTCACAGACGACACCACGATCGATGGATCGTGGGTCAATTGTCGTCCACTGCTCCCTCCATGCTGCACATCCGTCGCTATGTTAAGAGAATGGAAAAAATGAACCTTAAAAGATTTTGGCAAAGTGACCATCGATGGTGGTCATCGAATCCCTCAAGGGTTTTAATAATACACTTCGCTTGACCATCCGTTCGGGGATGAAAACCGGTGCATAGCTTCACCTTGGTACCCAACCCTTCTTAGAAAACATCAAAAACGTAGATGTTAATTGTGCACCCCGATATGATATTATGGATAACAGAATACCATGGCGACACACAATATCATCTATGAAGATCTTTTCATAATCTTCCGGCCGAATAGCTAGAATTTTGACGGGAATAAAATTAGCGGGTTTGGTCAACCTATCCACAACCATCCATATGGAGTCATATTGATTTTGTATCCGAGGCAAACGTACCACAAAATACATATTGATGTCTTCCCACTTCTAAGTAGGAACTTGGATTTCTTGTAGTAAACCTCCCTGCTTTTGATGTTTGACTTTCACTTGTTGGAAATTTGGACACTTAGAAACAAATTCTGCTATGTCCTTCTTCAAACCTTCTCATGAAAATACTTCCCTAGGTCATTGTACATTTTTGTTGAAACCGGATGAATGGAGTAACGGGACCCATAAGCTTCCTGAAGGATGGGGTTCCTCAAATCATCTACACTGGGAACACACAACCTTACTTGATACCTCAAGATACCATCTCACCCTAAGGAGAATGACTCTTTATGTTTTCTAAGAACTGATTCCTTCAACTCCATCAATGGTTGATCATGGTGTTGCTCAGACTTCACCTCAACCACCAAGGATGACACAGACTTATGATAGACAATAAAACCACCATTCAGAGTATCTTCTAACCTTACACCCAACCTAGCCAACTTAGGAACATCTTTCACTAGGTCATTCTTGGCTTTCTCTACAAAAGACACACTACCTATGGTCATACCACTTAGAGCATCCGCAACAACATTGGCCTTGTAGGGGTGATTGTGGACACTCATGTCGTAGTCTTTCATCAATGCCAACCACCTTCTTTGTTGGAGATTTAACTCCTTTTGATTAAACACATATTGAAGACTCTTATGGTCGGTATACACATCAACATGGATACCATACAAGTAATGCCTCCATATTTTTAAGGCAAATACCGCGGTAACTAACTCAATATCATGAGTTGGTTAATGCAACTTAAGTTCTCTAGAAGCATAGGCTATTGCATTCCCATGAAGCATAAGCAATCACTCTAAACCCACTCAATTGCATTACAATACACAACGAAGCGTTTTGTACCCTCTGGTAAATTCAAAACCAGAGCGGAATTAAGCCTATCTTTCAAGATTTGGAAGTTTCTCTAGTATGTCTCCAACCACTCAAATTTCTTACTCTTTTAGGTCAAAGTAGCCAAGAGAGATGCAATGGACGCAAAATCATCCACAAACCTCTGATAATAACACGCTAGACCGAAGAAAATCCTAATGTCAGTAGGAGTTAATGGTCTAGGTCAATTCTTGGCTGCCTCATTTTTCCCTCGATCAACCTAAACTTCATCACTAGAGATTATATGAGCAAGAAATGCCACCAACCTAAACTAAAACTCACATTTTCTATACTTGTCAAATAATTGATTCTCCTAAAGCACTTGTAACACCACCTCAAATGGTTCATATGATCATTTTCATTTTTTGAATTTACCAAGATGTCATCAATGAAGACAATGACAAATAAATCTAGGTAACTTTGAAACACCCTATTCATGATATCCATATCCTCCGCCGGGGCATTAGTGAGACCAAAAGACATTAATAAGAACTCATAGTGACCATATCTAATCCGAAAATGCCATTTTTGTTATATCATCACCTCTCACCCTATCTCAAGTCAATCTTAGAAAAGTATCTTGCCCCTTGGAGTTGATAAAAGAAGTCATCAAACGGAGGGAGAGGATACTTGTTCTTAATAGTGACTTTATTGATTTGGTGATAATCAATGCACATCTAAGGGAACCACCCTTCTTCTTCACAAACAATACCGGAGCACCCGATAAAGAAATACTAGGTCTAATAAAGAATTTGTCTAGTAAATCTTTGAGTTGAGACTTCAATTCTTTCAATTCAGCCGGAGCCATCCGATATGGAGGAATTTAAATGGGATGCGTATTCGATAACAAGTCGATACAAAAATCAATTTCCCATTCGATAGGAATACCTAGATTCCCTCACTACGGGGACTAACTTAATTGGGGGAATTTCGGAGTCTAAATCTTGGACTCTTACTATATGGTGTAACACCCTTTAAAGATCTTTTCGCATTCTTTTGAACAAGAGATAATATGACCTATAGGAATAGAATTTCCCCCTTCCACTCTAAAACGGGCTCATTTAGAAAGTTAAACTTCACCACCCTTATTCTACAATCTATATAGGCAAAGAAGGCATGCAACCAATCCAAACCCAATATGACATCAAAAAAGCAAGCATATCATGTTCTACTAGTTCAACATAAGAAACTCTAATGGGTAACATTATAGGAAAATTTTCATACACTCTTTTTGTAACAACCAACTCATCCACCAGGGTAGACACTTTAAAAGGTTCATACAAGATATCGAGCAAAATTTCAAACTTTTTATCTACTAGAGGATTAAAAAATGACAAGGTAGCACTAGGATAAAGTAAGGCATATAAATCAATAGATAAGAATTTCAATATACCGGTCACCACGTCGGGTGAAGTCGAGCCTCATTTGAACCACTTGCTTGATCTTGAACATTACCCTTGTATTGACCCCTTGTATTAGATAAATCCCTAACCTCAGGGACACTCTTGGCACAACCAAAAAAAATACCTGTTCCAACTAAGCATTCACCTAAATTACCATTTCCACACTTGGCACAAGTAGGCTTCTTGTTTGGTGAACTAGTATCACTACCCTTCTTAGTCTTAAAGGTTAGACAAACTATCATCCCTAGCCTTAGGGGATTTGGAAGGAACTTGCTTCGAAACTCTCTTTTTGAACCTAAGCTTGTCTTGGATCTCTAGCATACCATGGGAAGAACCACCATCAAGAGATCTTTCCCTCTTGGCATCTCCACTCCGTCTCTTAGCCCTTCCCTCTTCCACTTATTGAGCATGAACCATGAGACGAAAAGATGTTAAGCATAGCCTAATGGCATTCCTCTTGCAAGTCATTCAACAATCCCATCACAAAGTGGTTCATTTCATAAGTAGGTTTGGAAACCAAAGAAGGAGCATATTTTGACAATTGAGTGAATTTGAAGAATTATTCAAGCACACTTATACCTCCTTGACAAAGGTTGATGAACTCCACTACTTTAGTTTCCCACTTCTACCTAGGAAAGAATCTATCAAGAAAAGCCCTCTTGAACACTTCCCAAGTCACCAGTCCACCCCGTAACAACCTATTGTCCTTCCATTGGACATACCAAGTTTGGGCCACACCTTTGAGTTGGTATGTGTCTAACTCGGCCTTGTAACTAGTAGTCAAACCTATAACATAGAGGATCTTGTAGATTTCATCAATGAACTCGTGTGGGTACTCTTCACATTAGAACCATAGATAGTAGGGGTGTTCATCCTAGTGAAATCTTTTAGAATGGAGGAAATGGTAGAAACTTGTTGGTTTTTTCAGGGTACAAACTCCCGGTTAGCTTGGGTTGTCATGGATTGAGCTTGAGTAGTGGCGGCTTGTGCTTGGGTAGTAATGGCTTGGGTCATTTGTAAAAGAGCATCCCTTATGGCTCCATCCGTAAAAGGAGGATCAGTCGGAGTTCGGTCATCATTAAGATCTTCTTCAAGAGAAGGAACTTGATCACCATGGGGAGGAACTCCTACACTGGCAATCTCTTCTTCAAGTCTTCATGCCGCGTTCGTTCAAGTATTAATTTCCTATAATCATAATAAGAGGATTAGATGCTAAAAGCACATAGATCTAACACTCTAGAGGCACGATATTGGACTTCCACGAAAGGGACAGTTTTCTAAGCATCATATAGATTCCTATCCATTAGTGTGGCACGCTTCACAATTATAAATACGAATCTACATAGACGTGGTTGAGAGAGACATCGACTCTAAGATATTCAACCTCATTCTCTAATACCAAGTTTGTCACTTCCGGGGAGCACTCCCTAGACGTAACCAGCGTCGTCATCCTCTTTGAGGACTAAGACTAGCCTCTTAGCTTACATTACATTCATAGGCCAAAATATAGAAAATTTAAAACTTTTCATTACTTCTATATTGAGGTTTACATATACCACTACATACACATAATAGATACATATCGAGTATACATAGACCCTTAGTATAGAAAGATTACTTAGTCCTCCAATTTTATTGAACATAGATATATAAAATATAACATAGTCTTAAATAGTCATCTCATCTCATAAACATATAATAAGAGTAAATCAAATTGGGCTAAACTAATACATTAATACAATAAGACCACATATAGGTCATACAATGTTTAATACTCAAATGAAAAGGAAAGAAACATAAGAGTCTTAATAGTAAAACAACTTCACAAGTTTGATAGCGGCATTGCCCTCGGAAAGTGACGACCTACCCAACTTGGATTATTAAGAATTCCAAGTCTTCATCAAAATCGTCTCCAAAATCCTTTCAATGATCGAAACCTAAAATGTTGGGGAAAAGGAAGAAATGAGGTTAATACACCACTTGTACTAAGTATTAGACAATATGCATACATATCTTAAAATCATGATAAGGAAAGGGACACTTCATAAAGGTACACAATGTACTTTGAATAGCTTTATGCAAATTCAAGAAGACCATACCAATCAATTAAACACATTTATTAAGTCCAAAGCATGTACACCACAAGACCAACGATACTAAGTCTAGTCAAGTCATTATGCATATCATATAATTTGATACATACTCAAACAACTCTATCATCAAGTTACAATAGTCACAAGAATGAATAAGAGTTCATTATAACATAACCAGTGCAAGAAAATTACCCATGATCCCCTATCAAGTCAACAAGTAAAACAACCAAGCAAAGCCCCATAACCTTACTCAATCAAGTAACCCAACAAGAATCATGACCAACATACCACTTATTATAGCATGCCATTTAAGAGTACATATCATCATACTTTAACAATGTAGATCAACACACATTCATAAGGGAAACCAATCAACATTTAGTATATACAATTTGCAAGGTCATCATATACATATCATGTACCATTATAAGCATATACATACATAATAACAACCTTCTAAAGCTTCCTCCAAGGCCAACTAGTGCAAGGCATAGGTCGAGTCCCATACTCTTACCTAGGCTAAGTCAAATCCCTTAAGTCACTTTAGTTCGTTTGTACTTCATTACTTCATTTTAATTTAGGGACATTGCCTTAAGCGACATAGACCACAAGAGCTAATTTTGGAATACGGTGTTGTAAAAGCTTACACTGATGGAATATGGTCTACCGGCCAAATTAAAACCAAACATAAACATAGTTGTATAGGTGGATCCACTAGCTAGTTTTCCTATGGGGGAAACATAGTTCAAGAACTAAAAGATATGTATATGTTCTCAACATACCACTTGGCAATTGGGGCCTCCTATCATGAGAATCCAATGAATTAGTATACCTCATTGGGGAGGAAACACAACATGTGGAACTATAGGGTGAATATTCATCTATTGAAAGTCATCACCTCCGGTTGTCAAGTTCACTCGGTTCTAAGCTAAGTTCCTTTAGAAATGTCTTTAATGTCTTTACTAATCATTATAACTTAATGTTAGTCATAAGGTCTATCCCTTGTATAATAATCACCATCATCATAACTCAATAATAATTACATGAGTATAATCTTATCATTATAATTCATACAAGTGAGGTTAGCACATTTACATATCACTTCATAATAAGGTACATTGGTAAATCATTCACCATCCTTATAACATTTACATCTTAGCCAACACCTCACAAGCCACAATCAAGGAATTTCAATTCAACATCATTAACAATCCTATCAATCCTAATACAAGGCATACTCTAATATAACATCATGACTTAATCAAAATTAACCATATTTGAAGTAAAGAGTAGGGATGACCTTTTGACACTTAACCAATAAATTCCATCAATTATAGGTGTAGTAACATCAATAAATAGTAATTAAAACAATATCTAGGTGAACTACATCAATACAATTCAATATTATACTATATCATAACTAGGGTTGGGGAATTGCGGTCAATTCATCACCTCTTCCAGAATACTAGGTTAAACATAAATAATACCTACCATGGAACAATAATACATCATAATATAAACATAATAACTAAAATAAAAACTATAAAATACAATTTATAAGATCAAACTTGTATAGAAAGAAACCCATATTAAATCATCTTTTTAAGACCCAACTTTGGAAAAACCCTATGGGAAAGAAATCCCAAAGGTTAAAGGTTCCCATAACTTGTTAATTGATGAACATTAATGGAGAAAATATGACTTCTTGAATATATATAACTATTAGATTTTGTCCTTCAATGGATTCTTCTTAGAGAAAAAGAAAGTAGACAGAAGAAAGAGCAATCTGGGTTTGGGAATTTGTGGGGTGTTTAGTTGAGTTTAGGCTTTGGTTATGTTATATAGTCAATTACAAACCTAATTAAACACCCCCTAATCAATAAATATACCCCTAACTAACTAACTTAATTAAATGAACCGAACTAAACGTCACAGAAAAATCTCAGGCCTGTCGTACGGGCCATAGGTTAGTAGACGACCATGACCCCCACCATCCTGCACAATCGTAGTTTTTGTTAGAGGGTTGAAAAATATCCATTTTGTAAAATGGAAAATTGAAAATCGATGGAGAAAATAAATTCCCTGTGATTGGTGCATGCCCTGTCGTCTGCCATTGTTGTTACTCACTGCCCATTGACAATTTTTGGTCAAAATGGAAGGGTACCCTTAGGGTGGTACTTGTGGAGTCTTACTCGGATATTTTGACCATAAAACTATTCTAATATGTGTTATACACATTATCACAAAGTTTCATCAAATTCAATTCTTAAACCCTTGTGAAATAGGCCAAGGAACACTAACACCTTTTGCACTAGTCTTACGACGTCATGGACGTTCCTTGATGTTTAGAATATTAAACTTCCTAAATTAAGTTTATTCATTATTATTTACCTTAAAAAAGTGATACAAGTATTATACACTCATGTGAGGCCCTAGATTAGGGTTTGGACCTTCAAAGTGTTATATTTATGGTAAAAGGTTTATGCTAAAATGAGTTCCATGTGAAAATGCTCTTTTGATTGATTTGCACTTATTTGTGTATTTGGTGTATTTTTGATTTTTTGAAGTATGATTGAGCATGTTAATGTTTTGTAAGAAGTTTTGGCATAAGTGACTTGATGATCATGTTGAGCATATGCTGACATTGAGAAGGAAATTCCTCATGTTGTAATGTTGAGCTCTTATATGTGGTAAATTGTGATTTGAGTTTTGATGTATAATTTCCATGTTTGTATGATGATTTGAGTTTTAACTAATGTTATTATATGTTGTTGGTTTGGCTGCTAGCATTGAGTCAATCCTTTCACTACAAAAGATTTTAGTGTCATTCGGGAACAAATGTTCCTAAGGGGGGATAATTAACACTCTGAAACTCCATAACCTTATATAGATCCTTACATGATGAACTAGTCCTTTTAAGACTGTATTAAGGTCTAAAATAATGTATATAAATCATTTAGGATGTTTTGGAGTGAAAACATTAAGTAACGTCCATCATGTCCGGAGACTAGTGAAATAGAGGTTAGCGGCCTTGGTATGTTTCATATGGTTTTAAGAGTTAGAATTCAATGAAATTTTGTAGCAAGGTATTAAAAAAGTATTAGAGTGTGTTAAGCATCGAAACGTCCGGGTATGACTCCCCAAGGACCACCCTAAGTGTGCTTGGAGAGGACACTTCCAAATGAGCCAAAAGCTATCAAATGGCAGTTGCTACCTACGAGACCAATCGACAAGCCGTCGCCTATTAAAAAAGGAGTCGATGGATACGTAAGTAATGACTTAGACATTTTTCAAAACTTCCCAAAAGTAGACTCTCAGAACATATCCACGCCTTGTTAGTACGGTGGCGTCGATGTACGTATGGCCTGTAGGTCGAGGTGTCGTCGCATGGCCTGGTTTTCACTATGAAGTGTTAAGTTAGGTCATTTAATTAGTCAGATTCTTAGGAGGTTATTAAGTATTGGGGGGTGTATAATTAAGTTAATTAAAGTACTATATAAAGACCTAACACTCATTAAAATAATCTAATACTTTTGAATTCCCAAACACAAAGTCCTATCCCTTTGACTTTCCATCTCTATTTCCCAAAACTCCATTTAAGATCAATTCTAGGTCACAAGTGATGCAAGATTCAACTTTGTATCCATAAATCTTAATTAATAGGTAGGTATGGGAACTCTTCACCTTTGGGATTCCTTTCCCCAAAGGGTTCTTTCAAATTGATTTCCAAAAGTTGATAAAAACATGAATTTCATTCTTAATCCGAAATTGATCTTTCAAAATGTATTGTTCTTTTTTTATTTTGAATTGTTATGGATATAATATGATTGATTTTTAGTGAATTATGGTAGTTCTTTATGTTAGAGCTAATTCTATAAAAGAGATCATGAATTGACCCTATTCCCTAACCCTAGGTTATAAATTGATCTTGAATTGTTTAGTGATGATGAAATTGACTTAGTACTTGTGTTAATTACTATTATATGATGTTATTTAGTCTGCTGATGGATGAGTATGGATCGTTAATGGTAATACCATGGAAAAAGGCTTGTGAAGGTAAATTGGAAATACTTATGATCTTGAGTCCTCACTTCAATAGTGATGGCCTGTACTTGATGATGATGTTCAATTGAAGTAGTAATTGTGATTAGATTACCTAGGTGATGGTATGATGAATGTAATTGTAATGTCTTGATTATATGGATTGTGAGATTATTATTAAGATGTAATGATATAAGGTTCATTTGGATCACTAATGTGCCTTACTATGACATAATGATGATAATGTGTTTGTATCACATATGAGGGTTATATTAAAAGAAAGTTCTCATGCAATTTCGAATGAGCTATTGATTATGATAGACAAGGGGTTAGTTCCCTATGACCTATATTAAATTATGATGATCAATAAAGACTTAAAGACATTTCAAAAAGGGACTTTAGCTTAGCACTGAGTGAACTAGTTATTAGAGGTGTCCCTTTCAAATGCGGGAAGGTAGGTTCACAATGGTTCTCATGAGATAGAGATTACAATGCAATTGTGCATAAAGAGGGTATAATGTATGTCTCCTAGTTCTCGAGCTATGTTGCCCACATAGGAAGACTAGCTAGTGGATCCACCTATAATGCTATGTTAATGTTAGACCACCTTCTGTAGTTGTAGTGTTTCATGACACCGGATTCCATATTTAGCTCATGTGGTCTATGTCAGTTAAGGAAATTATTCCAAAAAGTATATCTGAACTCTAACTAGGACGACTTAAGGGGTTTTTCTTAGTATAGGTACGGATATAAGTCTCTACCTATGTGTTGCACTAGTTGTCCTTGAGGGATATCTTAGGAGGATATTCTTATGTGTTTATGACTATAATGATATACAAATGTTGACTCTACATGTTGATGACCTATACGATGTTAGTTTCACATATGAACATGCTATTGGTCTATATTGCTAAATATGATGATGACTACTCATAATGCTATATGAAGTTAGACATTGCTTGTGATCCTTTGTAAAGTTTACTTGGTTGTGTGGGTTATGGGACTTCACTTTATCATTGAACATGTAATATTGGAATGGGTTATGATTAAGGGTCTTGCGTATGTTGTAATATTATGAAATCTTATGCATGCTCTGCTGTTATGACATTATGTTTGAGTTGTTTTGGTTATGTGCTATAATTTCTACTATACATGTTGACTTCACTTGACTTTATGATGTTGATCTTGTAGTGTATATGGTCTTAACTTGATGAATATATGTTCATTGGATCATATGTGTTCTTGATTGTGCATAAAGGCTTTTCAATGTAACTTAGCATGGTTTTGAACTAATGCCCTTTAAACATGATTTCAATGTTTTATGTGCATATGTTTTGATACTTAGTACAAGTGGTGTACTAACCGATATCTCAATGTTTTCTACAAATATCTAGGTTCTGGTCATTGAGTTCCTAGGAGGCCGATTGAATAAGACTTTGACTATTTTATCCAAGTATTAGTAGGTTCTCAAATTTGAGGATGGTACCTTTTCTATGCTCTAGCCTTGAAGTTGTATTGTCATAAATACATTGTTCATTCCTTTATCATTTGAATATTAATGTATGCCTATATTTGCATATTGATTTTTTATTGTCTATGTCAAACATTTATACTCGTTTTAGATGGTTCGATATGAGACGAAGTATTACACATATGTTTCTATACTTAGTACAAGTGGTGTACTAACCCATATATCTATGTTTTCTACAAATATATAGGTTCTGGCCATTGAGTTCCTAGGAGACCGATTGAATAAGACTTCGACTCTTTTCTCCAAGTATTAGTAGGTCCTCAAGTGTGACGATGGTACATTATCTATGCTCTATCCTTGAAGTTGTATTGGCATAAAGAAATTGTTTATTCCTTTATAATTTGAATATTGATGAAAGCCTGTATTGACATATTGACTTTGTATTGGCTCTGTCAAACATTTATACTCATTTTAGATGGTTCAATATGAGACGAAGTATTACACAAATTCCTATGTATCTTATGTTGTCTAAATGAGAAGCCTATGTAAGCATCATATGCGAGGATCCTAAATAAACTCCCTATATAGTATGAGAGAGGTGTATGTAAACCTCACCATATACCTATTTATGAAAAGTTTAATGTTCTATACTTTTTAACCTATAAAATGAAATGATGAATGCTAACAGGCTAGTCTTAATCCTTTTCGAAAGCGACGACGCCGGTTACATCTAGGGGCTACTCCCTGGTCGTGACATTAGGAGTGTCCTCTTCATATGTTGAATATGTTGTTTTCTCATATGATGTAATGTGGGTGTCTGGTCTATACTCTATAATGCTCTATATGTGAGTTGTTCATGACTTGAGGGATAATGAATATGTGTTGTGGTCCTTTGGAGGGTGGTTTCCTCAATAACTAGGTGGTTGCTTTTATATGATCATGATGATCAATATGTACACACACACACATCTCCAGCATAACTATAAGTATAATATGTTCATGGTGTCAATTGAAAGGATGTTTCTCATATGCACATTTATCTTTTATTATGTATGTAAAGTACATGACTAATGAAGTATGATCATGTGTTGTCTAAATGTGTTTATGAATGAATCATGTTAATGATAGTATAGTGAATGAGAGTCTATTGGATGTTTTTCTCAATTGAACTCTGTACTAGACTATGGTATGATTATATGAAAGGTATTCTCACATTAAGTAGGTTTTGATGAAAAGACATTCTCATCATTAACGTATGAGAAATGTACATGTTATATAAGGGTTTAATTTCCTAAATCCTATGTTATATTATAGTTTTGAATAAAGACTTTAACACTTTTAAAAAAGGAAAGTTATCTTAGCGCCGAGTGAACTTGACGATAACAGGTGTCTCTACACAAAAGGAGGGAGGGTTCACCAAATGTGCAGTTCCTTCTTAAAATAAATGTAGGTTCACCAAATGAGGTTTCCCTTCCCAAAAAAACGTAGGTTCACCAAATGTTCTCATGAGGTGGAAACTCAAATGTTAATTAACATGAAGGGAATTTCTAGTAACGACCTCCTAGTTCCTTAACTATGTGCCCGCATAGGAACCTAGCAAGTGGATCCACCTAGATTATATAATGATGTTGATGTCCTACATTTGTAAGTATGATGCCCTCCTTCGATGTTCGGAGTTGACATCGGATTCCATGTTTATCTTATATGGTGTAATGTCGGTTAAGGAGAAGTTTCCTGAATGTAAAATGAACAATGAAAGTAAGATGATGAACCCTAACTAGGACTACCTAGGGGATGTTGCTTAGTGTACGTCAGCAAATGTGACTTTAACTATACATTGTAAAAGTATCTCTTGAAGGGAATTCCAGGAAAGAGTTTTATGTGTATATGTATCTTATGCATGCCATTATGGTGTTAACATGCTTGTTACAATGATATACATAGTGTTGGTCTTATTTTGTCTACACTATGAAAGTGTTACTTAGTATGCATGTTTTAGCTATACTTGTTATGTTGATGTATAAAGTAAGTGACAATGCTTGTGATCTTCTTGATTTGGTTTACTTAGTATTTTAGAGTTTATGGGGCTTCACATGTACATTTAACTATTAGACTTTGATTGGGATTATGAGTAAGGTTTTATGGTGATGTATTGATGAAATGAACTCTAAACATGAAATGTTGACTATTGTTTCATTAAGGATTGATTTATCGTATGGTCTTGTATGTTATCTTTAAATGTGCCTAAAGAATAAATGGGGCATGACTATGATGTGACAAATGAATGAGTTTTATATGAGCCCTATGAAGTATTTTGTTCATGTGTCTAAGATTAAATATATGTATTACATGTTTTTGATTATCATGTGCCTAAGTCTAGGGTGACTTCATACGAACACCTAGTGTAACTAGTATTACGGGATGCCTCTTGCCCGTTGCACTAGTGTGACATGGGGTTGTCTTGGGTGGTGGTTTTTATGTGAAGGTTGTGTTGTATGGTATCAAAAGTACTTATGAATTGATATAAGGTTGTATGAATGTTCACCTTGGTGACCTTAAGGTGATACTTGGGTATGAATAGTGGAATGGGACACTACTAATGCATTGCACTTAGTATTACTTCAGGGTTGTTTGGGTGGGTGAGTTAAGGGAAAAACAAAAATAATTTTATGAAGATGTTGAATGTGTCTTACATGTGATATATGTCTTTATGTGTTGTTTTGAATAGTATCCATGTCTAAGATAATGTATGTGAACTATATTCTGCTTATTGTATCAAATGTTCATGAAGTTTTGCTAAAACATGATGCATTGTTTCTAACTAAATTTCCTATTTAAATCTTTTTTGCATCGTCACCATAGTTAGTGTATTCTTGTAGTAATACCATTATTCTTCACCTTTTTACACAAAAAATAGGTAGTGATGGATAGAGGATCTTTCCACGAAGGAAGATCTTTGATAGCCATTCCCTAGTTCAAGTGTGTCCTTAATGATTCAAGGACCTTCACGTCAATAGTTGAAATTAAGTTTAAGCAATAAAATAGATCATTCTTTTATGTTGTTAAGGCTCGGGTCTTTTCTATTCTATTATATTATATTGAGTTGTGTGTTAAAATGTCAAGATGAGACTTAGTGTCTTAGTTATATACTTATGATATTTTAAATGAACTGATATTTTAACATTATGTTATGCTATGAAATTTTTAAATTTTCCGCTAATTTTATGACAATGCGATGAAAGATGTTTGAGGGATTGTATAAGACCTCCGAGAGGTCAAGTACACCATTTTGTTCTACGGGGTGCTCCCCGGTTGTGACATTTTTTTCCAAGAATAAAGTTTGTCTCACAAGGATCTTTCATATAAAAATCGCTTCTAAGAATATTTTAGCTTCATCATTATCATTCATGTTAGAGAAAAAGATCAACAAATCATCAACATATATGTAAGGAATAACATGAATTATTCCAAGGCTTATGATTAATGAACTTATCACACATCACACTCATTTGTTTTAAAACAATTTTCAATCATGCGAGAATCAAAATTTTAATGACACAGTTTTGATGCATGTTTTAAGTCATATATGAACTTATTAAGTTTACACACTTTGCTTTCTTTGTCTGCTTCAACAAAATACTCAGGCCGATTTTTGTAAATTTTTCATTAGGTCTCTATTTTTTAAAAAAATGTTTTTACATTCATTTGATCAATTTTCAAATACAAAGTTTCATTCATAGAAATTAAAAGTCTTATGAATGTAATTCATGTTATCGGAGAAAAAATATCAAAAAATTCTAGGCATTCTAGTTGTTAAAAACCTGTTGCGTTAGTATAGCTTTATAATTATCAATCGATCCATACAGTTACAATTTTTTCGCAAGACCCATTTGCAACCAATAATGCAATCCGCTCGTGAATCAACTAAATTTCAAGTTCTCTAAGAAATTAGTAATTCTATTTCATTATTTACAACCTTTTTCAAAAATTGAATCATGTTAAGATAAACAATTCTTCAGATGTGAGAGGGTTATCGCCAACATTTAATACATAAAAATCAGGAATTTTTTTTACGCTAGCTCTTTTACTTCATAACTCAAAATCATCAATTTCCTTATTTTTGAAAAGTAGAAGTTGAAGAACATGGTAGTGACAAAATATTTGGTTCAATCCTTTAACCCACCCCCCCCCAGCCCTTAGTATTTTAAAGGCTAGAAAACTCCAAATTCTTAGATATCCTAAACTTGGCTTGTTAATTTTCCACAATTCAAAAGGTGTCAATTAATACTTTGTATGAGGCACACAATTCAACAATAAGAAGCGGGCAAATTATCTTCACCCCATAAATTCAAAGGTTCATTTGACTCAATAAGCATGACATCATTCAATTTAAACAACGACCTATTTTTCCTTTTCGCTATACAATAGATACAGGAGAATGGGGAGGAGTAGTTTCATGAATTATTCCGAATGATATAGAAGAAGAATTAAACTCATTTGACTGATATTCACGACCTCTATCACTTCTAATTCTTTTTATTTCTACCAAACTGTTTTTCAACCTCATGTATATAAGTTTTAAAATTTTCAAAAGCATCATTTTTATTTTTCATCAAGTAAACATATGTAAGCTTAGAAAACTCATCAATGAAAGTGAAATAATATCTATTACCTTTATAAGTTAAAATTTCTCCATGTGAAAAAATAATGATCTTTAATAATTCTATAAAATTAGTTTTCTTTCAACTTGAAAATGAAGCCTTTAGTAATTTTTGTTTTACTACGAGCCTTAAACTTTTCCAATTTTTTTTTAACCATTGGGGTTAATCTTATGCTACTCATAATTCCAACATAACGATCATTAATACAAAAAATTGAGCATGCAGAAAATTGGTAAAAGAAAGCATATAAACAGAAGTAGAAACTTTATTCATTTCAACATTGAGTTTAAAGATTCCATCACGAGCATACCCCTTTCCCTAAAAAATACACGTGTTCATAGTTACAATTAATAATCTGTTTAATGTCTGCTTCATTAGGAAGAAAACTAGATATCCACCCATGGAAGAAGTATAGAGTACATCTTCCAATGTTAACACCCTTCAAGAGGTAAAACACAATTTGACATCTCCCATTCCAAACACTTGAGTAGTGTGTGAATCACAAAGAATGATGGTTTTGGGATACTCAAAATGAGTATATTTTTAAACCTACTTTAGTCATAAGATAAATGAGTGTTTGTACCAGAATGAATCCACAATCGATCAATATTCTCAACCATATATATGTTGTCAATCACCGTCAGAAAAAGTTCTTCTGTAATGTTTGCCCGAGGGTTAGGACCAAGTTTACGGAATCTTCAAAATGTATCTATATTTGCACAACTTCAAAAAATAAAGAACGATCCCTTATCTTGGAAGGTCTACCATTATTTTTCTTGAATTCTTTTTCTTATTCTTCAAAAAAGTATTTTTGTGAGATTAAGGAGTAGAATTATTTGAACTTGTTGATTTTGTACTTAGTTATTTTCACCATTATGCTATTTCTCTCTTCTAATAGTAAAAGTGCATCTTGGCCTCTTGCCTCATCTTCCATAGAGATTTTTTATCATAAACATTCAAGAAGATGTTTCCTTTTGTTTTTGGCGCATAGTTTTCTGAAATTTCTTCCAAGAAGGTGAAAATTTATCTACTATGCCGCAAAATATAAGTTTATTTCAAATTTTTACCTCCTCGGACCTGGAATATCCAACAATGATTATAAGGTCTTGAGTTTGGTCAACAAGTAATTTACTTTCCACTATTTTGAAAGGAAAAGAATCTGTTAGCAACATATTTTGTCACTCCACCCTCTTCGATATCATACTTACTCAACAATTCTTTCCAAAATTTCTTTGTACTAGAGTAAGTTATATAATAGTAATCATAAAAATTATCTAATACAAAATGAAGAATGTAATACCGACACTTACAAAAATCACTATCGTACTTTTGCACTTTCTCTAGATGAGAAATAAATTCATTATCATTCATAGAGGTTATGTCAACTTTTTTATGATTCATCTCATTAAACACATAAAAAATATGTAGAAGGATTAAGTAGAAAAATACTTTACCCTTCCATCTTTTGAAGCGGTTATTATTGAACCGAAATGGCTTGTAGGTCTTCCATCTTGACATCCGCTGATGTTTGTTTCACACCTCGAAGGTATACCCTAGAATATAGGGAATTTCATAAGTCGGGATGCGGAGAATAAGACTTAAAAAAGTCTCACACAAGCCTCTTGTATCAATCATCTCATAATATACTTTAAAATAAAAAAGAATTTAAAGCTTTCTTCACACACGAAGATATACTTTCATTAAATATTCAAGCGGAAGATTTATTTGAAAAAAATCCAACTTTAAAATGTCTTATATAAACCATCTAATACTTTGAATGTACAACATAGGGACTAAGCCTATAAAAATTCTAAAATAAATACTAAGACATAAAAAGAAAATGTAGTTATTGTCCTCGATTCAATGAGAACTCACCAATACTTCATCGTCAACCCTTAGAAACCTATCCATCCTGCATAGAATATCAAGACTTCCAGTTCCCTATAATGTAGTCAAAAAGGTAAAAGAAGGGGTTAGCACATTGAATTCACTAAGTATGGAAGTCATGCAACAACCATGAAAAAAGGACATTTAGTATAGAAACATGCTTTCATGACCTTTTAATATACAAGCTTCATAAAGAGTTTAAGTGATATAACATAAGTCAATAATCACATATAAAACCTTTTTTAGTAACATCAATAACATAAGCGTATTCACATGGACCCCCTACCAAAGGTTATCCTAAGACCCATCTAAGTAAGCTATGAAGCGGCCGGCTATAGAACCCCTTCACACATACCTAGATGATCCTTAAGACTACCAAAAGTAAGTTATGCAATACATCAGAAAGCACAATATCCATATTCAATACAACAAGTCTATAAATCATATAAACTCCCTACATAAGGCTGCTCTAAGACTCACCTAAGTAAAACATAAACAAGCCGCCCATGCACCCTCTTTAAGCCTACCTAAGCAATCCTCAAAGCTACCCTATATAAGTACCATTTCATAAAACATACTTCATTTAGAAACCATATTTTCATTAAAACCATTTAGTGAGGAAACCATGTATTTAGAGGACATCACATAATGGTCCTGGGAAGACCTAGGGAACCTACATCCTAGCATCTTCAAAGCGTAATCGTTCCATGTCTAGATATCGTCCCATTTCACTACCTAATAATTGTAGAACTTATCTAACACTAGAATGTATCCCACATGATTAGAATAGGCATTTATCGACATACAACATACTAGCTAGGCATGGAATCCGAGTCAAACCCTACACTAATGGAGGGTGTTCCACTTTCGTAGGATAGAACGAGGACACATCCCATGTAGGCACGTGGTTAAGTAATATCAAGGGCTTATGTCTACTCCACTCTCATCTTAAATTGAGCTACTTCGCAAGCATATTCACTCGGGGCTAGCCTTATTGTCATAGAGTTAGTAAAATTAAGGGCATATGAAGAGGTACAATATAGAAGTCATAACCAAATTATAATACACCTTAACAAGAATAGGTCAACTAGGCTACCATCCCACAGTCAAATAGGATAGCTCAATGAATTTCATAGAGATGGTTTCATATCTTTCCAGCCAACCTACCCCTAAGTCCATCATTAAGACGAGAAGGACACCATTACGACTTTCAACATCAAGGATATCATAACCTTCTTTCTAAAAGGTTCCAAGTCAATGACCTTCTTTCCTATTTGAAAGGTCATATATCAATCACTAGTACACACGCAAGACAATGGTGCATTATACTACCAAGTCAAGAGATCATATAATTACATATTATTCATGCATGAAGACGAGGAACTTAGGTCTACCACATCAAGAAACACTATTCATCATATCACATATTCATCTTTTATGTACCATGTAGGGACTACAACACAAGATACCACATCATTACATATAGCAACTCATCATAGTCTACCATAACCACACATAGTCATTTAAGAGCAACATGCTTGAACATCAATCATTTATACACAACATTATCAAATAATACACTTTTTAGACCTCCTATCCTTCTATAACATCACTTAAGGAAGAATCACAACATTATCATCCATATAAGATTACATAAGCATTATAAGAGCACTACACTTAACATCATCACAATTCTACCAAATAACACATATATGACATCATACTTCACTTTACATAATAATATAAGTCATAGTATCTTAAAAAAAATCTCATTACTTCACATAATCAACTTCACACTATCCATTCGTATAAGCCTTAACATGATACTACTACAATTTACAAAAATAATGCCAAGAAGGCCATGTTCATCACATAATCAAAGCATAAACACCGCCACCATAAGTGGGCCATACCAATCGATAGCAATTCTATAAATCTCTACACTAATTCTACACAATATAGAGAATCAAGTCTACTTACCAACTTTGGATCATCATCCTCAACATTCTTTAGCCATTTCAATCAAATCAACTCACAAAGTTTCTTATGAATAGCTATCAATACAATTCCAAGCCAACAATTCAACAATAAAAAATATGAATATATTAAATTTAAGGCAGCCTATATACCATTCTAACATAATCTTTGCATAAATCAATATCCCAAAGTAATCGACACATGAAATTCACTATATCAAGTCATGACAAATTCACCATGCTAATGACAAATATAGAGATTTGCGAAGGTCAAGGGTTCATTTATATTTTATGTGGAAAACATCAATTATACATCAGTAATATCATATCATAATGTTTGAAAATGTTTAATGCAAGAATCCATGACTTAGAGTAGGAATTGGATCTTTTCATCTTATTGAAACCTTTGAAATCATCTTTGAAATTGATTCTAATGTGATAGAAAGCCTTATATGAAGAACTCCCATACCCTATTAGAAGAATCCAAAGAGAATTGAAGAAGAAACTCCATTGAAAATCCATCATCAAGCTCCATCTTCATCTTGAGCTCTCATGGAGGTTTTTGGAGAAAGTTTGGGAGGCAAAGGATTTTCACATAGGTGTTAGGGTATAAATGAGAACTAAATCAATTTAATACTCTTAAAATACCCAAATACACCTAAATAAACCGTCCTCCTAATATATAAGACTTGGGGTGAATTTTCCAAAACACCCCAAGCTTGCAGAAAATTGCAAGCAGTGTGCAGTGCCCATCGTTGCCCCATCATCAATGAACCGTCGAGTGGCCTACGCCCCATCTATTGTGGTCCATTGGTTGGGTTTTCAACTCATAAACTTTAAGTATACATGGCTCCATTGATGACACCCATCAACTGGCCGTCGTTTGATCGACTGGCCGTCATTTGGGGGTCGTGGATTGCCACTGCCAGGCAGTCTGCCTCTTTTAGTCGGGATCCTATTCTAGGGCCCCTTGTGGGTCCTAGGTAGAATCATTCCCGGACTTTAAACCCCTAAATACTTACGTAGAGTTATTAGGAACCTACCCCATTAATTCCAACGTCAAACAACTTATGAATCATGCAACGGAACACACAAACACACAAGCACGTCCAAAGACTTACTTTCAAATGTCCTGGACATTGTTTGACGTTTGGCATCAAAACTCTTCCAAACTTCATATATTGCCTCTAAACTACATAAAATAAATTAAAGACCTTAAAACTCAGGACATACACACATAAGAACATAGGAATATTTGTTGAAAGTCTTGGTCGTCCTTTGATGTTTGACTTCAAACTCAATCCGAATGACTTGAAAACTCAAATACACATTAATTAAGATAATAAACATCCTTTAGAACACTAGTGAAACTCTAGATACGCATAGTTCATTTTTGGGTAGTTACATTCTCCCCCACTTGAGAACATTTGTCCTCGAATGACACTTCACATTTAAGGGGATAACAACCAAAGCATTATAGCCCACACTCAAGCACACAATATCATAATAGAACTCATAGTTAGGAAGAACATCACTCCATATAAAAGACATCAAACAACCTCATGCAATTCAAGCAAATAGAGTTACATCTATCAACTCCTTAGGCATCAATTACACCATACTCATTTAAACATCTTTTAGCACATTGTGCAAGTTCTCATGAAAGCAAATTCACGCAACATCTTCTATAAGGCACAATTTAACAAATTTCTCATAGAATCTCAATATGCAACTTTCTCAACAACACAATAGCATGATCAACAAGATCAACCTCATATAAAAATTTAGACATGATCACTATTTCTTCCTCATGAAGAAAATAGTAACCTAGACTAAATGCATATAAACATGAGGAAATACCATGCATAAAACTCATTTTCTCATCTAACAAGAACTTAACTAAAACATGCATATCACAAGGAAAATGTTTTGGAAACTATGTTTTCACAAAAGGCTCCAACATAAACCAAGTTAGTAGGAACTCATAGGTTTAAGCTTGAATAAGCACATAAGGAAAATATAAGGATGTCTCACTCCCAACAACTATACTATTAACCATACTCCCCCACTTAGGAGAAACCCAATCTAAGGTCAATAGAAGCATACTACAAGGATCTCCCTCAAGGACACATCACCCTTACAAGGACAACCTCACATTTACTCTTTCAAAAAACACATCCTTCCTTTCTAAGGTCGGATCTAAAGAAATTCAAACTATCTCAACTATCAATCCTCCACATTTGTAAAACTAGACTTCACCATTTCTTTCAACTACACTACTCTTAGAAAAGTAACTCAACCAACCTAAGGTCATCATCACAACCTTTTTATATCCCATCTCAGAAGTCACGTCTCATCTTTTTCTCTCTCTTAACCCAAACTCCTCAAAGGCCACACTCCAAGGAAAATCACAAAATGGAAAAAGGTGAAGACACCTTCAACAAAGCTCTTAGGCACGATTTGTAGAATGAAGAAGTGAAACATTCCTAGCACCCAATAACCTCTTACTCATAATGTGGCATTCTTCAAATTATGAACAAGACTCTACTAGATGTGGTTTATGAAATAACTAAGATACTCTCAAAACCTGATGCTCTGATCCACACTTTGTCACACCGCGAAGATATACCCTAGAAGATAGGGAATCCCTCAAGTTGGGACACAGTGAATGAGACTTCAAGAAGTCTCACTCAATTCTGTTGTATCAATCATCTATAATATACTTTAGAAATAAGCAAGAATTAAAAACTTTCTTCACTCATGAAGAAATACTTTCATTAAATACGTAGGTGGAAGACATTCTTTAAAAATATCTTACTTTAAAATGTCTCATATAAGCCATATAATACTTTGAATGTACAACATAGGGACTAATCCCATAAAAGATTCTAAAATAAATACTAAAACATAAAAGGAACATGTGGGTATATTCCTCCAATCAATGAGGACTCACCAATACTTCATCTTCAACCCTTAGAAACCTATCCATCCTCCATGGCATATGAAGACTTTCAATTCCCTACACGTTAGTCAAAAACAGAAAAGAAGGGGTTAGCACATTGAATGCCCTATGTATGAAAGTCATAACAAAAACATGAAAAAAGGGACATTTAGTATAGAAACATGCTGTAATGAAGTTTTGATATAAAACCTTCATAAAGAGTTAAGTGTCATATCCGGGGAGCACCCTTAGACATAGTAAGCGTCTTCATCCTCTTTGAGGACTAAGACTAGCCTCTTAGCTTACAATATTACATACATAGGTCCAAAATGCAAAAAAATTAAATTTTTTCGTTACTTCTACAATGAGGTTTACATAGACCTCTACATACACATAATATTTATATAGAGTATACATAGACCCTTCGTATAGGAAGATTACATAGTCTTCTACTTTTATTACACATAGATATATTAGATATAACATAGTCTCAAATGGATGTCTCATCTCATAATCATCTAAAAAAGTAGAACAATTTGGACCTAGCCCATACATCAATGTAACAAATCCACATATAGGCTATACAATGTCTAGTACTCAAATAAAAAAGGAAAGAACATAGTAGTCTTAAAACTAGAAACTTCATAATATTGATATTGGCATTTCTCTCGGAGATTGAGGACCTACATAGCTTGGATGAATGAAAATTCCAAGTCTTCCTTCAAAGTCATCTAAAATCCCATCAACGACCAAAACCTAAAATGTTAGACAAAAGAGAGAAAATGAGGTTGTTACACCGCTTTTACTAAATAAGAGACCATATACACACATATCATGAAATCATTCTAAAAAGGGTCAATTCATTAAACTATGCAATTTACTTTGAAAAGACTTATGAACATTAAAGAATACCATACCAATCATTAAGACATATTCATTGAGTCAAAATCCTATACATCCGAAGACCAACAATGCTAAGTCTAGTAAATTCAACATGCATATAACATAATTGAACACATATTAGAGGTAACTCTAACATCAAGTTATAATAGCCACAAGCATGAATAAGAGTTCGGTACAATAGAACCAAAGCAAGAAAATTAACCATGAACAATCATTAACTCAACTATTGCAATGACCAACGAATGCCCCATAATCTTACTCAATCAAATAAACTCAACAAGACTCATAACCAATTTCCAACTTCACATAGTATATCATAAAGAGTACATATCATCATTATTTAGCAATAGAGATCAACACAAGTTCATAACTGAAACCAATAATCATGTAGTATCATCAATGTGCAAGATCATCATATACATTACATGTACAATTATATGCAGATTCATATATAAGAACAACCTTCTAAAGCTTCCTTCAAGACAAACTAGTGTAAGGCATATGTAGAGTCCCATACCCCTACCTAAGCTAAGCCAAACCTCTTAAGTCACCTTTGTTGGTTTGTACTTCATTAATTCATTTTAGTTTAGGGAACACTCGCCTTAGCTGACATAGCCGACAAGAGGTAAGTGTAGAATCCGGTGTTGTAAAACCTACACCGATGGAAGGTGGTCTACCGGCCAAAGTAAAACATAACATAAATGTCGATTTCTTGGTGGATTCAGTATCTAGTCTTCCTATGGGGGAACATAGTTCAAGAACTAAGAGATAGGTATGAACTCTCTACATGCGACTTGGAAAATGGAGCCTCATCTCATGAGAATCCATAATATGAGTATCCCTCATATGGGATTCAACACCTCATGTGGGACTATTGGGTGAATCTTCCTCTAAGTAAAGTCAACACCTCCCATTCTCAAGTTCAATCGGTGCTAAGCTAAGTTCCTTTTGAAATGACTTTAAAGTCTTTATTAATCATTATTGCATAATATAGGTCATAGGGTCTATCCATTGTATAATCATCATCATCATAGCTTAATCAGAATTGCATGAGTATTGTCCTTTCATTACAATTCATATAGTTGAGGTTAGTATATTTATGCATTCACATCATGGTAAGACACATTGATAAGTTATCACCATCCTTATAACATTTACATATTAGAAAACACCTAACAAACAATAGTCAAGAAATTTAAATTCAAAATCATACCAACCCTATTAATCCTAATACAAGATATCTTTCAATGCAACATCATCACTTAATTTCAACTAACCACTATTTAAGCAAAGAGTTGAGACCATAAGACTGACCAAGTGTCCTTCATAATCCATCCTCAAGGTATTACCATCAATACTTAACTCAATACTACAATGGGTATAATACCATCAAATTATTGTAATCAACATGATAATAAAGTCAATTCAATAACTACATCACAATCCTTTACTAGTTCATAACTTAAGACAAAAGACTTAGGTCAAATTCATAATCCAGATCGATTACTCAAGAACTAGCATGACATGACTAACATTCATCTTAATATATTAATAATTGATAAAATAATGTCATAGGATATTAACTCAACCAATAACCAAGTCAATTGAACCAACCTTACACAACTCACACCAAGATCACAACCTAGGGTTAAGGGGAATAGGTCATCTTCTACAAACTAGACCAACCCATCAACAAATAGCACAATTGAGTTATAATACATGTTAATATATTCATAATATCTAAAATAAATCATAAACAAACATATTCAAAAGATCAATTACGAGATTGGAAAAGACCCATTCAAATTTTATAATTTTGAAATCAATTTGATGGAACCCTTCGGGAAAAGAAGTCCCAAAAGTGAAAGGAATCATACCTTAATGTTTGATGAATATTGATGGAGAAAACTTGGTGATTGAATCCCTATAAACCACCTTGACCTTGTCTACTATGCTTTTCTTCAACTTGGGAGAGAGAAGGAAGCGAGAAGGAAGAGAGTTTGGATTTGTGAATTATGAAGGCTTCGATTAGTTTAATTACCTTAGGGGCTTTATATAGGACATTGACCAACTTAATTATACCTCACTAAAATCCTAAATAATTAAATAACCACCTAATTAATTAATTTTAAAAATTTAACAACGTGCAGCAAAACAGCTCCTTCGCTGTTGTGACAATGACAAACGGTCCGTTCGTCAAACGACGGGCACTGTTCACTTCTGTGCTGCACACTCGTTGTTTTGGTCTGAGACTTGTCAAAACAGGCCTCCAGTTTTTTAAGTGTCCATGGACGGAATCAGTCTACGCCCCGTTGATTGGACAATGGATCGTTGGTTGAATCCGTTGGTGGACACTGCCTAGGGTAGCCTTTGACCCCAAAATGCAACGGTCCTGCTCAAGGGCACATGATTGGTCCTTGGTGATTCGTGCCTTAACATTTCAACTATAACTAAACTCTAATATGTTTTAGACACCCTTCCACCAAAATTCATCAATTTTGGACTCCTAAAACTTT
The DNA here is from genome assembly GCA_027704765.1 of Solanum habrochaites. Lineage (NCBI taxonomy): Eukaryota > Viridiplantae > Streptophyta > Magnoliopsida > Solanales > Solanaceae > Solanum > Solanum habrochaites. Next base: position 14,300,835 of record JAKWJA010002498.1, read on the forward strand.
GTCAAAAAGGATAAGGCAAACTAGCACCTCATTGAACTAATTTCTCGACGTCATGGACGTTACTTGATGTTTTGATTTCTAAACTTTATAAATGACTTATATACATTAAAATAGACCTTAAAACAATGTATAAACCTTTTGAAATGTGTGTTTGGATCTAGAATACGTCTTAGACTTTGGAAGGGTTACATTATCCCCCTAGGAACATTTATCCCGGAATGACACTAAAATCTTTTGAAAGGAAGGAATAGACTCAAGACTAGCAGCCCAACAAATCAAAAATACATGAAAACATGAGTTACACCATCAATAATGACATTTACACATAGAAATTCAAAACTTCAATTATCACACAATTAGACTCAAAATCACATTATGAGGAATTTCCTTCTCACACAACAACATGTGCTCAACATACCATATATGAGTCAACTATGCCTAAAATTCAACTTACAAACATGCTCAACATCATTTCTTAAAGACTCACCATATCAATATGCAAAACATAACTCAAAACAAGAATAATTGCAAAATTTTCAAGTCAAAACACATTTCACTACAATGACACCATAAGATGCATATTTTGCAAGACTCCACCAAAAATCAAGGAAACATTAAATTTAGTTATTATATTCATTATTAGTAAGAACAACTAACCTTCATTAGGAAAGATATGAGGATAACGGTTCTTTATGTCGTCCTTGGCCTCCGTTGTTGCTCTCTCAACTAGGTGGTTTCTCCATAACATTTTTATAGAGGTCACCTCTTTTTTCCTTTACATCTTCACTTGAAGATCAAGGTTTTCCACCGGAACCTCCTCATAGAAGAGGTTATCCTTCGCACCAAGACCATCAATACGAAGAATACACTTGGGATAACCGATACACTTTTTAAGCATAGAAAAATGGAAAAATAGATGAACCGAAGCCAATTCACTAGGAAACATCAACTCGTATGCCATCTTACCAATCTTTTGAAAAAGTTCTTAAGGATCCACATAGCAAGGACTCAAGTTACCTTTATTTCCTAATATAACCACCCCTTTCATAGTTCAAGTACACCTTATAACTTTCTTCAAACTCTAATTCACTTCCCCTACGGTCGGCATAAGACTTTTTCCGACTATAGGCTGTTTTCAAGCGATTTCTTATGATATGAACCTTCTCCAAAGTCTTATAAATAATATCTGGACTCAAAAGTTAAGACTCATGAACTTCAAACCATCCAATTTTAAACCTAAATCTCCTTCCATACAAGGCTTCATATGGAGCCATAGATATATGAATGGTAAATATTGTTGAAAGCAAAATCTACCAAATGCAAAGGCTTATCCTAATTTCCCTTAAAATCAATGATACAAGCTCTAAGTATATATTCAAGGGTTTGAATAATACTCTCCGCTTGACCATCTATTTGAGGATGAAAAGCGGTGCTTAACTTCACCTTGGTGCCCAACCCTTTTTGGAATGACCTCCAAAACCAAGATGTGAATTGTTCACCCCTTTCTGAATGTTAAATGAATTGTTGTTATAAGTTAGTCAAAGGTTAAAAGTTCAAGTGTTTAATGAATTTTTGTCTTATGCCAATAAATTGGCCTACAACATTATTTCCAAAATATGTAATAGAATTGGTCAATGACTAAGCAGTACCAAATTAAGCATGACCAATGTAACTCATTCAATTCATAACCAAGGGTATGCAAATCATTGGGACAAGACCTTACATAACCTTTCCAAATGAACTATGAATATAAGTAGGTAGATTGATCAAATTTTATAACGTTCATAAAGAGTGGGTTAAATCTACCAAATGATATTGAACAATATAAGGTGAGTAATAGCATAATTAAAAGTTTAAGAATTATGAAAGTAACCAGAATGAGATATTAAAAGAAGTGACACAAATCAAACTCACCTAGACAATTATGTTAAAAATACTCACATAAGAGGGTGATAATAATCGTGAGACAAGTCTAATTAATACAAAGATGATAATGTAAGGTTAAATTCACATTTCATCAACGTAAAAAAAGGGATGACCGGTTATCCAAAGAGTTCAGTACACCTTATTAATAGAAGCAAGATTCCATAATGTTTGAGTCAAACTCTAAGATATAGAAAGTAAAATAAATTTGAGCATAACACCAATAGACTAGCAATGAGATTGTGCCAGCATATGTAAGTCTCATTAGATGAGGCTACCACCAAGGTGGAAAAGTATTCTCCTTATGTCTCCTAGTCATTGAACTATCTTGCTAGCATAGGAAATAGTCAGTGGATTCCACCTAAGGATAGGTATGATGCGGTTTCACATTGGCCGGTTATTCCACCTCTTTTCTATGTGGGGAAGACCTCAAATTTCATGATTAGCTCACATGATCTATGTTGGTTATAGATCGGGAAAGTATCCAGTTCACTTCAGCCGTGAACCCCTCTTTTCAGTGTAGGAAGACACTGACTTTGTTGCACTTCAGCCGGTGAACCCCCTTTTTAGTGTGGGACAGACACTAGATTTCATGTTTTGCTCACATGATCTAGGTTCACTTTTATCGGTGAATCACCCCTTTTTGTTGTCAGGCAGACACTGGATTTCAAGTTAGCTCGCATGATCTGAATGACAAAGATTACTTTAAGAAAGTAAGAAAGAAAAAAGAAGAAATTTAATTTCAAAGTGACTAAGAAAGTAAGATCTTAAGTATGTCAAATCATCTTTAGTTAATAAGAATAAAGTCTTATCAAGTTATTGGCTTGTTCCAGATCAAGATATATTCTCCAATATCTTCACGTTATGCAAATGACCAAATAATGGGCATAGCCAAATAAAAATGTGCTTATAATTGCTTATTATATTATGTCAATAAAAGGGAGTAAAACATAATGGGAAATCAATGTTCCACAATCTCCATAATATTAAAATGATGAAATAAGTGGCCTAGCCAATAAAAATATTGGCTTATAAAGATTCCATGCTGAATCTAACAAGAATGGAAAGAGTAACTTGTAGTAAGGCTAGCCAAATTATTTCCTTAGTCTTTTGGATTACTTACTTGATTCATTGTAGGTATAAGACTACAATGAATAATTGCACTTGTAAGTAAAACCAAAGATTAAAGAGATCTTTGAACTACACAACAAAAAGAAGAAAAAGATTGAAAAATAAAATAAGTATAAAAAGAAGAGCCCTCGGGTTCGGAGGAGAAATATTGAATATTTTCGTTCAAGTTGTTCTAAAATTGTGATCATGATTATAAGGTCTTATGTTCATATAAAAAGTGAGTTGGTTTTTTGAATGCATTAAAATACGTGATATTTATACCACAATTCACAAATAACGAATAGGGAAAGTCTAGTGATTTCACTTTCCTGAAATGCCATGTTGTTATAGGAAGAGCTTTCCTTGATATCAATTATCCTTATGTTTATGTGTGCATACAACAGTACTTAGTACAAGTGTGTACTAACCCTATACTATTATTATCTTTATAGGTGCAGGTCAAAGAGAAGGTTGAAGACTCATCGTAGCTGTTTGGATTAGCGATCTCCAGACTTTGGTAGGTCCTCTTGAGTTCACGGATTCTACATTTATCTTTCTAGCCTTGCACTTTAGACATTGCTAGTGGATGTTGTCCCTAGAATTTCTTTCCAGATGTTTTATTAAGCTTAGTATTAAGGACGATTGGTAAACTATTAAGATATATTGATTTCTTCATTGAATTGTTTAATTGATTGTAGATGTTTGTTTTGTTTGAGCTCATTAGAATAATTTTCTATATAGTAATCATTGAAGTATATGTATACTTCATTATTTTTAAATGTTTAAATTTTCCACAAATTTAACTATATTATTGTGATGAAATCTAAGAAAAGGATTGTGTGCGACCTCTGAGAGGTTAACGATGCCTGTTCCATTCGGATTCAAGAATCCGTGTGTGACAAAGACTCCCTTTTTGTTAGGTCCTACCTAGTGCAACGGGTAGATAACGTTCCATACCACCACCTACCCTAAGTAGTACATTCTTTTAGGAAACTTAGTTCATTTATTTTAAATAAAACACACCAAGACTTCCCTTTCGGAATGCCTACCTAGTGCAATGGATAAATAGTGTCCCATTCCACTACCTACCCTAAGTAGAAACACTCCATTAGAAGACATAGCACATTCACTTCTTTTGTGTTAGTTAGATTAACCAACATAGACCATGATATCTAGACATGGGATCCAAATATTAACCCCTATAGGATGAGGGATCCTCACTTGCCTAGAATAAGGTCATTCTCTTAGCTTTTACATGGCTTGCCCAATAGCTACACCTATGCGGGCGCATAGTTGAGGGATAAGGAGATTGATACTAAGTAACTCATTTTCTACTAACGAGGAGTACTCATCACAAGAGGTTCATTGGAATACAATATCTCAACACATGAAGTATAACAACCTCTTCTTCATATCTTCTCGGTGCTAGGCATAACTTCGCACGGATTCTAAACATTATAAACTATAGGTTAATAACTAGTGAACACAACATCTGAACTCACGAAGTACGTTCATCCTCAAACCTATCTTAGAAAGTTCATGGGATGTAGTGGGGTTGCTAATAAACACTTTATCTCAACTCACGAAGAGATTTCACCCCAAAACACCCCTTTAGGACATTCATTCATTTAAGTGTGAGTGAGTGTGTACATGTGAGAACACCTCCCACATAAGCTTCATTTCATTTACATTTAAATTCTATACATGCTTAGACCTTCATTAGTCACATCACACACTTTACATGTTTCAAATAATCATATAAGTCACGTAGACATAATTCTTATTATACTTCTCATAACAAGCTTCATAAAGCAATTAACTAGTATAACTTCATTTAAACATGTACTCTATCCTACTTCACATAATAGCTTCATAAGGCACATTTAACAAAGATAACATTATTATCATATTAATTCACATAACTAGCCTTCACGGACTCATTCACAATAAACAAGTAACTTCACATTCATACAATTCAAGTAAAAACCACCACCAAGAAGGTGAACTGTACCACTCAAGAGCATTTCAAAATTAAAGATAAAAACCATAACCAACTTACCCTTTAATCCTAGATTTCATCACATAAAAATTCTACTCAATATTTCATTATAATAAATAGCTTTGGGCATTAGCTAAACAACAATAACAAACATAAGAAACTGGATAACATGTTTGTATCGCATAATCTATGTCGGTTATAGCTCAGGAAAGTATCCGGTTCACTTCCACTGTGACCCCTCTTTTCGGTGTGGGGAAGACACTAACTTGGTTGCACTTTAGCCTGTGAACCCCACTTCTTGGTGTGGGGCAGACAATGGATTTCATGTTTTGTTCACATGATCTAGGTTCACTTTTATCGGGGAACCATCCCTTTTCGATGTGGGGAACACACTAGATTTCATGTTAGTTCGCATGATCTTAATTCAAAAGATTTCTTTAAAAAAATAAGAAAAAAAGAAGAAGAAATGTAATTTCACAGTGAGCTAAGAGAGTAAGAGCTTAAGCATTTCAAAACATTTGTGGTTGATAAGAATAAAGTTCTAACAAGTTATAGGCCTGTGACAAATCAATATATATACTCCAATATCTTCACGTTATGCAATGATAAAATAATGGGCATAACCAAATAAAAATTGGCTTATAATGACTTCTTATATTATGTCAATAAAACGGAGTAAAACATAATGGCAAATCAATGCCCCACAATCTCCGTAATATGAAAATGATGAAATAAGTGGCCTATCCAATAAAGATTGTCTTATAAAGATTTCATGCCTAATCTAATAATAATAGAAAGAATAACTTGTAGTAAGGGTAGCCACATCATTTTCGTAGTCTTTTGTATTACTTGATTCATTGTAAGTATGGGACTACAATGAATCATTTCACTTTAAAGTAAAAAATAAGATTAAGGGTATCTTTTAAATACACAACAAAAAGAAGAAAAAGACTGAAAAATAAACTAAAGTATAAAAAGAAGAGCTCTCAGGTTTGTAGGAGCAAATTTCAAAATTTTCGTTCGAGTTGTTGTAAAATTATGATCATGATTATAAGGTCTTATGTTCATATAAAAAGTGATTTTTTTAATGCATTAAAATAATTCATATTTATACCAAAATTCACAAATAACAAATTAGGAAAGTCTAGTGATTTCACTTCCCTGAAATGCCATGTTGTTATAGGAAGAGCTTTCCTTGATCATGCATTGTCATTATGTTTATGTGTTCATACAACAATACTTAGTACGAGTGTGTAGTAACCCCATATTATTATTATCTTTATAGGTGCAGGTCAAAGAGAAGGTTGAAGACTCATCTAAGCTGTTTGGATTAGCGATCTCCAAACTTTGGTAGGTCCTCTTGAGTTCAAGTATGCTACATTTATCTTTATAGTCTATCACTTTAGACATAGCTAGTTGATGTTGTACCTATAATTTCTTTCCAGATTTTTTATTCAAAACTTTGTTTTAAGGACGTTTGGCAAACTATTAAGATATATTGATTTCTTCATTTAATTTCTTAATCAAATGTAGATGTTTTTTTAGTTTGAGATCATTAGAATATTATTCTATATAGTTATTATTGAAGACTATGAATACTTAATTATGTTTTAAAAATTTTAAATTTTCTTTAAAATTTAACTATATGATTTTGAAGAAAGCTAAGAAGAGGCTTGTCTGCGACCTCTGAGAGTTTAACGACATCGGTTGCATTCGGATTCAAGAATCCAGGTGTGACAAACTTGGTATCAGAGCATGGGTTAAATTACCTAAGAACTAAAGATCAAAAAAACTACGTTAAGTATTTTCTAAGTTATGATTGTGAAGCGCGTCACAATCATTACATAGAGACTAGGTGATGTTAATAATCTTCAATTCTTATACATTTTATCATACCGTGTAGAGGTTTGACATTTTTTGTCATTCTAGCATCTAATTATGTTCTTGAGAGAGTAGAAAATAAACACAAGGAGAAACGCAGGCAAAAGAGTCACAAAAGAAGCTGCTAGAGGCAACCAAGCTCCTCCTCTGGAGTGCAAAGTCTGTCAACCCAGCTGCGTTGACGAATGGAGAAGTAAGAGATACGCTAATCAAGATGGACCAAGCCATCACTACTCAGGCATAGGCTATCACAACCCAGGCCACTAGAGAGGGTGCTCCCAGGGAGAACCTACATGCTAGCACCATGTCTAGCAGACTGAATGATTTCACCAGAATGAATCCTCCAGTATACTAGTCTACTTCGGGTCCAAAACTAATGAGGATCCCAGGAGTTTGTGGATGAGGAGTACAAAATTCTCGATGCCATGGGTGTTAATGAAAAGGAGAAGGCTGAGTTAGCTGTATACCTGCTCAAGGATGTGGCTCAAGTATGTTACAAGAAGTGTTGAGATGGCCGAGTTGTTCTACGGTACCAGATTAAGGTTATATGCTTTGAAAGGTAGAGAGGAGATGGAGAAGTCAGCTGATGTGATCGCTGGAACCTTGAATGTCTTTTCTTTTCCTGTGTATGCATTGTGAGATCCAAGATCCACCTTGTCTTTTGTGACTCCTTTAGTAGCTAGTAAATTTAACTTGCTTCCTGAGATTTTGCATGAGCCTTTTCTAGTTAGTACTCCCATAGGAGACAACATTAGGGTCGAAAGGCTATATATAGATTGCCCAATAATTGTTCTTGATAGAGTTACTTATGCGGACCTAATAGAATTAACCATGCTTGATTTTGATATAATTTTTGGTATGGATTGGATCTATAAGTGCTATGCTACCATAGACTATCGAAACAGGGTAGTAAGGTTTCAGTTGCCAAATAAGTTAGAATTGAAATGGGAAGGGCGTGGTTCAAATCCAACAAGCCAAATAGTTACAATATTAAAGCCAACAAGATCTTATCTTTAGGGTTAGGAGCCGATGATAACCTTTCTCACGAAGAAGTTCCCATTGAAATTTTAGATCTCCAAATGAAATTGTTAAGGATCAAAGAGTGTTCCACCGTTAAGGTGTTATGGAGGAATTACCTTGTTGATGGGGCAACATGGGAGACCAAGGTTGATATGAGATCTCGTTACCCTCAATGATTTAGTTCATGAGGGTAGATATACTCTTGCTTAGTTTGATTTTGTTAATGAGACTCTAAATCTTATTGCATTAGGACCTTGTTGAGGGGGCAACATAGGAGACGGAGGTTGATATGAGATCCCGTTACACTCAATTATTCAGTTCTTGAGGGTAGATATACTCTTCCTTATTCCGATTTCATTAATGAGACTCTAAACCTTAGTGTATTAGGCGGTTTTTGTGTTCTTAGTCCATCACCATGTATCTTATACTTGCACTAAATGAGTTACTATGAGTTCATGCTTGCATTCATGTTGCTGTTTTTGTATAGCGTAGACATGATTTTTGTGTTGCTTGAATTGTGATGTGCATTAAGTTAAGTTTGATTGAGAAGGAAGTTCCTCAATCTCATATATGAATCTTCAGATAAGCTTGAGTAATAAGTGTGAGTCACAAATTCACAAAGAGTAAAGTTTCAAGTATGTTAATGTGTTTTCAAAATTACCATCTTTAATTTAAAATGATATGTAGTGTCATTCAGGGACGAATGTTCCTAGGGGGGGGATAATGTAACATTCCAGAATATTATACTCGTCTAGTGAAGAGCATTACAAGTTTTAAAGAATAGGTATTGGGGGTAAATAGGCATCCCAATGCCCAATATTTCTATTAGAAAACATTGTCTTAAAGCATGTTAGCCAATTTTCTATGTACTAACAAGCTTGTCCATGAAATGTGCATGAAACCAATACCCTAAGCTAAAAACATATATTTTCTCGTATTTTCACATTAGGTGCGAGACATCCAATTGTCAAGCATAGGCACCATAACACATGACCAATTAAAATGGGCATGTAGATTAAGCAGTGCCAAAGGACATAGTGAGGATCCTTGAGACATTAAGTAAAAATTTAAAATGAACCCCCAAGAATATTTAGTTAGGAAAGTACACACTACAAGAAATGAGCAGCATTACATGTGAAAGCACATGTGCAAGAATTCATTTAGGGTGGTTAGGGCGGTTAGGGACAGGCGCACATGTGGGGAGTCAAGCCCTGTGGGGCGGAGTTTCCTAACCAACTCTAAGCTCTAAAGAACTTACCTAACTAGCTAAATAATCTAGTACTAAGCGAAATAAACTGACCAAGGGACTTCACAACCTAAGACACAACCGGGTTACACTATTCTAGTAACTAACTCAAGAAACATCCTTGTACTTAACCTAGGATGGTCCAAAAGGGTTAGTTGTGGACCGAAAGACGTACGGGTACTTTAATAATTTAAATGGGCAAACCAAAATCCTTACAGTAGACAAGTAACTAACTAACAAATATCCTAGTACCTAACCTATGATGGTCCAAAAGGTTGGTTATGGTCCTAAAAACTTAAATGTACATTAGTAATTACACTAGGTTACCTAATTAATTTAATTATCAATTTAATTAATTAATTTAACTGGTCAAAACCGCAACCACAAAGCAATTTCAAGATTTCGGTTAAGTCAAGTGTTCTTCTAATTATAGTCAATTTAGGAGGGGCGTTTTAGTAACTAAATAATTTATTTATTTGATTAAATTAATTATTATAAAGTTGAATTATTCAACATCAGTTCCTATGACCTAAAACCCACAATCATTAACTTAGAAACGGCACTCAAAGGCAGCAAACAAAACATAGAAACACAAAGGTTCTCGTAGGAGATTTCAAGGTATCCTTCAAGGGCTTTGTGCAAGTTGATCTCTGCAGATTCAATTCTACATAACGTATGGGTTATATCTCCTGGAATTCTTTCTCCAAGAGGCTTTTCAAACTTTTTAATTCATGAATATCAAAACTAGGTTATTCCAATTGATATTGTAGAATGTCCATCTCCCAAGTTATCCCTGTTTTAGATTCTAATAAGTATGTAGATGTAAATCTCGAACATGTTGTTGGTATCTGGTGCTAATTGATCATTATGTATAGCTTTCTTGATTTTTTGATAAGTAATGAGGCCTATAGATCTGATTCGTATGAGTTATGTATTAGTTACATGAAATAAAGAATGATGTAATGCTTACTTGTGTTTGAGAATATTAAGTTTGCTATAAGTCGGCTATGAAGTTTAGTTACTGTGAAATGTCGACTGGTTTATGTTGAGGAAGTCCGTATCGTACATTCATGAAACTAATTGATTTTGTTAGTGGTAATATAATGAAAATTTTTATGTAAAGTTTCGTCCAGGCCAATACATTGGCTAACAATACATTATCCAAATAGTTGAATGGAATTGGCTTTCTATGTTATTTACAAAATATGTAATAGAATTGGCCAATGACTAAGCAATACCAAATTAAGCTTGGTCAATGTAAATTATGATGTTTATTGTAATGTAAAAAGTTTGCTGCTCAACATGATAGATGATTATAATGTATTTATGAAGTAATTAGCATGGCTAGTAATAATGTTATGAAAATTAGCTAGTGAAATAGTGATTTATGCCAACAAATTGGCTTGAAAAACAATGTCCAATCATATTACTTCCAAATCATATAGAGTCATACCAATATCTACATCAATGAACTCATAACATAGGGGGTTCCAATCAGTGAGACAAGTCCCAACATAACCTATCCACACGAACTTGTGAATGTGATAACATTGAATAAGTAGTTATAACTGTCATAAAGAATCAAAGCGACTAAATGAATCTACAATGCCAATTAAACTTCATATCTTGGCCAAACCAAGAATTGAATTGTTCTTATAAGTTAGTCAAAGGTTAAAAGTTCAAGTGTTTAGTGAATTTTTGGCTTATGCCAATAAATTGGCCTACAACATTATTTCAAAATTATGTAATAGAATTGGTCAATGACTAAGCTATACCAAATTAAGAATGACCAATGTAACTCATTGAATTCATAACCAAGGGTATGCGGATCACTGGGACAAGTCCCAACATACCTCTTCAAAATTAACTACGAATATAAGTAAATACATTGAACAAAGTTTATTACGTTCATAAAGAGTGATATAAATCTACCAAATTACATTGGACAATATAAGGTTAATAATAATAGAATTAAAAGTTTAAGAATTATGAAAGTGACCAGAATGAGGTGTTAAAAGAAGTGAGACAATTCTCACTCACACCTAGACAATTATGTTAAAGATACTCAAAATAAGAGGGTGTTAATAATCATGAGACAAGTCTCATTAGCACCAAGATGAAAATGTAAGGTTAAATTAACATTTCATCAACGTAAAGAAAGGGATGATGGGTTATCCAAAGAGTTAAGTAAACCTCATTACCAGAAGCAAGCTTCCATAGTATTTGAGTCAAACTCTAAGAGATAAGAATGTAAAGAAAATCTGAGTTTAACACCAATAGACTAGCAATGAGCTTGTTCCAGCAATGCAAGTCTCATGAGACGGGGCTACAACCAAGGTGGACAAGTAGTCTCTGTATGCCTCCTAGTCTTTTAACTATGTTTCCAGCACAAGAACTATCCAGTGGATTCCACCTAAGAAAGCTAGGTATGATGCAGTTTCACTTTGGCATGTGATTCCACCTGTTTTTTGTGTGGGGAAGAAACTGGATGTCATGTTTGTATCGCATAATATATGTTGGTTATAGCTCAGGAAAGTATCCGGTTCACTTCCACTGTGAACCCCTCTTTTCGGTGTGGGTAAGACACTGACTTGGTTGCACTTTAGCCGGTGAACCCCACTTTTTGATGTGGGGCAGACAATGGATTTCATGTTTTTTTCACATGATCTAGTTTCACTTTTATCGGTGAACCATCCCTTTTCGGTGTGGGGCAGACACTAGATTTCATGTTAGTTCGAATTATCTTAATTCCAAAGATTTCTTTAAGAAAGTATGAAAAAAGCAATTAGAAATGTAATTTCACAGTGAGCTAAGAATGTAATATATTAAGCATTTAAAATCATCCATGGTTGATAAGAATGAAGTTCTAACAAGTTATTGCCTTTTGACAAATCAATATATATTCTCCAATAAGTTCACGTTATGCAATGATCAAATAATAGGAATAACCAAATAAAAATTGGCTTATAATGACTTTTTATATTATGTCAATAAAGGGGAGTAAAACATAATTGGAAAATCAATGCCCCACAATATCCGTAATATGAAAATGATGAAATAAGTGGCCTATCAATTAAAGATTGTCTTATAAAGATTTCATGCCTAATCTAACAAGAATGGAAAGAGTAACTTGTAGTAAGGGTAGCTACATCATTTCCATAGTCTTTTGTATTAGTAGATTCATTGTAAGTATGGGACTACAATGAATCATTTCACTTTAAAGTAAAAAATAATATTAAAGATATCTTTTAAATACACAACAAAAAGAAGACAAAGACTGAAAAATAAACTAAAGTATAAAAAGAAGAGCTCTTGGGTTTGTAGGAGAAAATTTAAAAATTTTTGTTCGAGTTGTTCTAAAATTATGATCATGATTCTAAGTTCTTATGTTCATATAAAAAGTAAGTTGTCTTTTTGGAATGCATTAAAATACGTCATATTTATACCACAATTCACAAATAACGAATTGGGAAAGTCTAGTGATTTCACTTTCCTGAAATTCCATGTTGTTATAGGAAGAGATTTCCTTGATCATGCATTGTCCTTATGTTAATGTGTGCATACAACAATACTTAGTACAAGTGTGTACTAACCTTATACTATTATTATCTTTATAGGTACAGGTTTAAGAGAAGGTTGAAGACTTATCGTAGCTGTTTGGATTAGCGATCTCCAAACTTTGGTAGGTCCTCTTGAGTTCAAGGATGCTACATTTATCTTTCTATCCTTGCACTTTTGACATAGCTAATGGATGTTGTCCCTAGAATTTCTTTCGAGATGTTTTATTATGCTTAGTATTAAGGACGTTAGGTAAACTATTATGATATATTGATTTCTTCATTTAAATGTTTAATAGATTGTAGATGTTTGTTTTCTTTGAGATTATTAGAATATTATTCTATATACAAATCATTGAAGTCTATGTATACTTCATTATGTTTTAAAATTTTAAATTTTCCGCAAATTTAACTATATTATTGTGAAGAAATCTAAGAAACATTTTCTGCGACCTCTAAGAGGTTAACGACGCCTATTCTATGCGGATTCCAGAATCCGTGTGTGACAAAGATTCCCCTTTCGTTTGGTCCTACCTAGTGCAACAAATAGATAGCGTTCCATACCACCACCTACCCTAAGTAGTACATTCTTTTAAGAGACTTAGATCATTTATTTAAAATAAGATACACCAATACTTCCCTTTCGGAATGTCTACCTAGTGAAATGGATAAATAGTCTCCCATTCCACTACCTACCCTAAGTAGAAACACTTCATTAGAAGACATAACACATTCACTTCTTTTGTGGGAGTTAGCTTAACCAACATAGACCATGATACCTAGACATTGGATCCATATATTAACCCCTATAGGATGAGGGATCCTCACTTGCCTAGAATAAGGTCATTCTCTTAGCTTTTACATGGCTTGGCCAATAGCTACACTTGTGCGGGCGCATAGTTGAGGGATAAGGAGATTGCTACTATGTAACTCATTTTCTACTACCGAGGAGTACTCATCATAAAAAGTACATTGGAATACAATATCTCAACACACGAAGTATAACAACCTCTTATTCATATCCTCTCGGTGCTAGGCATAACTTCGCACGGATTCTAAACATTATAAACTATAGGTTAATAACTAGTGAACACAACATCTCAACTCACGAAGGACGTTCATCCTCCAACCTTTCTTAGAAAGGTCATGGGTTGTTGTGGGGTTACTAATAAACACATCATCTCAACTCATGGAGAGAGTTCACCCCAAAACACCCCTTTAGGACTTAACTTAGCTTCATTCATTCGTTCAAGTGTGAGTGTGTGTGTACATGTGAGCACACCTCTCACATAAGCTTCATTTCGTTTACATTTAACTTCTAGGCATGCTTAGACCTTCATTAGTCACATCACACACTTTACATGCTTCACATAATCATATAAGTTACGTAGACATAATCCTTTTTATACTTCTCATAACAATCTTCATAAAGAAATTAACTAGTATAACTTTATTTAAACATAAACTCTATCCTACTTCACATAATAGCTTCATAAGGCACATTTAACAAAGATAACATTGTTATCATATTAATTCACATAACTAGCCTTCAAGGACTCATTCACAATAAACAAGTAACTTCACATTCATACAATTCAAGTAAAAACCGCCACCAAGAAGGTGGACCATACCACTCAAGAGCATTTCGAAATTAAAGATAAACACCATAACCAACTTACCCTTTAATCTAAGATTTAATCACATACAAATTCTACTCAATATTTCATTATAATAAATCCCTTTGGAAAGTAGCTAAACAACAATAACAACCATAAAAACCAAAGCTTTAAGATTACCAGTTTATGCTCATTTAACCCATTTCCTAAGTAAACATTTGATGAAAAGATTTAAAATGATTTTTTTGAAGTTTTAACCTTTAAATCATCAACTAAAATTAGAAACATAATTATTAATTAATTAAAAACGTTTTCATGCAACACCCATATTTAGAGTTGAAGATAGAAGAAACTAGGGTTGAAAACCTCTTTTCAAAATTCATTAGAAGGGACTCCTAGAATTGAAGAAAGTTCAAGTATGGATGCCATACCTCACATTGAATAAATAAAAATGATTTTTTATGAAAAAATTACAACCAATATCCCTTGTAGCACTTCTTGACTTCAAGATTCCATGGTAACTTGAGAGAGTCTTCTAAGGGAGAGGGGTTTTGGATTTCAGGAAGAGGAAACTAAAATGAGGTATTAGGGTTTGAAAAACTTTAATATATCTAATAAACCCTAAAATAAACTTCTTAGGGTGATAAAATCCTTGGGGTGAATATATAAAAACACCCCAAGCCAAGGCAACCTCTTAACAGCTTTTGCAGGCCTCACAGATGAGACCTAACCAACGTACTATATGTCCATCAATGGACCGTTAGTGGGGTATTTTGGGTTGATACTTAGCACTATTTGTAGACCGTAAAAACTACCTTGCAGTTCTAATCAATGGACCAAGATGACGGTCCTATGGTTGACCTACGAGACGTTGTTTGGTCTTGTTGGTAGACACTGCCTAGGAAGTTTGGGTCAAAGACTTAGGACGTTCTCTAGGGTCCCTTGTGGGTCCTAGGTGACGTTGTGCCCAGACATTAAACCCCTAAACTAAGTGATCGAGGGTTTAGGAACATCCCACATCTATTTCTATTAAAACAAACAAGTAAAACTACATCAAACAAACCAAGACACACAAGAGCTATCTAAGGCACACCTTATGAACATCATGGACGTTCTTGGACGTTTGACCTAAAAAATTAACCAAACTTCACACACTTCCTAAGAACACTTATATAACTTATTTTAACTTCAAATTAAATCAATAATCACACATTAGAATCTAGTTCACCTTAGTTTTTTAGGGCATTACATTCTTCCCCACTTAGAACAACATTCATCCTTGAATGACACTAAAATAGAATAACATAAAACATTACAATAATCATCAAAACTCTGAAAATCAAAGCATAAAGTAGCGAGGAGCACAATTTCACACTTTCAAACACTTTGCCAAAGTAGCACTTTAGCAAAACTTTAACATTTAAAAATCTCCACTTATCCTTCACTTATGGAGGAACTACCTTTTCCAACATTGAACATGCTTATAAACAACACTTTTTCACACATTGGAACTTCAATCAAAGGAAAGAATTTTTTTCTCAAAATTCAAAAATATTATAGTGAACATCACTTTAACATTCTCAAGCATGCTTAAAATTTAAAATTTTCATTCTTTGAGTAATCCATCAAGAAGGCATGATCATATGAAGTATAATACCATATAAACTCATCAGATAACACATTGAACCCAAATAATTCATGAAAATTTTAATTCTCCTATGAATTTTGACTACTTTACAGTGACCTCAAAACTTCACTGTGTCACATGCTTAAAATTTCAACAATGCACCTTTCAAGCAACTTTAACAAGATGTCGTGACACTATGAGGGACAATAACACACTAACTTACTCCAAATACACTTGGTAAGTTAAACTCAATTCAATGTGAGAGTAGTATCCCATACTACCACTCCCACTTAGTTAACCTTGAGGATTCTCTTGGACTAAGTACATTGCATGACATTTTAATAACCATTCATTATGCAAAACTATTGATAATTACTAAAATACTATGGATTTTGTCTCAACTACCTTTATATTAAACTAATTATGCCCACTTAGAATAAAGCCATCTTCAGGGTCTCATACTTCAAAGTACCAATATGCCTCTTACAAGGTACGAACTCACACTACCCTCGACTCATAAACATCAATACTAAAAAATCAACCTTCCTAGTTAAACATAACACTTTCCTCTTAGGATTCAAGCCTAAAAAAACTCCCTTGAACACCCTCTCGTTCAACTCATAAGCATTATGTAACTATATTTCATGGAACAACACTCCCTTACTAGGCATTCATACAACATTTCCTCCTTAGTGTAAACCTACAAAAGGACCTCAATCGATCACAAGAAAATCTATTCAAACATTAACCACACAAGAGGGTTGCCCTCTATCCCTAAAAAATTTTCACATTCTTTCGACATTCCTCAAATTTACACCTTAAAGCACTTCTACCATCCTTGAAAATAATTACAAGACAACTCATTTTATCTCAAGGGTACTTTATTCAATCATTATAATTAATACCATTCTTAGAACTACATTACCTTCATGTTTTTCATCACAAAACGTTTAATCTCATAAATCACAACTAGAAATAAATGGCATCACTTCACAATTTTTCAACATTTACGTTCATGTCTACTCTTCTAGCCTTAAAACAATCATAACATCAAAGCTCACTTTTTCTCTTCCTCAACCCCCTTCCTAGCAATCACACCTAGAAGACCACCGGACAATGGAACATAGAGAGAGAGGTCTTATGGAGTTAAGTTTTATGGCACGTTTCAAGAGTAATGAAGAAAATGAAACTCTATCGTCCTATAGCTTCTTGTTCATGGATGTGTTGCAACTCACACCGATGAAAAAAATACTACTAGACGTGGTTTGTGAGACTTCTAGAACATAAACTATTTCCCATAACCTTATGCTCTAATACCAAGTCTGTCACGACCCAAAAGTACCCCCTAGAAGTTAGGGAGAACCCTCGTTTCGTGACCGGGCGTACTTGACCCTTTAGACTCTTCTACAATCCCTTTAACTATCGTTCATTACATAAGACATGAAAAGTAGTGCGGAATTAAAACTTTTTAAGACATTTGATATAAAAAGGAATCTTTTATAAATACTAAGAAAATCTAATCGTCACAAGCCAAACTTAAAGACACAACATAATTAACTTAGGGATACGAATCTTTACATTGGAAAGAGATACATAATAAGTCTTAACATACAGAAACTAATAAGATAGAAATTATGCCCTTGGGTATATGAGAACACATTTTGTCTTTAGAGGAACTTTCCTATGCTTTTCCTTCTAGAATTCATCCTTTCTTTGAAAACCTATACTTATATAGTATAGAAAAGTATAGGGTTATTACAAAACAATGTACTGAGTATGGCATATGCAAAAAGGGACCTTTTAGTAAAATAATAGTTCATGCAAATTAAGTAAAACATTCATTAATGTAGGAGCAAAACCTCATAAGGAACATCATTAAACACTTAGATATGGATTTCCATAGTTTAACCAAAGGTCATCCTTCACAGTAAAATAACAAAATGATATAGTGACTCAATTTTATCATTACAGTTAACTACAAGACTCCAAAGTAGTGAACTTCCAACGTATTGCCAAGGAGGAATAAGAATGATTTCCGTTAGAGTTTCCCTTTCTAAGGTCATCCTAAGACTCACTAAGGTTAGACATGTAGAATTTAAAATTGTGCCTCCTTCAATACACACCAAAGCGACCCTGAAGACTACCTCCCTTTTTGGCATACTTACCTCGGGAGAACAAGCACCCACTCAATGGAAATACAATAGAAGAACACCCAAGAACACACCCAGATTCCCCTTTCAGAATGCCTACTTAGTGCAATGAGTAGATGACATCCCATACCACCACCTATCCTAAGCAGTACATTTTTTTAGAAGACTTGACATCGAGACTCCCCTTTCGAATTGTCCTACCTAGTGCAATGGATAGATAGAGTAACATACCACCACCTACCCTAAGTAGTATTTATTAAGAGACTTAGTTCATTCAATACAAATAAGACTCACCAAGACTTTCCTTTTGGAATGTCTACCTAGTGCATTGGATAAATAGTGTCCTATTCCACAACCTACCCTAAGTAGAACACTCTTTTAGAATTCACTTCTTTTGTGGTAGTTAGCTTAGACGACATAGACCATGAGATCGAGACATGGAATCCCGATATTAACCCCTACCGGATTAGGGATCCTCACATGATGAGAAAGAAGTCATTCAATTATCTTTTACATGGCTTGCCGAAAAGCTAAACCTATGAGGGCGCATAGTTAAGGGATACGGAGATTGATAGTAAGTAACTTATTCTCTACTAATGAGGAGTACTCATCTCAAGAGGCACATTGGATTACAACATCTCAATTGACGAAGTGGCACCACCCCTTTTTCATATCCTATCGGTGCTAGGTATAACTTCCCAAGGATTCTAAATATTATAAACTATAGGTTAAGGATAACTACTGAACACCATATCTGAACTCAAGAAAGGCATTCATAAACTATCCTATGTTAGAATGCTCATGAGATTTAGTGCGGATTCTACTAAACACTTCATCTCAACTCACGAAGAGTGTTCACACCAAAACATCCCTTTAGGACTTAACTTAGCTTCATTCGTTCATTCAAGTTTGAGTGTGTGTGTATATGTGAGCACACCTTCCACACAAGATTCATTTCATTTACATTTAACTTCTATACATGCTTAGACCTTCATTCATCACATCACACCCTTTACATGATTCACATAATCATATAAGTGCTTTAGACATAATCCTTAGCATACTTCTCATCACAAGCTTCATAAAGCAACTAACTAGAATAACATCATTTAAATTATCCTACTTCACATAATAGCTTTATAAGGCACATTTAACAAATAGAGAATTATTATCATATTACATCACATAACAAGACTTCAAGTCCTCATTCACAATAAACAAGTAACTTCACTTTCATACAATTCTAGTGAACACCGCCATCAAGAAGGTGGACCATACAACTCAAGAGTATTTTGAAATTAAAGATAAACACCATAACCAACTTACCCTTTAATACAAGATTTCATCACATACAAATTCTACTCAACATTTCATTTTAAAAAATCCCTTTGGGAAGTAGCTAAACAACAATAACAACCATAAGAAACCAAAGCTTGAAGATTACCAATTCATGCTCATTTAACCCATTTCCTAAATAAACATTTGATGAAAATATTTAACATGCTTTATTTGAAGTTTTAACCTTAAAATAATCAACTAACATTAGAAACAAAATTATTAATTCATTAGAAACGTTTTCATGCAACACCCATATATAGAGTTCAAGATAGAAGAAACTAGGGTTGAAAACACATTTTGAAAATTCATTAGAAGGGACTCCTTGAATGGAAGAGAGTTCAAGGATGGATATAATACCTCACATTGAATAAATATCAATTATTTTTTATGGATAATACAACTAATAGCCCTCCTAGAACTTCTTCACTTCTAGCTTCCATGGTGACTTGAGTGAGTCTTCTAAGGGAGAGGGTTTTTGGGTTTTAGGAAGAGGAGTCTAAAATGAGTTATTAGGGTTTGAAACACTTTAATATATTTTATAAAACATACAATAAACGTCCTAGGGTCATTAAAAACTTTGGGTTAATTTATCAAACACCCCAAGCCAAGGTAGTCGCTTAACATATTTTTCAAGCCTCACAGACGAGACCTAACCAACGGATCGTCTGTCCATCAACGGACCGTTTGTTGGGTCTCGTGGGTTGATACTTAGCTCCATTTAGAGCCTGTACAACCTACCTTGCAGTTCCAATCAAAGGACCAAGACGACAGTCATATGGTTGACCTACTGGACGTTGTTTGATCTCGTTGGTCGACACTGCGTAGGTAGTTTAGGGTCCCAGCCTTGGGCCCTTCACTAGGGCCCCTTATGGGTCCTAGGTTGGGTCGTGACCGGACGTTAAACCGATAAACTAATTCATATAGGTATTAGGAACATCCCACATTAATTTTGATTAAAACAAACACGTAAACTCACTCAAACACATCAAGACACATAAGAGCTATCTAATGCACACCTTCCGAACGTTATGGATGATCTTGGACGTTTGATCTCCAATCTTAACCAAACTTCACACATTGACTAAGAAAAATAATATAAATCATTTTAAATTAAAATTAAATCAATAAAAACTCATGAGTCTCTAGTTCACCTTAGTTCGTTTTATGGCGTTAAATTCTACCCCACTTAGAACAACATTTATCCTTGAATGACACTAAAACCTTAAGAGCAACAAGGACTCACTTAGAATCACATAACACATTGCAATCATGATAAATACACACAAAATCAAAGAATCAACTATAAAGGAGCACAATTTCACACTTTCATACACTTTTCTACACTAGCACTTTAGCAAAACTTTCACATTTCAATATCTCCTCTTATCCTTCACTTATGGAGAAACTACCTTCTCCAACATTAAACATGCTTATAAACAATACTTATGCACACATTGAAACTTCAATCAAAGGCAAGAAAATTTTTCTCAAAATTCAAAAATCTTACAGTGAACATCACTGTAACACTATTAAGCATGCTTAAAATTTCAAATTTTCATTCTTTGGGAAATTCATCAAGAAGTCATGATCATATGAAGTGTAATACCTTAAAAAATCATCTCATATCACATTGAAACCAATAATTCTTGAAAATACAATTCTCTCTAAAATTTGAACTCATTTAAAGTGACCTCAAAATTTCACTATGTCACATGCTTAAAATTTCAATAATGCACCTCTCAAGAAACCTTAATAAGATGTGATGACACTATGAGGGACAAGTCCACACTAACTTACTCCAAAGAGACTTTTTTAAGTTTCACTAAGTGCAATATTAGAGTTACATCACATACTACAACTACCATTTAGTGATTCTTGAGGATTCTCTTGGACTAAGTACATTACATGACATTATACTTAACATTCATTATGCAAGACTCTTGATCATTACAAAAATACTAAGGATTTTTCCTCAAACTTGAATAACAACAAAAAAGAAAGATGAGGATATCAACTACCTTTCTACTAAATTCATTCTCCCCCACTTAAGGTAAAGCCATCTTCAAGGTCTCATACTTCAAAGTACCACTATGCCTCTTACAAGGTAGGAACTCGCACTACCCTCGACTCATGCACATCAAGACAACACATCAACCTTACAAGTTAAGTATGCCTATTACAAGGTAGGAACTCACACTACCCTCGACTCATGCACATCAAGACAAGACATCAACCTTACAAGTTAAGTATAACACTTTCCTTTTAGGATTCAAGCCTAAACAAACTCCCTTGAATGCTACCTCATTCAACTCATAGGCATTACTTAACTCAATTTCGTGGAACAACACTCCTTACTAGGCATTCATACCACACTTCCTCCTTAGTGTAAACCTACACAAGAACCTCAACCAATCATAGTGGCAACTATTCAAACATTAAGCACAAAAGAGGGTTGCCCTCTACCCCTACAAAATCTCCACATTCTTTCGACATTCCTCAAATTTACTCCTTAAAGCACTTCTACCATCCTCAATTTAATCACAAGACAACTCATTTGCTCTAAAGGGGACTTTATTCAATTATTATAATTCTTAGAACTACATCACCATAATGTTTCTCATCACAACACTTCCAATCCCATAAATCACACCTAGCCATAAATGGCATCACTTCACAATTTTCAACACTTACCTTCATATCTACTCTTCTAGCCACAAAACCATCATAACATCAAAACTCACCTTTTCTCTCCCTCGAACATAGAAACATCTCCCCTTACAAGAAATCACACCTAGAAGACCACCGGTCAAGGGAAAATAAGAGAGAGAGTCCTTATGGAGTTAAGTTGCATGGCACGATTCAAGGATAATAAGGAAAGTGAAAGTCAATCTTCCTATAGACTGTTGTACATGGATGTGTAGCGACTCATACCAATGACCAAGATACTACTAGACGTGGCTTCTGAGACTTTGAGAACCTAAACTATTTTCCATAAGCTTATGCTTTAATACCAAGTCTGTCACAACCCAAAAATAACCCCTAGAAGTTAGGGAGAACACGTGTTTTGTGACTGAACGTACTTGACCCTTTGGGGTCTTCTACAATCCCTTTAACTATTATTCATTACATAAGATATGAAAAGTAGTGCGGAATTAAAACTTTTCATGTGATTTGATTCTAAAAGGAATCTTTATAAATAATATGAAAATCTCATCATCACAAACAAAATTAAAGACACGACATAATTAACATAGGGACACGACCCTTTACATTTGAAAGAGATACCTAATAAGTATTAAAATAAGGAAACTAATATAATAGAAATTATGCCCTTGGATATGAAAGGACACACTTTGTCTTGAGAGGAAATTTCCCAAGCTTTTCCTTCTAGATTTCATCCCTGCTTCTAATACCTAGACTTACATAATATAAAAAAGTCTGGGGTTTGTACAAAACATTGTACTAAGTATGACATTTGCAATTACATGTAAAAAGGGACATTTTAGTAAAATAATATTTCATGTAAATTAAGTAAAACATTCAATAATATAGGAGAAAAACATCATAAAACACTTAGAGAAGGATTTCCATAGTTTTAACCAAGGGGCACCCTTTAAAATAAACCCACAAAATGATACAGTGACTCAATTTGAACATTACAGTGAATTACAAGACTCCAAAGTAGTGAACTTCCAAAGAATTGCCAATGAGGAATAAGCATCATATCCGTCGGAATAAGGTCATCCTAAGAATCACGTAAGGTAAGACATGAAGGAAGTACACCTATGCCTCCTTCAATACACACCAAAGCGACCCTCAAGACTACCTCACTTTTTGGCATACTCACCTTGGGAGAACAATCACCCACTCAATGGCAATATAATAGATTAACACCCAACAACACACCAAGAATTCCCTTTTGGAAAGCCTACTTAGTGCAATTAGTATATAGAGTCCCATACCACCACCTACCCTAAGTAGTACATTCTTTTAGAAGACTTGGCACCAAGACTCTATTTTTGGAACGTCCTACCTACCGCAATGGATAGATAGCGTCCCATACCACCACCTAACATAAGTAGTACGTTCTTTTAGAAGACTTTTTTCATTCAATTAATATAAGACTCACCAAGACTCTCCTTTTGGAATACCTACCTAGTGCAATGGATAAATAGCGTCCCATTCCACTACCTACCATAAGTAGAACACTCCTTTAGAAGACTTAGCACATTCACTTATTTTATTGGAGTTATCTTAAACCGACATAGACCATGAGATCTAGACATAAAATCCCAATATTAACCCTATCGGATGAGGGATCCTCACGTGCCTAGAATGATGTCATTCTCTTAGATTTTACATGGCTTTCCCCATAGCTACACCTATAAGGGTGCATAGTTTAGGGATAAGAAAATTGCAAATATGTAACTCATTCTCTACTAACGTGGAGTACTCATCTCAAGAGGTACATTGGAATAAACCATGTCAACTCACGAAGTGTAACCACCTCTTTTTCATAACCTCTCGGTGCTAGGCATAACTTCCCACAGATTCTAAACATTATAAATTATAGGTTAAGGATAACTAGACAACACCACATCTCAACTCACGAAGGTCATTCAACCTTCAACCTATCTTAGAAAACTCTTGAGATGTAGTGTGGTTGCTACTAAACACTTCATCTCAACTCACGAAGAGTGTTCACCCCGCACTCCCCTTTAGGAGTTAATTTAGCTTCATTCATTCATTCAAGTGTGAGTGTGTTAGTACATGTGGTAGCAGCTTCCACATAAGCTTAATTTCATTTACATTTAACTTCTATGCATGCTTAGACCTTCACTAGTCACATCAAACACTTTAAATTCTTCACATAATTGTATAAGTCCCGTTGAAATAATCCTTAGCATAATTCTCATTACAAGCGTCATAAAATAATTAACTAGAATAACTTCATTTAAACATACATTCTATCGTACTTGACACAATAGCTTAATAAGGCACATTTAACAAATATAACATTATTATCATATTACATCACATAACAAGATTTCAAGTCCTCATTCACAATAAAAAAGTAACTTCACTTTCATATAATTCCAGTAAACACCGCCATCAAGAAGGTTGACCATACCACTCAAGAGTATTTCGAAGTTAAAGATAAACACCGTAACAAACTTACCCTTTAATCCAATATTTCATCACATACAAAGTCTACTCAATATTTAATGATAATAAATCCCTTTGTACTGTAGCTAAACAACAATAACAACCATAAGAAACCAAAGCTTGAAGACTACCAATTCATGCACATTTAACTCATTTCCTAAGTCAAAATTTGATGAAAAGATTTATCATAATTTGTTTGAATTTTTAAGATTAAAATCATCAACTAACATTAGAAACATCATTATTAATTCATTAGAAATGTTTTCATGCAAGACCCATATTTAGAGTTGAAGATAGAAGAAACTAGTGTTCAAAACCCCTTTTGAAAATTCATTAAAAGGGACTCCTTGAATGGAAGAGAATTCAAGGATGGATACCATACCTCACATTGAATAAGTACCAATGATTTTCGATGGAGAAGCGACCACCAATATCCCTTTTAGAACTTCTTGACTTCTAGCTTCCATGGTGACTTTAGAGAGTCTTCTAAGGGAGAGGGGTTTTCGATTTTGGGAAGAGTAGTCTAAAATAAGGTCTTAGGGTTTGAAACACAATATTATATCTAATAAACAATATAATGAACGTCCTAGGTTCACAAAAGACTGTGGGTGAATTTACCAAACCCCTAAGGCAAGGAATCCACTTAACAACTTTTGTATTTGTTGGCCTCAGAGATGAGACCTAACCAATGGACCGTCTGTCAATCAACCGACCGTTGGTGGGGTATTGTGGTATGACACTTTGCTCAATTTGGAGATTGTGCATCCAAACTTGAAGGTCCAATCAACGGACAAATACGACGGTCCATTGGTTGACTTACCGGCTATCGTTTGGTCTCGTTGGTGGACAGTGCCTAGGCAGTTTTGGGTCCAATTCATGGGCCTTTAATTAGGGCCCCTTGTTGGTCCTAGGTGGGGTTGTGGCCAGAAGTTAAATTTCAATTAAAACGATCATGTAAAACTCACTCAAATGAACATGCCATATATATTTTGATTAAAACTTACACATAAAACTCACTCAAACACATCAAGACATAAAAGAGTTATCTGGGGCACACCTTCTGAACGTCATGGACGTTATTGGACGTTTGACCTCCAAACATAACCAAACTTTATACACTGCCTAAGAACACTAAGATAACTCATTTTAACTTCAAATCAACTCAATAAACAGTCATGAGGAACTAGTTCACCTTAGTTTGTTTTAGGGCATTATAGGATTACGACATGAGTGTCCTTTTTCATCCTCGCAAGTCCAATGTGGATACAGATGCTCTGAGTCGTATGACTATGTGTAGTGTGCCTCATGTGGAATAACTGAAGAAAGAAATTTTGAAAGATGTTGATAGGTTGTCTTGTTTAGGTGTGCGGTTAGAAGATTCTCCCAATGGTGGTTTCATGGTCTATCATTAATCTGACTCATCATTATTGGTGGAGGTGAAATATAAGTTGAATCTTGATCAAGTACTGATGGAGTTGAAGGAATTGGTACTTGGTTAACTCAATGAGTCATTCTCCCAAGGATGGATGATGTTCTTTGGTACTAAGCTAGATTATGTCTACCCGATGTTGAGGATTCGAGAAATGAAAATCTAGAAGAAGCTCATGGTTCTCACTATTCTGTACATTTGGGTGCCACCAAAAAGTATCATGACCTTAGAGTGATCTACTGGTGTGATGGTTTAAAAAGGGACATAACAGAGTTTGTTACAAAGTGTCCAAATTGCCAACAGGTTAAATTTGAGTATCTTAAATTGGGTGGTTTAACCCAAATCATGGATGTTTCTACTTGGAAGTGAGAAACCATGAACATAGACTTCGTAGTGCGGTTATCTCCAACCCAGAGGCAAAATGATTCAATATGGGTTATTGTGGATAAGTTGACCAAATTTGCACATTTTATTCCCATTAAGTATACACACACAATTAAAATTTATGCAAGGATCTTCATTAATGAGATTGTAAGTTTTCATGGGATTCCTTTGTCCATCATTTTGGATAGAGGTGCCCAATTTGCTTCTCATTTTTTGAAGGATTTTCAAAAGGACTTTGCTATTCAAGTGAAATTTAGCACCATTTTTTATTCTCTGATGGAAACTGAAGCGGAAAGTACCATTTAGACCATTGAATACATGTTAAGAGGATGACTTATTGACATAAAAGGAAGTTGGGATGATCATCTATCTTTTATTATATTCTCTTCCAACATTACCTATCATTCGAGTATGTTCATGGAAGCTTTTGAGAATCTTTATGGTGAAGGGTGTAAATATCCATTTGGATGACTTGAGGTTTGTGAGCCCTCACTCATTCGTCTAGTAATTATCTATAAGTCTATAGACAAAGTTTTAATCATAAGAGATATATTTAAGACAACCTATAGTCGGCAAAAGTCTTATGCCGACAGTAGAAGAAGAGACCATGAGTTTGAAATGGGTGATCATGTCTACTTGAAGATTTCACTTATGAAAGTGGTGATGAGGTTTTGTAAGAAGGGGAAGTTTAGTCTTTGGTATGTTTGTCCCTATGAGGTTTTAGAACGAATTCGCAAGGTTGCGTATGAGTTGAAACTACCTAGTCAACTAGCTTCAGTTCATTCGATGTTTCATATTTCTATGCGCAAGAAATGCATAGGAGACTTAGTATCCATTCTTCCTATTGAATGTTTAGGGGTGGATGAGAAACTCTCTTATGAAGAGCTTCCGGTTGAGATCCTAGATTGCCAAGTCATGAAGGTAAGAAAAAAGGAGGTTGCCTCTGTAAAAGTTTTATAGAGGAACCATCTTGTCGAGGGTGCAACATGCGAGGCTGATACCGACATAAAGTGTCTCTACCCTCATCAATTTACTCGTTGAGTTTATATATTCCTGTTAATGAATAAATTTAAATTGATAATAAATTCACTTTTTTCTAAATTGGTGCATGTTATGGTTAAGTCATACCAATTTGAGTTAATAAGAATCATAGAATGGTAACTCTTGATGTATTTTGAGCTCATGTTGATGTTAAGAAGGAATTTCCTCATTATGTGTTACGAAATGTTCAGCTCTCTTATCCGTGCATTGCTATGTTTAATGATATGGTATGAGTTTAAAGGAGTTGTGAAGTACTCCTATGAGTTGTGACTCATTATGATTTTTATGTTGTTGATTTGTTGGATGCTAGTATTGAGTCTATTCCAATCCTCCAAAAGATTTTAGTGTCATTCGGGGATGAATGTTCCTAAGTGGGGGAAAATTTCACACTCTGTAAATGTCATGACTTAGAATATATCTTAATCTATTAAATAATGTTTAAAATGATATTTCCATACCTATATTAATGTAATAAGTTCATTTGGAAACTGTTATAACAAAAATGATAAAGAAAGACCTTGACGTCCGGAAATCAGCTAATTTGAACTACTTGACATCCCTATGTTTGGTGAAGGTTTTGAGGTGTCAAATGAGTCCAAAACTTGTAATGATACCTTGTATAGGTAGTGTGTAGTAAAAAGGGTCCAAACGTCCAGTAAATACACCCTAAGAAACACCCGAGGAGTCCTTGGGGAGGATCCAGACATGGATGAGCAGGCTGCCTAGCAACCTTGGAACAGGCAGATTGGGAGACAAGGTGCATGAAGGACATCCCTCACGAGGTTTTCTGCCTCAATATGTGAGGGGCAGCCTCACAATCCGAGTCTGAAACCCCCCTCACTGCCTAGACCTTAAAATTCAGAAAAAATAATGGGAATTGTCCCCGCAATGCGCAACCACTTCTCAGATTTGTTAAAGTCATATTTTTGTAATTTAACTTCATAAAAAAGACACATTTATTTGAAGGGTCTTTTGGATATTTTATAGGAAGACTATATATGGAAATTAGGTCTGTTCTATACCACTATTTACACGTCCAAATCGAATTCAAATGCAAAACAATCTCTTTTCCAAATCCTAAGAGCTTAAGGAAGAAGATAAAGTCTTCGAGGTTTCCAATCAAATTTCGTGGAATATTCGTCTATAAGGTATGGGTTTTCTCTCTTGGAATTTCTTTCTACAAGAGGTTCTTTCAAAGGTGGTTTTCAAGAATTCAAATTTGTAGGGTTTTTACTGTACAAAAATGGGTTTTCTTCATAACTCTAGATTTTAATTTTGTGTGATGAATTATTTTTCTCTTATTTATTATTTTGAATGGGTCGTATCTACTACTTGATAACGTCTAAACGTTAGGATTAGAACTATGACTTGAAAGAACTCATTAATGACCCTTTTCCTTATCCTGTATTATGAATTGATCTTGTATATGAATTGAAGAGTTGGTATTGACAATGATATTGGGTATTTAACTGTTATTATTATGAATATCGAAAATTAAATGTAAGTTCTTGAATAAGGTACTTGGATGCAAGAGGTTAGATTTTTAAAGTTGTGACTACTCTATGATGTTTATGTTAGCCTATGAATGTTGATAATATGCTAATGAAGTATGCATGATGTTTCTATAAATATATGTTGCTCTATAAACATGCTAAATGTGACATCATGATAAGAATATGAAAATGCAAGTTTAATATATCCTCTTGTATACTTTACAAAAGATGATTATGTTATGTTAATGTCACATACGAAGGATTATCATAAATGGAAATTCTCATCTAATCCTAAAGAGTTAATGATCATGTTTATACAAGGAGTTAATATCCTATGACCTATGATAAGTTTATGATTTAAAAAAACTTAAAGGTTATTCACGAAAGGGATTTAAGCTAAACACCGATAGACTAGATATGAGAGGTTTCCCTTCCCTAGTTGGAAGGTAGGTTCGCAATGACTATCATGAGATAGAGGATTCCATGTAATGTGGAACTATGGGTCTCTAATACATCTCCTGGTTCTTGAACTATTTTGCTACCATAGGATACTAGCTAGTGGATCAACCTAGAAAGCTATGTCATGTTTGGTTCTACTTTTGTGGGTAGACCACCTTCTTTCGGTGTGAAGTTTTATGAAACCTGATTCCATGTTTAGGTCACATGGTCTATGTCGGGTAAGGCGTATGTTCCCTCATGTAAAATAAAAGACAAGTAAATAGACGTTGACTAGGTTTACTTGAAAACTGTACTTAGTATAGGTAGAGGTATGAGACTCTACCTAGACATTGCATGAGTGTAGTCTAAGTGAATTCCTAGGATATTATTTTTATGTAATATGATAACAAGAAAGGTATGATGATTATGATACATATTGTTACTCTTATATAAAGTTGGTTACTGGTCTATATTTCTTTATAGGTGATGACTACTTATGTTTGTAAGTTACATGAATCAAAACATTACTTATGGTCTCCTATCTTATATACTTGGTTGTGTGGGGTTATGGGGCTTCACATGACCATTGCACTTGTAGGTTGGGAATGTGACCGTTGGTAACTGTTCTATATGTTATGTGTATATGATCTTTTGAATATGAATTTTTAACATGAATCAATAATAATATGTCTTTGATTATGATCATGCTTTATTTTGATGGAATCCTTAACTTGTAGATGTTCTATGGTATGTGCATTGAAGAAATTCATATGACTTAGCATGATTTCCAAACAAATGATGAATGATCTTTTCTCATGCATGCCCTTAAATGTTATGTGCATATACCCATACTTAGTACGTGTGGCATACTGGCCCCATTACTCTTTATTACCACAAATGTAGGTCCGTCCATTGAAGATTAAGAAGGTAAATTGAAGAAGCTTGGAACTCTTTATCCAGGTGTTGGTACGGCGTCATGTTCGGGGATGATATTTTACTCTGGCTTTGAAGATCTTAGTAGTTTTAGGAATATTCTATTTCCATTTATGCTCTTTGGATTCTTTTGTATTGAGGACTACATGGCATATTTACTATTTATTGGCTAACTCAATATTATTACTCTTTAGATGGTTTTATACGTGAGAAAGTTTTTAGAATATCATTGTAATAGACCTAAAATAACTATACTATGTAACGTCTAATGTATCTAGAACGCCTAGATTAGACCGGGTTCACACAGATTTATGCGCGTAGAACCAGACCTCTGAACCTCTGCAACAGCCAAGCTAACTAACTTGATGAGTTATTTGAGCTACGAAAGGTTGGGTCCATTTGTATGAACTTTCTCCTACCCCCATAGACTAATGTATGGTTTTATGCACTAGTGTGAAGTTATTATGTTGGAGTCATCATGTTGGTTGCTCACTTATGTGACTTATGTCTTTGTTTATGTTGTATGATTTGATGAGACTAGTTTAGTAAGGAGTTCCTAAGTCTATTAAAGCAAAGATGCTAGTAGGTTGAGAGGATGTGCACCAACCTACTAATATGTGAATCAGATATTCACCAACAAAAAGCATTGAATAGCTTAGCTATGAATTTTCTCCATAAGTGTTATGCTACCATAGACTATAAAACCAGGGTAGTGAGGTTTCAGTTGCCAAATGAAATAGGGTATAAATGAACAGGGCATGGATCAATCAAACAAAGCCATATAATTTCAAATCTTAAGGCCTACAAGATGTTATCTAACGGGTTAGATATACTTCTCCTAAGGCTAGTTTTGTTTAAGAAACTCTAAGTTTTAGTGCAATAGTGAACTTGCTGTTGTAAGTCCAAAATTGTATGTGTAATAATTGCACTATGTGAGTTCAAAAAAAAATTCATGTTTGCATGTCATGTTGCTGTTTTTGTACAGAGCGGACATGATTTTTTTTTGTGTTGCATGAAGTGTGATGTGCATCAAGTTAAGTGCAATTGAAAAGGATGTTCCTAATATGAAATATGAAGCTTCAGATAATCTTGAGTAATTATCAGAGTATGTGTGATACAAAAATTCAGAAAGACCAAAGTCTCAAGTATGTTAATTTTTTTTTCAAAAATAACCATTTTGTTAAAAAAAATGATATGAAGTATCATTCGGGGATGAATGTTTCTAAGGGGGGTGGGAAAATGTAACAACCCAAAAATTACTATGCCATTTAATGGCTAATGTATCTAAAATGCCTAGATTAGACCGGGTTCACACGGATTGATGCGTGTTCTATCTGAACCTCAACAATAGCCAAGCCAACTTACACGCTTAGTTATTTGAGCTAGAAAATGTTAGGTTCAGCCATGTAGGGCACCCGAATATAAAGATTTACCCTGATGAGTCTTAACTGGACTTAAAAAGGGGTAATCCTACGTTTGGAGGGTCTAGGGGTAAAATTATCTTTTCCAGGATAAGGGTAGTATTATACTTATCCTAAATATTTATTTAATTAATTAATTAATATGGTGGAGGGGCTATTCGGGTAGAGGTTGCCAAATTCTACCATTTGAGCAAAACCTAGCTCCAACTTGGGTTTGAGCCTTTGTTTATTTAATTTTACTATGTTAATTAGTTGAATTCATTAATTTTTAAAAAGCTTATTTAAATAAGGGAAAAATTAGATTTTTAATAAAAAACTAATTATAAAATTAATTAATAATTAGGAGTCCTAGTTTAACTAAGTCTCCACCTAACTCTCCTAATCCTGATCCTCTCATTCTCACATTTTTTATCAGTAAAAGAACTGAAAATAATAGTTTTCACTCTTGAAGAAATTATACACAAAAACTCAAACGAAAAGCTAAGCCAAAAACGAAAATAAACAACATTTTTCTTGACGTATTGTGTTTTGGATTTTGGTGGTGAGGCAGTAGTTTCGTGGGAAATTGGCAGAATTTAAACAAGTCTGGAACTACATTAAGGTATGAGTTGTCTTCTCTATTGGTACCTTTCCCAAGAGAGCCCTATGTTCAGTTTAAATTCCAATCGAGAAACTAAGGTTGTCTCCGTTTCATGCCATTATCATTAGATCCTTTGAAAGATTCAAAGAATCCATTGGTATGTCTTTTGTAGATAATTTTTGGGGTGGTTGTGATTACATGATGTAATGTGTATTCGGAAATTATGTAAGGAACGAAATATCTGTTCCGCGAAAATGTATTAAGTTAACTTCTTGTGCATGTGTGTGCCATGAATTAACTATGTTTTGCTGACTCAAATTTGCATGTTAAAATGTTGTAATTTACGTGTACGAATATGTTAAAAGTGTAATGTTCATATAAGTGTAATGTTGCTGAATAAATGCCAGACGAAATACTCCAAGAATAAACATACAAAATTAGAGAAAAACAAATTGAAAGAGGACCAAATTTGCAGCTTGCTGGAAATGTTGGTCTCGGCTTATATTTTGGAGTTGGAGCAATGTTTTAAAATTTTATTTAACATGTGAGGTCATTGGGGATTGAACCTAAGACCTCACCAAATGCAAATTATATACAAATTTCATGAGAAAAACGAAAGGAGAAAAATAAATGTGGTGAGTAGGGATTGAATCCACAACCTCTTGAATAGATGAGAGAGTTAGGAGAAAAAATCAAGAAGAAAAATAAATGTGGTGAGTAGGGACGGGACCCACAACCTCTCGAATAGATGAGAGAGTTAAGAGAAAAATAAAGGAGGAAAATAATTATGGTGAATGGGGATTGAACCCACGGCCTCTTGCATAGGTGAGAAAGTTAAGAGATAAATAAAGAGAAAAAGAATGATCTTTTGGGGGATTGATCCCACAACATCCTTTCCTTAAACGAGAAAGAGAGGTGGAAGAGAAAGGAAATGTTATGGGAGTGGTGGGGATCGAACTAGAGTCCCCGAAATCTGAAAATTACAATTATCAAGTTTAATATAAGATTAAGTGTTACTCAACGAATTCGAAATTGGGTTACCTTGCCCAATCCCGTATTGGCACATAAGTCATACGTGAACAAATATTTAATGAATGATACCTCTAAGGATCGAAATCGATATATTGACATACCTAAAAGACACATAAGTCTTGTACCACATAATCTGAGTAAATATGAATCACTTAGACGAACTATGAATGAAGCCTTATGGCTTGTATGTGTTAAATCATAAGTTTAGCTTACATTTACAAGTAAGTGAAACTAAGAGTTTATGTAAAGAGATGATGAAACCCAAGAGGGGTCAGGTAAGATTGTGACACACATTAAAGGTCCAATTGTATCGGCATACGATAAAATGAAAATTCGCGTAAAAATGGTGAGTAATTATGAAGTGTAAATGTGCTAAAGTTAATTATTGTGGTAACAACTTGACAAGAAGCTAATGTCAAAGGTGAGAGAAATTTCAAATTAGCCTAAGTAAATGTTACCGAGACGTACTCACCTATGAGAGTGTAAGGTTATTGAAGAGACCAGTCTCTATGAACACTCTAAAGAAAGTATTGAAATTAAAGCACACATAATACTAATGATGAGATGAGAAATCATCTAATGTGCTATTCTGCCTTATGTTAGAAGCCAACTTCTATGATATATGAGATTAATGTAATGGAACTTTATAATGAGCACCGATACGCTAGCTAGGAGTTGCGATTCCTTCTTTCGAGAAGGCGCAGGTTCGTGTAATTCTCATGAGATAAGATTGTCCATACATATGGGTATGGGTCTCCTTATATCTCCTAGACTTTGAACTTATACTGCCAATATAGGGTTCTACCAGGGTTTGATTTCCTATATACGCTAACATGTTTTGGTTCACTTTGCCCTGTGATTCAACCTCTTTTCGGTGTGGGATTTAATATTGGATTTCATGATGCTCACATGATCTATGTAGGTTAAGGTTAAATTTTCGAAAGAAAGAATGAGTCAAACTTCAATTAATTCACATAATGAAATATCAAACGTGGTAGGATAGGATAATCAATAGGTGAGCTAGACTTAAGTAATGACACTAGGTTATTCATGGTCATTGTACAACGAACCCGATGAAAGTCTTAAACTACATGCTAGGTATAGATGGTGTTTACACTAGTATATGAATGAATGATAATGAATTACGTATCAATGAATGAAGCAGGTTTTCTCTTTGTTTGAGGAGGCTCCCTAGTTGAGAACCCATATGTTGAGCCCTAATTTTGGGAAGTCTTAATGTCAAGTCCATGATTCCAATGTCTCATATCATATGAAGGAATGATATGAACTATGTGATATGATATGTGCAATATGTTATGTGTATTTTGCAAAATGATATGTATGATGATGCATGTTACTTTAAGAGCATGAATTTCCTAATTCGATTTGGTAAGTCCACTGCATTGACTCTCCGTAATTCATCTCGTTAGAAGATATCTCTTCTTAATCATGCATGTCCTTGGTGTGTGCCTTCATATACCCATACTTAGTACAAGTGTGTACTAATCCCATACAACTCTCTACTTTTAGGTGCAGGTGCAGGTGCAGCTTCAATGCTAGAGCTTAATAGACTACGCTGAAGTTATCCAAACGTGGAACATTCATCCAGACTTGGTAGTCCCTCTTACTTTCGAGGATGCCTATCTTTTATATTCTAGCTTAGATGTAGGCAAGATCTAGTGGTGTATATTCCACAAGTATTTCTTTCCCATTTATTTTAAGATATTGTATTGGTGACATTTTGGAAACTCTATATTTTTATACAGATATGATTATGTCATTCATTTGATTATTTTGATATTATATAGTTTTTACGCAATGATTATGAGTTTATGCAGATAGTCCTATAAGAATTAATGTTTCTCACTACAAAGTCTAATTAAACAAAAAGTTCAAATGTTTCTATAAATATAACCTATATGATGTAAGTATGACGTATGAAGGCTTGTCTACGACCTCTTAGAGGTCAACGAAGCCGGTCTCATGTAGATCTAGATTCCGGTCGTGACAATCGTATTTTATTATTAATGTTAACTACGAAATCTAAGTATACCTCACATTGTACTAAATGTTTTTAATTTTCCATAATTTTAACTAATTACATGTTATGATGAATTCTAAGGGCTTGTCTGAGTCCTCTGAAAGGAAGGCGTCTCCGGTTGCATCTGGGGTGTAATCTTCGGTTGTTACAAGTTTTGTGTAAAAGTATGAGGTTAAATATCCTTAGTATCAATGTAACGCTTCAAAAATTTAAGATGCATTTTAGAGACTAACATAAGTTTCATAATGTCTAGACACTGTTTTAAGGTTCAGTTTAATGAATATAAGTCATTTAGGAAGTCTAGAAACCAAAATGTCCAAGAACGTCCTTGACGTCCACAAAGTAGTTCAAGGAGGTACTATCGTGCCTTAGCCTATTTGACTAGCTTTTATAAGTAAAAAAATGATGAAAATTAGTGGAAGGGTGTCTAAAATTTATTAGAGGTTGTTCAAAGTCGAAACGTCTTGGTACGACTCCCCAAGGACAAACCAAGGGCCCTTGAGAAGACCGTTACATTTTTGGATTAAAGACTGCCTGGGCAGTATGCATTAACGAAGCCAGTCGATGAGGCGTGTGTAGATTTACTGGGCGTTGATGCCATCCGCTGACCAAAACCTAGCCAAATAATTTTACGGCCTCATTTGCATAGTCTCTGAGCAAGACTACAGATGTGCAACACGGACAGAGGGCCTGGCCGTCGATGGACCAACGATCGGTCGATCATGGTCTTGTCAATGGGGTCTGTAATTCCCTGCACATTTTTTCTTAGTCTTAATCAATTAATTAAGGGGTTTAGTTATTAGTTAGGTGTTAAGGCAAGTTTAATCATCATAATTAACCCCCCATATAAAGGCCCCAACCCATTAGACTAATTACAACAATCAAAACAATACTCTCTTCCTTCTCTCTTTTTTCTCTCTCTAGTGCAAAACATCATTGAAGACCAAGATAGGGGATGTAAAGGTACCATTTCACCATCAATTCTTCATCAAACATTAAGGTATGAGATCTAATTCACCTTTGAGACCTCTTTCCTCAAAGGGCTCATTCAAAGTATTTTAAAAAGTTTTGTTTTCATGTGGGTCGTTCCAAATCTCGTATCTAATGTTATGAATTGAGTTGTTTGTGATTTATTTTAGATAATATGCATATATTAGAATTTATTCTAACAAAATTATGATATATCTTTATGGTTTGGTCTAGTTTGTGGAAGATGACCCTTAACCCTTAACCCTAGGTTTTGGTCTTGATATGTATTAGGTTGTATTGGTTTAATACACTTGGTTATTGGTTGAATTACTATTAAATGATGTTGTTACACTAATAATGATTGAATTAGGGTGATTTGTAGTATTTAATGCTAGTTCTTGAGAAGATGATCTAGGTTAGAAGGTATGTTGTGAATTGACCTAAGTATCTTATCTTAAGCTATGATCTAGTATTGAATTGTGATGTAGTAATTCTTCTAGCCTTATTATCATGTAGGTTATTGAATTAGTATGATGTAAGATTCAAATTGGTTTGAGATGAGAGATTACGGTAAGACTTTGATGATGGACTATGAAGGAAACTTGGTATGTCTTATGATCCTTATCCTTTACTTCAAATTGTGGTTAATCGTGATTAATTCATGACGTTGTATTGGAGTATGCCTTGTATTAGGATTCATAGGGTGGTATCATGTTGAATTGAAATGTCTTGATATTGATTGTGAGGTGTTGTCTTAAGATGTAAATGTTATAAGGAGGGTGAATTATTTACTAATGTACCTTATCATGATGTGAAGATGTTAATGTGCTAAACTCTCCTATATGAATTGTAATGAAAGGATTTATCGTCATGCAATTATTATTGAGCTATGATGATGATGCTATATAAGTGGTATACCCTATGACCTAAACTAATCTATGATTGAAAATAAATGCTTAAAGACATTTCAAAAAGGGACTCTAGCTTAGCACCGAGTGAACTAGAGTTAGGAGTGTCCCTTCCGGAATAGGGAAGTTAGGATCACTAATATACTCTTGAGATTGGAGACTATAATGCATGTAGCATAAAGAGGGTCCCAAATGTATCTCCTAGTTCTTAAACTATGTTTCCCCAATAAGAATACCATCTAGTGGATCCACGTAGTTGGTATGTTTATGTTTTTGTACTACCTTGGCAAGTAGTCCACCCTCGTTCGGTGTAGGGTTCCACAAAACCAGATTTCACATTAGAGGTCTATGTCGATTAGGACAAGATGTTCCAAAAAATTAAAATGAACTAAAGGATTGAACTCTACCTAAGATGACCTAAGGGGTCTAGCTTAGTCTAGGTAGAGGTATGGGACTCTACAGAAGCTTTGCACTAGTTAGCCTCGAGGGGAGTCTTACAAGGATATTCTTATGTATTTTTATGCTTATGATGGTGTCTGTTATACATATTATGAACTTGCACATTGTTGATACTATATGTTGAATAGTCTCACTTATAAATATGTTTGTTTACATTGTTAAAGTAAGATGATATGTACTCTTTAATTTCAATATTATGTAAAGTAGGATGTTGGTCATGATTCTTGTTGGGTTACTTTATTGAGTAATGTTATGGGTGTTTGTTTTGTTATTGCACATGTTGACTTGATAGACGATCAAGGGTAATTATCTTGCTTTGGTTATATTTAAATGTACTCGAATACATGTTTGTTGCTAATATGACTGTATAATAGAGTTAATTGAATATCTATTCAATCATATGATATGCATGATTGACTTGATTAGACTTGTTATTGTTGGTTTTGTGATGTACATACCTATGACTTGATAAACATGCATTATTGGATGGTATGATGTTGTTGAAAGTGCATAAAGTCTTTTATATGAAAAGTGCATCCTTTATGAAATGTCCCTCTTTCTTAGCTTGTTTACATATATTTGTGCATATGGTCTCATACTTAGTACAAGTGGTGTACTAACCCCATTTCATGATTTCCCTAACATTTTAGGTTCTACTTTTTGAAATGCTTTGAAGACGACTTGAAGAAGGCTTGGATTTATTGATCATCTAAGTAGGGTAGATCTTCACTTTTCGTGGGCGATGCCACTAGCTAGCTTATGGAGTTTATTTTAGTTAAAGACTTCTATGGTTCTTTCTTTTCATTTAGTATGAAACATTGTATATCCCATGCGAGGCATTCTTACTTTTATGTATGGGTTATGCCCACGTTCTTACACTCTTATTAGATGCTTATGAGATGAGACAACTATTATGACTATTATAACTATGTTATCTTTTATATACTTATGTGTAATAAAAGTAGAACACTATGTTATCTTCCTATTCGAAGGGTCTATGTATACTCTATATACATATATACTATGTGTATGTAGAGGTCTATGCATACCTTCAAGTAGAACTAATGAAAAGATTTAATGTTTTTGCGTTTTTGACCTATGAATATAATGATGTAAACTAATAGGCTAGTCTTCGTCCTCAAAGAGGACTACTACACCTGTTACGTCTAGGGGGTAAACCCGGATTTGACAAACTTGAGTTCAGAGCATGAGGTTGAATATATTTGAGTCTCTTTCACTCTCAATTGTCTATGTAGGTTTGTTAACATAATTGTGAAGCGCTCCACACTTATGAATAGGAATCTACCTGATGCTTAGGAAACTGTCACTTTCTTAGAAATCCAAAGACGTGCCACTAGAGTATAGTTATTATGTGTTTTTGCATCTAATCCTCTTATAGTGATTATAGGTAATAAATGGTCGAAGGAATGCAACACGAAGACTTGAAGAAGAGATTGACAATGAGGGAGATCCTCCCCGTGGTGATAAAATTCCTCCTATTGAGGAAGATGTGACTGATGGCTAATCCCCGGTAAATCCTCCTCCTTTGATGAATGAGAATATAAGGGCCGCTCTCTTCAGAATGGACCAAAGCAATACTACCCAAGCACAAGGTGCTACTACTCAAGATAATACCATGACGACAAAAGCTAATTGAGAGGTTGTACCCTCAGAACATCAATATGTAGGTACCATGGCCTCTCGTCTAAGGGATTTCACTTGGATGAGACATCCTACCTTCTATGGGTCCAAGGTTGAAGAAGACCCCCAATCGTTCATTGATGAAATCTACAATATTATATAAGAGATAGGGTTGTCTACTAGTGAGAAGGTCGGGTTAGCTACTTACCAACTCAAGGATGTGGCTAAAGCATGGTATGTCCAATTGAGGGATAATAGGGGTGGACTGGTGACTTTTGAAGTGTTCAAGAAGTCTTTTCTTGATCAGCTCTTTTCGAGGGAAAAAATGAAAGCTAAACTGGTGTATTTCATCAACCTTCGCCTAGGAGGTATGAGTGTGCATGAATACTCATTAAAATTCATGAAATTGTCAAAATATGCTCCTTCTTTGGTATTCGATCCTAGAGATGAAGTGAGCCACTTTTATACGTGGGTATCAAATTATTTGCAAGAGGAGTGTCATTTGGCTATGATACAAGAAAATATGAACATTTCGTGTCTTATGGTGCATGCCCAACATGTGGAGGAGGTAATGGCTTAGAGAAAGAGTAAAGATGCTAAGAGGGAAAGATCTTTTAATAGAAGTTCTTCAAAGGATAGGCTTGAGATACAAGACAAGCCTAGATTTTAGAAGCGGGTTTCTAATCAAGTTCCTTACATGTTCCCTAAGGCTAATGGTGATTGGGTGAACCTTAAACATAAGAAGGGAAGGCATGCTAGTTAACCAAACATGAAAACAACTTGTGGAAAGTTTGGCAAGAATCACTATAGATATTGTCTTAAGGGAACGAATAAGTGTTTTGGTTATGGTAAAAGTCGGTACAAGGTTAGGGATTGCCCTAATGTGAGTTCAAGACAAGGGTAGTGGTGAATCTCAAGAAAGTGGTTCCAATAAGGCTCTAAAGAAGAACCACTTCTATGCTCTCTGCTCTAGAGGTGAGCAAGAGACTTCTCGCAACGTGGTGACTGGTATGTTTAAAGTCATCGCTATTGATGTATATACCTTACTTGATCCCCGTGCTACTTTATAATTTATTACTCCTCTAGTAGTTAATAAGTTTTATAATTTGCACGATATTTTACATAAACCTTTTATAGTGTCTACTCTAGTGGGTGAGTTGAATATTTCAAAAAATGGTGTATAGAAATTGTCCTATAATGTTTCACAATAGAGTTTCTTATGTTGAACTGGTAGAACTCGATATGCTTGATTTTGATATCATCTTGGGTGTGGATTGGTTGCATGTTTTCTTTGCCTCTATTGATTGTAGAACGAGGGTGGTGAAGTTTAACTTTCCTAATGAACCCGTTTTAGAGTGGAAGAGGGGAAATTCTATTCCTATACCTAGCATCATCTCTTGTTTGAAAGCATGCAAAATAATATCTAATGGTTATCTATATCATATTGTAGGACTCCAAGATTTATAGTCCGAAATTCCTCCCATTGAGTCGTTCCCCATAGTGAGTGAATTTTCAAAAGTCATTACTATTGGTCTTCCTATTATTCCTCCTGAACGGGTAATTGATTTTGGTATCGACTTGTTACCGAATACAAATCCCATTTCAATTCCTCCTTATCAGATGGCTTCGGCCGAATTCAAAGAGTTGAAGGCTCAACTCAAAGATCTACTTGACAAAGGCTTAATTATACCTAGTATTTCTCCATGAGGTTTTCCGATTTAGTTTGTAAAGAAGAAGTATGGGTCCCTTAGGATATGCATCGATTACCGCCAAATTAATAAAGTCACTATTAAGAAAAAGTATCATCTCCCTCGAATTGATGACTTGTTTGATAAACTCCAAGGGGCAAGATACTTTTCTAAGATTGACTTGAGATTAGGGTATGACCAACTTAGAGTGAGTGGTGATTATATACCAAAGACAGTATTTCAGATGAGATATGGTCATTATGAGTTCTTAGTAATTTCCTTCATTCTCACGAATCTATTGTGGAGTTTGAATCTCATGAATAGGGTGTTCCAAAGTTACCAAGATTTATTCGTCATTATCTTCATTAACGACATCTTGGTATATTCAAAAAATGAGGGTGATCACATGAACCATTTGAGGGTGGTGTTACAAGTCATTACGGAGAATCAATTGTTTTACAAGTATAACAAATATGTGTTTTTGTTAAGGTAGGTTACATTTCTTGGTCATATCATCTCTAGGGAGGGAGTGGAGGTTGATCCAAGGAAAACGGAGGTGGTGAAAAATTGGCCTAGAATTGACTCCAACCGACATTAGAAGTTTCTTGGGTCTAGCGTGTTATTATCAGAGGTTCGTGGATGGTTTTGCCTACATTCCATCTCCCTTGACTACTTTGACCCAAAAGTGTAAGAAATTTGAGTGTTCGGAGGCATGTGAGAGAAGCTTCCAAATGTTAAAAGATAGGCTTACTTTTGCTGCATTGTTGACTCTCCCGGAGGGTACAAATGGTTTTGTTGTTTATTGTGATATATACCGTGTGGGTTTACGCTTTGTGCTTATGAAACATGAAATTGTAATAGCCTATGATTTTATGCAACTTTAGGTGCATGGAAGAAACTATCCAACTCATATCTTTAGTTAAAGTTCGTAGTATTTGGCTTGAAAATATGGAGGCATTATTTGTTGGTGTCCATGTTTATGTGTATACCGATCATAATAGTATCCAATATGTGTTTAAAAGGAGTTGAATCTCCAAAAAAGAATGTGGTTAAAATAGTTGAAAGATTACAACATGAGCGTTCTCTATCACCTCGGCAAGGCCAAGGTGGTGGCGGATTCTATAAATCGTATGACTATGGGTAGTGTGTCTCACATAATTAAAGTCAAGAAATACCTAGGAGAGATGTTCATAGGTTGTCTAGATTGGGTGTGAGGTTGGAAGATTCTCCGAATTGTGGTTTCATGGTCCATCATAACTCCGAGTCATCATTGGAAGTTAAGGTTAAGTCCAGACAACACCTTGATAAATCATTGATGGAGTTGAAGGAATCGGTCATGCGTAAGCTTAACGAGGCATTCTCCTTACGGGGAATGGTGTTTTGAGGTACCAAAAAAAGAATGTGTGTACCCAAGGTAGATGAGTTGAGGAACCAGATCCTTGAGAACACCATGGGTCCAGGATACTCCATTCATCGGGGTTCGATAAAAATGTACCATGACCTTAGGAAGTACATTGGTGGGAAGGTTTGAAGAAGGACATAGAGGACTTTGTTGCTAAGTGTCCAAATTTTTCACTACCCGAATTCTGGAATCCGAATTGCAACCGGCGTCGCTAACCTCTAAGAGGTCGCAGACAAATCTCATCTTGCATTCATCACATTCATATGGTTAATTTTAGAGGGAAATTTAAAACTTTTAAACGTATGATGTAGACTTCATATAGTTATTTCATGAATTCATAACTAATTCTATATTGATCATGCCATTTATTTCATTACTGTCATGTTTTATATATTATACATTCTATATACACGAGACTTTGGAATCATTGATGTATCATAAGACATCTCAAATAAAATCCCAATATATGGGACCTCAACCCGAAGGCCTTCATTAGCAAAGATGTAGTCTTCTTCATTCGTTCATTCGTACTTCAAATTATTCATTTCATACCTTCGTAGGCTGATGTATACACCAGCTATATCTAGGATGAAGTTTAAGACTCTCATCGGGATCATTAAGTGCAATTACCAAGAATGACCTAATGTCATTACTTGAATCTGATGTAACCTCCTCATTGTCTTGAACAA
This sequence comes from Solanum habrochaites, assembly GCA_027704765.1. NCBI lineage: Eukaryota > Viridiplantae > Streptophyta > Magnoliopsida > Solanales > Solanaceae > Solanum > Solanum habrochaites. Next base: position 14,344,016 of record JAKWJA010002498.1, read on the forward strand.
ACACCTTCGGTATCGTTCATTTCATTATCTTTCATACTTTGAGGTTGGACTCATTCTATCTTTGGAAACTTTAACCATAACCGACATAGATCATGTGAGCGACATGAAATCTAGTGTCTGCCCCACACCGAAAAGAGGTGGAATCACCTGCCAAAGTTACCCGAACATGCTAGCATATATTGGGAGTCGAACACTGCTAGATCCTTATATTTGTTAGTATAGGTTAAAGACTAGTAAATATAAGGAGAACCATACCCGTCATGCCAGACAGTCTAATCTCATTAAAGTTACGTGAACCTCTGCCCTTCCCGAAGGAAGGCATCACCGCTCATAGCTAGCCTATTGGTGCTCAGTATAAAGTTCTATTAAATTCAACTGATACATCATGGAAGTTGGCTTCTAACATGAGGACATTATTTCTCATTAGATGATTTCTCATCTCATCATCAGTATTAAGTGTTAATTGTCCTTACACTTACATATATAGTATGATTGAGACTTGTCTTTTGATATTCAACACTCTCTTAGGATAGAACTTTTAGTTACCTTTACTTAGGCTTGGATGAGACTTGTCTCACCATTCATATTAGCCTCTTATAATTTTTTCACCATTTTTTTAGCACCATAGATTAACATAATTACTCACCTCATTATGTGAATTTTCATTTCTTCTTTATCTTCTAGTGTTGACTCAAGCATTATGAAGGCTTTCTTTTAGATTGATATTTACTTACTCTATTGATGACTGTTCATCCTTACTTTACATTGAAGAAATATGAATTTTCCTTACATATAATCCTTTGGTGTTAATGAGAATACCTCACACATTAACACCTTCATACGTGAGTATTATTTTAACATGTATCTTAGGTGTAAGTGAGACTGTTCTCACTTTCTTTAACACCCATTCTGGTCACATACTTACTTTAGACCCCTTTAATTATGTTATAACTCACGTTACCTATTTACTTTAGTGTAGTAGATTCATATCATCGTTTATGGACTATGAGCACTTCATTCAATGAGTTTCATGATTTCATATGTCATACTTTTAGAGCATGTTGGGAGTTGTCCCAATGAGTGGCATTCCCTTAGTTATGGATTCATTGAATTACTTTATAAGTTCTTATAATATATTTGACACTCTTACTACACAAGTTTGACATATGATTAGTATTGACATAATCATTTGGGTATATATTGCATACCAATATTTGTTGGCAGAAGCCTAATTTATATTCTTTCATGCTTTGTTGGATATGTACATTATTCATTAGCCAATCTTTTAATTACTTAAAATAATATTATAGCCATTTTCAAGCATCCCTTTCGGACAATGTATTGTTAGCCATTTTATTGGCATAAGCCAAACAATCGCTAAAATTATGATTTCAAGGAGATCTTTTTAGCCATCCTTATAACATAACTTTAGGAATAACATTTTTAAACATCTTGAACAACAAAATATAATCATTTAACGAACACAACATCATCAACAAGTTGCATTTACAGTAGGTATACAGAATAAACCATAATCACTTCATACATAATAATTTCAGACACATCTTAACATAGTATCATTCTCTTGACCAATCTTGGTCCATGACTTTAGGGTAACATTTTTAAGACATATTGGAAAGAATCATATTATTATTTGATTAATTTAACACCTTCATAACTTCATAATAAAATCAACGGAACATTCGGAGAAACACATCAACACTTAAAAAGATTACGAGTGCAACTAACATATTGTTGATTCATGATTCACGTTTTAAGCACTTAACTTTATACGATCAAAACTTCATAGCTTAATCAAAAATCATAATTCAATAGCATTACACATAAAATCTTCTAGGACCACATACCAACAACATGATATCTAACCTATTCAACATGGAATTGAAAAGGATACTAGGGACAAAGGAGTTCGACGAGAACACGGGAACAACCCTAGTTTTAAAGAGCTTTGAATCATTGGAAAGAAATTTCTCTTGGAGAAAGAAGTACAGTATATAAAGCCATACCTTATGTATAACTTAAGTCGTTTGGATCTTAACTAACTCTTTGGAAAATACTAGGTTAGGTAGTAGGTTGTCCCTTTCTTGTCTTGATCGAAATCTAAAAATTTTCCTTTTTATTTTTGGTTTTAGCCTTTTTAAATTAATTAATTAATTTGATAAATTAATTAATTATATAACCAAGAATAATTACAACAGTAACCCTAAGTTTTTAGGACCATAACTAACATTTTGGACCATCCGCGGTTAAGTACTAGTTTGTCTCTTTAACTAGTACTATGTTAGTGTCAACCCGGTTTTTGTCCTATGTTGTCGGGTGCACTTATGGGTCCAAATCTGTTAGTAATGGGTCATTTTGTTATCTAGGTAAGTAGGTTAGATTCTACAATTGGTAGGGAGGTTAAGACCCACATGGAGTGGTCCCTTGTGCACGTTTTCCCCCCTAATTACCCTAACCAAATTTGGTTAGGGTGGTCCCCTCCTTTGGCAGCTTCTTTACATGTCTTGCACATGTTCTTGCACATGGGTTGGTTGCACTTTTCTAACAAAATATTATTAATGGTTCATTTGGGAATGTTTAATTAGTTTCCCAAGGACCCTCACCATGTCCTTGGGCATTGCTTAATTTACATGATCATTTTAAATGGCCATTTGCTATGGTACTAGGCTTGACACTTGGATTCCTAGTACATATTTTATGTAATATAAAGTAAAAAAAATTAGCTTAGGGTCCTCATTGCAGGTACATTTGTTAAACAAGCTCATTAATACTTGGAAAAATTGGGTAATCCCCTTTATGCCAATAGTTTCTAATATGCCCAATATTTTGCCTATTTGGGTATTATATAGAAATTGGCTAATACCCCTTAGCCAATTTTCTATACCATGCCAAAAAATTCTCAATATTGGCCATTGGAATATCTATGTATCCCCAATACACATTATTAAAGACCTATTGGGCTCTTCACTAGACATGTAATTTTCTGGAATGTTACTCAATTGCCAACAAGTAAAGTAGAACATCATAAGTAGGGTGGCTTAATAGAAGATATCCAATTTCCTACTTGGAAGTGGGAAGACGTCAATATGGATTTTTTAGTGGGTTTGCCTTGGAATTAAGGGAAATATGTCTATATAATGGTGATGGTTGATAGGTTGACCATGTCTGCTTATTTTATTCCCATCAAGCCTACTTATTCAGCGGAAGATTATGCTAGGATCTTCACAGATAAGATTGTGTGTCGCCATGGTATCCATCATATCTGATCGGATAGCAAAATGCACATCTAGATTTTGGAGGTAATTCGAAGAAGGGTTGGGTACTAAGGTGATGTTAAGTACCTCTTTTCATCCCAAATGGATATTCAATAGGAGCATACTATTCAAACTCTTGAAAATAAGATTAGGGCTTGTATTATTATTTTCAAGGGAAATTGGGATAAGCATTTTCCTTTTGTGGAGTTTGCTTATAAAAATAGTTTTGCATTTATCCATCTCCTTGGCTCCCTATGAAGCATTTTATGGTAGGAGGTGTAGGTCTCTTATTGGATGGCATGAAGTGGGTAAGCCTTAGTTTGTTTGTCCCGATTTGCTTTATAAGACTTTGTAGAAAGTTCATATCACAAAAAAACAGTTGAGAACGGCCTATGTCGACAAAAGTCTTATATCAGTCATAGGAGAAAAGATTTGGACTTTGAAGAAGGTGATAAAGTGTATTTGAAAATCTCGCACATGAAAGGGGTTGTTAGATTTGGCAAGAAAGGGAAGTTGAGTACTCATTATGTGGGTCCCTACGAAATCTTGCAAAGGGTTGGTAAGGTTTTTTATGAATTGAAACTTCCTAGTGAATTGGCTTCGGTTCATCCGGTTTTCCATGTTTCCATGCTTAAGAAGTGTATCAGTGATCCCAAGTCTGTTCTTCCTATTGTGGGTCTTGATGTGAAAAATAACCTCTTTTATGAGGAAGTTCCGACCCAAATTCGTTATATGCAAGTCAAGAAGCTAAGGAACAAATAGGTGGCTTCCGTAAAGGTGTTATAGAAGAATCACCTCGTTAAGGGTGCAACATGGGAGGCCGAGGCCAATATGAAGTCGTGTTACCCTTATCTATTCGACAACTAACGTTAAAAGTTCTTACTAATAATGGAAATAATGATTATAAGCAAACTCCACCAAAGGAAAATGCTTATCCCAATTTCCCTTTAAATAAAGAATAAAATCCCTAAAGATATCTTCAAGAGTTTTAATAGTACACTCCGCCTGACCATACGTTTGGGGATTAAAAGCAATACTTAACTTCACTTTAGTACCTAACCCTTCTTGGAATGACCTGCGAAACCTAAAATAAATTTTGCACCCTGATGCAATATGATGGATAACAGAATACCATGGCGACACATAATCTCGTCTACGAAGTTCATAGCATAATCTTACGCCAAATAAGTACACTTGACGAGAATAAAATGAGCGGACTTGGTCAACCTATCAACCATAACCATATAAAGTCATATTGCGTTTGATTCCTAGGCAAATTCACCACAAAATCCATAATGATGTCTTCCCACTTTCAAGTAGGAACTTTGATTTCTTGTAGTAAGACACCCGACTTTTGATGTTCGTCTTTTACTTTTCGGCAATTTGGACACTTAGAAAAAAACTACTCTATGTCCTTCTTTAAACCATCCCACCAAAATACTCATTAAGTAAACTAGTGCAATGACCAATCAAAGACCCATAACCTTACTCAATCAAGTAAACTCAACAAGAACTTATAACCAATGTCCAACTTCATATAGTATATCATTAATACTACATATCATCATACTTTAGCAATAAAGATCAACACGTGTTCATAAGTGAAACCAATCATGTAGTATCATCAATGTGCAAGATCATCATATATGTAACATGTACAATTCTAACAATATTCATATATAAGAACAAACTTCTAAAGCTTACTTCAAGGAAAACTAGCACAAGGCATAGGTAGAGTGCCATACCCCTACCTAAGCTAAGTCAAATCTCTTAAGTCAACTTACTTAGTTTGTAGTTCATTACTTCGTTTTAGTTTAGGGAGAACTTGACTTAACTAATATAGACCACAAGAGCTAAGTGTGGAATCAGGTGTTGTAAGACCTTACACCAACTGAAGGTGGTATACTTGCCAAAGTAAAACAAGACATAAACGTAGCTTTCTAGGTGAATCCACTAGCTAGTCTTCCTATGAGGTCAACATAGTTCAAGAACTAAGATGTGGGTATGAAATCTCTGCATGCCACTTATAATTTTGAACCTTATCCCATGTGAATCCAAAATATGAGTGTCCATCATAGAGGAGTCAACACCTTATGTGGAACTATTGGGTGAATCTTCCTCTATGGAAAGTCAAAACCTTTTATTGTCAAGTTCACTCGGTGCTAAGCTAAGTCCCTTTTGAAATGATTTTAATGCCTTTATTGATAATCATTGCTTAATGTAGGTTATAGGGTCTATCCCTTGTATAATCATCATCATAGATCAATAATAATTGCATGAGCATAGTCCTTTCATTACAATTCATATAGGTAAGGTTAGCACATTTATGTATTCACATCATGATAAGGCACGTTTATAAGTTATCACCATCCTTATAACATTTACATATAAGACAACACCTCTCAAAACATAGTGAACATATTTCAATGCAAAATCATATCAACCTATAAATCATAATACAATATGTACTTTAATGCATAATCATGACTTAATCTCAAGTAACCGTAATTGAAGCAAAGTGTTGAGATCACAAGACTTGCAAGTCTCCTTAATAATCCATCATCAAGGTCTTACCATCAAGCCGTAATTCATCCCAACAATGGGCATAATAACATCACATAATTTTAATCAACATGATAATAACTTCTATTCAATCACTACATCTCAATCCATCACTAGTTCATAGCTTAAGACAAAAGACTTAGGTCAAATTCATAATCAAGATCAATTACTCAAGAACTAGCATGATATGAATTAAATTTATTTTAATTTATTCATAATTTATACAATAACATCATAGTATAGTAATTGAACCAATAATCAAGTCAATATAACAAACCCAACACAATTCACACTAAGATCACAACCTAGGGTTAAGGGTAATCGGTCATCTTCTAGAAACTAGACCAATACATAAAAAAATAACATAATTCATTTATAACACATGTTAATCTATTCATAATATCCAAAATATATCATAAAAAAAGAAATCCACAAGATCAATTTTGAGACTAGAAAAGACCCACTTGAATTTCATACTTTTGAAATCAATTTGATAGAACCCTTTGGGAAAGAAATACCAAAGGTGAAAGGAATATCATGCTTTAAAGTTTGTTAAATATTTATGGATAAAACTTTGTGATTTCTTCCCTATAATCCACCTTGACCTTTCCTTCTATGGTGTTCTTCAACTTGGGAGAGAGAAAGAAGAGAGAAGGAATAGAGTTTGGGTTTGTGAATTATGAGGGATTAGGTTAGTTTAATTAGTTTAGGGGATTTATATAGGTCATTAAACAACTTAATTACACCTCCTATTCCCCTAACTAAATAACTACCCACCAATAATTAATTTAAAAAATTTAAAAACGTTCAGCAAAACAGCCCCTTGAAAGACGAGACCATGACAAACGGTCCGTTTGTCAAACGACTGGCACTATTAACTTCCATGATACACACTCGTGGTTTTGAGACTTGTCAAAACAATCCTCCAACAATTTGTGTAAGTGCCCCTCGACGGAAGCTGTCCACACCCATCTATTGGACAAAAAATCATTGTTTTCATCCGTTGGTGGACACTGCCTTGGGTAGCCTTTGACCCCAAAATTCAAGGGTCCTCATCAAGGGCCCTTAGTTTGTTCTTGGTGAGTTGTGCCTGATGTTTCGACTACAAATAAACTCTAATACATGTTAGACACCATTCCACCTAAATTCATCAATTTCAGACTCCTAAAACCTAGTCAAATAGGCTAAGGCACACTAGCACCACATTGAACTACTTTTCGGACGTCATGGATGTTCCTTGACATTTTGATTTATAAACTTCCTAGTGGCGTATATACATTAAAATAGACCTTAAAACAGTGTATAGACCTTTTGACATCTATGTTAGGCTCTTGAACACCACTTAGACTTTCGAAGTGTTACATTAAAAGACATACATAAGTCAATAATGACATATAAAAAATTTTCAAGTAACATCAATAACATAAGCATAATCACATGCACCCCCTATCAAAGGTTTTCCTAAGACTCACCTAAGTAAGTTATGAAGTGGCTACCCATATAACCCCTTCACATATTCTTAGATGATCCTTAAGACTACCTAAAGTAAGTTATTCCAATACATCACAAACCATGTAGTTTTTATTCAATACATTAAGTCTTTACATCATACAAACTCCTTATCAAGGCTACTATAATACTCACCTAAGTAAAACATGAAGAGACCGCCCATACACCCTGTTCAATCTTACCTAAGCAATCCTCAAAGCTACGCTAGATAAGTACCATTTCATAAACATACTTCATTTAGAAACGATATCTTCATTAAAACCATTTTTTGAGGAAACCATGCATTTAGAGGACTTCACATAATGATCTTGGAAAGACCTAGGGAACCTACATCCTAACATCTTCAAAGTCTACTAGTGCCATGTCAAGATCGAATCCCATTCCACTACCTAAACGTTGTAGAACTTATCTGACTCTAGAATGTATTCCACGTGATGAGAATAAGCATTAAACGACATACACCATCCTATCTAGGCATGGAATCCTTAGTCAAACCCAACTCCGATGGAGGGTGTTCCACTTGCCTAGGTTAGAACAAGGACACATCCCATATATGCACATGGTTAAGGAATATCAAGGGATTATTTTTAATCCACTCTGATCTTAAGTAGAGCTACTATCCAAGCATATTCACTCAATGCTAGCCTTAGTTCTCATAGAGTAAGTTCAATCAAGGTCATATGAATAGGTACAATACAAAAGTCATAAAAAATCATAATACACCTTACCAAAGATGGACCCACTAGGGATAGAACTTAATGGTCAAATAGTATAGCTCAATGACTTTCTTAGAGATGGTTTCATGTCGTTCAAGCCAACCTACCCCTAAGTCCATCATTTACACGAGAAGGATAATATTACGACTTTCAACTTCAAGGATATCATAACCTTTTTTCTAAAAGGTTCTAAGTCAATGATCTTCATTACTTATTTCAAGGTCATATATCAATAACTCATACACATACAAGACTAGCATTCTTTAGCCTACCAAGTCAAGAGATCACATATCGTGTATCATTCATGCATTAAGAAGATGGACTTAGGTCTAGAACATTAAGACAGAGTATTCATCATATCACATATTCATCTTTCAAGTACCATGTCGGGTCCATAAGTCTATCACACAAGGTACCACATAATTACATATAACAACTCATTATAGTCCACCATAACTACACATAGTGAATTAAGAACAACATGCGTGAATATCAATCATTCATACAAAATATTATCACATAAGACTCGACTTAGATCTCTTATCCTTCTATAAAATCACTTAAAAAAGAATCACAACATTAGCATCCATATAATATCACATATTAATTATAATAGAAATACACTTCACATCCTCACTATTTTACGAAATAACATATATATCATAACATACTTCATTTTACATAATCATATAAGTCATATCATCTTAAATATAATCACATTACTTCACATATTCAGCTTCACACTATCCATTCATATAAGCCCTAACAGGATACTACTACAATTTGCATTAATAGTGCGGACAAGACCATGTTCATCACATAATCAACACATAAGAACTTTCACCATAAGTGGACCAGAACAATCAAGAGGGATTCTATAAAATTCTACACCAATTATACACAATATAGAGAGATCAAGTCAACTTACCACCTTTCCATCATCATCATCAACATTCCTTAGCCATTTCAATCAAATAAACTAACAATGGCTCTTACAAATAGCCATCAATGCAATTCCAAGTAAACAATTCAACAATATACAATATGAATATAATCAATTTAAGGCAGCCTATATAATGTTCTAACATAATCTTTACATGAATCAATAGCCCAATTTAATCTACACATGAGTTCACTATTGTCAAATAATGATCAATTCACCCATGCTAAAGCCAAACATAGAGATTTGGGAAGGTCATGAATTAATCTATATTTTCATTGGAAAAATCAATTATACAACAATAGTATCATATCTTAATAATTTAAAATGGTTTATGCAAGAACCCATGACATAGAATAGAAATGAAACTTTTTTATATTTTGAAATCTCTGAAATCATCTTTGTGATTGACTCTAAAGAGATACAAAGACTTATATTAAGAACTCCTATAAATTATTACAATAATCCAAAGAGAGCTGAAGAAGAAACTTCATTGAAAATCCATCATCAAACTCCATCTGCATCCTGAGCTATCATGGAGGTTTTTGGTGAAAGTTTGGGAGGGAAAGGGTTTTTAATTAGGTGTTAGGGTCTAAATGAGAACTAAATCACTGTAATAATATTAAAATACTCAAATACACCTAAATAAACCATAGTTGTATTTTATAAGACTTGGAGTGAATTTCCTAAAACACCTCTTGCTTGGCAGAAAATTGCACGCACTGTGCTGTGCCCATTGACGCCCCATAATCAATGGATTGTCGACTGGCCTATGCCTCGTATATTGTGGTCCGTTGCTTGCGCATGCAACTACCAAACTTGAAGTATAAATGGATCCATCGATGAGCCATCATTTGATTGATTGGCCGTCATTTCGGGGTCGTGAAGTCTCCTTGTTTGAGTTTGTGTTCTCTTAGGGCCCCTTATCGTTTCTAGGTAGAGTAATTACTGTATGTTAAACACCTAATGATTGACATATAGGTATTATGAACATACCCATTCAATTCCAATATCAAAGAGCTTAGGAAACATGCAAAGGAATGCACAACACAAAAGCACATCCAAAAACTAACTTTCGAACGTCCCGAATGTCTTTGATATTTGGCCTCCAAACCCTCCAAACTTCATAAACTACATATAAACACCATAAACTATGAATTAAAGATCTTAATACTGAGGACACACACACATAAGTACATTTAAGATCACAAGGACTAATCGTTGAACATCTTGGTCTTCCCTTGACGTTGACTTCAAACTCAATCGGAATGACATCAGAACTCACATACACATTAATTAAGCTAATAAACAACCTTTAGAACACTAGTGAAGCTATAGATAAGCCTAGTTTTTTTGGGTTGTTATAGTTTCAACTATAGCCATCGTGAATCAACTTAAAATTGTTAGTGAAAAATTACAAGAATACAATTGAAAATAAAATAGACAAATAAAAATCTCTTTAGGTTGTGGCACGAATATCTCACTCTATTTAACGATATTAAAGCCCACTACAACAAATATTTTTAATTGTCCAACTATTGCTCCCCAGTATACATGCAAGTGTACGAGGTCTCTCAAGTAATATTATTTCTTTTAGAAGTGAGTTTTTTTCGCAAGGGACTAATTATCCACTTATATTTAGTACTAAACACCCCAATTAAACATAACTAACTTTTTAAAAAGAGTTTGATGATTATTAACTACTTTTACAAATTATACAATAACTAAAAATGGAGCTTTAAAGCATGTAAAAGACAATTCCAGGGCTGCAACATGCATTGGATTTCATGTGTCATATTTCAGGTAATGAACTAATTTCGATTATCAAGTTATTGATTTATAGGGTTAACTGTATGAGTCGGGTCTCTCGAACTTTAGTCATGTACTCCAGTTAGTTGTCTTATTACATTATTGAGCGGAAATAGTAGGACTAATTGATTAGCATTTACATTTCATCCTATTTCATAACCGAGCAAGTTGTTCATCTGGGCATCACTCTCGTACACACATCAACTCAATGAATGATCAAACTTTTTATATTTATTGTCCTTTCTCTTGATTTTAAGAATATACTTTATATTTTTCTCTAGATTGCCAATCAAGAAATACTAAAACAAGAATATAAAAGTAACTTAAACAATTACCAAGAATTGAATCAAAAACCTTTAATATTCAACATTCAATCTATAGCTACAAGAAAGAATTATGGAATTTATCCACTCATAATATTCTAAAACTATACAATATGATTGGTCATGCGATTTACGTTAGTGAGAAGAGATAGAAAATCAATACCAATTACAAACGTTGAACTTTCTCTTTCACAAAAAAAATTCAAACTCACTACAAATTACCCCTAGGGTCCTATTTATAGATGTTGGAAAAACTAGAGTCAAATACTAATTCAACAAGGAATCCCTTTAATTCAGTGTTTACTGGAAAAGTCACATAAAATCAAGTTAATCGGCTCAAGATTTTTCTTTAATTCAATACCATAATGGGAAAATATGGACGACTTTGACATGTAAATATGCTTAAGATCACCTCTCCACAATTAAACCTTTCTTTTTCCTAAAATAATCTTTAGATTATCAACTCTTTTTAATAAACGTTGGACTTACCAACCCACCGTTAAATCAACCAAACACATTTAATCACGAATTTGTAGTTCACATTGGATGCAGCATTTTGGAAAACTTTACTATATCATTTTGATACACAAAGTGACAACACACATGCTAAAAAAATGTCCCCTTTATTAGTATTTTTCCAGGCTAATGCAAACTCATAAAAACACACCAATTAGATAAATTTAAATATGTTCCATGAATGCCCTCACTCATTTGTGTTTAGTATAGTCACTCAAACAATCATATTATCAACAAGATCAATTTTTCAAACATTGTACTCCCTCTCACAAATGAAGTTCTTAATTATCCTAACATGCCATTAGTTTGCCCAAACTGTATTTTTTCTTTCAATTCATATTTTTCAAGTAGCAAAATAATATTTTGAATATATTTATTGACTACAACTCCCTAATGCACATATATTTGTTCCACTGATTCCAAATCTTTCACTACCTCTTCTTTTGTTCTAAGTACACACTTTATGAATGTTATCCCTGTTCAATATATGTTTATGTGTATATATCTATACATATATATATATATATACATATACATGTATATATATATATATATGTATATATATGTATGTATATATATATGTATGTATATATATATATATATATATATATATATATATATATATATATATATATATATATATATATATATATGTCTTAACACTAGCCACCCTCAATTGAGGAGAAAAGTATCATTGGTAAGAGCAGAGCAAAGTTTTAAGCATACTTCTGAAATACCACGCTCAATTACTTAGTTGAGGTGCACATTTTCCATTAAGGACCAGGACAAAAACAAAGTTTTTTTTTCTACACTTTTATTTTCCACACATCATAGTATGTCTACCATTCTTTCTACTTCCAACTACATATTCAACCTTTATTCTCAACATAGTACATTAAGGATTTCATTGGGATCAAAAACTATGGTATCAACATATTGGGTTTCAGCGTGTTCATGTGGCTCAAAAAAACAAAGCTAAGGCTTAATGAGGCTTGACTAGGGATGTTTTCATAGGTATGCACATATTAGAGAAAAAAACTTCCTGTTAAAGGAAATTCCTCAATTATCTTTCATAAGTTACATAATTTACTCATTTCGCACACAAGGCTAGTTCTAAATATCAATTAAAGCAAGAAACAAACAATCACTCACCACATATGGCATCACGAAACACATACGTAAACATCATACTAGCATACTAATACAACATGTCATTATGGTATTACTACTCAATTAAGCCCACTTAGATTCATTCATAGTCAACACAATGAACACATACTTATTTTAAGGTTACCATTCTTCTGCATTTTCCAATTGTGACTACCTATGCTGTCGAGCTAACTTTTTCGGACATAGTTTAAAATACCAAGGTTAGTTTATCAATTATACTCCTATACATGAATAATTTTTCTTTAAGAGGATAATTATTCATCCATAATCTGGATCGTTTACTCCTAAGAAGACTCTAAGACTCAATAAAACAATAAAACTTATCCTAATCGGTTCAAATGGACTATCCTGAAGAAAAGTACCAAAAACATAAAATAACCTATAAATTAAAACAAGACTCGATAAAGCATTAATTTTTTATACACAAGAGATTTCTCTCCTACCCCACACATAAAAATTAGCCATGTCCTCAATGCGCAATTTAAAACTATAGAGTTAGATATACTCCTTTATGGCTATAGGCCATGTCGTAATCACCACCACATCCATGGAACAACATCAAATCACTAGCATCATCATCAACAACATCCTCCTCATCCTCATCAACCATTTTTTCATCATCAGTGGACTCGTCATTATCTAGAGTGTCTTGAACTGTTGAACCATTCCTGCAAAGATAGGTTTCACTCTTTGTCGATATGTAACGCTTCGCTAAGGTTTCTATCTCATCATAAGTGACCTTGCAGTCCCTGATCCATATATGCAACTTCACTATACCAAATATGCGTGCCCTTACACTATCATCTCTTGCCTGCCGCTCCTGAGCCGATAAGACCTGTCCATAGGATATGTACAGCGCCTTCGTCCGAGTGACATCTACCATGTTGCTAATCAAGTAGGAGCCCTAACAACATTCCTATCTAACTCATCCTCTTTAATACCCTTGGACCTTAGAAAGTGAATGATCAATCCCCCATACTAAAATCACCACCTCATGCTAAACCTAAATTTCATCATGTTTTTCTTTAAACTTAACCCAAACATTAACGGGCATACCCTTCATTAACATTTAATCTAACACCACCCTCTCTTTTGTTACATCACAAACGTTCTTTGATGGTAAAAAGACACTCCACACAATCTTTATCCAAACTCTCGTGACTTAGTTAAAATTTGCATAGTGGAGAGGAGAATGCCTCCTGATATCATTACTCCTGTCCCACCTAGTAGTAGACTCTACCCAACACAACGTATGAAATTTATCTCTATAAGGGTGGGGGGTTCCTTAAGCCCATTATGATCTTCACAATTATAGTTAGAGTTACCCAAAAAAACAAATTCAATGATCTATAGCTAAAGTGTACCTCCTTACCCCAAATTGGAACGATTTCACTGAACCTAGTTTCCATTTTCCAATTGGCATAGAATTTCATAATTTGCAATCATCACGATCCTCAAACATAAACATATGCCCAAGAGCATTCAGAGTATTATAAATTACCAAAAATATGTATTGCAACCTTACTTCACTCAGAAACTCGTCGACAAAGTTTTTGTCCTCCTTTTGGCTCTCAAACCATTCATGACCATACCAATGCACAACATTCTTTACAAATTTTCAGAATGGTACCCGACTACTTGGAGATCCTACAACCTTTCCTTATGATTATTCTTACAACCTACCCCTCCTTCGGTATTCCTGCTTTTGGTTGACATTAGTATCAACATAGAAGAAGTTTAAATGAAAAAAATAAACTTGTGAAGAAAAGAGGGGGGTGTTAGCTGACAGTGTGGGTAGAGGGGGTTTGGTCGGTTCATAACTCAGAAAAGAAAGTTTCGCCCAAATTTCTAGGCATTGACACAATACTAGAATGCTACTTCACCAGTGTGCTATGTTATTGTGTCTAAAGTGTGCACCCTAGTGTGGTTCACCTGCTAGTTTTCCAGGGATGTGCTCTATCATCTACTTCCTAGCGCGGCGCACCAAATAGTAGGCCACCCTGGGATTTCATAAAAAAATATTTTTCACTAGTACAAACTAAGTTACAAGTATTGAAAATCCTATCTGTCTTGTAAGTAAAATAACGAATTTTACTAGTTCCTAAGAAATTAAACTACCCTAATATTTTAAATTTAAAAGAAGTTACCTATCTATTATTTATTGTTCATGGGTTGACACCCATGGAGCTCCTATATTAACATCGTGCTCAACTCAGCTTGGATCGTTCGCCATACGTTCAAGAGCCTCCTATGTACGATCCACATCTTCACCAAAGTACTGCTTAACTCTTTGCTCGTTTACTAAGAACGTCGGGTGATGTTAACTTTTAAGTTCAACGATACCATGTTGTATCATGCTTAAATATCGAAAGGACCACTCCATTTAGACCTTAGTTTTCTAAAGAATAACCCTAGTCATTAGTTAAAATGTAATACAATTTCTCCTGAAGTGAAAATGTTTGGAACTAGATGTTGTTCATGCAACCTTTTCGTCCTTTCTTGGTAGAGCTTGGCATTCTCATTCACATGATGTGTAAAATTCTCAAGTTTATGTATCTGATCCACTCTGTTTCTACCAGCGAGCGAGCGCTCAAGATTTGACTTCCTTAGCAACAAATGAGCTTCGTGTTTTGATTTTGCCAGAAGATGACATTCCCTACAAAACACTATGTGATAGGGTGAAGTCCCTATGGGTGTTATGCATTCCTTTACGCCCACAACGCATCATCCAACTTCTAAAACCAATCCTTTCTTTCTGCATTAACCATTTTTTGCAACATTTTTTTCACCTCTCTATTAAAGACTTCTACTTAACCACTTGTTTATGGATGGTAAGTTGTAACAACATTATGCCGAATACCATACTTAGGAAGAAATTTTTTCAATAAATGGTTAATGAAATTCTTATCGCAATCACTTATTATTGCCCTTGGAGTGCCAAAATGAGTGAAAATATGCTTCTTGATGAATTTAATCACGAATCTTGAATCATTTGACGGAAGAGCTACAACCTCCACCATTTGGACACATAATAAACTACCACAAGAATAAATTAGTTTCCATTGGATGATGGGGAGGGTCCCATGAAGTAAATACACCATACATTAAAAGTTTCAACCTCATGAATTTTACTTGGTGGAATCTCATGTCTTCACTTAATATTACCCAACCTGTGGCATTTTTTACATCCCTTAACATAAGCAATAGAATCCTTAATTTATGAGGGACAACAAAAAATTGGATTTGTAGTACCATAGGCATCGTGCACTCTCCTCATGGTGGAGTCCATATGGGCTAGCATGACAACTTTTGAGCACTTTATCCACCTCATACTTTGGAATTAATCTTCTTACCAGCCGATCCACTCCTTAATTAAATAAGAACAGTTCATTCCAAAACATGGCATCATGAGGTAACATTTTTTTTTTGGGTGGTTCCATCAGGAGGTTGCTCTCCACTTACTATCAAATTCACTATGTCTGCAAACCAAGACACTTGAGAGATACCTCATCCCATCAACTGTTCATCATGAAAATTCTACCGAAATTTTCCCCTTCACGTACAAAGGAAAAATCATCCAACATAGAAAAATAATCACTTATTTGATTCTCGGTACCATTTATATCGTTGATTGCAAGGTCAAATTCTTGGATAAGCAATATCCACTGAATCGGACTTTGTTTAGCATCCTTGTTATTGAATAAGTACCTAATAACTGCATGGTCAGTAAAAATAGTCACCTTAGTACCTACCAAATACGACTTGAACTTGTCAAAGGTGAACACTAGAGCTAGCATATCTTTTTCCGTCAATGTGTAATTAGCTTGTGCAGTATCCAGGGTCTTGCTTGCACCATTGATTAAATGGAACACTTTATTTCTTTGTCCCGCTACTTAATTACTTGCATCACACATGAGTTCAAATGGTAATTCCTAATTAGGATACACTAATATGAGAGCTTTAATGAAGTTCCTCTTCAACATCCAAAAAACATTCAAACATATCTCATCAAATTCAAATTTCACCTCCTTCTCGATAAGACAG
The DNA here is from genome assembly GCA_027704765.1 of Solanum habrochaites. Lineage (NCBI taxonomy): Eukaryota > Viridiplantae > Streptophyta > Magnoliopsida > Solanales > Solanaceae > Solanum > Solanum habrochaites. Next base: position 14,360,880 of record JAKWJA010002498.1, read on the forward strand.
CACATAGGTCTAGAATTCTTTGAAAAATCCTTAATGAATCACCGGTAAAGCCCTACGTGTCCAAGAAAACTTCACACCCCTTTTACAGAGATAGGTTAGGAATAATTTTTCAATGCTTTCTACTTTGACTTTTTCTACCTCTAATTACGACTTAGACACATTATAGACGCTTATTATATCCTCTCAAACAAAGGATTGACACTTTTCCCACATAAACAATAAATTGGTGTATTCACATCTTGCAAGTTGTTTATTAATATTCTGGAGATAAACGTCAGAAGACTCTCTAAAAACAAAGAAATCATCCATGAAAACCTCCACAGAGTCTTATATAATTTAATGAAAAATGTCCATCATACACCTTTGAAAATTCGTCGTTGCATCGCAAAGTCCAAATGACATGTGTTTGAAAGTATAAGTACCATAAGACATGTGAATTTTGTCTTTTCCTGATCCGTGGGCGCAAAAAAAAATTGATTACACCCAGAATATCATCTAATAAATAGTAGTATTCTTGCCTTTATAGTTGGTCAAGTATCTAATAATGAAGAGAACCTGGTATGATCTATTCGTGTGGCCACATTTAGCTTTAAATATTCCATACAAATTATCCATTTGGTTACTGTTCTAGTGGAAATCAACTAATTTTTCTCATTCTTTACCACAGTTATACCTCCCATCTCGGGAAAACACCGCACAAGACTTACCCACTAACAATAAAAAAATGGATACACAATTCCAGCATTGAACTACTTTATTACTTGCTTTCTCACCACATCTTTCATCAAAGGATTCAGCCTACAATGATGTTGTACACTCGTCTTAATATCATCTTCCATATATATTTTCTGCATACATAACACAAGACTAATCACATGATATCAACCATCTGACATCCAATAACTTTCTTTCTCCACTTTGAGACTCTCAATGCAACAATAATCTCTATTTCAGACAATTCTATAGAAAGTATTATGGGTAAAGATTAATTAGTACCCAAATACGCATACCATAGGTGAGCAGGCTGAGATTTAAATTCCATCTTAAGGTTTTCTTCAATTAATGGTTCTTGTGGTGGCCCTAACTCAAGATCCAATGGTTGTAATCTAAAAATATGTATCTCTGTGACTTCTAATTTTAAACAAGTTTCCATCCCCTAAGACTCAGTGACTCCATCTAAATCATTTCCAACTAACACTCTTTCTAAGGGATCCTCAAGTACAATAAGCTAAAATTGCACTTCGAGATCTATAACTGTAATAGGGGACTACTCTCATAGACAAACAACAATATAAAGGCGCGGTAAACATCAAACACTTCAACCTTATCATGTGCCCTCTGTAACAAGCCTAAAAATAGATATACTAAGTAATACTTAATGTGTCAAGAATGCCTATGATTAGACCAGAGTTCACACGGATTGATGCGCATAGAATCAGACTTCGGAACCCTTGCGACATCAAAGCGAACTAACTTTGGGAGTTAGTTGAGCTACGGAAGGTTGGGTCCAACAATGTAGGTTTCTCGAATACGAATATTTACTCGAAGAAGTCTTTATCGGACATAAAAAGAGTAAATATTTATCGTATATATATAATTAATTATTTAATTAATAAGGTGGAGGGCCAATTTACGAAGAGAGAGCCTAAATTGAGCTCTTGAAGTGAAGTTTTGCTTCACCTGGGTTCGAACCTAGGTGGAAGCAATGAATTAATATGATTTTTATTTAAACTATTGAATTAATATAATTAATTAAAAATTATTATTCATTATCTGATTTAAAATAAAATAAAAATCATGCTTTTAATAATAAAGTAAACCTTATTTGACTAAGTCCTAAACTAGACTCCTAAGCCTAATATAACTCATACTCTCTCTCATGTTTATCTCTCCATTCACACACTCAATATCTATTACTCTTTCACAAGAAATTTCTCTGCCAAAATAAGATACAAAAGCATAAAAATAAACCAAGTTCTTCACACTTGAAGATCTCACACGAAACCACAAGAAAACAAGCATTAATAACACACTAGGCTAAGGGAGGTTGTCATTCGAGTGGAGTTAATTTTGAGGAGCCTAAGACGTGTTCTAGAGTGGAGTTTTTGGGCAGAAACGTCAAGGTTTTAACATTGAAATAAGGTAACGCTTTTCTTACTCATGGTTCCTTTCCCAAGTGACCCTTAAGTCTTAGATGAATCTACTCGAAAACCAGGGTTGCTCCCGTTCTTGTCGAACTCCTTGCCCCTAGTATCCCTTTGACCTCACTGTGAAGTAGGTTAGAGATCATGTTGTTGGTATGTTTGATGGTAGTTTAAGTATGAATTTTGATTTTCGTGATAATGTGTTCTCGATTATGTTTTTTGAATTGTGAGCATGTTAAGTTATGTCAACTGAAAGTATGTGAAAATGTTTTTATGGTTGAATTTTATGTGCGAGTGTTTGTGTAAATCATGAGGTGTAAAACTGTTGTAATGTTGCTGGATGAAATGGTAATTCTTGGATGAATATAATCATAAAAAGGTTGCACTTAACAGGCACCAAATGATAGACGAAATGCCTTAAGAATTAACGTATGAATAGTGATAAAAAAAAAAGCTCAAATAGTGAACAAATTTCAAGCATTTGGTAGGTTGGGTTCGGCCAAACGAAATGGTACAAAATGCAATTAAAATGAATTTAAAATAACTGATATCACTAACCATTCAACCCAAGACATCATTATATGAAAGCTACAAAAAATGATTGGAAGAGATTAAATTTCTAGCCTGCTGGAAATTGTAGTAAAGGTCAACTTTTAAAAAAATGAGCTTCGTTTAAATTTTTTTTAAATGTTAGGTCATTGGGGATTGATACCATGACGTCACTAAATGAAAATTCCATAAAAATTTTGTGATAAAAATGCAATGAAAAATAGATGTGGTGAGTGGGGATTGAACTCACAACCTCTTGAATGGATGAGAGCGTTAGGAGAAAAATAAAGGAGAAAATAAATGTGGAGAGTGGGGATTGAACACAAAACCTCTTGGATAGGCGAGAAAGTTAAGAGATAAATTAAAATAAAAATAATGAGGTTGTAGGGGATTGAACCCCCAACCTCCTTGACTTAAACGAAAAAGGAGAGGATAAAACGAAAGGAAATATTATGGGGTTGATGGGGATCGAACTAGGGTCCCCCAAATCTGAAAAATGTGATTATCAAGTTTAAAATAAAATTAAGTGTTGTTCAAGGGATTAGAAATCGGGCTTCGTTGCCCAATTCCGTATTCACACATAAGTCATATGTAAGTAGATATTTCATGAATGTTGCCTCTAAAGATTGAAATAAATATGTTGGCATGCCTACAAGATACATAAGTCTTGTACCACATAATCTTAGGTAAATATGGATCACTTAGACAAACAATGAATGAAGCCCCATGGCTTGTATTAATAGACCCATAAGTCTAGCATACGTTTAAAAGTAAGTAAATCAAAGATATATTTAATTAAATGATGAAACCCTAGAAGGATTAAGTACGAGTGTAAAATACACTAAATGGCCAAGTGCATTGGCATGTGATGAAATGAAAATTCACGTAAAAAGGGGTGAGTAACTATGAAGTGCAACCGTGCTAATGATAATGAATGTGGTGACAACATGATATGAGGTTAATGTAAAAGATGAGTGCAATCACAAATGATCCTAAGTAAATGTTACCAAAACGTACTCACCTATGAGAGTGTAACATTGATGAAGAGACCATTCTCTATGAAAAATAGAAAAGTTTTGAGATTAACACACTTAATACTAATGATGAGATGAAAAATCATCTATTGAGCTATGATGTCCTCATACTAGAAGCTACTTCCATAATGTATGAGTTGAATGTAATGGAACTTTATACTGAGCACCGATAGACTAGCTATGAGTGGTGATGCCTTCTTTCGGGAAGGGAAGAGGTTCACTCAACTCTCATGAGATGAGATTGTCCGGCATGCCGGGTATGGTTCTACTTATATCTCCTAGTCTTCAAACCTATACTGCCAATATAGGGATCTGGCGGGGTTCAATTCCCATGTACGCTAGCATGTTTTGGGTCACTTTGGCCGGTGATTCCACCTCTTTTCGGTGTGGGTTTTCATGACCCTGGATTCCATGATGCTCACATGATCTATGTGGGTTAAAGTTAAAGTTCCCAATGAATGAAGGAGGCCACCCTCAAATCATGCACATAATTAAATGAATGATACCAAGGTTTTAAGATAGTATAATCAAACGACGATTTAGATTCAAGTAATGACGTTAGGTCATTCTAGGTCATTACACAACGAACCTGATGAATGTTTTAAACTACATCCTGGGTATGGCTGGTGTTTACACTGGCCCATGAATGAAATGAATTGGAGTACGTATGAATGAACGAAGAAGACTCTATGTTCTCTAAAGCAGACTCCCTAGTTGAGGTCCCATATGTTGAGCCCTCATTTCTTGATAGTCTTAATGTTAAGTCCATGATTCCAAGGTCTCATGGCATATATATGAATGATACGAAATATGTTATGTTCTATATGTGATTGGATATGTGAAACACGTTATCTGCTATTTGAAGAATGATAAGTTTGATGATGCATGATACACTCATTCCAAATCCAAATTTGGTTGGTCCATTCACTTTCCTAATCCAAATTTGGCAAGTCCACTGACTTGACTTTCCATAAATCATGTTGTTAGGAAAAATCTATTCTTTCTCATGCATGTCATTAGTGTGTGCTTTAATATACCCATACTTAGTACAAGTGTGTACTAATTCCATACAAATATATACTTTTAGGTGAAGGCACAGGTGGAGGTTAGATCTTACAGTACGACGTTACAACTATCCGGACTTGGTAGGCCCTCATGCGTTCGAGGCTGTCTACTGTTATTATCTAGCTTAGATGTAGGCTTTAGCTAGTGGAGCATGTTCCACTAGTGTTTCTTTCAACTTCTATTTCAGACTTTGTATTGGTTCCGTTTTGCCAAAAATATTTTTAATACAAATATGAATTGTTTCTTTCATTTTATTATCTCTATATTAGATAGTTGATTTGTGAACGTCTATGATGTTAAGTTCAAAATGTTTATCATGAAATAAGAAAATAAAAAGTTCCAATTCTTTTTGGGAAGATTAACCTAGATGAAGTAAGAATGACGTATGTAGGCTTGTCTGCAACCTCTGAGACGTCAACGATGCCGGTCTCATTTGGGGTGTAGAGTCTAGTCGTGACACCCTTATAGTAAATGCCCAGCCTCTACATCAATCATTGCCCTCCCCTTAGCCAAGACCATACGCCCCACAATGAATGGAGTTTATGGACCAGCCTTAAAGTTTAAGACCACAAAATCGACCAAAAAAATCCGGAGATCCGCTTTTACTAACAAATCCTCTACTACATTCTACGTCTTAGCAATGGACCTATCAACGAGTTTGAGAATGCGAGTGTTTGGTTATAGACTACCTAACCCAGGTTTATGATATAATTATGAAGGCATGAGATTAATGCTCGCACCCAAATGACACAACATATGTGCATGAACAATTTTCCCTGTTGTAGTTTTCACAGTAAAATCACCCGAATCTTTTAACTTCATAGGTAATCTACTCAAAATTCTAGAGTTAGTGCTACCATTTTATATTATGTCAGACTCCTCTTGTTAGACACGATCTCCTTCACATACTTAGCATACCTCGGAATTTCCTATAAATTCAAACAAATTCAGGTTAATATGAACATGTTTAAGGAGAAAGAAACTTACCAAAGAATTCATCTTATTTGCGGAAACTGAATGGGTGTTTTTTTTAGGAACAAGATTCTCAAGATCGTAGTTCTTTATTAACTGTTCTACTTTCTTTTCCTTATTGAGTACCTCACTATCTGTCTTTTTTGGAGCTAGTTCCTCTAGTTGTAAGTTGAGTGAATTAGCTACTTGCGCAACTTAATTTTCTAAACTCATTTAGGACATTTGGATGTTTCTTATATTCTCATACTACTTATCTATTTTAGCAGTTATCTTTGTACCAATTTGGCCATTAGTTTTTGGAGTAACTCTTGATTAGTCATCCCCCTTTAGATGAACTCAGATTTAATGTTTTGATAGGATTTTTGTATTGCTGCCTTGTCCATTATGAGCGATATTAATTAGACGTTTGCACTTGGTTTTGGTTTTTTATTTCCACCCAATGAGTTATAATTATTACGATAGTTTTACTGAACTCCACCTATTTGCGCATTACCTACATAATTTAAAGAATTCGGATTTTCCATTGAAAGTTCTGCCTTTGAAATTTCAATTTCATATGCTTCACTGCCACAAACTCTACACAAGTTGTCTGCCTATAGGACCATATTTACCGGTACTTGATTTAGGGACTTCTGGTTGAAATGCATGGTTATTTTACGTTGCACAGCATTGTGTTATGCATTTATTATGGTAGCTTGACCCAGACTTAAGATTCCAGTGGCACTTTCGGTTCTGGTTCTAGGAATTTCTTCATCATAAAAGGGGTTTCCATATAAGAGCTTATCTAAGAGATCAAATAAATACTCATGTATTTTGTCTAGTGCTTGCCCCTTACTTCACTATTAAGAAACACTCTTGCATTATAATCTAAACGTTTAAAGAATATGTGAGCAAGTACCACATTAGCTTTGTAGTGGTTTGGGAAAGCATTCATCATTTGTTTGAAACGAGCCCATGCTTGGTACATATCCTCCCTATATTTCTTCTTAAAGCTCAATATCTCACTCCTCAATCGTGCAGTTTTGTCTGATGGAATGAAATCACAATTAATGATGGATTTTGGTGTCTCTGAATCTAAGTAGGAACGTGTGTGGAAACAATGTCTGCTTCACATAGTCTAATGAGACTCCATTTGAGATGTATGTGTTACTTATCTCTAAAAAGTTCCTAATCTAGATTTGACGATCCTCATGGGATAGACCGATATAATGTCCCATTGAGGGGATAAGTTGTACCAAGTTCTTTTTTAATTAAAATCTACCACACAGTGGTGGTTTTCTTATACGAGATGCCACATTTACTATGAATGGAACTACCACGTCACTAACTAGTCTTGTGAGTATGATTGGGGGTACCTTTGGTTGTTGGTTGTTCATGTTATCTTCTTTGTTACCCTTATTGTTTTCAATAAGACTCCAGTCAAATTATCTTTGTCGTCCTAGATTAACCATTTTTCAGAATCAGCATATAGTTCTTTTAGGTTGTCTCCTGCTTCGAAAAGGTATCCTTTTCGATAGAGACATGAGAATCATGTGCCTATAATACAAAAAAAGCTAAGATCACGTTATTAACACTTGAATAATCTATTGTGCCTTAAGAAAATCAAATATAAATCAATATATAAATAACCTTTTACAAATAGTTTGATGATTGTTAACTACTACTAAAATTATGAAATAACTAAAATATACAAGTGCGAATGACTTTAAATTTATTTTCAAGCAAGTAAAGGACAATTGATATATTAAGCATGTGATGGATTTTTTGTATCGTATTTGAGTCAATGAACTAAATTTGGTTATCAAGTTACTGATTTACAGTGTTAATTATATGAGTCGGGTTTCTCGACCTTTAGTCAACTACTCCAGTTAGCTATCTAACTACATCGTTGAACAGGAATAGCAAGCCTAACTGGCGATCATTTATATTTCATCCTATTTCGTAACCAAGCAAGTTGTTTATTCGGACATAAATCCTTAACACATATCAACTCAATGGAATATTGAACTTTCAATATTCTCTGGTCTATCTACCCTCTCTTCTCCCAATTTTGAGAATAAGCAATATATTTATCTCTAGATGACCAGTAAAGAAATACTAAAACAAAAATATAATATTAAATTAAACAATAATAAATAATTAATTCAAAAACTTTTAATATTCAACATGAAATTTGTAGCTACAGCCCCAGTACTAGGGTACTTTGCCACTCATAATATTTAAAACCACAAGATAAAATTATTGATGTGATTTCTGGAAATATGAAGAGATAAAATATCAAAAACATTTAGAAACGCTGAATTTTCTTTTGCACACCAAACCAATGTCAAACTACCTACAAATTAGCTCTAGGAGTCTATTTATAAATGTAGGGAAAACTAGAGTCGAATTTTAATTAAACAAGGGATCCTTTTTAAATAAATTATTTTTGGAAAAGCTGGAATAAAGATTGGGTGTTGCGCCTCCCTTCGTGCCAAGTAGTCACTTTTGAAGTTTCCCTTAAGGTTCGCCACGCTAGGCAGTCACCAAGGATGTGGAGATATCATTCGGGCTTTGGCGCCTAGCGACCATTAGTGTGCCAAGGAGGGTGCTATGTAGTATTGGCCTTGGTTCTTCACACAAGCCAGTAAGACACACATTGGTGCTTCTATCCGTAGTTTATTTCTGCGCTTCGGTGCTTCTCATTTCTACATTTGACTCCAGTTTCTTTGAGAGTTCTTGAAATAACTAATCATCTGTTTTAGTACACAATTATCAGAAGTTACAAAAAATCAATCTAATTGACTCAAATTATTCTTTAATTCAATCCCATAATGATCAAATATCGATGACTTTGGCATATAAATATGCCTAAGATCACCCGTAGTAGTCCTTCTTGATTTGTACCCTCTAGGATGCAACAACCTAATCACAAAAGTGTAACTCAACAAAATCTTGATAAGAGTTGAATCCAAAACTCCACAAAAAAATATCTCCCTTCAACTAACAAGAATTATCTTCTTGACTAACTTTCATGTTGTCTCTACTTTCTTGTGTATCAAAATCAAATGAAGATGACCATTTAAAGTTGAGGAGCCTTCCTAGAAATTAATAGGAAGATAAAAGCATAGCACATCGAAAAGATAAAACCTAGTGGTTACATATGTTACATGACATAATAGAGGAATAAAGATTGAGATAATGGAGATTAAATGGAAATGAATTAGTGGCCATAGTTTGTTACGTTTTTCCATAAACAATAACTTCCAATTATATTGTTTTGGAACCACCAAGTAACCTCCAATGGAACGTTTCGTTACAACCAACAAATGGGCAATAATGTTTATGCATAATGATTCAGAAAACAGAGTAATTAGGCCCAAATTGCTACCAACATTAGCAATGAAATGTGTCCACTAACTGCTTGAAAATTAAGCAGTATTTAACTCAAACAAAAAAAGAAAATTTATATACTAAAATATTAATATTAAAATGCTAAATCGATACATTTTATGGGTCTCATGCCTTTTAAAACTTTTTCACCTCTTTCTCACCTCTCCGCGCTATGTTCTATTTTCCCCTTGTCTCTAACATAGTTTACTTCCATATTAAAGTATATTTCATTACACAAATGTTAAGTAATGCCACAAAAGGATCAAAGCAAAATTAAAATACTGATATTCTAAAATTAGTATTTCATTATTTCTCTCACATTAATTCTTTAATAAAAATAATAATGTCCTAAAATTACTAATTTCTTTTCCTAACCTTTTGTATAGCTCATAACTTTCATTTGTAAAAATCATTCATAAATCAAATAAAGATAAATATATTAATACTAATTTATGTTTTAGTCAAATATTTACCTATTTTAAAATAGTTAGACTAAGATGTGTGCTCTTAAGCTCATAAAAATTCAATTGTTTCACTTTTAGGATAAACATAAATAGTTATTCAAGTTACTTATTAATCAACAAAATAAAAATATCGTGAATAAATTATTTTTTATTTTACTTCTCCATGATTTATTTGATTATTTTTTCGAAATTCACAGTATAATTTTCTTCTAATAAATTAACATTATAAGAGTTGAAATTTATAGTTAGTCTATGATGAATTGGGATAAATTTCAAACTTTTTATGAATAAAATTATTTAGAGATAAGAAAAGTAGCAAAATTTGAAACCATTATTAAAATAAAAAAAGTTAAAATTTTGAAAAGGGAAAAAGTAAAAAAAAGAAGACAGATAAAATAATTTTTGACCTATTTTTTAATAAAAAGGGATCCAATAATTTTCTTGGAATTTCTAAAAAAGTCTCGTGCAGGTTTTATCTGTCACATTTTTATATCCCTCCACCACCATAAGATTTTTTGTTCAAGAGAGGTTATGTTGTTGATGCATATAAAACCTTCTAAATTTCCTCGTGTGACTTGTCAAATAAAAACTATAAGTTAATTAAGCTGGCAATTGTCTGATATCATGTATTCTCAACTCATGATAAAAAGGTATCACCCACAACAAACTAGCATATCATTAAAAGAATTTTTTTGATATAGTTCAAGTACACACAATATAATGCGCACATAATAATATGCAATATATAACCTAACGAAGAGTCAATCCTATAGGGAATGAATGAATCATGTGGATTTTATTTTATTCCAACATATATACTATTAAAATCAATCAATGACGTCAATTCATCCAAATAATTTAAAGCTTTAATTGTTAAATTAACTAAATCGATCCATTGTAAACAATTTCCTTTCACAAGCAACATTAAATATGTAAAGTAAACACAAATTTGCAAACTCAAATTAATGATAAAAAAACATAAACATAAAGATGAACCCATATAAAATTATCACTTATTAAGCAACAGAATGAATACCCAATTGTAAATTTAGTCTCTATACAACAGACACTCCTATGATTTGGGAGATTATCTACTCATAATAAAAGATAACATAATTGTACTAAAGTTATATCTCATAGAAGCAACTAGATTCAAAATCCTCAGAAATAAATTCTCAAAACCTTCAAACATAAGAAGGCTCTAAAAAATCTTCAAGTACTAGGTTCATCCCCAAACAGAAATGGTTTTGCGAAGAGGATTAAAAAAATTTAAAAAGTGAAAAGTATATTTTTCTCTCTTAAAAGAACTATTTTATATGTTTACAAAATTATTCAAAAAATTCCCTTTTTGACTAATTGGAGAGTTTAATCAATATCACCAAACTGATTGCCGATACGTCAAACTTTTGTTACCATCACTAATCTATCTTCAAAGAGTTGATTTTATCCTTCTGGGGCTTGTTACTTTTACTGATCTTGACTAAGATCATTTAGTTTATTTGATGATGCACTAAGTTCTCTTCTTCATATTCAACCTAACATAGAATTTTGTGGTTTAGAATTGTTTTCTTCAGTGAAATTTGTTCCACTTGGCGATACATCGAGTAAATTTTGGTGATATTGAGCATCATAATTCTGTGTATTTTTCAAAGTTAATGCATGTTTTTTATGAACCATGAACATGAATTGTACTTATAATTTCTTATTGATCTTTACTTACTATAAGTGGGGGTATAGGACCTCACTTATACATTGAACAAGTAGACTCATAAAGGGGTTATGGTGTGGTTTCCTTCTGACATGATGATATACAAATCAATGTATGCATGATACGAATTTTTGCTGCAAGTGAATTTACATATTAAAATCCATGAACATGAATGTATAATTATCTATGAGGGTTGACTATGGATGAGGTCTGTAACAACCTGAAAATTACTATGCTATGTAATGTTTAATGTACCCAGAATGCCTAGATTAGACCGGGTTCACACGGATTGATGTGTGTGAAACCAGAACTCAAAACCTATGCAACAGCCAAACCAACCAACTTGGTGAGTTAGTTGAGCTAGTCAAGGTTGAGTCGGGCCATGTAGGGAACCTGAATATTAAGATTCACCCGGATGAGTCTTAACCGGACTTGAAAAAGGGTAATGTTAGGTTTGGAGGGTCTAGGGGTGTATTGGTCTTTTTCAGTCTAAGAGAAGTATTGTAATTACCCTATATATTTAATTAATTAATTAATTAATGGGAATAATGGACAATTTTTGTAGTGTTTACCCGAATTTCACCGTTTTCTCGATTTGAGCTCCACCAGGGTTCCATCCTTGGTGGAAGCAATGTTAAATTTAATTAATTTATATCAATTATCTTATTTAAGTAAGGGAATTATGAGTATTTTCAACTTAACCTTAAAAAAATTAGATTTTTAATTAATAAATAACAAGGAGCCCTAATTTACTAAGTCTTTAAGTAAAAGTCCTACACTTTCTCTCATCTCTCTCTACTATCATTCTCACATCTCTCACTCTAATTATCACGTTATTTATCATAATAAAGAACATAAATATCAAAGTTAATTACTTTAATAACATGCACACAAAAACTGAAAAGAAAAAGTAAGCTAAAAAAATTGCGAAAGCATCTTTTAAACGGTTTCAGCGAGAGTTTTGCTTGATAAGAATTTTTATGGGATTTTGCAGAACTTTACATTAGATTTTAAAGGTGTTAAACGATGATAAAAGGTATGAGTTCTCTTCCTCTTCGTCCCTTCCCCAAGAGACCCCTATGTTTTAGTCAAATTTTCATCCAAAAACTAGGAATGTTCCCCTTTGCATGTCCCTTTCACTTGCTCCCATCAAATTTGTAGGTTGGGTAGTTTTGATGGTAGAATTTATGGATGTCATGTGTTTTTGTGATTCTTATGTTCAATTATATATGTTTGGATTTATTTGAGTAAAGCAAGCTTTCCGAAACTAGATGTTAAACATGTGTGTGTGCATTGTGTATGCCGTGGCTACGGTCATGGGTTGAAGTGTGTAATATGCATGTTAAATTCTTGTGTTTTGTATGTAATTGCTGGGAGTAAATCGTGATGTTCATAAGTGGTGCAATGTTCATAGATTGAGTGAAAATCTTGATCAAATGTAACCACAAAAATGCAAAAAATTAACGTACAAAATGTCCAATGAATTGTGCAAAAATCTAACGTATAAAATGTTGAGGAGATGGATTGGAAAGTTTGATAAAATTTCCAAATTTGTTAGAAATTTAGTTTGGCCAAGTTATTGGAAAAAATTTGAGTTTAAAAAAAAATTAAAATGTATGAAGTCATTGGGGATTAAACCCAAGACCTCACCATATGCAAGCTATAAAAAAGTCAATAATAAAAATGAGGTAAGGGGGATTCGAAATGGGGTAATGCTCAAGTGAAGTGTTAGGAGAAAAACAAAAGAAAAATAAAATGAGTTGTGTGGGGATCGAACCCACCTCTCGGATAGGTGAGGGAGAGAGGATAAAAATCAAAGAAAAATAAAATGAGGTGTTTGGGGATCGAACCCACAACCTCTCAGATAGGTGAGGAAATTAGGAGAAAAACTGAAGGAAAATAAAATGAGGTAGATGGGATCGATCCCACATCCTCTCGGCCTAAAATAGAAAAGTCAACGAGAGAAAAGAAAGAAAAGAAATATAGGCGTTGGGATTCGAACATAGGTCCATAAGCTTAAATTTTGAATCAAAGTTTAATATAGGACTAAGTGTTGCTCAAGGGATTTGAAATCGGGTTCCCTTGCCCAATTTCGTATTGATGAATAAGTACTATGTGAATAAATACTTAATGAAAGATGCCTATACGAATCAAAATCGACACCTTGACATACCTACAAGATGCATAATTCTTGTACCATACAATCTTGGGTAAGTAAGAATCACTTAGACTTATTATTAACGAAGCATCATGTTTTAGAAGTATGGACACATAAGTTTAGCATACGTTAAAAAATTATTGAAACTAAGACATATGTGATGAAATGATGTGACCCTCGGAGGAATAATTAAGTATGTGAAACACTCTAAAAGGCCAAGTGAATTGGCATATGACGAAATGAACATTCACATAAAAATGTTAGTAAGTATATTATACTTTGATGCTAATGAAAATAGTGACAACATGACTATAGGCTAGTGCAAGTGAGACAAGTTTCAACTATGCCTAAAAATCAATGTCACTAAATGAAATATCTAAGAGAGTATATTTATGATAAATGATGAATAAGAAAAGAAAGAGTGGCTACATGCGAATAGGCTAGTAAAAGTGACACAAGTTGTATCTACGCCTAGAATCAATGTCCCTCAATGTAAATTCAAAGAGAGCATATGTATGTTATACGATAAAAATATACTGAAAGGTGAGTAAGGATGAAATGAAATGATTTTAAGAAAGAACAGGATGATACAAGAAAGAACGGGGTGACACCACAATATGAGGCTAGTGCAAGTGAAACTACTTGTACCTACACCGATATAAGGTTACCAAAAGAAACCACCTAAGAAAGTGTTGAATATTAAGAGACAAGTGTCAATCACACTCTATATGTAAGTGTAAGGACAATTCATACTTAATACGTAAAGAGGGATGTAAATCATCTAATTAGCTATGACTACCTCATGCTAGAAGCAAGCTTTGACGATGTATGAGTTGAATGAAAATAGGAACTTTAAACGCAGCACCGATAAGCTAGCTATGAGTGGTGATGCCTTCTTTCGGAAAGGGCGCAGGTTCACTTAACTCTCATGAGATGAGATTGTCCACCAAGGTGGGTATCAGTCTCCCTAAATCTCCTAGTCTTTGACCTTTGATGCCAACATAGGGAACTAGCCATTGGTTTTCAACCTAAGAGAGCTAGGAATGTTTTTGTTTCACCTTGTCCAGTGATTCCACTTTTCCGATGTAGGGAAGACACCGGATTTCATGATGCTCACATGATCTATGTCAGTTAAAGTTGAAATTCCTCAAAGTATGAAAAAAAATGAAATGAATGATACCAGAGGTGTTTGGATAGGATAATCAAGAGGTAAACTAGACTCAAGTAATGACACTAGGTCATTCTTTGTCATCACATAGTGAACCTGATGAGAGCCTAAAAAAATACATCCTAGGTATAGTTGGTGTTCACACCAGCCTATGAACGAATAAAATTGAAGTATGTATGAATGAATGAAGAACACTCTGTGTTTGCTAAAGAAGGCTTCCAAGTAGAGGTACCATATGTTGAGCCCTCATTTTGGGAAGTCCTAATGTTAAGTCCATGATTCAAAGGTCTTACGTCTTATGAAGGAATAATATGTAATATACTATACGAAATATGTTATGTGATGTGTGTAATATGAAAAGAATGATGATGCATGTTACTCTCATAACATGACTTTCCCAATCTGAATTGGCAAGTTCAACTTATTTGGATTTCCACAACTCTTATAGTTAGGAGAGAGCCCCTCTTAATCATGCATGTCGTTGATGTGTTTTAATCCCATACATAATACTATTTTAGGTGCAGGTTCAGGAAGTTGTTGAAGACATTCATTGTAGTTGTTCGGACATCAAAGCATTTCATCCGGACTTGGTAGGTCCTCATGCATTCGATGATGCATGCAACATGTTTCGAGCTTATAAATATGTTTAGGCTAGTAGAGAATGTTCCATTAGTATTTCTTTCCTATTTTGTTTAGACTTATGTAATGGTGCCATTTTGGAAATTGTTACTTATTCTATAAGACTATTTATTTCACGATTTAATAATCCTTTATTAGATGGTTGATACATGAGTAATGAACTTTTTAATTGCGTATGCATTCTATAACTATGAAGTGTGTGTACACTTCAAACAAAACAAAAAGTATCAAATTTTCCACTAAAATTTCCTGAAAGAATATAATGATGACGTAAGTAGGCTTGTCTGCGACCTCTGAGAGGTCAACTCTGCCGGTCTCGTACGGGGTCTAGATTCTGATCCTGACTAATTTTGTATCAGAGTGAGGTCTAAATTCCAATTTTAATAAGCTTACATCAACCACATTGAGTAGTTTCGAAGTTATAGTAGTGAAATGCACCACTTATATACCATGGTTTCACGGTATTTTTAATGTTTTTTACTTAAGTTTAGTGTGTGTCCAAAAGCCTTTTTGTATTAGTTTTTATGTAAGTTTCTCATTATTTGCAGGAAATTTGTCTAAAGATGAACGCGGAAGTTTTTAAACAAGAAATGCAGAAAAGTACCACCTATGGAGCTTGTGACGGTTCGTTGTGCATGTGACGGTTTGTAGGTGCATCGTAGTGAAACTGTTGAAGGAAGATGGGGAAGTCAGACCAAGTGCGGGGTTACGAAGTGCATGACGGACCGTCATAGCCATAATGGTCTGTCTTACTGGTTCGTTGTGATGATCAGATAAGTAGTCCGAGTACCCAAATTCCAAGAGTTTAAGTGTTATGGAACGGAGATCCTCGACAGACCCTTGTGCCTGTGACAATCCGTCATACCTGCCGTCGATGGTAATAAAGAGAGAAGCAGAAGAATTTTCAAAGTATGGGATGATGGAGTCCATGACAGTCGTCGTGACCACGACGACCCGTCACGAGGTCCATCGACCAAACCGGTTCAGCAAATAGAGTCCTTCTTTTATTAGGTTTTTTATTTTTTATAAATAGTTCGAAAAACCTCCTTTTTGGGGTTATACCCTTCGTTATTAGACACTTTCATGTTTGATTCTTTGTTAGTAGATTATTTTTATTATTACACTTTGGATTGTTACACTTTTCTCTGGAGTTGATTGTTGGTGATTTGGTCGATTAATCATGTAAATTTCTAGATTTTATTCTTTCTAATTGAAGTAAGTGCATGAATTCCTATATTATATATGAATATTATGATTATGACTATGGGTAACTAAACTCCATAACTAGGGTTGTGGGAACCATAGGTGAATAATGAGGTAAAACCTAACTAATATAACAATTCTAGAATAGTGTCTTGCATGCATTGATAATTCTTTCGCTTAGAAGTGTTTTTAATGGATGGACAACATTAGAACTCGCCTTAATGCTACTTTCCGGACCAAGGGGGTAGATAATAGGAAAAGAATTACCAACATAGATTTAGTGTATACTATCTAATAGGCTAGTATTGTTTGGTACGAGGTAATAACTTAGTCAAATATCGAATACAATGCTTAATATGAGGTAAAGGTATACCATCTAACGATTTAGAAATACATAACTTATCACTTTGCATGCATGATACTAGGAAATAATTGGTATAGTTAGAATTATCAAATTAGGAACCTGTGGGGAACACGTAAACCCTAGTTACTTTAATTAATTGATCAAACTCCAACATTTGAATCTGTTAGTTCTCTACTTTGATTTATATAGTTATTTTCATTCATTTAGAAATAAAAAAACTACTTTTATTTTCTTTTTTTTCTAAGGTAATAATTGACTAAATAATAGTAATAATAGATTGAAGTAAAGTCTGAATTGTTTTCCTCGTGGGAACGATCCCAACCTCATTAGTTGGGTTCTTTACTTGATACGATCGCTTAACTTCTTATTTGAGAGGTAAGTTTGAGCGTATCAAATTTTGGTGCAGCTGCCGGGGACACACACTATATATGAGGAAAAAGCATTAAAAATACCGTGAAACCACGATATATGAACACCCTTAACTTAAATTCGTTGTTTGTCCTCAAGTGACACACTATGAATCACTACAAAATCTTTGTACAATAGTATCCATGTTTTATATTTCGCAATCATTTGGCTATCAATCCCGATCAATCTCATCATATTTATGCATATTATCACTATTAGGCTTGAATTATGTGGAATCAGACCATTACACAGACTCATTACGCACTAACACCTATCCTCTTCAATTTCTCACCGAGGTGCTAATATTTCTGGTATTGCAACTAGTGTCCTCACTTCAATACATCATCCTCATTTTTCACACACTCATTTCAGTTTGAGTGTAAGGATTACTTATAAACACTCACTCTCAGAACAAATTCACAACTCATTCATACATATTGCCATAAGCTTGCCCTTATATTCACTGCTTTAAGTTCGCTATACAACTCTGAGGATCACGATATGACCCTCTTAGCTTGTAACATAGGCTCAGGGTCAGTTAGGGTATATTTAGGTATAATTTAGTAAATTTTTGCCCTTCTTGACATATCGGCTAAACATACCTCTTTTCACCATTTTATTTCATCCAATTTCTCATATTCTTTTACCTTGCTATTTTCCCCTCTTTCTCCATTTGTGTAAGTGACTCTTCTCTCTTCTTGCTTGTATTTATTGTATTTATTATTTTAGTTTTTATTATTTCACTTTTCTTTCAACTGATTCTTGATTCACTGTACTTTTGTTCTTTCTTTATTTTTGTTCTTTCAACCCCTTTTTCTAGAGCATTCCTCATAATAGCCACCCTCAACTCACGATTTGGCCATGAGTAAAAGTAAACAATACCCAAAGTTGGGTTAGGGACATGAAATGGTTGTTAACTGCATTAGACACCCTCAACTTATGCTTTTGGCATAAGCTGAGGTGCACATGTCCAAGGAGGGACCAGGCCCAACACATTATTCCTAGAAAAGATCAGTTGGGATGAAAAAGAAAGGTCTATTTTAATCTCAAATCATTTGAATCAAACATGTATTAATTTCATTCAGTTTTTTATTTTGGCTAACAATTTGCTATATTGAACAAGGACCTATGATCCTTTCCTAATTGTCTATTACAACTTACTTTTAGCATGACTAACCAGGCAAGTTCAAGCTCAGTACAAACAACTGACTATTCAAACCTTCCTCACACTCACTTGACATCTCATTTCTCTACAAAAATTAGCAGACACCTAGTTCAAATTTTAGACTTAGGGTCATGCAGTGGTGTATCTCTATGTCATGCTTAGAGCCACACATTTATCAATTACTATGCCTAGTCATGCATCATTTTCATTTAAACAGGATATCATTTTAGCCATCATGCTTCATAGTTAAACTATGTACACAAGATATACACATGCCGGTTCAACAGTAAACATAATTAGTCTCTTGGGAAAAAAGAACACAGGCGAGAAAACCCAAAAAGAGTATAGTGAATTGGGCTACTCAGACTTCACCCTAGCAGTGACTTTCAATTTACCCCACCCCCAACAAAAAGACATGCAATTGTCCCCAATACATAAAAAAATTGAAATACGAGAGTGGTAGGTGACGCAAACCTAGGGCACAAAGTGCCTACTATCAGCAAGATGATGGGTCCGGTTCCCCGGAACCCACTACCTCTGTAATCTGGACATCCTCAGTAGTGTCCTCATCAGAAACAGAACTATCAGCAGTGCCTCCCTCTATCGCCACATCTCTGGAGCTAGATGCCCCAACAGCTGACTCTACAACCCTCATCCGACGCCCCACCTCATCAGCAAGCAAGGCTCTCCTTGCAGCCTCCATCTCACGGCGCTCCTTCTTCCGTCCTCTAGCCTCATTCTCCTCTTGAACATTATGCCTCTTTGCATGCTCTCGAGGGGGTCGGTGGTGGAATCTCAGAAGTGGCAAATAAGGCTGCCATCACTGTGACCTCAGCAAGCTCTTCAGAAATGGACTCAGACTCAAGCACCCTAGCCTTTATGATCATATAAATGTCTACTCGAAGACTCTCGACCGCAGCCTGAAGGGTCGACACATCCACCTGAGGGACTGTCCGGGCTAGCACCCGCAACTCAAAAGCATCAAAGAGGTGATGAACTCCGGCGATCTTCGACTCTATGTGCTGCACCATTCTTCGCTCCAAGGGATCTTCTGCCTAAGCAATAGACTTTTGCATCCAAGACTCGATGTGATGTAGAAGTGTAGACTGTTATGCCTCTAGTTTTTTTAACCTAGCAAGCGGGACCAGAGCGAGGAAAAGGGTCTAAGCGTGAGGAGCTCGGGGCAGTGCAACTACCCGGGATAGACTCGACCAGTGTAGTGTTAGTTGTTTAAGAAGCATCCTGCGCAGTCATGCGAGCTTGTGGTACCGTATCAGCCAGATTGTTACCAAGTTAAGGAAAATCTGGACGGGGCCCTTTGCGTGGAGCCAACTCAATGGCCTCATCCCTGATGAGGCCGATATCAACAGTGGCCAGCGGAGTCTTGACCTGATCAATGTGCCATATTGGCACACCAGCAGACCTGCATAAAGAAAATATCGTGCACGGGAAAAGGTAAGTAGTTGTGACCTTTAAAGCCCTCTCGTGCATGACCGCCTATAGAAGCTAAGCAAAGTCCACCTCATACTTGGCTATCAACGCCGCCATAAGAACTGCACGATCCCATGTGACTATATTATCGGTGGCTGTGGGAAAGGCAGCCGTGGACAATCAACCATAAGAACTTAGCCGTGAAGGTCAGGTTAGCCTTCTTGATGGCTCCCTTATGTTCGGTTACCCAGTCGGAAACCTCTCCATGAACAGACAAGTGCAGGGCCATCCGCGTCTTGGTGGTCTCTCTCAGTGATGGCTCACGCAAAAATTGTCCATCTTTGACAATTTGCCACCGGTAGTCAAACTCGGCGGTGAGAGGGGTCAAGTTTGCATCAACATCCTCGCCGTATAGATACCGACGGATGGTAGGCAGGGAGATATCAACCTGAATTCCACGTACTTTGACATGCTCACGTGGGGCCTATTTGGCGGGGGCAGCCCGCCTATCAATCTGTGATCTGAAAGTAGCCACGTAGCAGGCGTAGAATGCTCGGACAAATCTTCACTATAAAGGCCATAAGAACGAACTGTCCATTCAAGTCGGTGTCTTGTGAAGAGATTGTCGATCTCTTGCATAGTAGGGAGACTTCCCGTAAGGACCCGCCTCTCCAACGTAAGGGTCCGTGTTATGACTCATATATCGTTCAGAAAATTTGCATCTGAATAAACTTGATAGTGCCCGTCGACACACCAATAGTTGTGCTAGTCGGAAACTAGGAAGAGAGGACGAGTCGGTGAGCTGTGAGTGGATTCAAAACTGTCAGCCTCATCTGACGAGGTAAACAGTGCAACTTTGGCGGGTGAGGGGACATCAGCAGACAAGAGGCTTCCTCTGACCACGAAACTCCTAAGGAGCCAGATGCTCCTTCTTCATGAGTAGCTGACCGAGAAGGTGTGTCGGTCAGTGTGTGCTCCTCATCAGACTGTAATGCAGTGACTACGCCGGACACCATCTTTTTGGGTGTAGCTCTTGAAGTTCGTGCAAATCGGGATGCAGTGGTAGTGCCTGGGGGCACGTACTTGGGGTCACGCTCATCATCAGAGCTAATGACCAGGCGGGTAGACGGGGTGACAGATATTGATCGCCCGTGTGCATATACTCGATGTTGTTTTGGTGCCATAATAGATAGTACCTATAAAGAATCAATCTTAGTAGGAGAAAGAGCAAACAAGATGAGCAAAAATGAAACAAAATAAATATAAAAGCTAAGTAGTAATGACTTTTCTGTAGTAACACTGAAACATGACGGACCAGGTGATGGTTCGTCGTGAGTACGACGGACCGTCATGTCTTACTTCAACTATATTGATGTAGAGACCCCTGAAGGAAAGTCTCTAATAAGTATGACGGATAAGCAGGATGGACCGTCGTGAGAATGACAATCTGTCATCGATGTCCATCATTAAAACCTTTAGGAGGGGGGTCTCTGACCGTCACGACAGTTGTGCAGGACGGACAGACGAGCATGTGATGGTGTGTAATAGATGTCCGTCAGAGGATAGTTAGAAAAAGTGGGATAACCTTAGGACAAGGGTCTATTAAAACCATGACATGTGTGCAAGACGGACCGTCTTGGTAACGACAGTCAATTCTAGATGTCCAGCAGAGGACACTTAGAAAAAGTATGAATACCCTTAGGAGAGGGATCTCTGACCGTCACGATGGTTGTGAAGGACGGACCGTCGTGGGTGTGACCGTCGGTCGTAGATATCCATCAGAGAACACTTAGAAAGAGTAGGAGACCCTTAGAAAAAGGGTCTTTGACCGTAATGATTATTGTGCAGGACGGACCGTCAAAGGTGTGACGGTCCGTCATAGATGTCCGTTAGAGGACAATAAGAAAAAGTAGGAGACCCTTAGAAAAAAGTGTGTCTGACAACCTGAACGGTTGTGCAGGACAAAACGTCATTTGGACGACGGTCCGTCGCATGTATACATTGGTGGACACTTGGAGAAAAACTTACAGTGGGATGTTGGAATAGATTCTATGACGGTCCATCATTAATATGACGGTCCCTCATCGGGGTCTCGTTCTGTCATTCAGTGAAAGAACTGGGGATGCCACAATCATCCCCTATGACTCATATTGAATACTTAGTGATAACCTATATGTTTCTAACCCAAATACCTAGTAAATTAGCAATGCTAAAGAACCTCTTTCTAGAGTTTTAACAAGGCAATTTTGAGGATTCTCAACCTAGGTTAGAAAAAATCTGTATTAAAGAATAAACCATCAATAAGAAGTAGGCTAATACTAATTGAAAAACAAAAATGCAATGTAAATGGGTAGAAATCAGAGACACATACCTGAGAACAGGAGAAAGACAAGCAAGTGAGGCACTTGGTTAGAAAGAAAAGAACCACAACAGCAGACTTCGACTAGTACAGAGTGGATTTTAGGAATTGGGGAATTTTGGGAAATGATGTGTTGAAACAGAGGTAGGAAGTGGGAAGTTTAAAAGGGAGGGAATGGGAGAAAGAGCGAAAGAAACCGTTCAAATGAAGGGATGGGAGATTTTATAGGTTGAAATTTTTTAAGTGTTCTCATTCGGGTCAGGTCGGGTAAGCTCATTAATGACGCGACGAGTCCCCGACGACGGTCCATCGCAATTGCAATGGTCCATCATTCATTATGTTGTGTGTGTCCTAGTTTTGGAAATAACTGAAAGACGTGCCTCGATCACTTCATTTGACGATTACGTATGCAAAAAAAAAAAGTTTTATTTTTTCTCCATTCACATTAAACCGCACTCCCCCTTGGTTTCTAACTCAACTGCTCCATGTGGGAATAATTGGGTAATCAAGTAAGGGCCAATCCATTTGGACATGAGCTTTCCCGGAAGCCAATGTTATCTAGAATTGTTTAAAACCACCAAATCCCCAACCATAAACTCTCGTTTTCCCTTTTTAGGTCATAATCCTTCCTCATCTTTTCTTTGTAGGATATATCAGATAAAGATTGGAGCTCACCACTCTGCCTCATTGACCTGCAAATGTTTAAGGTCGCTTTTTCATTGTTCAACCGAAATTTCATCTGCCCTTTTCCATATCAACTAAGTCTCTACGCGTAGAAAGGAATGGACTCCCAAGAATAATAGGCACTTCAAAATCAACTTCACAATCAAGAATAACAAAATCTGCAAGAAATATGAACGACTCCACTTTTACTAGCACATCATGGAGTATACTTATAGGCCTTTTCACTGTTTGATCGGCCATTAGAGGCGCATGGCAATGCGCTTTGGGTCACCCAAACCCAACTTCTTGTAAATCGAGAGGGGCATGAGATTTATGCTTGCCCCCAGATCACATAATGATTTCGCAAAATGTAATTACCAGAATGTACAAGGAATAGTTAATGCACCTGAACCTTCTTTCTTTTGTACTAGAGATCTTGTAGAAATAGCACTACAATGATGCATTATATCATCATCCTCAAAAGTTACCAATATTTTCTTTGCAACCAGATCTTTCATAAACATGGAATAACCGGACATTTTTTATAGAGCTTATACCAAAGGGACATTGGTATAAAGCATCTTGTTATAAAATGTTAATATTTACCAACCTTAGTATTTTTCACTAATCTCTGAGGAAAGGGAGTGATGGTCTGGGTATGAGAATTACCTTTATAGGAACTTCAACATCTTTTCCAGTATTATATTCTACTTCACCACTACCATCTACCACCTTATCATTCTTTTTATCACTTTTTCCTCCTTAGATGGCATAGGTGGGTTAATGGTCTGCTTACCACCCTAAGTAGTGATTGCCATACATTGTCTGTCATTTTTCAGATTTTGGATAGTGTTTCTAGAAAGAGTGCCCGTTGCCGTGTGTTCACAGTCGCAGAAAATTGGTCCATTTGCAACTCAATCTGCTTAATCGATATTGCATGTGTATAGACTTTCTGCCCGGTTGCCATGTGTTCATAGTCACGGATAATTGATCCATTTTCAACTCAATCTGCTTAATTCATATTGCACGTGTATCGACTTTCTTCCCAATACCCGCTAAATCACTCCTTAACTCTTTAATGTTCTCATCATTAGCATCGAACCTCCTCATCATTTTGTGCAACGTATCCTCAACTCTTTCAATACTATATCCACCATCCCTAGGAGTAACTTCACGATTTTGAGGAGGGACATAGGGACCATTCCTATCATTTATGTTATCATAGTTACCCCTGTTGAAGTTGTTGTCGCGGTTGTAATTTCCTTCTCGAACATAATGACCCTCACAGTTATAGTTACCATACATCCGACCTTTGTTCCCTTGACCTTGGCGTTAATTCTCCTAATTAGAGCATTGGGCATCGTTCAAAAACCCCCCGTCTGCTCATTTACCTCATAGGAATCCTTTTCATAATAGCATTCATCATTTGGTGGTGGTGGTTTAGGCAAGTAGTTGATTGCATTTATCTTTTTTTCACCCCTAGTGACATTTTATAATTCCAACCCAAGCTTTGTTCTCATCTGAGCCATCTCTTCAGGAATCTCGTCTGTGGCTGAGTTGTGAGAGGATTGTGCTGCGAAGTTATTTCTCCCAGTATCTGACTTCGTAGTACTCCAAGACTTATTGTTTAGGGAGATTTTCTATAACTTTTCAGCAATCTCAGGATAAGAACACTCCCCATAGGAACCACCCGCTATAGTATCCAATACCGCTTTATTATTATCATCATGTCCCTGATAGAAGTATTCCTTCAATGAATGATTATCTATACGATTATTCGGGACTCTTCTAAAAAACGAGGTGAAACTATCCCAAGAACTACTAACAGACTCTCCTGGTAGTGCACCAAAGTTGTTCACTCTGTCATTGAGGTTTAGTTTCTTGGAGAACGGATAGTAGGGTGCTAAGAAAACATCTTTTTGTTAGTTCCAAGTGAAAATTAGTTATAAGGGTTCTCTGTGAAGCAAATAGAAGCCTCTCTAGTCAGTGAGAGAGGAAAGACTCTTAGCCCTATTACATCCAAATCAAAATCAGGCCTCCCTACACAATTTTTACACGGTGCCTTACCTTAGCTATATGGGCATGTGGATCCTCAGAAGGTAGCCCTGAAAACAAACATCTGGCAGTGAGCATTTGTATCAGGCTACTAGTTACCACAAAGTTGTGGCCTGGTGGTAGAGGGGGCAATACAAGTAGACCATCAGAGTCTGCAATATTATCATAGCCTCTGTATTATTCTTGAGGACGTGGAGCGGGATTTCGTCCCCTTTATTTATTTTGACCCTGATCATCAGGTAATAACTGACCATGAACATCAACCGAGTTGGGATGTTCTGGTTTGGATCATCATCATTAATACCCAAGTTTCGATTCATGTTGCGTAGTGTACGCTCTAATTTGTGATCAGAGGGAAACAAGGGTTCTCTTCCTCTTCGTGTATTTTGCATACAAGGAAGATAGTTCTACAAGAATAAAAAACAATAAACAAAGTGAAATTAAGAAAATATCAAATAAACTTTAGTAATAAGTTTAAGTTAATCTAAAAGCTACTTCCCCCTGCAGCGGCGCCAAAATTTGATACGCTCAAACTTACCTTAAAATAAGAAGTAAAGCGGTGATATCAAGTAAAGAACCCAACTAATGAGGTTGGGATCGTTCCAACGAGGAAAATAGTTCAGACTTAACTTTAATCTATTATTATTATTATTTAGTAAATTATTTCCTTAGAAAACAAAGACAATAAAAGGGAGTTTTATTTCAAAATAAATGAAAATAACTAGATAAATCAAAGTAAACAACTAACTTATTCAAATATTGGTGTTTGATCAATTTATTAAAGTAACAAGGGTTTACGTGTTCTCCATACGTTCCTAATTTGATAATTCTAACTATAACGTTTTTTTCCTAGTATCTTGAATGCAAAGTGATAAGGTATGTATTTCTAGAGGACAAACCAAGGATTTTTCTATCCTGAACTAGTGATTGCATAATGCTTAGGAAATTTTCTCTTCTTCTAATCTTATCGTTTCTTATGAAATTTTGATTTCTTGATGTTAATAGGGTATCTAACGTCAACTCTGGTGTTTCAGAAAGATGAGAGCCCAGAGTTAAGAGAAATAATTAAATAGATACACCTCAGGAGAGGCCACCTATAGGAAGTGTGGCAAACTTCATGGAGGAGAGTGTATGATGGGTTCTAACGCTTGTTACATTTGTGGCAAATAGGTTAACATGATGAAGAATTGTCCGAATAGGAGAGATAAATAAAAAGGGAAGGAGAAAGTTCAGCCTAATAGTCCAAGTAAAGAGGCTCCAAGGAGGCAACGATTTTTCACACTCAAGTCTAAAGGTGCTGAGGAAGGCACTTATGGTGATGTTTAAAGTGTGTAGCCTTAAGTAGTCTTTCATGTGCTTTATTGTGTATGGTTTTATGCACTATTATGAGGTTAATATGTTTGAGATATCATGTTGGTTGCTGATTTGTGTGACTTATTTGTTTACATATGTTGTATGCTTTTATGAGACTAGGTTACGAAAGAGTTTCCTCAGTCTATTAATGTGAAGTTACTAGTAGGTTTCAAAGATGTTCACCATCATGCTAATATGTGAATCATATATTCACCAATGAAAAGTATTGAATTTCTTATGTATTCATACGTTCTATGGATCACTGACTTGTTGTTAGTAAAGAGTAGTGTCATTCGGGGAAGAATGTTCCTATGGGGGGATAATGTAACAAACCTAAAATGACTATTCTAAGTAATGCTTAACGTAACTACAATGCCTAGATTATACCGGGTTCACATGTATTGATGCGCGTGGAAAAAAAACTCAGAACCTATGAACAAGTCAAGCCAACCAACTTAGTTAAATAGTTGAGCTAGGCAAGGTTGGTCCACCAAGTATGGTACCCGAATATTAAGATTCAATCGGATGAGTCTTAACAAGACTTGATAAGGGTAATCTTGGGTTTGGAGGGTCTAGGGGAAAAATGGTCTTTTCTAGGATAAGGATAGTATTGTAATTATCCTAAATATTTAATTAATTAATAAATTAATGTGAATAATGGACAACTCGGGTAGGGTTGACCCGAATTTCACCCTTTTCGCGAATAGAGTTCCACCCGGGTTCGATCCATGGTGGAAGAAATGTTAAATATAATTAATTTATATTAATTATCTGATTTAATTAAGGGCATGATGAGTCATCTCACCTAAACCTTAAAAAATTCTGATTTTTAATTAATAAATAACAAGAATTCCTAGTTTAATTAAGTTTTCAACTAAAACTCCTACACTTACTCACATCTTTCTCTAGTTTCATTCTCACGTCTCTCACTCTCATTCTCACGTGATTTATCAGAAAAAATAACAAAAAATATCAAAGTTCGTCACTTGAAGAACTTGCAGAAAAAAACTAAAAAGAAAAACAAAATGCGAAAGCATTTTTCAAACGGTTTGCACGTTAGTTTTGCTAGAGAAGCATTTGTTTTTCATGGGAGATGGAAACACTTGAGATAAAATTTGAAAGGTTTTAAAAATAAAAAAATGTATGAGTTTTATTCCTCTTGGTCCCTTTCACAAAAGACCCATATGTTTCAGTCAAATTCTAATCCGAAAACTAGGAATGTTCCCCTTTGCATGTCCCTGTCACTAGCTCCCATCAAATTTGTAGGTTGGGTATGTTTTTGCTGGTAAAATTTAGGGATGTGATGTATTATTGTGATGATTATGTTCAATTCTGTATGTTCGGATTTATGTGAGGTATAAGCATTCTTTCCGAAACTATGTGTTAAAGATGTGTATACCGTGGATTTGGTCATGGGTTGAAGTGTGTATTATGCATGTTAATTTCTTGTGTTTTGTATGCAATTATTGGAAGTAAATCATGATATTCATAAATGGTGTAATATTGCTGAATTGAATGAAAATCTTGATCAAATGAAATCACAAAAATGCAAAAAATTAACTTAAAAAATGCCCAATGAATTGTCCAAAAATCTATAGTATAAAATGTTGAGGAAATGGACTGCAAAGTGTGATAAAATTTTTAAAAAAATTCTGGAAATTTGGTTCGGCCAAGTTACAGGAAAAACTTTGATTTTTTTAAAAAAAATTAAAATGTATGAAGTCATTGGGGATTGAACCCAAGACTTCACGATATAAAAGCTATCAAAAAATTCAATAATGAAAATGAGGTAAGGCGCAAGTGAAGAGTTAAGAGAAAAATAAAAATAGTGGCGTGTGACTCAGCAGAAAAAAAAATGAGTGGTGTGTGGATCGAACCACAACCTCTCGGATAGATTAGGGAGAGAAGAAAAAATGAAAAAAATAAATAAAATGAGGTGTGTGGGGATCGAACCCACAACTTCTCGGACACGTGAGAATATTAGGAGAAAAACTAAATGAAAATAAAATGAGGTTGTGGGGGGTCGATCCCACATCCTCTCGGCCTAAAACAGAAAAGTCAAGGAGAGAAAAGTATGAAAAGAAATGTAGGCGTTGAGGTTTGAACTTGGGTCCCCAAGCTGAGATTTTAAATCAAAATTTAATTTAAGAATAAGCGTTGCTCAAGGGATTTGAAATAGGGTTCCCTTGCCCAATTCCGTATTGATGCATAAGTCGTACGTGAATAAATAATTAATGAAAGCTGCCCATAGGAATCAAATAATCAAGACCTTGGCATACCTACAAGATGCATAAGTCTTCTACCATATAATCTTGGGTAAGTATGAATCACTTAGACAAATTATGAACGAAGCCTCATGGCTTGTGCATATTGATTCATAAATTCAGCGTATGTTAAAAAATTATTGAACCTAAGATGTATGTGATGAAAATATGTGACCTCTTGAGGGTTAAGTAAGAATGTTAAACACAATAAAAGGCCAAGTGCATTTCGCATATGACGAAATAAACATTCACGTAATAATGTGAGTAATTATGTTATAATATGACGCTAATGAAAATAGTGACAACCTTACTATAGGCTAGTGCAAGTGAGACAAGCTGCATCTACGCTTAAAAATCTATGTCACTAAATAAAATTTCTAAGACAGTATATTTATGCTAACCGATGAATAAGCAAAGAAAGAGTGGCTACATGAGGATAGGATAGTACAAGTGAGACAAGTTGTATCTACGCCTAGATTCAATGTCCCTCAATGTAAATTCCAAGAGAGAATATGTATGTTATACGATGAACAAAAAATTAAAGGTTTGTAAAGATGAAATGAAAACATGTTAAAAAAGGATAGGGTGACACCACGATATGAGGCTAGTGCAAGTGAGGCAAGTTGTAACTACGCCAATATAAGGTCACCAAAAGTAGTCAGTTAAGAGAGTGTTGAATATTAATAGATAAGTCTCAGTCACACTCTATATGTAAGTGTTTAGAAAATTTACACTTAATACATAACGAAGAATTGATAAATCATTTAATGAGGTATGACCACCTCATGCTAGAATAAATCTTCGACAATGTATGAGTTTAATGTAAATAGGTACTTTAAATGGAGCACCGATAGGCCAGCTATGAATGGTGATGCCTTTTTTTCGGAAGGGCGAAGGTTCACCTAATTCTCATGAGATGAGAATGTCCACCAAGGGGGGTATGGGTCTCCCTAAATCTCCTAGTCATTGAACTATACTTCCAACATAGGGAACTAGCCAGCGGTTTTTAACCTAAGCCAACTAGGGAAGTTTTGGCGACACCTTTGCTAGTGACTCCACCTATTTTTGGTGTGGGGAAGACACCGGATTCCATGATTCTCACATGATCTATATAGATTAAAGTTGATGTTCCTGAAAGTATGAAAGATAATGAAATGAATGATACCAAAGGTGTTTGGATAGGATAATCAAGAGTTGAACTAGACTCAAGTAATGACACTATTTATTCATGGTCATTGCACGGTGAACCCACTGAGAGGCTTAAACAACATCCTAGGTAAAGCTTGTATTTACACCAGCCTACAAACGAATAAAAATGAAGTATGTATGAATAAATGTATGCTGTGTTAACTAAAGAAGGCTCCCTAGTTGAGGTCCCATATGTTGAGCCCTCATTTTGGGAAGTCCTAATGTTAAGTCCATGATATATGAAATATGTTATGTGTTGTGGGCAATATGAAAAGAATGATGATGCTTGGTACTCTCATAGCATGACTTTACTAATCTTATTAGGCAAGTCCTATTGACATGGCTTTCCATAACTCAAATCGTTAGGATATATACCTTCTTAATCATGCATCTCATTGGTGTGTAGTTGCATACACCCATACTTAGTACAAGTGTGTACTAATCCCATACATTATACTATTTTAGGTGCAGGTTAAGAAAGGTGTTGAAGACATTCATTGCAGTTGTTCGGACATATAGCTTTTCATCCGGACATGGTAGGTCCTCATGCATTCGAGGATGCCTGCCGTTATGTTTCAAGCTTAGTAATAGGTTTAGGCTAGTGGAGTATGTTCCACTAGTATTTCTTTCCTATTTTTATCAGACTTATGTAATGGTGCCATTTTGGCAATTGTTACTTATTCTATAAGACTATTAATTCCAAGATTGAATAATCATTTATTAGATGGTTGATAAACATGAGTGATGAACTTTTTTATACGCGTAGGCATGCTATAACTATGAAGTCTATGTACACTTCAAACAAAAAAAAAATTCAAATATTCTGCTAAAATCGCCTGAACTATTGTAATGAAAACGTAAGTAGGCATATCTTCGACCTCTGAGAGGTCAATAATGCCGGTTTCGGCTAGGGTCTAGTCCCTATCGTGAGAAGGTCAAGTAATGTAATGCATGACTATGGTGGCCTAAAGGTCGTACTTAGCATAGATAGGAGTATAGGGTCTTGTCTATGCATTGCCCAAGTATAGACTAGGGTTGCTTATGAGATTGTTTGACTATGTAATTACACTAATGTGCATGATAATTCATAGTGTTGACAATTTCATGCTTTCAACTAAAATGTCCCTCTTTACATGATTTAAGGATTTTTATGCATTGCTTCCATACTTAGTACAATATTTGTGCTAACCCATGTTTTTTACATTTTCCATAAGTGTAAGTTCTGATCGTTGAGGTATACTTCTCCTTTTGAGTAGAGATTGGGTTGAATATTCTCCACTCTAAGTGAGTCCTCTGTTCGAGGAAAAGAAATATTCATTTCTAGTTTCTCTTATACTTTCTCTTTTGAGACTATATTGTAAAAGGGTTGTGACCCTTATTGATTCTCAATTATATTAGATTGTTTTTGAGAAAATTTCTGGACTTCTATATTTGTTTTATGAAAAAGACTTCGATAATAAAAATTTTAAATTTTGCATCTTTTCTATTGATTATGCTTATGATTATTCTAATGGCTTGTGTGATATCCCTTTGGGTCAAATACTCCGTGTTACATCTAGGGTATAAACATGGGTCGTAAAAAACATGTAATCAAAGCACAAGGTTTAGAACGATTCTAGGATGATTCCTCATGAACCACATCTAGTAGAGTTTTGTTTATGAGTCTAATGCACGCCACCGTTAATAATGAGACACTATAAGATTGTTTATAAGTTTCACTTTAGTCATTATTCTTTAGTCGTTCCTTAGAGTTTTAATTATATGAAGTCATTTTATTAACCCTTCTCTTCTGTCTATAGGATATGAATACACGGGAAATCAGAAGATGGATGGAAGAGGAGATTTTGAATGAGGGAGTTAGTCCCCTAGTTCCTCAAGTTCGTTTAGCTCCTAATTATTAGGGTCTATAATAAATGTGTAGATAAGGTCGGCTTTCCAAACATTGACTAAAGTTATGAGGGCTCAAGTTCAAGCCGTGACAACTCAAGCCCAATCTATGGCCGCTCAAACTAATAGGAATGGTGGGCGCCATGTGAACACCATGGCTTCAAGGTTGAGAGACTTCACAAGAATGTGCCCTCCTATGTTCTTTGGTTCCAAAGTGAACGAAGATCCTAATGATTTTGTGAAATAGGTCTACAAGATAATTGATTCGATGGAGTGAATTCTATAGAGAAGGAGGAACTAGACTCTTATCAATTGAAGGATGTGGACCAAGTGTGTTTTACTCATTGCAAGGGTAATAAGCTGGTAGAAGCGGCTCTTATTGATTGGAAGGTGTTCAAGAAAACATTCCTTAATATGTTCTTTCACTAGAAGAAAAAGGAAGCAAATATATAAAAATATATCAACCTTCATCAAAAAGGTATGAGTGTTCAAGAATATTCTCTCAAATTGATTTGTCAAAGTTGCTCCGTCTTTATTGTCAAATTTGAAGGATGAGATGAGTTAATTTTTGATGGGTTGTTTCGATCTCAATTGAAGAAGAATGCCGAGTGGAAATTCTCCATATTAATACGGATATGTCATTTTTTATGGTGTATGCTCAACAAGTTGAGTAATCAAGGCTTAGGAAGAAGAATAGGAAAGTTAAAAGGCCTAAGACAATTGTGGAAATTCTTCCAAGGGTATGTTTGACTTCAAAGGCGACCAATGTTCAGGAGAGGTTATCCAACCAAGGATCCTGTAATATTCCAAGGGTAAGAAATAATAAGGTGCCTAACCCTAAGACTCAAGGATTAAATAGTGGTGGATCTTCTATATAAAGGCCTACATGTGCCATTTGTCGAAAGAAACATGATTGTAAGTGCCTTGTTGGCACGAATGGGTGTTTTAGTTTAGGAAAGGGCGGTACTATAATTAGAGATTTCCCATGCTGATGTATCAAGGAAGAGAGGGAAAAAAGGCCCTTCCTAGTTTTTAAAATTCCAATGCTCCCAAGAAAAACCTCTTTTATGCTCCTCAATAACGAGGTGACCAAGAGAGTTCTCCAGATACGTTGAGAGGTATGTTACAAGTCCTTTTTATTGATGTGACGGCACTGTTATACCCCGGTGACATTTTGTCCTTTTTTACACCATTTATGGATATGAAGTTTGAAATACAAGCTGAAGTGTTATTAGAGCCTTTTTTGGTGTCTACTATGGTTGGTGAGTTGGTAGTTGCAAGAAGAGTCAATAGGAGTTTTCCTATTTCATTGTATTATTAAGTCAACTTTGTGGATTTGATATAATTATATATGTTATACTTTTATGTCATTTTTTATATGGAGTGGTTTCATGCATGTTTTGCCTCTACTGATTGTAGAACTCGGGCGGTTACGTTGAAATTCGCGAATGAGCCTATTTAAAATGGAAAGGGGGAACTTCTATCCCTAGAGATAAATTTGTTTTTTGTCTCAAAGATAGGATAATGATATCCAATGGATGCGTTTACAATATTGATTGGGTGATGGATATGGAGTCCGAAACCTCTTCCCTAGAGTTCGTCCCTATGGTAAATGTGTCATATCCGAGAGCACCCCCATATACGAACGTCGGCGGCGGCCTCTCAGAGGACTCATACAATCCCTTATCATTCATCATAACATGTCATTAGTTAAAATTGCGAAAAAATTAAGACTTTTGAATAACATGTGAAGTTAACTTAGACATCATACTCAACAAACATAATAAGATACGTACGATATTCTAAAACCTTCCTAAAATAAATATATAATCACCCCATAAAATACCCAAAAGACCATTCACTTAAATGGGTTTATTTCTAAATTCAAACACAAAAAATACAACTTTTACGAATCTAGGAAGTGGTTGGGCGTTCCGTGGCCGATTCCCGTTCAGTTTTTCTAAATTTTGGGTCGAGGCAGTGAGCCTCGTGACAGCTCAGTATCGCGAGGCTGTTTCCCAATTCTTGAGTGAGTGAACCTCCTGTGGGCTGCACGTCGCCCAACAGCCAATTGGTTATTGACTCGTGCAAGCTGTTTTGGCAGCTTGCGTACCCACGTTGGGGTCCTCCTCAAGGACCCTTCGGGTGGTCCTTGGGGAGTCATTATCGGACAATTAAACCCTCTATATTACAGTTTTCCTATACAAAGTCTTTACTAGTTATAGACTTCATTCGAAACTTCCTAATCTTCACCAAAGATAGGGAAGCCAACTAGATCAAATTAGCTACTTTCCGAAAGTCAAGGTTTTTTTTGTCGTTTTGTCTCTAACCTTTTTTGAATGAACTTATTACATTAATTTGGGGCTGGAAACATCATTTTGAAGATTATTTAATACATGAAACTCTAGTCTAAGTCATTGAACTTCGAAAGTGTTAGATTATCCACTCTTAGGAACATTTGTCCCCGAATTACCTTAAAATATTTTAGAGGGTAACAATAGACTCAATATTAGCAGTCCAACAAAAATCAACATAAATAATAATGAATCACAACTCATAGGAGTACTTTACAACTCCTTTCAACACATTTCACAACATTGAACATAGCACTCAATTCATGATTCACCAACATATAAGAGCTTAACATTTTTTTAAATATAAGGAATACTTTATCAATATCTAGATGTGATTAAAATACATCAAGGAGTTACCATGCTATCAGCTTCTTAAGACAACAACAAAAACCACTAAATCTCAAGAAGACACATGCATATAGATTTCATATAATTGCAAGAATTGAGTATAAACACATTTTCTTAAAACCTAGTTAATACTAATTTTACAAAAACATGGACCTATTGAGAAACAAGTAAAATTCATGATTATTCATTAATTTCTTTAATAGGAGAAATGTCTAGCGGGTCTTCATGTCCTCTTCGGCCTCCTATGTTGTACCCTCAACAAGATGTTTACTCCATAGAACTTTTACAGAGGCAACCTCCTCGTTCCTAAAGTTCTTTACTTGCCGATCTATGATCTCAAAAAGAACCTCTTCAAAGGAGAGGTTCCCATCCACCCCTTCACCTTCCATAGGTAGAATGGGCACCGGGTTGCCAATGCATTTATTGATCATGGAAACATGAAACAGCGGATGAATCCAAGATAGTTTATTAGGTAGTTTCAGCTCATTGGAATAATTTCCAACCAGTTGTAACATCTCATAAGGACCAACATACCGGGGACTTAACTTCCCCTTTCTATTGAATCTCATAAGCCCTTTCATAGGTGAAATCTTCAAGTAGACATGATCACATACTTCAAATTAAAGTTCTCTTCTCCTATTGTAGGCATAAGACTTTTTTCGACTATAGACTATCTTAAATCTATCTACATGATCACATATTTCAAATTAAAGATCTCTTCTCCTATTGTCAGCAGTAGACTTTTATCGACCATAGACTATCTTCAATCTATCTCTTATGATTCAAACTTTCTCTATAGCCTCATAGATATTCTCTGCACCAAGGAGTGAGGACTCACTGACCTCAAACCATCCATCTGGAGACCTACATATTCTACCATAAAATTCTTCTAAAGGTGTCATGGACATGTTTAAATGGTAACTATTGTTGTTGGAGAATGCAATCAAAGGTACATGATAATCTCAACTTACTTTAAAATCAATAACACAAGATCTTTACATATCTTCAAGGGTCTATATGGTGCGTTCCGCTTGACCATCTATTTGAGGATGAAAAGTGATTCTAAGTTTCTCTTGTGTACCTAAAACCTTTTTGAAAGATTTCCAAAAATAAGAAGTGAATTAGGAAGCTCTAGAAAAATGATAGACAAAGTAATCCCATAAAGGCTCATAATCTCATTAATGTGGATTCTTGCGTAATCTTCGACTGTATAAGAAGACTTAACTTGAATAAAGTGGTAATATTTGATGAAACTATCCACAATAACCCATATTGAATCATTTTTCCTCCTGGTTTTAAGAAATCCCACAAAAAAATCTATATTGATGGCTTCCCTCTTCCATGTAGGAACATCCAACATTTGGGTTAAACCACCTTATTTTATATGCTCGACTTTAACTTTTTGATAATTTGGATCTCCTGTGTCCCTCTTTAAACCATCCCACCAACCTCTCTAACGTCATGAACATTTTCGTGGCACCCGAATGTTAGAACAATGAGAACCATGGGCTTCTTCTAGAATTCAATTTCTCAAATCCTCAACACCCGGTACACATAATCTCTCTTTGTACCTAAGAACACCATCCCCCCGAGAGAATGGCTCATTGTTCTTACCAAGTACAACCTCCTTCAACTCCATTAATAGAGGATCAATATGTTACTTAGATTTCACCTTCACCACTAATGATGAGTCGGAGTCATAATGGATGATAAATCCACTATTTGGAGAAGCTTCTAATGGCACACCTAAATGATCCAGCCTATGAACAACTTTCACAAGTTCTTTCTTCTGTTCTTCCACATGAGACACATTACCCATATTCGTACGACTCAAAGCATCTGCAACCACATTGACCTTGACAGGGTGGTAAAGGATTCTCATGTCGTAATCCTTCAACAATTCTAACCATCTTCTTTGTCGGAGATTTAACGTCTTTTACATAAACAAATATTGAAGACTTTTATGGTAAGTAAATACATCAACATGAACACCATACAAGTGTGTCTCCATATTTTTATAGCAAAAACAACAGTTTCTAACTCAAGTTCATGAGTCAGATAGTTCTTTACATTAACTTTGAGTTGCCTAGAAACAATAATCTATAACATTTCCATGATGCATGAGAAAATATCCCAAACCCACTTGGGAAGTGTCACAATTAACTACAAAGCATTTCTTATCCTCGGGTAAGGTCAAAATCGGAGCAAAGGTAAGCTTATCTTTCAAATCTTGAAAACCTTTTTCACAAGCACACTACAAATTCACCTTCTTTTGGGTCAAGGATGTCAAAGGAGAAGCAATGGGCGAAAATCCATCAACAAACCTTCTATAATACAAGGCTATACCCAAGAAACTCCTTATGTTAGTGGGAGTCCAAGGTTTAGGATAATTTCTGACCGCATTCGTCTTGTTCAGATCAACCTCTACACTCTCCAAAGAGAAAATCTGGCAAAGAAAAGGAACTGACCTCAACCAAAATTCAAACTTACTTTATTTGGCATTTTGTTGGTGTTCTTTGAGGACTTGCAAGACCAAACTCAAGTGAATGTCATGCTCATTTTGATTCTTGGAGTATATCAAAATATCATCAATGAACACAATCACAAATTTGTCGAGGTAATCTCTGAAGACTCTATTCATTAGGTTAATAAACGCCGCCGAGGCATTTGTTAACCCAAAAGACATAACTAGAAATTCATTGTCTAGTTTGAAAAATTGTTTTGGGAAAATATTTACCTCTCACCCTATGTTGGTGATATCCCGACCTTATGTCAATAATGGAAAAGTAGCTAGCACCTCGGAGTTGATCAAATATATTATCAATCTGAGGGAGAGGATACTTGTTCTTTATGGTTACCTTATTAAGTTGGCTATAGTCAATGTCACATTCTAAAGGACCCATCCTTCTTCTTCACAAACAAGACCGGAGCACCCCATGGATAAATACTAGGCTAAGTAAAACCCTTGTCTAGTAAATCTTTTAGTTGGAGCTTCAACTCTTTCAATTCATCAGGATCCATCCTATATGAAGGAATTGAAA
The DNA here is from genome assembly GCA_027704765.1 of Solanum habrochaites. Taxonomy (NCBI): domain Eukaryota; kingdom Viridiplantae; phylum Streptophyta; class Magnoliopsida; order Solanales; family Solanaceae; genus Solanum; species Solanum habrochaites. The sequence goes on from JAKWJA010002498.1 coordinate 14,398,236, forward strand.
TGGGATTCGTATCAGGTAATAAATCAATCCCAAAGTAAATTTCTAATTCAGTAGGAATTCCTTGATGGTCAATAGGAAAAAGCTCTGTATATTCCCTTACCACAAGGTCTGACTCAATAGAAAGTGTTTTACATTTTTTATCCTTAACACTCACAACACAGTATAAACAACCCTTAACTATCATCCTACAAGCCTTGCAAAAAGAAATGATTTCACCACTTGGCATAGAATTTCCCCCCTTTCACTCTATAATGATTTCATTTGGAAATTTAAACTTCATTACCCTTGTTTTACAATATATGAAAGAAAAACATGCATGAAGCCTTTCCATATCCAATATGATATCAAAATCAAATATTTCAAGTTCTACCAATTCAATAAGAGTAAGTGTATTGGGAAGCACTACTAGGACATTTCCTATAGACTCTTTTTGTAACAATAGAGTCACCTATTGGGGTACAAACCGAAAAGGTTCAATCAAAATATTGGGAGGTAAATCAAAATTCCTAGCTACCAAAGGTGTAACAAAAGAAAGGGTAATAGCTGGTTCAAGCAAAGCGTATACATTCATTGAAAAGACTTGTAACATACATGTCACCATATCAGGAGAGATTTCTTTTTCACCTCTAGCCTTGAGTGCATAGAAACGATTCCTTTTTGGAACTTCAGATCTAGGATCTCTGGGTTGAGTTTGGATAATCGACTTACATTGACTTCTAATATTAGGACAATCTTTCACCATATGGCAAACTTTGCCAAAACCATAGCAACTATTAGTTCCAACAAGGAACCCACATGTTTATTACCAGACTTACCACAAGTTAGCCTTTCTCTTGGTGGATATACATTTCTCCCTTTTTAAGGTTTAGGATTAGAACCTCTATCATTGCGATTCTTGGAGAAATTTGAAGGGAATTGTTGTGAAAACCTCTTCTTGAATTTAGGCTTGTCTTGAAAATCAAGCCTACTATTAGAATTACTACTTTCAGAAGACCTTTCCCTCTTAGCATCTCTGTTCCTCTTCCTTAGACGATTGTACTCTAGTTTTTGTGCATGAATCATCAATCTATAAATATTCATGTTGTTATAAAGCATGGTTGCATGACATTCTTCCTCAAGCTCTTCGGACATGCCCCTTATATAATGACTCATTTCATCCTTATCATTAAAAACCAAACAAGAAGAATATTTGGACAACTCAATGAGTTTTAAAGAGTATTCCTTGAAACTCATACCTCCTTGACGAATTTTGATGAATTCCTTTTCCTTAGATTCTTTTTGATCCCTTCGAAGAATCTATCATGAAAGGCCATTTTGAAGATCTCCTAAGTCATGGGACCACGTCGTAAAGCCCTACTATCCTTCCACTAATTTTTCCATGTCCGAGCCACATCCTTGAGTTCATAGACAGCAATCTCAGCCTTCTAAGTAGTACTCACCCCCATAGCAACAAGATATTATGGACCTCATCAAGGAAATTTCAGGGGTCTCCATACACCTTTGATCGGAAGAACAAAGAAGTATTCATCGTTTTAAAATCTGTCAGACGGATAGCCACGATACTTGCGTGTTGGTTATCTCGAGGAACTACTTCCCTGTTAGCTTGTGTCGTAATGACTTGAGCTTGAGTGATGATGGCTTGGGACATTTGAAGCAGGGCTTCCCTCACCTCACCATTCGTTATGGCCAGAGGATTGATCGGAACTTATGAATTTACAGTAGCTTGCACTTGAATATGACCTTGATTGTCTTGGGGATTATCTTCCGCATTCACAACCTCATCTCCTACTGTTCTCATGACTGTCCTTTTTGTGTTCATCGCCTCAAACAATAATAAAAGGATTAGATGCTAAAAGACACATAGTGTCAAAACTTTAGAGGTACCACAAAGGATTATCAAGAAATGAGAAGTTTCCTAATCATCACATAGTCTCTCATCCAGAATTGTGGGGCTCTTAACCACCATGAACAAGACACTAGGTAATGTGATTTAATGAGACATTGATCCTAAGGATATTCAACCTCATGCTCTGATACAATGTTTGTCACATCCGGAGATCACCCCAGACGCGACCGTCGTCGTCGTCCTCTCTGAGGACTCAAACAAGCCCTTAGCGTTCGTCATAACATGTAATAAGTAAAAATTGCAGAAAAATTAAAAATATTGTATACCATGTGATATTTACTTAGACTTCATAATTAACAAGCATAATATCAAATGTAAGATATTCTAAAAATTTTCTCACATAAAAACAATCTAAAGAACACGAGTCTGGACTTAGTCAATAAAATTCAATATGCCATATAAGCCTTAATACAAAAGGATCCAAAGATCATAAAATCGAATCAAGAGTATTGTTAAAAACTACAACATCTTCATAAGCTAGAATAACAAAATAATAGGATACTCGAACATGAAGACCTACCAATAATTGAAGAAAGATTCTCAAGCTTCTTTAATCGACCTTTTTAATCTTCAATGGTCGGACCCTACAATTGTCATAATATAAGTAAGTTGTATAAGAACATACACATTTAAGGACATGGATAAAAAAGACCATTTCTTTAGAAAGCATTCTAAGTCATTTAAAAACCTTTAATGCACATACATCAGACAATATAAAAGATGAGGATAATAAATCAACATAAAGCATTGTCATAGTAAAAAACATAATATCATAAAGTCATATTAACATTTCATGTTCAATAGTGCATATCAACTTAACATGCAAAACACTTACCAATAATCTCATCCCAAGGCTACAAGTGCCCCATAGCCCCACATAACAAAGTAAACAGTAGAGAAGGCCATAAGTAAAGCTTTGCTTCATACAACTTGTAACATAAGTAGCCATCACCTCATATAGCAATATATACCAATAACATGTTCATTAAAATAACCAACATCTTATGAGAGTAACATCATATATCATAAGCATTATACCTTTCATGATGTAATATCACATAAAGACAATCTCCTAGGTTTTCCCTTAGAGACAACTTGCCCAATGTTTAGGTAGAGTCATATACCCCTGCTGATACTAAGTAGAATCCTCAAGTTACCCTAGTCAATGTCTATTTTCTTGTCTTTCATTTTTACTTGAGGGAGCAATCGCCTTAACCAACATTAGACCATGTGAGCTAAACATGGAATATGGTGTCATGAAACCCTAAACTAAAAGAACGTGGTCTACTGGACAATGTAGAACCAAACATGACATAGCTTTCTAGGTCGATCCACTAGCTAGTATCCTATGGTGGCAACATTATTCAAGAAATAGGAGATATATTAGAGACCCATAGTTCTACATTACATGGTAGCCTCTATCTCATGAGTCATTGTGAACCTAACAAGGGAAGGGACACCGCTAATATCAAGTTCATTTGGTTCTAAGCTATAGTTCCTTTTTTGAATAACATTTATATCATCATTTATTCATAATTATTATCATAATTCATAAGAGATTAACTCGTTGAATAAACATGATCATAAGCTTTTTAGGTTTAGATGAGAATTTGTTTTCATCACAACCCTTCATTTGTGAGAGTAACATATCATAATAATCATGTGTAAGGTATACAAGAGAACATCATAAACTTGCTTTATCATATCCTTATCGTCATCTCATATTTAACATATTCATCCAAATATATATACATAGAAATATCATTTATACTTCAATAGCATACTAAAATCATTTATATGCTAACATAATCATCATGGATTAATCACGACGTTAGAAGACTTATCTCTTGCTTCCAATAACCTTATTCAAGAACTTACGTTCAATTTACAACAATCATCCAACAACATATTGGAATATTCAATAGAATAACCAATACCAATTCTTCAAATCATATACAAGATCATTCGTATTGTATGATAATGGAAAGGTTCATTAAGAGTTCATCGAAGTCATAGTTCCAATCCCAACATATACATATTATCAAGTAGTAAATATAACCAATAAAAACCATCATTTATAGAAGGAACATGCTTAACACAAAATTCAAATGTATCGAGTCAAATAACCAATATTGCATACTTAATTAACAATATAAAATCAATATACTTCATCAAAAATCATAAATCTAGAGTTAGGAAGAAAACCCGTTTTGTAGAGTAAAAAACCTAGGAATTGAATTCTTGAAAACCATCTTTAAAAGGACCTCTTTGGGAAAGGAATCCCAAGATTGAAAAACCCATACCTTATCGATGAATAATCCAAGAATTTGAATAGAAAAACTTGAAGTCTTCGTGTTTCTTCAATGGAGTTTTAGGTAAGAGAGCTTTCTTCAGAGAGGTGAGAGGAATTCATTTGATCTTAATTAAAGTGTGTAAAAGTGGTATGAAACTGAAGTAAAATCAACATATATATTCGCCCCATAAAATAACAAAAATACCCTTCACTTAAATGGGTTTATTTGTGAAGTCAAAACACTAAAAATATGACCTTTACGAATCAGGGAAGTAATTGCGCGTCGCGGGAACAATTCCCATTAATTTTTCTAATTTTTAGGTCGAGGCAGTGATCCTCATGACATCTCCGCATCGTGAGTCTTCCTCCTAAATATTGAGGCAGTGAACCTCGTGTAGAATGCGTCGTGCAAGAACCCTTGGTTCTTGACTCGTGCGGGCTAGTTTGGTAACCTGCCTACCAATGTTGGGGTCCTCCTAAAGAACCCTTCGGGTGATCCTTGGGGAGTCGATATTGGGCGTTTAGACCCTCTAAACTAAATTTCTCCTATCCAAATTCTTTGTACTTGTTTTTGACTTTATTTGACACATCCAAACCTTCACCAAACATAGGGACGCCAACAAGTTCAAATTAGCTAGTATCCAGACGTCAAGGTCTTTCTTTGTCGTTTTGTCTCTAACCTTTTATAAATAAACTTATTACATTAATATGGGACTGCAAAAATCATTTTAACATTATTTCATAGATGAATCTCTAGTCTAAGTCATGGAACTTCAAGAGTGTTACAGAAGGAATTTCCAAAAGTCTTTCATGATGACTTGATGAAGCTTTTATCACCAATCACACTACATTCGATTCATGTGTCTACAATCATCAATAATATAGTAACCCAACCGAGTTTTAGATTTATGTCCCAAGGGATTGGTTTTAATAATTCGTAGTTAATTAGAATTTCATTCTAATTAGTCGTAGCTAATGAAATTTGCGATTAAAAGCATTGTAAATTAAGTGGGTGACACGAAAATGTCAAATATAACAAGGGGGATTTTGTCAGAAGTAGTAAATATAACAAAAATACAAAGAAAATGAAGTATGATAGGTAATTCTAGGGATGTGACAAAAATACTATTAAGACTCAAAATATTAATGTCCTAGGGTAGAGCCTCACAAAATAAATAATGTTGAAAATGGTTTTTCCAGACCTAGACTAAAATAAATAACTTTATTTAGATGTATAAGATCCTAAATGTCAAGAGATGACCATAACGTTTGGAAACTAGTGAAATTGAACTTATAGACGTCGTTAGGCCTTGTGAAGGTTTGGGAGTGTCGTATCACGAGTAAAACTTGGAAAAATATTTTAAATAGGAGAAATAATGTTTTATGAATAAAAACTTCTGGTTAAAACCCCCAAGGACCACACTATGGGTCCTTAAAGAGAGCCCAAGCGTTGGCAAGAAGTCTGACAAGGAAGCTTGAAAACAAACCCTTTTTTTACGGCGCTGGCGCGTCATGCGCCCAAGCGTGGATTTTTTAGGAGAGGGGTATATATTTATTTTAGGTTAGTTTTAAGTCACTTTTACCCAACCAAATCAAATCCCCAAACTGAAATCAAAATCACTCTCACTTATCTCTAAACTCTCTCTCTACCCAACCTCCATTGAAGTACTTTGGAGATTGAAGAAGAAGATCAGTCATCCAAGTTTTCAACCCAACTTCGTGGATTAAGTCTTCAATAAGGTATGGATTCCTTCACTCTTGTGATTTCTTTCCCCAAGAGTTCCTTTCATAGATGATATCAAACCCTCAAAAATCGAGCGTTTTCTCTACACTAGGGTCTTCTTCTAAAACCTAAATTGTGGAACAATTTTGATGAATTGTGATTACTCAGGTTTATTTAAGTGTATATTTATGGGTAAATGATGTTCTGTAATTGAAATTCCATAAGACCCATGTTCTTCCAAAATTCCATAAATCTTTGATCTCGTTTGGTTAATTGCTTGAAGGTGATGAGTATATACATTGATATATTGCTGTTTTATGTATTATTACTTCATGGAATACCTTATACCATGTTTTGATTGGGTTTTTCATCTAGTTTTCTAAGAATCCATGAGTGTACTTCTTCTTTTAAAACTAACTCTTAATTAGGTTAAATTATGGTCAGAGGCGATGTAATTGAGTATGTTCTTTTATAATTGACTATCCTATGCTGACGATAATTGATTTGATGAGTATATATAATTGGTTTAAGATGTAGTCTTGGATAAGTTGTATGGAGGCCACTGGTAAGAACTTGAAGGTCATGAACTTGTTGTTGTAGTGTTGATGGCTTATCTTTGGTAATGTTGGTCAACGAAATTATGAATGACAAAGTTATGAGTGTATGAGAATGCTATGAATATGATGGTTATGATATGATGATAGGTGTACTATTATGATGGGTTGAAGGTAATTCCTATCTGCATTATATGAATATGTTATGAAGTATTATTCTCACATGATGTTAGGTTTTGATGAAAGTACTTTCTCATCCTAGAACCTATGATATATGAATATTAGGGGTTAAACTACTAAGACCTATGTTATAAATTAATGTTAAGAAAGACTTAAAAGAGACTTCAAAAAAGGAATTTAGATTAGCACCGATTGAATTTTATGATGAGCGGTATTCCTTCACAAAGGAAGGGAGGTTCACACTATGTTCTCTCATAAGGTGGAAACTACAATCTAAATATAATAAAAAGGTTTTCTAAAAACAACCTCCTAGTTCCCTAACTATGTGACCCTATAGGAAACCTTGCAAGTGGATCAACCTATGTACTATATCATGTATATGTCCTACCTTGGCAAGTAGGATGCCTTCCTTTTGATGTGAGGGGTTGACACCGGGTTCCATGTTTAGCTCACTTGGTCTTATGATTATTGTGGCAAAGTTTCCTGAAAGTAAAAGGAATGAATGAAATTAAAAAGATGAACAATAACTAGGAATTGTGTAGGAAAGGATATGGACTTTACCTTTACATTTGACAAGTGGACATTGAGGGGAGTTTTAGGGTGGGTTATTTATGCATGAGTGATATATATGATTGTTGTCTTATATGATGTTGGTTTCACTATATTGTCACGACTGGAACCTAGACCACAGACGAGATCGGCGTCGTTGACCTCTCTGAGTTTGCAGAAAAGCCTGCATACGTCGTCGTTACTTCATGTAGGTTAATTTTAGCAGAAAATTTTAAATTTTATTTACCTAAACTTTATAGGAAAACATTGATCTCGCATAATAGTATCTACGTAAACACATAAGCGTTCACAACAACCATCTAAATCAAGATAATCAAATGAAACATATAGTCATAAATATAGAGTTGCCAAATTGGATCGAAAGCATGAGGCCCTACAAAATCCGGATGAAATCTCCATGTTTAGATAACTTCTGCGTCGGCTTGTAAGCTCTGACATCCAGCTGCACCTGCACCTAAAAGTAGATAAATGTATGGTATTAGTACACACTTTTACTAAGTATGGGTATATGCAAGCACACACCATGGATATGCATGATTTAGCATATATCTCTCCTAACGATATGAGTTATGTAAAGTCAAGTTAGTGGCCTTGTCAAAATCGGATTAGGAAAGTCATGCCATGAGAGTAACATGCATCATCATATGTATCATATTGCGCACAACACATATAATTTTGCATTTATCACATAACATATTACATATAACAAATATCATATTTAATTTCATTCTTTCATATGACATGAGACCCTGGAACCATGGACTTTACATTAGGACAATCAAAAATTAGAGCTCAACATATGGGACCTTAACTAGGGAGCCTTCTTTAGCAAACACAGAATCTGTTTTATTCATTTATACGTACTTCATTTCATTTCATTTATAGGCTATTGTAAACACCAGCTATACCTAGTATGTACTTTATGAGTCTCATAGGGTTCTCATGAGGCTGACCTTATTCTTTCTTTAGGAACTTTAACTTTAACCGACATATATCATGTGAGCATCATGAAATCCAGTTTATACCCCACATCGAAAAGAGGTGGATCACCGACCAAAGTGAAACCAAGACATTCTAGCATATGTAGGTAGTTGAACCCTGCCAGATCCCTATATTAGGTTCATCGGCTAAAAGATTGGGAAATTAAAGGATACCCATACCGTGGACAATCTCATCCCATGAGAATTAACTAACCTCTGCTTTCACGAAAGAATGAATCACCACTCATAGCTAGCCTATTGGTTCTCAGTATAAAGTTACATTACATTCATCTTATACATAATAGAACATCACTTCTAGGATGAGGACATCATAGCTCATTACATGATTTCTCATCTCATCATTATAATTAAGTATATATTATTTTAATACTTTCATTAGAGTGTTCATAGAGAATGGTCTCTTCATTTACTTTACACTCTCATAGTAACATTTACTTAGGCTCATTAGAAATTGCTTTCGTATTTCACATTAACCTCCTATCATATTGTCACCACATTCATTAGCCTTTCCACATTTGCACTTTATAATTACTTACCCCTTTTTACGTGAATGTGCGTTTCATCATATGCCAATGGACTTTGCCTTTTAGTGTGTTTCACACTCTTACTTAACCATTCTGGGGTCACATAATTCATAACATAACATCTTAGGTTCACTTACTTTATTAATGTATGCTTGACTTATGAGTCCCAGCAAAAAAGTCGTGAGGCTTCATTCATAATTCATCTAAGTTATTCATACTTACCCAAGGTAATGTGGTACAAGACTTATGCATCTTGAAAGTATGCCAAAATCTCTATTTCGATCCTTAAAGGCAACATTCATTTAATCATTTATTCACGTACGACTTATGTGTCAATACGGAATTGGTTAAGGGAGCCCGATTTTGAATCCCTTGAGCAACACTAAATCTTATATTAAACTTGGTAATTGCATTTATTTCAGATTTGGGGGACCTTAGGTTGATCCCCATTACCCCTATATAATTATCTTTCTTTTCTCTCCTCTCTTTTCCATTTAAGGCCAAGAGGTTGTGGGATTAATCCCCCCACAATTTCATTTTATTTCTCTTAGTGTTTGTCTTAACTTTATAACCTATGAAAGAGGTTGTAGGTTCAATCCCCACTCACCTCATCTTATTTTTCTCTATCTTTTTTCACCTAACTCTCTCATGTATTCAAGAGGTTGTGGGTTCAATACCCACTCACCTCATTGATTTTTCTTTCATGTTTGTCCTAATTCTCTCATCTATTCAAGAGTTTTTGGGTTCAATCCCCACTAACCTCATTTATTTTTCCTTTCGTTTTTCTTATGAAATTTTTATGTTATTTGCATTTGGTGAGGTCTTGGTGTTAATACCCAATAACATCACATTTTTTTAAAAACACTAAAATATAGCTCCATCTCCACTACACAACCCAATACCAACATATCCACAAAACTGGAAATTTGGTCATCTTTCACTTCATCTTTCACTTCATCTTTCTCTCATTTTTTTTAAATTCTTGGAGTATTTCGTGTTAAATTTATGCAGAAACATTATACTTATATTAACATCACACTTTTAAAACATTCATACACGTAAAATACAACATCTTAACATGTAAAATTCAGGCTTCAGACCATGGCTAACTAACGGCACACATATGCACAAACAAGTTAACATAATTAACTTTTTCGTAACACGTCTTTCATTTCTCACATAATTTTTGAATATAAATTCAAAAACGTAATCACAACCAGCCCTAAAATAATCTACCGTAAGTCATACTAACACATACATTGAATCATTCAGAGGATCTAATTACATGGGCATGCAACGGGGACAACCTTAGATTAAACTGAACCTTAGGGGTCTCTTGGAAAAGGTACCAAGAGGAAACAAAGCACATACCTGAATTCGTTCAATGAGTTTCTAACTTTCTGCCAAAACCCCCACTAATCCAATGTATCACCACCGAAATCACAAGCACAATCCGTCGAGAACTTGAATTTCACTTTTCATTTTTAAACTTATTTAGCTTTTGAGTATGAGTGATCATGTTCTTGTATGTGGATGAACTTTGTAATATTTTTTTTCTTTTATTTTAATTTACAAAAAGTTGAGTGTGAAAGTGAGAGAGGAGCAGAGACAAATGTGCGATAGTGTTAGCTTAGGATTAGGAGATTAGGTGGAGACTTAGTCAAATTAGGATTTATCATTAAGTAATAAAAAATATGATTTTTTTACTTTTTCCTAAATCAAAAAATTAAATATTAATTAACTTAATTAATTCACTAAAAAAAATTTAATCAATTATATCATTGCTTCCACTAGAGCTTGAACCTGGGTCGAGCTAGATTTTGCTTAAAGCAAACTCGGCCACCTCTACCCGAACAGCCCATCAATTATATTAATTAATTAATTAATTAATTAATTAATTAGGGTAATTAAAATACTACCCTTATCCTGGAAATGACCATTTTACTCATAAACCCACCAAACCTAAGATTACCCCTTTAAAGTCTGGTAAAACTCATTCGGGTGAATCTCTCCAATTTGGATGCCCTACATGGTTGGTTCTCACCTTTCCTAGATCAACAAACTCACCGAGTTGGTTGGCTTTGCTGTTGAATAGGTTCGGATTTTTGTCTCTACGCGCATCAATTCGTGTGAACGCAGTCTAATCAAGACATTCTAGGTACGTTTAAGCATTACTTAGCATAGTCATTTTCAGGTTGTTACATATATGTACATGATGTTGGTCTAAATCGTTATGTATGATATTGATTACACTTATTATGATGTTATATGAGGTAAAATACAATATTATGGTCTCTTTTCTAGTTGACTTGATTTATGTGGGGTTGTGGGGCTTCACATGCACATTGCACTAGTGGACTTGTATTAGGGTTATGATTAAGGTCTTTCAATGTATTGATCAAATGGACTCTAAAACATGAAATGTTGATTATGGCCTTATAATTATGTTACTTTTGAACATGTATTTGACTATGTCTTAATGTTGTTATGGTATGGACTTGTACATGTTCTTGGAATGTGCATAAAGGGTTTTAAAGTGAAATTATCATGTTTATACTAAAATGTCCATTTGTGCATGTGTTCAAATATTTTACTTGAACATATCTGTACTTAATAAATGTGGTTTGTACTAACCCATATCTCTTCTATTTATACAATAATGCATGTTTAGGCCATTGAGGTGGTTCATGGTCATTCTCAAAGAATGATGGATTGTTCCCATGTTGGTCAGTCCTCAAATCCGAGGAGAAAACCTATGAATGTTGTTTTTGTTACTTTTATATTTAATACACTATCATATTTACTATTCAAGGACTATGTTTTATTCTCTTATAAGACATATTGTAATGATATAAGCGTTGAGTCCCATTTCTCTTACTCTTATGTTTAGATGGTCATGTGAGATAATTATAGACTATTTTTATATATGTTAAGTGAAATTAAAATTCAAAGATAAGTTCTAATTTTTCCACTTTTTATTCTATCTATAATGTGATGATGTATGATAAGGTCTTTTCTAAGGCCACTTCAAGGATGAAAGCGCCAATTACGGCTAGGGGGTTCTCTTGGGTCATAAGAAACTTGATATGCATAAGTTTGAATAAATTTTTGGAATGATGTCTCACAAAACAAAGTCTATGTAGAGTCTTCTTCATAACTTTGAAGCGCCCCACACTTATAAATGACTTGCTATGTGATGATTAGGAAATTCTCATTTCTTTGGTATTCTTAAGTCATGCCTCAAGAGTCTTAACTCTATATGTTCTTTCTTTCTAATACTTTTCTGGTGGTTATAGGCTATGACTACTAGAAGGGTAGACACAATAAGGGTTAAAGAGGTGATTGCTAATGTTGGAGTTCCACCCTAAGAGAACAAAGTTCCTCCTCAAGAGCAAGTTCCTGTAAATGGACAAACTCCAGTCCATCCTCCAGTCATGTTGGATAAAGAATAAGGGCAGATTTACTAAACTTTACTCAAGTCACGACTATTAAAGCTCAAGTCGTAACTACTCAATATCAAGCTATGATGGCTCAAGGAAATGGAGAAGTTGCACCTCATAAGAATCAAAATGCTACTACCATGGAATCTCGTTTTCCAGACTTCACAAGGATGAATCCTACAATGTTCTTTGGATTTAAAGTGAATGAAGATTCTCAAGACTTTCTTGATGAGGTATATAAGATATTGTATGCTATGGGAGTGAGTTCAAATGAAAAGGCCAAGATAGCCGCTTAGCAACTCAAGAATGTGGCTCAAACTTGGTACACACAATGAAAATACAATAGGGCTTTGAGATAGGGTCCCATAAGTTGGGAAATATTTAGGAGGGTATTTATTGATAGATTCTTCCCAAGAAAGAAAAGAGACAAAAAAGTAGAAGAGTTCAGCAACCTTTGTCAAGGAGGTATGAGTATGCAAGAATACTCTTTGAAATTCGTCAAGTTTTGCAAGTATGGTTCTTCTTTGGTATCTAATCCTAGAGATGAAATGAGATGTTTTATGACACGTGTGTCCAATGATCTTGTCGAATAATGTCGGACTACAATGCTTATGAAAACATGGACCTTTCTTGGTTGATGATGCATGCTCTAAAAGTATAGGAGAGTAGGCTTAAGAGGAAAAATATGGATGCTAAGAGGGTAAGATCCTATGATGGAGGTACTTCAATGAGCAATCTTGAAATCTAAGAAAAATCAATGTTTAAAAACAGAGTATCCAACAAAGTTCCTTCTATTTGTCCAAGGCTAACAAATATAGTGTTCCTAACCCTAAGCCTCAAGAGGGGAAATGTGGTGGTTAAAAAATTGAGAAACCTACTTGTGCTAAATGTGGAAAGAAGACTTGGGTAAATATGTAATGGGTACGGATGGTTGTGGAAAGTGTGGTCACATAGTGAGGGATTGTCCCATGTCTAAGACTCAAGGAAGGAAGAGTAACCAGCTCAAGCAATTGGTCTTTATTCCTATGCTCCTAAGAATAACCACTTTTATTCTCTCTTGGGGTGATCTAGAGTATTGTCCTGATGTTGTTACTGGTATATTGCAAGTATTTTCAATTAATGTTTATGCATTGCTAGTTCCAGGTGCAACGTTGTCTTTTGTAACTCCTTTGGTAGCAATGAAGTTTGATGTGCTCTCCGATATCTTAGTTGAACCTTTTTCTGTTTCTACCCCGGTGGTTGACTCTCTTGGTTCTAAACTAGTCTATAGGAGTTGTCCTATATTATTGTACAATGGAGTTACATTGGTTGACTTTGTAGAACTTGATATATTGGAATTTGATGTCATATTGGGGATGGATTGGTTAAATTCTTATTTTGCTTCAATTGATTGTAGAACAAGGGTACTTAAATTTAAATTTCATAATGAACCCGTTATGAAATATAAGGGGGAAACTCAATCCCTAGAGATGAAATCATTTCACGTCTAAAATCATGTAAGATGATTTCAAAGGTATGTCTCTATCATATTGTGAGGGTCAAGGACCTTGAGTCCGAGGCTCCTCATTTAGAGCAAGTCCCTGTGGTGAAGGACTTTCCGGAAGTCTTCCCTGATGATTTACCCGAAATTCTTTCCGAACGGGAAATACATTTCGGCATAAATTTTATACCGAATACAAAACCAAATTAAATTCCTCCTTATAAGATGGCTCCGACCAGGTTGAAAAAATTGAAAGCTTAACATAAGGATTCTCCAGACAAGGGTTTTATACAACCAATAATATCTCCATGGGACGCTACTATATTATTTGTGAAAATGAAAGATGCGTCTCTTAGAATGTGAATTGACTACCGACAATTGAACAAGGTCACTATACAGAATAAGTATCCTCTCTCTAGAATGGATGATTTGTTTGATCAACTCCAAGGTGCGAGTTACTTTTCAAAATTTTTCTTGAGTTCAGGTTATTATAAACTTAGAGTGAGAGGTTTTGATATTCTGAAAGTGTCTTTCCAAATGAGGTATGGTCATTATGAGTTCCTAGTTATGTCCTTTGGTCTAACTAATGCCCGGACAACTTTTATCGACTTTATGAATAGGTTGTTCCGGAGTTATGTTGATTCATAATTGTATTTTGTTGATGATATCTTTATACATTCTAAGAGTGAGCATGAAAGCATTGTTCGTATGAGAATAGTATTACGATTCTTCATGGAACATCATGTATTTGATAAATATAGTAAGTGTGAATTTTGGGTAAGATCGGTTGCATTTCTTGTCAGATTGTTTCATTTAAGGGAATAGATATCGATCCAAAGAAAACGAAGGCGGTTAAGAATTGACCTAGAAATTTAATGACCATTGATATTCTTAATTTCTTGGGTTTAGCAGGGTATTATAGGAGACCTGTTGATGGATTTGCATCAATCGCATCTCCATAAACTATCTTAACCCAAAACAAAGTCAATTTTTAATGGACGAAAGCTTGTGACAAAGGTACCAAAGGGTATCAAAGTTTGAATAAACCGAAGCTTTGCTCCGGTGTTGACCTTACCGGAGGGTACCAAAAGGTTTGTTGCGTATAGTGACGCTTCTTGAGTAGGTTTGGGTTGTGTCCTCATGAACCATGGTAAGGTGATAGGATATGCCTCTAGACAACTCAAGGATCATGAGAAGAATTATCCAACTCATAATCTTGAATTAGAGGTCATAGTATTTGCTTTGAATAAATGGGAAATTGTCTATGGAGTTCATGCATATATGTTCACTGATCATAACAATATCCAATATGTGTTCACTAAAAAAGAGATAAATCAAAGACAAAGAAGGTTGTTTGATCTTTTAAAAGATCATGATATGAGTGTCCATTACCACCCTATGAAAGCCAATGTGGTTGGGAATGCTTTGATTCCAATATCTATGGGTAGTGTAGCCCATGATCCTAATGGTAAGAAAGATTTAGTTAAAGATTTACATATATTTTTGGGTGTTCGACTTGAAGATTCTCCAAAAGGGGAAATCATGGTCTTTATTGATTGAGGTGAAATCTAAGAAACACCTTGATCCTCTATTGATGGAGTTGAAGGAATCAGTTTTTAGTAAAGCTAATGAGTTATCCTCCCAAGGGAGGATGGCATACATAGGTACGATGGTAGGTTGTGTGTGTCGGATGTAGATGGATAAAGAGGACAAATTTTTGAAGAGACTCATCATTCCCAATATTCCATTCATCCGGGTGCCAGCAAAATGTATCGTAATCTTTAAAAGATCTATTGGAGGAACAGTTTAAGAAGGATATAGAGAAATTGATGGCCAAATGTCCTAATTGTCAATAAGTCAAGACCAAAAATCAAAGATCGGGAGGGTTAACTCAAGATATGTCTATTCCTACTTGTATGTCGGAATATGTCAACATGGATTTTGTTGTTGGTTTTCCTTGTAAATGAATGAAAAATGATTCAATTTGGGTTATTCTTGATAGATCAACAAAATCATACCATTTTATTCCCTTCAAAGCTACTTATTTGGCGGAAGAATATGCTAAGTAGTATGTTAACGTGATTGTGAGAATGAATGGAGTTCCCTTGTCTATCATTTCGAATAGGGGTACTCAATTCACTTCTCATTTTTAGAAAGCATTCCGAAGTGGACTTTGTAACAAGGTGAAACGTAGTACCCCATTTTATTCACAAAAGGATGGTTTTGGCGGAACGAAACATCCAAACCTTGGAAGATATTGTTAGGGCATGTGTAATTAACATTAAGGGTAATTGGGATGACCATCTACCATTGACTTAAATTTCCTACCATTATAGCTATCACTCAAGTATCACCATGGCACCCTTTGAGGCCATTTATGGGAGGAGATGTAGGTTTTCAATTGGGTGGTTTGTGGTAGGTGAGTTGCTATAATAGGTCCTGAAGTAATTTATGAGGTTGTTGAGAATGTACGACTCATAAGGGATCGATTGAAGGAGTCCCAAAGTTGGCAAAAATCTTATGCCGACAATATAAAATAGGACCTTGAGTTTATGATAGGTGACTTGGTTTATTTAGAGATATCACCCATGAAAGGGGTTATGAGGTTTAGGAAAAAAAGAATCCTTAGTCCCCGATATGTGGGGGAAATATGATATTGTAAAATGTGTCTGTTGCTTATGTGTTTAAATTACCAATTGAATTGGCTCCGGTGCTTACAATTTTCCTATGTTTGTGCTCAAAAAGTGCATCGGTGATCTAGTGTCTATCTTTCCTCAAAAAGGTTTAGAAGTTGATGCTAACCTTTCTTATGAAGAGGTCCCGGTTAAGATTTTAGACTGGCAGGTGAAGAAGTTGAGGAATAACTAAGTAACTTCAGTAAAGGTTCTCTGGAAGAATCATCTTGTGGATAATGCTACTTGGGAATCCATGGCCATATGATGTCCCTATTTCCTTATATTTTTCCTTCCGCTTCTATCCAAGGTTGAAGTTAGCAATTCGTCCTAGTTTTTTTTATGAAGGGTCTTAAGTGTATTTTAACTTCTATTACTTCCTTTCATTATGCATCTTGTTGTAACAATTCATATTTCATGTGTCTTAAATTATATGTTCTTCATACTAGATGACACTTTATTATATTGTTGGTATAGTTGAGTTATGTGATATTTCTTGTGAAATTGCTCAACCGCGAAGTGATGAAAGGATGTGTTGTTCCTTGTTGAATATGTTGAGCTACATGAGAAGTACAAGGACATCCCTTCTTGCATGATATGAAATGATGAAAGGTGTGCATAATTGGTACTTGATATAGTTTCTACCTAATAATGGTGCATTTTTGCCTTTGAGAATGGAGCGAGTGTTTCATCCTTTGTATTGAATTATCATTATATGGATGTGCTGGTTGGACAGCTATTCTTGAGTAAAAAATTCCATGGAAAGATTTCAAAGTGTTATTCGAAGGCGAATGTTCTCGGAAGGGGGGAGATAATGTGAAACCTCTAAAATTACAATGACCTAGGGTAGATCCTCACCTAATGAATAATGTTTTATAACAATTTTAAAGAACTATACTAGTGTAAATAACTTGATTTATAAGTATTAAAACCTAAACGTCAAGGGACGACAATGAAATCCGAAACTAGTGAAATTGAACAAGTAGACGTCCTTAGGTCCTGTGAAGGTGTAGGAGTGTCTTATGAAGAGTAAAACTTGTAAAAACATATTAAATAGGAAAAATAATGTTTTATGGATCAAACCATCCAGTTATAAAACCCCAAGGACCACCCAAGGGGTCCTTGAAGTGGGCCCAAGTGTTGGTAAGAAGGCTGCCAAGGGAGCTTGAAAGCAGACCCTTTTTTAGGGTTCTGGCACGTCGCGCCTCCCTACACTCAAAAGGATAAAATTTCCTTGTGAAGAGGGCTTGTAACCGACCTATCTTCCTCAAATCAAATTCAAGAAAAAAGAATGTTAAGTGACCCTGCGATGCTCAGACGTATCCCATATTCGGTCGCATCGTTTTAAAGTCAAGTTGTCTTCACAAAAAGGTCTAATTAAGTAAGGTATCTTTTGGATATTTTAGTGCAGGGATATATTTTTATTTTAGGTCAGTTTAAAGTCGTTTTTCCGCACCCAAATCAAACCCCCAAATTCAAATCAAAATCACTCTCACTTCTCTCTAAATTCTCTCTCTACCTAACCTCTACTGAAGAGCTTTAGATCTTGAAGAAAAAGATCAATGTTCAATATTTTCTACTCAAATTTGTTGATAATGTCTTCACAAAGGTATGGATTCATTCAATCTTGGGATTCCTTTCCCCAAGCAATTCATTCAAAGATGATTCTAAATCCCCCAAAAATCAAAGGTTTTCTTTACACTTGTATCTTCTTTTAAAACCTAAATTGTGGATCAATTGTGATGAATTATGATTACTTAGGGTTATTTGAGTTTATAATGATGGGTAATTGATGTTGTCTAATTGAAATTCAATAAAACCCATGTTCTTCCCCAATTCCATAAATCTTTGGTTTTAATTGATGAATTGCTTGAAGGTGTTGAGTATATACATTGATATATTGGTATTAGTTGTATTATTACTTTATGGAGTGAATTATATCACGATTTGATTGGGTTTTTGACCTAGTTATGGAATAATCCATTAATTTTCTTCTATTCCTAGCCCTAACTCTTGATTAGGTTGAATTATGATTAGAGGTGATGTAATTGAGTATGTTCTTATCTAATTTACTATCCTATGATGGTGATAATTGATTTGAGGATTACCTATCATTGGTTTGGGATGGAGTCTTGGATGGGTTTCACCGAGGTAATTGGTAAGATTCACTTCAAGGGACTCCTCTCAAATGCCACATACACCTCTAGAGATGATACAAGATATATAGAATTATTGCATTCGAATGCACTAAGTATGGTGACGTGCAATAAAATCATGCTAAAAGGTCATTTGTATAAAACATGCTCTGTTTCAAGAAAACTTCATAAGAGAAGTATAAGATTCCCTTACAAGTCAAAATAATCACATATAAGTCACATCCACAATATAGCGCATCATCACTTCAAACCATATAATCTCCTATCAAAGGTCCTCTTAAGACTTACTTGAGTGAGAGATGAAGTGGACACCCATACAATCAATTCACACACACCTACGAGATACTCAAGTATTCCTAAGATAAGATTACTCACTATATTCAATTAAACCCCTACCTAAATTTACTCTAAGACTCACCTATTTAAAACATGAAGAGACCGCCCATACATCCTCTTCAAGTCTACCTAAGCAATCCTCAAAGTTACTCAAGATAAGTACCATTTCATTATAACACATTTAACTTAAGTCACCAATGTTTATTAAGAAATTTAAAAGACATTCAACAAGTAAGGACTTCACATAATGGTATTAGAGTAGACCTAGGGAACCTACACCCTAGAACCTTCAAAATCTACTCGTGCCATATGTAGATAGCATCCCATTCCATTACCTAAATGTTGTAGAACTTATCCATCACTAGAATGTAACCCACATGATGAGAATAGGTATTAACCGACATGGACCATACTAGCTAGGCATGGAATCCGGTGTAAAAGTCTACTCTGATGAAGCGTGTTCAACTTTCCAAAGGTAGAACTATGACACATGCCATGTAGGCACATGGTTCAGGAATATCAAGGGTTTCTTTGAACTCTAGGTCTCTTCTTAAGTAGAGTCACTCCCCAACCATATTGACTCGGTTCTAGCCTTAGTTCTTATACAATAATTCAACCATAAGGGCATATGAAGACGTACCATATATAAGTCATAATCAAATCATACATCACCTTACAAAGGATGGGTCCACTAGGGCTTCCATACAATGGTCAAATAGGATATCTCAATGACTTTCTTAATTATGGTTTTATGTCGTTCGAGCCAACCTACCCCTGAGTCCATCATTCAAAAAAGAAGGATGCCATTAATACTTTAAACTTCAAGGATATCATAACCTTCTTTCTAAAAGGTTCCAAGTTAATGACCCTCTTAACTATGTTCAAGGTCATGTTTCAATCAAAGATATACCTAGTTGACAAAGGTGCTTTAGCCTACTAAGTCAAGGACTCATACTGACATTCTTCATGAATCAATTAGAGGGATATAGGTCTAGAAAAAATAAGACACACATACCATCATTTTATCACATGTATAATCACATTCAAGTAGCATCTAGGGACAACAAAGTATACTACAAGTCACCCTAGTCACTCCTATAGAAACATTAGTATAATCCTTCATAAGACTCATATAGTCATCTAGGAAGACTCATAATTCAACATCATATATACACATATGACAACATCATTATAGTCTACTATAGACACATATCATCAAATAGAAGAACTCATGCTTTGACTTTATATATACACATCAGTAATATAGAGCCTCACAGTGATCACATATCAAAGTTATAACATGATAGCATCATAATACATAATGTAATGACGATATGGCCACATTATTCATAATTATATCACATAAGAATCGCTACCATAATTGAATCATACAAATCATCACAATTTAAGACCTATACTACACAATATTGAAGAGGTTAGGTCAACATTCCACCATTCAAACATCAACAAATCAAATCCATATCCAATTCAATCCACAAAGGCTCTTATTAATAGCCATTGTCACCAATTCAATCCAAAAATCAAACTGTACAATAATTCAAGATAATATAATATGAAATTCATCTAAATTAGTACAGTCTATATATAATTTTAACATGATTTTTAGATAATTTAATAGTAGAAAGTAATCTATACAAGAACTCAAACCAACAATAATATTTTCAAAATGAGGATTTCATTATTTGAATTGATTCATGGAGTTTTTAGTCTAAAACCATAAAATTAACATCAATTAAATCATAAATCATTGATTGAAGACATATTATGCAAGATACCATGGTGAGATATAAAAATAAGAGAATTCATCTTTTGAGAAGTCTTTAAAAACACTTTGAAGTTTGTTTCCTTGAAGAGAGAAGATTCAAGGACGAAAAAACATACCTTGATTGATGAAAATACACGAAGATGATGAATTGATGGATAAACCATGCTCGAAGATCCCACCTTGCTTCAAGCTCCAATGGAGTTCTTGAGAGTTCTTCTTTGAGGTTTGGGTTTTGATTTTGAATAATAAAGTTGTCTTGGGGTATTAGACTTATAAAAAAAATACATAAACTACCTAAAAATACCTTAATAACCTGACTAAACTGTTTTTATAACACTAGGTGAATTACCCAAAACACCCCTTCTTTGGCCGAGACACGTGCATAAAATTTGCATGTGTCAATTGACAATAGGAATGACGGCTCGTCGACCCACCAATGGTCTGTCATTATGTCCGTGGTTTGGGTCAGAGACTCATCCACAAGGGGTATAATGTCCCACAATATGTAAGGGGCTACGCACCGAAACAACGGGCGTCGACTGGACCACGTTCTGTCGATTGCACTCGTTGGTTGGGATTTTCCTTGGGCAGTTTTGACCCACAAGTTGGGTCCTTCTCAAGGACCCTTAAGTTGATCCTTGGGGAGACGTTTCCAGGAGTTTCAAACCTAATTACCCTACAATAGATTTTAGGATCCTCCCCATCAATTCGAACCAAAATGAACACGTAAAACTTGCAAAGGGACACTAAAACACAAAAGCACGTCTCAAGGCGAATCATTCAAACGTCCATGACGTTTGACCTCCAAACACTACCAAACTTTAAACTGCCTCAAAACACTATTATTAACCTTTTTAGGACTTCATAATATCATTACACACATGTTAGTGTATAGCCTCACATAGTTAGTTTTAGAGATGTTACTTTCTCCCCACATAAAAAAACAGACTCTAAACACAACAAGAAGATATAAACTACTTCTACAACTCATCATGCAATTAGACTCACATTCTTCATAACATATACAAGGAAGTCCTTATACACACATTATTATGATAGTATACATCATTTTTAAACACATTATCACCATTTTTCATGAAGAAATATCTTAATCAAATTTTCATTTTGATAAGAGTGAACATCAAATCCTTATAGTAAGTATGCTAGTTAATACAGTAATGAAACATTTAAGCAATTTATGATGAAGGCATGACAATATGAATGAAAATCATTAATCTGATTTTATAACATAAACACAACTTCGTGAAATGCACAATGGAAGGAGACCAATGAAATTTATTTTAAACTAGACTCCTAAACACCACACAACATCCAACTTGGTACTATGACATTCTAACTCTCAAGCTTGAATTGAATAGAAAAAAAGAGACAACAATCTACAACCCACTACTCACCTTACTCCCCCACTTGGAAGGAACCCATTACAACTAAACAGAGAAAACAATAACTTACCGGCATCATCACCCGAATTTCCTCTTTTTGCTTTAGCGAAATAAAAAAGATTCCTCTTTGGAGAACCACCATCCGGGGATCCTAGGTGGAACTTTCTTTTCCTCTCTTCCTTTATTAGCAATAGCAGTACAATCCCTCACCTTATGTCCATTTTTATTACAATCAAATAAACAATCGGTACCGGCTAGACATTTCCCAAAGTGCTTCTTCCAAAAGTAGAACTAGTAGGCTTAACACCTTGATAACCATCACCTCTTTCTAGAATGACCTTAGGAGAATTAGAACCTTCTTGATTTAGAGACCTCTTCTTGAACCGAGGTTTGTTTTGCTAATTGGATCCACCCATCTTCAAATTTAAAGAGATCTTACAAAGCTTGTACTCCTCAATGAAAACCATAAGCTTAGACAAGTTCATGTCATTTTTAAGCATGGTCGTACGACACTGTTCTTTATCAAGGATAGCAACAACGGTCACAAACCTACACATCTCATCCCTAGGGTTAGACACCAAGGACAGAGCATACCTATAAAACAAGGTGCTCTTCAAAGAATACTCTTCCATACTCATGTTCCCTTTCCTAAGGTTAATGAACTCCTCAACCTTCATCTCCCTCCTTTGACAGGTAAAGTACTTTTAAAAAAAGCCTCCTTAAACTCTTCCTACCAATAGGTCACGACTCAATAGATCTATTGTCTTTCCATTGAGTGCACCTTCTTCGTAGAAGTCACCCCATAACACTAAACACCATTTACACACCATCTAAGAAATCATGGGAATTTTCTCCCACCTTAGAGCCAAGAAAAATAGGAGGATTCATTCTAATAAAATTCCTCAATCTAGAGGCACTCGTACTCTCTATAGCATTCACCCTAGGCTTAATAACCCTTTCACATAAGTTGTCATGGCTCGGGCTAAAGCAAGTAGAGATTCTCTAATTTCTCCATTAGCCATATTCGGGGGAACCACCGGAACCTCATTACTTTCACCCACAATAGGGACTTGATCACCTTGGGGAGGAACTTGGAAACCTTGGGGAACTTGAACTCTTTGGGGAACTTGTTTAACTTGTGGAGAAATTTCCTCATGCACCCCTTCCTCCTCCAAGCTTCTTTCGGTCTTTCTTCTAGTAATCATACCCTATAACCACAAGATAAGATATTAGGAATAGACACTTATAACCTAAATTTGATGGCACTACACAAGAGTGAAAAAGAAAGTGAAAATTTATCTTCCTATAGCCTCTCCCTAATAGATGTGTCGCGACTCACACAGATTAACAAGCTTTTACTAGACCTTGATTTAATGAGAGTTTGGATTCGTAAAGACTACTCCATAACCTATGCTCTAATACAAACTTTATCATGACCCCAAAGTACACCCTATAAGATAGGGCATACTTCAATTCTTGGCATGATATATTCGACCTTTGGAGGTCTTATACAAGCCCTTTGATATCATTCATCACATATATGTCTGAACAGTAGTGAGGAATTAAAACATTTCACACTATCGAATAATACTTCAAAATATCCTTCATAGAGAATCATAAGAAAGACTAAGTCTCAAAGTCGTCATCTTAGACACACGAATATCTTGGGTCGTGGCCCATACAACGACACAAAAAAAAAATACAATGTGTAATATAATGTCTTCAATAAGAAAAGCTAATTATAGTGATGTCTTCATATCTATTAAGGACATACCCGAACTTTGCATGAGTGAACACTAAATCTAAGCTTCACTTCAAGGGACTCCTCACAAATGCCACCTACACCTTTATAGTGTAACACTCAGGAATTCAAAGATTTTATCTAGATCATCACATGAAAATAAATGACTTTAAACATTGTTTTAGGGCCTAAAATAACGTATTTGAATCATTTAGGAAGTGTTAGAGTCAAAACATTAAGAAACAACCAAGCCGTCAGGTAAATTATGAAATGTGCACTAGTGTGACTTGGCATGGTTCATGGGGTTTTGAGAGTCAGAAATCAAGGAAAATTTGTAGAAGAGTGTTAAAAATTTTATAGTGTGTTTAGGGTCTAAATGTTGGGGTACAACTCCCCAAGGACCAGCATTTAACCCAAATCTACAATTTTTGAAAGTGGGCATCAACAATCCAAGTAACGAGTCGTCGATTGATCGATGTTCCATCGATGGCTCCTTCATTCAACACTTATCCGTTTCTCAAAAATACCCAAAATCAGAGTTTATAACCCAATCCATGCCTTTCCATTTTTGTTGTGTCGATGGACCTACGGGCCATAGGTCGAGGTCTCGTAGGTGGGGGTCTGTTTTGGTTGCCTAATATTAGGATAAGTTAATTAAGTAGTTAGTTGGTTAGTTGGTTAATTAAGGGTTAAGAATTTTTTAATTTAGTTGGTTAAGGGGATACATAAGATATAAAGCTAATTAATCTAACTAAAATTCCATAATTCCTAAAATCCACGTCTCTCTAACATTTCTCTAGTCTCTCTCATCCCCATACTTCAACCACCATTGAAGAACACTAGATCTCCAATATAAGGAGGAATTCACTAAGGTTTTCATATTAAATTCTTGGAAAGAGCATCACTATGGTATTGTTTCTTTACCTCTTGGGATTTCTTTCCCTAAGAGGACGTTTAAAAGATGATTTTAAACTTCCCCAAAACTAGGATTTCAATCTAGACATGGGTTCTCTTTTTAAAACGAATTTGTTTATCAATTGTGATGGATTATAGTCTTTTATCATTTTTTTAAATAAGTATTAATGGTCAATTATTGTTAATAAGTCAATCTTTCCCCTTTGAATCCCTGTTCATCCCTACATTCATTATGTCTTGTAATTCTATAGTTATTGTGAAAGATGATTATTATATGAATATGTAGAATAGTAATCGCTACATATTACTTTTTGGATTTACCTTGTTTATGCATTGTCTATGTAATTATTTTTAATTGAAGTATGAAGGCAATGAAAAGGACCATAAGATATAAGATTGATTTTTCTCAAATTCTAGTATGAAGTATGATTTACTTAGATTGTAAAGATTCTATGTCTAATGTGTTGTTGCGATGTTGATAGCAAGTATTTCTCATCCTTAACCCTAGACTAGTGAACTGGCTAAGAAGTATGCAAGTGTATGCTATGATATGATCTTTATATGTTTGAAAGTAATTCCTCATGATTATGATAAAGTGTTGAGTTAAAGGTTTACTCACTAATATGTGGTTTTATAAAGTGAAAAGGTAGTTCTCACTTATGAATACCTATGAGCTATTATGACGAATTGTTCATATGGAGGTATAAAAGTGACTAATGCTATCTTGTATGAAGAGTATGATGACTACTAAAGGGAATATATTTTTAGCACCGAAAGGGCATGTAAAGGAGATGAGGTCTAACATTTAGTAAGTCCGGTCTTGCACAAGGGTTTATTCACATTTAGTAAGTCCAGATTCCAAAGATATGTGTTCTATCATGAGATAGAGACCTCCACTTTAGTAAGTCAAGGTTTCTAGTAACAATCTCCTTTACCCTTAACCATGTGCCCACATAGGACTATATATTAGTTGATCCACCTAGATAGCTGTAATATTTCTTACACCTTCGGCAAGTGTTAACCTCTCTTTTCGGTGTGGGAGAAAAACAATGAATTCCATGTAGATCACATGGTCTCATGTCGGTTATTGCATCATTTTCCTTAAATCAATATGGTAAGTGAATGAATCAAGTATGTGAACTATTATTAGGGCTTGTCTTAAAGCTTATTACATAGGGTGAGGGAGAGTATGCGACTTCTCTTATTCATTGCAAATGTTGGATCCTAAGGGATGGTCCTAGTAGTGGGTTGTATGATCAAGTTGGTTAGATGTTATCCATGTTAAGATTTAAGTGAAATAATGAATCAATCATGTTATGATAAAGTATGAGATTATGTCGTATGCATCTTTTAAGTGACTTAATGTGATGCTTATCTTTGGATAGTGTCATGTGATTCTATTCTTGTTACAACCCGCAAGTACACCCTAGATGTTAGATAATCCTTGTGTCGTCACACGGCAATTGAGACTTCATGAATTCTCATCTAAGCCTCTCGTATCATTCATTGCATAATAAACATAGTAAAATAGGTAAGAATTTAAAACTTTCTTCACACACTAAGAACTCTTTCATACACATTAAACATGTGGAATACTTTCATCTAAAACATTAAATATTTACAACATCTACTTGAACCATCTAAACTTTAGAGTATACAACACTTGGGACTAATCCCATACAAGACAATAAAACAAAGACTATGACATAAGGAACAAGTGGATATCATCCTCAAATCGATGAGGACTCACCAATAATTTATCTTCAAGCCTTAGAAACATACCCATCCTCCATGACACATCAAGACATTCGATTCCCTACACTTTAGTAAAAGGGGAAAAAAGGGGTTAGCACGTTAGATGTACTAAGTATAGAAGCCATGCAAAAACCATGAAAAAGGGACATTGAGTAAACAACATGTTTTTAATGAATTTCGATTAAAACTACATAATATAAGAATAAGAATAACATTTAACTTAGAAACACATAAGAAATTACTTAAGTAAAAAGTCACATTTTAAGAAATGTTACAGTGAATTCACTTCACTGTACAGTGAACTCACATCACTGTTATAGTGAATTTCCTTGACTTCACCATGCAGACCCTTTAGCATATAAGTCCCTCACTATAAGCTATCATAAGACTCTCTTAAGTAATATAAAGAGAGACCGTCCATACACCCTCTCTAAACACACCTAAAAGAGTGTCAAGACAAACCATAATGAGATCAACAGACACTTACAAGACATCAATCATATGAACATGAGATACTCATAACAAAGGTTATTCTAAGGTTCACTTGAGTGAGTTTTGAAGCGACCATCCATACAATCCCTTACACACACTTAAGATATCCTATAGAACACCTAAGATAGAATCATTTTCACTTAACACATTACCATATAGATGATATGAAGTTATCCTTCCAAAGGCTATCAAAAGACATATTTAAGTAAATCAAGAAGATAAAGTCCAGAGTGACCTCTTCAGAATTACGTAATTAATACTTAAAACTTCCTAAGGATCAGATCATGTCCTCATAATCAACGAACTTCCCTAACTAGAGTTATTCTTAAAGCTTAGGTAAGATAAGAAGTGACCATCATATTCCACCATCATGCCTTAACTAAACAGCCCTTAACTAATATAGTGTCACAACCAGAATCTAGATCCTAGATGAGACCGAAATCATTAACCTCTCAGAGGTCGCATACAAGCATCTTCTTAGCTTTCATAACAATTATATAGTTAAATTTGCGGAAAATTTAAAACTTTTTAATTCTTTATGAAGTGTACTTAGACTTCATATAATTACTACATAAGAGTAATATAATAATAATCTCAAACTAAACAACAATTTATCGATATATTAAATAATTGAAATAACGAATCATAATATTAATAATAGTTTTCAAAATCGGCCTTAATACAAACGCTTGAACAAATATTTGAAATGAAATGATAGGAAAAACATCCACTAGATATGTCTAATGTACTAACAATAAAATAATAAATGGAGGCATCCTCAGACTCAAGAGGACCTACCAAAGTCTGGACATCGCTAATCCAAACTGCTTCAACGAATCTTCAATCTTCTCTCGGACCTAGGCCTATAAAAATAGTAAAATTATATGTGTTAGTACACACTTGTACTAAGTATTGGTGTATGAACATAAACACATAAGGACTATGCATGATCAAGGAAAGCTCTTCCTATAACAACATGCCATTTCTGGGAAATAAAGTCACTACACATTCCTAATTCGTTATTTGTGATTCATGCTTTGAATATGACATGTTTTCATGCATTTAAAGCGCACAACACATTTTCTATATGAACATAAGACCTTGAAATCATGAACATAATTTTAGAACAACTCAAACAGAACTTAATAATTTTGCTCCCTCTTAGGCTGAGAGCTTTACTCCCCATCTTAGTTTATTTTTTTTAGACTTTTCTTCTTTCTTGTTGCTTAGTTCAATGATCTCCTTTGATCCCATGTTTTACTTACAAGTGCAATTATTTAATTGTAGTCCCACACCTACAATAAATCAATTAAATCCAAAAAACTAAGGAAATGATCTTACTACCCATACCAAAAGTTGTTCTTTTCATTATTGTAAAATTGGGCATGAAGTCATTAAAATCCAATCATTATTAGTTATGCCCATTATTTGATCATTTGCATAATATAAAGATGATGCGGCATATATTCATACTCCAATTGATTAGTTATTAAGTTTTTGATCTTATAAGTCAATCTTTATTGTCTCTTCCCATTATTTGATCATTATGCTTACATAGTTCACTTTGAACTTACTTTTCCTCTTACTTGATCTCATGTTCACTTTGAACATAATTTTTTTTCTTTTATTCTTACTTTCATAAGAATTTAGCATATAACTAACTTAGATCATATGAGCTAACATGAAATCTAGTGTCGTCCCCACACTGAAAATAGGTGCTTCACTGGCTAAAGTTAAATTGAGTTCAATGTCTTCCCCACAACGAAAAGAGGTGTTTCACCCGCTAAAGTGAAACCAAGTTTAGTATCTTCCCCACATCAAAAAGAGGTGGTTCACGGCTGAAGTGAAACCAAATACATTCTTGAGAATTTAACTGACAAAGATTATGTGAGCTAAATATGACATCCAGTGTCTACCCCACACTGAAAAGAGGTAGTATCACTGGCCAAAGTGAAATTGAATACTACTTATCACTCTTAGGTTGAATCCACTAGCTAGTTCCTATGTTGGCAACATAGTTCAAAGACTAGGAGACTTCGGAGACCCTGATCCACCTTGGAGGTGATCTCGTCTAATGAGAATTACATGTTTTGGCAGAATCTCATTACTAGTTGATACGTTCAAACTTACTTATCAAATAAAAACTAATGTGATCGTATCAAATAAAGAACTCAACTAATGAGTTTGGGATCGTTCCGAATAGGAAAATAGTTCAAACTTAACTTCAATCTATTATTACTACTATTTAGTCAATTATGTCTTTGGAAAGAAAAGACAATAAAAGGAGGTTTTTTTACTTCTAAATGAATGAAAATAACTATCTAAATTAAAGGAGACAACTAACAGTTTCAAATGTTGGAGTTTAATCAATTAGTAAAAGTAACTAGGGTTTACGTGTTCCCCACAGGTTTCTAACTTGATTATTCTAACTAAAACAAGTTTTTCCTAGTATCTTGCATGCAATGTGATAAGTTATGTATTTCTAAATCCTTTGTCCGGCATGAAGAAAATTTTACTCGGCAACTTTGTCCGGCTACGTGTGTTGCTATACTAACCCTTACCTTTACCACATATTAAGCATTGTATTCAATATTTGACTAAGTTATAACCTTGTACCAATCAATACTTTCCTATTAGATAGTATACACCAAATCTATGTTGATAATTCTTTTCCTAATATCTACATCCAGTAGCTACACTACGATGCCACCTACGGACCGTCACAAGCTCCGTAGGTGGTACTTTTCTGCATTTGTTGCTCTAAAACCTCTGCATTCATCTTTTAGGCAGATTTCCTGCAAATAAAGAGAAACTTACCTAAAAATTAATACAAAAAGGCTTTAGGACACACTAAACATAAGGAAAAAGCATTAAAAATACCGTGAAACCACGGTATATCACTAGTCTATAGGAGCTTCGCTTAGATTTATTATAATTTACAACTTCTATAGTTGACTCAAACATTATGGAAGTTCTCTTCTAGTATTAGGTATACTTAGCTTAATGGATGACTGGTCGGTCATCACTTTTTTGTACTTCATAAATATGAACTTAAATCTTACATTATCATCATGGTGCGAGTGAGAATTTTATCACGGTTTCTAGCACCCTCTTATATGAGTATCTTTTACATAATCGTGTAAATGTAAGTGAGGCTTGTCTCACTTTCTTTTACACTTTATATTAGGTAAATTTCATAACTTATAATATTTTAGTTATTTCATTACTCACAATATCTTGTTCAATTCTATTTGGTAGCATTGTACCATTATTTATGAAGATTTTAAGGACTTATTCAATGTGCTATTATGTTCACAACATTCATTTAGATAGGGTATGTTGGAACTTGTCCCCATCGTTGGCATAGCCTTGGTTATGAGTTCATTTATTTACATCTTGTCAAATTTCATTCTTTAATATGTATATGTCATTACAATACATTAGCCATATAAGGTTGGTATGATTTAGTATTTGCCAAATTTATAATGTGTGGGACATAATATTGGTAGCCAATTTATTGGTATAAATCAAACTTTCGCTAAACAATTTTCATGAGATTATCATTAGCCAAGTCAATTAACTTCATATATATAGTATAGTAATCTCATTATTTTGAGCAGACAATTTTTAGAATTTGATTAGCCTTTAAGAATAATTCCATCTTCTCGAACACAAGTAGGCATTAAAAAATTTATTATATCATGTAAATAATACCTAATCATATGGTTCTAACATATAGGTTTCATTCGACATTAAAATCTCATAACCTTTACATAATGATCAGTTAGGACCACATAGCAACAACATGGTCGAGATTTAAATTATATGTACTACAAGAATAAGAAATATGGAGAACTAGGCTGATGAACATGCGATTCATTGGGAACAACACTAGTTTCAATTTCTTGAATTAAAAAACGTTCAAAAGCGTCTGCGAGAAAGGAATCCAAAAGATAAAAACCATACCTTACTGTAGAATTGAATCTACGAAGATCACCTTGAAATTTGCACAAAATATATTAAAGAATAACCTTGAAATCGCCTAAAACAACTCGAGAGTATTTTTTGTTCTTCTAGCATTTTGCTCACTGATTTGAGTCGTGAGGTTTTCTGTTTAATAAACGTGAATCTAGGTCTTATGAACTTAATATTGACTAATTAAACTTAGGCTAACTAACTTAACTAAATAAATCAATTAGCTGTTTACAAAAACGCCCCTCCTAAATTCATTAAAAATAGGAGAGCATTCGACTAAGCCAAATTTGAAAATATTATAAGGGTCTCGGCCTAGACATTAATTTTTAATTAATTAGTTAAGCTTCTAAATTAAATAATTAAGTGACCTAAGGTAATTACTGAAGTAACCCTAAGTCACTACGACAATAACCAACCTCTTTGGACCATCCTAGGTTAGGTACTAGGATGTTTCTTTAGTTAGTTAACCGGCTAGTGTCACCCGGTTAGGTTTTAGGATTTCGGGTACACTAGTTATTTTTTTTTCGGGTAGTCTAGGTTAGTTATCTAGATAGGTAAGTGAGTTCTAGATTTGGTTAGGATTCTCATCCCCACATGACTTGACCCCATATGTGTGTCTTCCCCTAACCGCCCTAAACCAAATTAGGTTGGGCTTGTCTCTTCCCCGATTAGCACATATGCTTGCACATTTTTTTTTCTTCCCAACGATCCTCACTATATCCTTGGGCCCTGCTTACTTGACATGATCATTTTAAATGATCTTGTGCTATGGTACCTAGGCTTGACACTTGGATGTCTTTACCTTATGTGTGAGTTAAGGAACTAAGCATTTTAGTTTAGGGTCTTCATTGTGGGTATAATTTCTTAACAACCTTGAATTGGGGCATTTGAACCAAAGTGTATTTTAAGTTAAATGTTAATGCATAGAAATTGGCTAACAACCTTAAGCTAATTTTCTCTAACAAGCCCAATATTACTCAATATTGGAATTGGGATGCTTATGTACCCCGAATACATATTCTTAAAACCTAATAGGATATTCATTAGAAAAGTAAATTTTATAGAATGTTGCATTATCCCCCCCCCCCCCTTGGGAACCTTTGTCCGCGAATAACACAACCCATCATTTTGATACAAAGAGGGTATTTTCGAAAAACACATCACATACTTGAAACTTTACTCTTTGTGAAAATCTGATTCACAACATACTCTGGATGATGCACATCACTCAAAGCTTATATGAAGCTTCATATCTGAGATTAAGGAACTCCGTTTCCACTCTTACTTAAACTCAATGCATATCACGACTCATGCAACACAATAATCATGTAAACGTTATACAAAAATAAAACAACAACATGAATGCAAGCATGAACTAATATTAACTTATATAGTGAAAGTATAAAACACACATTTATGGACTTAAAACACCAAAATGGACTAATGCACTAAAATTTAAATTTTCCTAAACAAAACAGACTTAGGAAGAGTATATCTAACCTCAAGAACTGAAAAAGTGAGGGTAACGCGATGTCATATCGACCTCGTCCTCCCATGTTTCTCCCTCAACAAGGTGGTTCGTCCACAACACTTTCACAGTGACAACCTCCATGTTCCTCAGCCGCTTCACTTGGCGATGTAAAATTTCAACTAGAAACTCATCGTAAGAAAGGTTCTCATTGACTCATAACCCCTGAACAGGTAGGATGGATGCTTGATCACCTACACACTTTTTAAGCATCAAAGAATGAAAAACTAGATGAACAGATTCCAAGTCATTTGGTAACTTCAGTTTGTAGGCAACATTCCCTACTCCCTATAACATCTCATAAGGACCTATATACCTCGGACTCAACTTCCCTTTATTATAAAACATCCTCACCCCCTGCATGGGTGATATCTTGAGGTAAATTTTATCACCTACCTCAAATTCAAGATCCCTTCTCCTGTTATCACCATAGGATTTTTGACGAATATAAGCAGTAGTCAATCAATCCTCGATCATTCTAACCTTTTCCACAGTCTCATGTATAATATCTGGGCCAAGGATAACAGACTCTCTTACTTCAAATCCCCAAACTTGGGACCTACATCTCCTACCATAAAATTCTTCAAAAGGTGCCATCCCAATACTGGAATGGTAGCTATTAATATAAGAGAACTCAATCAGTGGATATCTTTTATACTCTTTCGGCTCTAATTTTTCTCCTATGGGAGTACTAACTAGAAAAGGCTAATGCAAGATCTCAGGCAGCAAGTAAAATTTACTAGCTAATAAAAGAGTAACAAAAGATAATGCATACACAGAAATTGAAAAAACAAGCAAGTTATTAGTGACCACATCAATTGACTTCTCCTGCTCCACTTTTCCTTTCAAAGCATAGAACCTGTTCCCCTTGGGAGGCTCGGCTGCAGCACAACTATTAGGCCAAGGCTGAGTATCTGTCTTGGCCTGATTCTTCGCATATGGCCAGTCCATAATCATATGCTCACTCTTGTTGCACACATAGCAGGCATTAGAACCTACAATGCAGTCACAACACGCGAACAACCACATTTACCACACGTCCTTATGTCATGGTGTACATTTCTATGTTGCTCTGCTTGAATTCGGGACTATCCTGGACTCCAAACGAACTCCTACCAGTGCGAGAACCAGCCTGATCCAATGTCCTAGGCTTCTTCCGTTCTCGACCTCTCTTCTTCTGATGACTCTCCACCACCTATTGTGCATGTACCATCAAACTATCACGGTCCATGTTATAATGCAACATGGCTGCCCGACAGTCCTCCACCAGATCCTCTGATATAGCAATCACAAACATGCTGATCTGATCCCTTCTACTAGACACTAGGGAAGAGGCATATTTGGAAATCTTAACAAACTTCAAGGAGTATTGCTTGACTAACATACCTCCCTGACGTAGGATGATAAACTCCTCAATTTTAGCCTCTCTCTGCTCTCTGGAAAAGAACCTCTCCAGGAATGCAGTCTTTCGAACGTCCCAACTAATGGGGACTTATCCCTGTGCTAGGTCGTCTCCCCACATCCTTCACCACACTTGAGCCAAATCCTTGAGTTGTCATGCAACCAACTCAGCCTTCTTCTCTTCATTAACACCCATAGAACATAAAATCTTGTGAACCTCGTCCAAAAACTCCTAGGGATCCTCATTGGTTGAGGATTCCAAATAGACTGTAGGATTCATTCTGGTGAAAATTCTCAGTCTTCTAGCCATGGTGCTAGCATGTGGGTTCTCCCTGGGATCACTCTATTTAGTCGCCTGGGCTGTGATAGACTGTGCCTGAACGGTGATGGTTTAGGCTATTTGAACCAGTGTTGTTCACACTTCTCCATCTGTCAATGCAGTTGGGTTGATAGACACTTGCACTCCAGCAGCAGAGGCTTGAGGAAGAGCTTAGTTTCCTCCAGCAACTGCTTCTTCAACTCTTCCTCCTGCGTTTCTTCTTGTGTTCATTTTTTACATGCACACACAAGAAATAAAATTAGATTCTAGAATGAAAAAAAGTTTCAAAGCTCTAAACAACATGATAAAGAGTAGAAGAAGGGAAGATTCCTAGCATCACTAAGTCTCTAAGTCATGATTCTGGTGCACTTCACAACCATAAGCTAGAAATTATGCAACGTGGTTGTTTTGACCATTAGTTCCTAGGTAATTTTATCTCATGCTCTGATACCAAGTTTCTCATACTTAGAATCTAGACCTCATATGAGACTGGCGTCGTTAACCTCTTAGAGGTTGTAGAATAACCTCTTCTTAGCTTTCATCACAATCATACAGTCAAATTTGCAGAAAATTTATAACTTTTTTAATTCTTATTGAAGTGTATTTAGACTTCATATAATTAATCCATAAGAGTAATATACTAATAATCTCAAACTAAACAACCATCTATAAATTTATTAAACAATTTAAATAAAGAATCATAATATTAATAATAGTTTATCAAACCATCCTTAATATAAATGCTTGAACAAATTTTTTAAAATAAATGCTAGGGAATACATCCACTAGCTATGTCTAACGTAATAACGCTAGAATAATAAACGTAGGCATCCTCGAACTCAAGAGGACCTACCGAAGTCTTGAGATCACTAATCCAAACCTCTTCAACGAATCTTCAATCTTCTCTCGGACCTGCGCCTATAATAATAGTAATAGTAAATGTGTTAGTTCACACTTGTACTAAGTATGGGTGTATGATAATAAACACATAAGGACTATGCATAATCAAGGAAAGCTCTTCCTATAACAACATGCCGTTTATGGAAAATGAAGTCATTAAATTTTCCTAATCGTTATTGGTTATTCATGCTATGAATATGACATGTTTTCATGCATTAATAGCACACAACTGATTTTTTATATGAACATAAGATCTTTGAATCATGAACATAATTTTAGAACAACTCAAACAAAACTTAATAATTTTGCTCCCTCTTAGGCCGAGAGCTCTATTCCCCTGCCTTAGTTTATTTTTTTAGTATTTTCTTCTTTCTTTTTGAGTAGTTCAATTATCTCCTTTGATCCTATGTTTTACGTAGAAGTTAAATGATTCATTGTAGTATCATATCTACAATGAATCAAATAAGTAATCCAAAAAACTAAGGAAAGGATTTGACTACCCTTACCACAAGTTATTCTTTCCATTCTTGTTAAATTGGGCATGAAGTCTTTATAATCCAAACTTTGTTAGCTATGCCTATTATTTTATCGTGTGCATAATAAAAAGATGAATGGGCATATACTCATACTCCAATTAATGAGTTATTAAGTTTTTGCTCTTATAAGACAATCTTTATTGGATATGCCCATTATTTGATCATTATGCTTACTTAATTCACTTTGAACGTACTTTTCTTCTTCTTCTTTGATCTCATGTTCACTTTGAACATAATTTTGTTTTTTATCTTACTTTATTAAGAAATCTTAAGCATTTAACTGGCATAGATAATGTGAGCTAACATGAAATCAAGTGTCTTCCCCACACTGAAAAGAGGTGGTTCACCAGCTAAAGTAAAACCGATCTAAGTGTATTCACCTCACTCAAAAAAGGTAGTTAACCAGCTAAAGTGAAACCAAGTTCAGTGTCTTCCCCACACCTAAAAGAGGTGGTTCACGGCTGAAGTGAAAATGAATACATTCTTGAGCATTTAACCGATATCGATCATGTGAGCTAAATATGAAATCCAGTGTCTTCCCCACACAGAAAAGAGGTGGTATCACTGGCCAAAGTGAAACTGAATACTACCTAGCACTCTTAGGTTGAATCCACTGGCTAGTTCGTTTGCTGGCAACATAGTTCAATGACTGGAGACTTCGGAGACCCTGATCCACCATGGTGGTGATCTCGTCTGATGAGGTTTAAATGTGC
Organism: Solanum habrochaites; assembly: GCA_027704765.1. Lineage (NCBI taxonomy): Eukaryota > Viridiplantae > Streptophyta > Magnoliopsida > Solanales > Solanaceae > Solanum > Solanum habrochaites. The sequence continues at coordinate 14,434,535 of JAKWJA010002498.1, forward strand.
TGGCACAATCTCATTGCTTGTATATCGGTGCTTAGCTCAAATTTATCATAATTTACAAATTTTTGAGTTGAGTCAAACATTATTAAAACTTGTTTTTTGTATGACGTATACTTAACTCAATGGATGACTGGTCATCCCTTTCTGTACTTGATAAATATGAACTTAAGTCTTACATTATCATCATGGTGCGAGTGAGACTTGTCTCACGGTTTCTAGCACCCTCTTATATGAGTATCTTTGACTTAATCATTTAAGTGGAAGTGACGCTTGTCTCACTTCCTTTTACACTCTATATTAGGTCAATTTCATAACTTATAAGGTTTTAGTTATTTCATTACTCACATTATCTTCTTTAATGTTATTTGGTAGCCTTGTACCATTCTTTATGAAGGTTTTAAGGACTTATTCAATGTGCTATTATGTTCACACTGTTCATTTAGATAGGGTATGTTGGTACATGTCCCAATCATTGGCATACCCTTGGTTATGAGTTCACTAAGTTACATCTTCTCAAATCTCATTCTTTAATATGTATTTGGCATAAGAATACATTAGCCATATAAGATTGGTATGATTTAGTATTTGCCAATTCTAATAATATATGGGACATAATATTGCTAGTCAATTTATTGGCATACATCAAAATTTCACTAAACATTGTTCACGAGATTATGATGAGCCAAGTCAATTAACTTCATGTATATACTATAGTAATCTCATCATTTTGAGCATCAAAATAACTTAACTTCATGTATATACTATAGTAATCTCATCATTTTGAGCACCCAATTTTTAGCATTTGATTAGCCTTTAAGAATAATTCCATCTTCTTGAACACAAGTAGGCAATATAACATTTATTATCTCATTTATATAATACCTAATCATACGGATCCAACATATAGGTTTCGTTAGACACTATAAATCACATAACCTTCACATAATAATAATTAAGCACCACATACCAACAACATGCTCGAGATTTACATTAGAACTAGGGTGATATACATGCTATTAATTGGGAACAACCCTAGTTTTGATTTCTTGAAATCAAAAACGTTGACAAGTCTCTTGGAGAAGGAATCCAAGAGAGAAAATACATAACTTACTGTAGAGTTGAATCTAGAAATATCACTTTGAACTTTGGACGAAAAACTTGAAGAAAAGCCTTGAAATTGCCTAAGAGAACTCGAGAGTATTTTTTATATTTTCTTGCGTTTTGCTCACAGTTTTCTGTCGTGAGGTTTCCTATTTGATAAACGTGATTCTAGGTGTTAGTAACTGAATATTTAATAATTAAACTTAGGGTAATTAACTTAAATAAATAAATCAATTAGCTGTTTACAAAAACGCCCCTCCTAAATTCATTAAAAATAGGAGAGCATTTGACGTAGCCAAATCTGAAAATATTATAAGGGTCTCGGCCTAGACATTAATTTTTAATTAATTAGTTATGTTTCTAAATTAAATAATTAAGTGACCTAAGGTAATTACTGAAGTACCCCTAAGACACTATGACCATAATCAATATCTTTGGACCATTCTAGATTAGGTACTATGATGTTTATTTAGTTAGTTACCCGGCTATTGTCACCCGGTTAGGTTTTTGGATCTCGGGTACACTAGTTAGTTTATTTCGGTTAATCCTAGTTTAGTTAGGTAGTTAGGTAAGTTAGTACTAGAGTTGGTTAGGAATCTAACCCCCACATGGCTTGACCCCACACGTGCGCCTACCCTTAACCGCCCTAACCGAATTTTGTTTGGCTTGTCTCTTGGACAGTTAGAACATGGTCTTGCATGTGTGCTTGCACATGTGTTGCTGCTCATTTTTTTGCTTGTCCCAAGGATCCTCACTATATCCTTGGGCACTGGTTACTCTACATGATAATTTAAAATGATCATGTTCTATGGTACCTAGGATTGATACTTAGATGTCTCTTACCTAATGTGTGAGTTAAGAAATTAAGCATTTTAGTTTAGGGTCTTCATTGAAGATACAATTCCTAAAAAACCTTGAATTGGGGCAATTTAACCAAAGTGTATTTTAAGTTACTTGTTAATACATAGAAATTAACTAACACCCTTAAGCAAATTTTCTATAACATGCCCAATATTACTCAATATTGGGCATTGGGATGCCTATGTACCCCAAATACATATTCTTAAAACCTAATAGGCTCTTCATTAGACAAGTACATTTGCTGAAATTTTACATCTAGATAGGTACTTATTCTTTTAACATATTTTCTTAACTTAATTCATTACATTCATTAGTTTATTAAGAGACATTTAAAACATAAAGAACATTCAAGTAATGGTCTTGGAAAAGACATACGAACTCAAACTAACATCTTAAAAGCCTATTATGTAATGTCTAGATAGTGTTCTATACCACCACCAAAACTTCATAGAAGTTCTCTAACGCTAGTGAGTATCTCATATGATGAGAATAGGCAATAACCTACAAAGACCATGGTATCACCTCACAGAATCCGGAGTTCTAACCTACTTCGATGAGGGTGTTCTACTTGCCAAGGGTAGAATTAGGACACATCTCATACTTAACTAGAACTACTCCCTTTTCCATACTCACTTAGTGCTAGCCTTCGTTCTCATAGAGTACTTCACATTAGAGGTTCTCATAAGAGGGTTCCATAAAAAGTACATAACCCAAACACATTTACCCTACCAAAGAGGACCTTTTAGGGCTACCTCCCAATGGTGACAAGAAGATCATGATGACTTTCCTAAGGTTTGATACGAAGCAGTTCCACCCAATCAACCTTAAGTTCATCGTTCCTTTACTTGAATGATACCATTACGTCTTTCGACTTTATCATGCATAACCTTACCAATAGGTTCAAGGTTTCACATAAAGGACTCTGTTAACAACATTTAAGGTCACATGTCATTCATACATACAAAACAAAGAGACATTAGTATCCTAAGTCAAAACATCGCATATTCATATTTATACAACCATCAATTAAGGGACGCAAATCAACCGAGACAAGACACCACATACTTCACTCTAACACATATTACATGTCGTTCTAGAAACATATTAATATAACCATATCATCTTAATGTCATCTTATATACTATCATAAAATTATCAATGTAACCAACATAGAATTATATAGTCAAGTAGGAATAACCAATACTCAACCCTAAGACTTTACACACGAGGTCAAAGTCATAGTCTAACATGATCAGCTACATAACATCAATAGAACACATATACTTTCACATTGATTAATATGTAGATGGATATGATCATATTTCACATAAGTCAACTACATAAAATCATTATAACGCTTCAAGTAGTGTCAACCAGGTCATGATCATCATATTGCATAAACAAACGTCGACAAGGCCACATTAATTTCACATAGCACCGCCGCCATAAGTGTACCATACAAATCACAACATAATTGAAATATAATTAACATGAAATAAAAGGAACTAGGGCAGCATACCCTCACTCCATCTTACCACTTCGATTCCAAAGGTAAATCATGCAATTTGATATAATAAGGACCTTACCCATGACCATGAGCATCAATTCAATACATACACTATAATACTCAATGAAATATAAGTCAATTAATTATAGATTTATCAATCTAAAACGAATTAGATATAAATTTAATACAATTCTTACATCATTAGAAAGCCCATACAAATCTACAGTAGAATCTATAAGCATTAAGTCAATATCAATTCAATAAGCTTAGCATGCAATAAATCTAAGAATATTCATTACTCAATTAATTAAATTGAAACATCCTATATTCCATACATACATAATCTATATATTAATCAAAAGCCCATAGCAATCTACACATGGATTCATCAATCTCAAAGCATAATCATATAACCCATATTTTAGTCAAATTGAGAGATTTGTGAATGTCAAGGGTTCATGGAGAATTTCATTGGAAAACATCAATTATACATAAATATCATCAAATATAAACGTTTGGAAACAATTTATGCAAGAACCCAAGACTTAGAGTAGACATTGAACTTTTCATCTTTTTGACATCTTTGAAAATCATCTTTAAATTTGGCTCTAAGGTGATAGAAATCCTTAGATGAAGAACTATCATACCTTAATTGAAGAATCCAAAGCTAATTAAAGAAGAAACTCCATTGAAGACCCATCTTCAAGCTCCATCATCACTTTGAACTCACATGGAGGTTTCTGGAGAAACTTTATGAAGGAAGGAGTTTTTATTTAGATGCTAGGGTTTTAATTAGAGTTTAATCACTTATATGATCTTAAAATACCCTTAAAAACCTAAAACAACCGTACCCATGTCTTATAAGACTTGGGTGAATTTACAACTTCACCCCTCAACTTAACAAAAGGCTTCAACAATTTCCAGCACTATCAACGCCCATACCAATGGACCGTGGTCTCACCCATGCCCCGTTGTTGGGGATCTCGTGGGTTAAACCTGTAACTCCCCAACTTGAAGGATAAGTAGCTCCATCGACGAGACACATTGATGGGCCGTTGCCTTGTCGACTGGCCGTCGTTTTTGTAGTAGATTGCCAGTGCCTGGAAGTGTTGAGCTACAACGTTGGGGTCCTCCTTTAGGGCCCCTTAGGGGTCCTACATGGTGTCGTACCAGGATGTTTCCACCCCAAATATGTTAGTATACGATTTTAGAACCTACACATGAGTTTCATCCAAAACGAACACGTAAAACTCGACAAAACATACAAAGACAAACAAGGTCGTTTTAAGGCAAGACTTTCGAATGTCATGGACGTTCTTGGATGTTTGACCTCCAAACTTCTCGAAACTTAGACTGCCTACATACAGTATAATAAATCATTTAAGTACATCATAAACTCATGCATTATACATAAACACATACAGCCACATATGAGACATATAGGTGACTTAGTCGTCGAACGTCTTGGTCGTCCATTGACGCTTGACTTCCAATGCACGTAAACTCTTAGACACTGCCTCAAACCCACATTATAAACTATTTTAGGACTTTAGACCATTATGATAACCATGTTAGGATCTAGCTTCACCTAAGTCATTTTCGGGGTCTTACATTCTCCCCCAATTGGACAACATTCGTCCTCGAATGACACTCCCCACTCTCTAAACACTTCCAACAATAGTGACTCAATAAGAAACTCATGACCATACCATATAACATCTCATACAATAGAAACATCCAAGAGAACATCAATTTTACATAATTAGGTGATTCACAACACAACAAGAAAGTAGAGAACAATTTTATAACTCATTATTCTACAAAACTCACATGATTCATTCTAAATTGAAAAAACTCATTTTATAATCAATATTATACTCATATACATTAGTTCTAATCATATTACAGTGAACTGGCTGTGCTATAGTGAATTGTGCAGCTTTTTGAAAAATGCAACTTTTAGGCAATTCATGATAGAAACAAGTTAATATGCAAGGTAACATCATTTAGACACATCTTACAACATAATAATGTCTTCACAATCTAACAAATCAACACTTAAGAATTTCCTTACAAATGCTCGACAAATCTTTAAGGTAAAATCACTTAGATATGCTTACTATTAACCTATATGAAAAAATTAGCAACCTACACTAGATGCACATGAATCATAAGGAAGATATCATGTATAAAAAATCATTTTCTCCTTAAACAAAACATCAATCAAACATGCATATCATAAGGAGAATATTTGAAACTCATCTTCCACAAAAGACTCCTACAATAATCAAGCTACCAAGAACTCTTTGTTTAAGGCTTGAATAAACACATAACGAAAAGTTAAGGGTACCTCACTCCCAATAACCATACTCTTTACCATACTCCCCCACTTAGGAGAAACCCATTCTAAGGTCAATATAACATTCACTACAAAGAACTCCATCAAGGCACCTTAAATCTTACTCACACTCTCTTACCAAAAGTCTACCTCATAGTGACTAAGGACTCTCAAAGGTCTCATCATTTAAACATTACATCCCCCTTACTAGGACAACTCACCCTTTACTCTTTCTAATCTCTTCACCTTCCTTCATATGGTTAGGGCTTAACTTCTTCAAACTATCTTAACAACCACTCCTCCACATTCTCACACTATACCTTACCATTATTCCCAACTTAACTACCCTTTAAAAGGTAACCAAAAAATTCTAAGGTCAAAACCACCTTTTATCACACCTCATATCACAAGTCACAACTCATCTTTTCTCTCCTTCAAACCAAACTTCATAAATTCACCCTCAAGGGACCAAGACGTAAGGGAAACAAGGGAAAGACACCATATACAAATCTCTTAGGTACGATTGATGAATGAAGATGTTAAACATTCCTAGAACCCAATACCCTCTTATTTGTAATGTGGCGTGGTTTATATTATAAACAAGAATCTACTAATTGTGGTTCATAAGACAACTAAGACACTCCCTAAAACTTATGCTCTGATAACAACTTTGTTGTGACCCCTAAGTACACCCTAGAAGTTAGAGTGTCCTTGTGTCGTCACACGGCAAATGAGACTTCAAGAAGTCTCATCTAATACTCTCGTATCATTCACGTCATAATAAACATACTTAAATAGGTAAGAATTTAAAACTTCATTCACACACGAAGAACTCTTTCATAAATATTACACAAGCGGAAGACTTTCATTTAAAACATTAAATCTTTACAACATCTACTTGAACCATCTAAATTTTAGAGTATACAACACATGCGACTAATTCATTACAGGATAATAAAATAAAGACTATGACATAAGGGACATGTGGATATTGTCCTCCAATCAATGAGGACTCACCAATACCTCATCTTCAAGCCTTAAAAACCTATCCATCCTTCATGGAACATCAAGACTTCCAATTCCCTACACTTTAGTCAAAAAGGGAAAAGAAGGGGTTAGCACATTAGATGTACTAAGTATTGAAGCCATGCAAAAATCATGAAAAAGAGACATTTAGTAAACAACATGTTTTTCATGAACTTCGATTAGAACATCATAATAAGCATAAGAATAACATTTAACAACTTAGAAACACATACGAAATCCCTTAAGCAAAAATTCACTTTTTAAGAAATGTAACAGTGAATTCACTTCACTGTACAGTGAACTCACTTCACTATTACAGTGAAGTTCCTTCACTTCACATTGCATACCACTTAGTATATAAGTCCCTCACTAGAAGCTATCCTAAGACTCTCTTAAGTAATAGAAAGAGAGACCGCCCATACACCTTCTCTAAGCACACCTAAAAGATCCTTAAGACAAATCATAATGAGATTAACATACACTTACAAGACATCAATCATATGAACATGAGATCCTCCTACCAAAGGTGATTCTAAGGTTCACTTGAGTGATTTGTGAAGCGACCCCCCATAAAATCCCTTTAGACACACTTAAGAGATCCTATAGACCACCTAAGATAGAATCATTCTCACTTAACACATTAGCATATTAGATGATATGACATTGTCTTTCCAAAGTCTATCATAAGACTTACTGAAGTAAATCTAGAAGATAACGTCCATAGTGACCTCTTGAAGATTACCTAAGTAATCCATAAGAATACCTAAGTCTTAGATCATGTCCACATAATCAACCATTTTACCTAATTACAGTCATTCTTAAGACTTATCTAGGTAAGATAATAAGTGACCATTCCTGTTGCCCCCTTCATGCTAAACTACCCCTAACTACTCTAGATAGGTACTTATTTATTTTAACATACTTTATTAACTTAAGTCATTATATTCACTAGTTTATTAAGAGACATTCAACACATAGAGTACATTCAAGTAATGTTCTTAGACAAAACCTAGGGAATCCAACTAACATCTTCAAAGCATATTGTGCAATGCCTAGATAGAGTCCCATACCACCACATAAACTTAATAGAATTTCTCTAATGCTAGTAAGTATACCATATGATGAGAATAAGAAATAATAGACATAGACCATGGTAGAAAATCATGGAATTCGTATTTCTAACCTACTCTAATGAGTGTTTTATACTTGCAAAGGGTAGAACTAGGACAAATACTATGTAGGCACATGGCTAAGGAATATGAAGTGCATGCTATGTTATGTAGTCTCATACTTAACTAGAACTACTCCCCTTGCCATACTCACTCGGTGCTAGGCTTGTTTCTCATAGAGTAATTCACATTAGATGTTTTCATAAAAAGGTTCCATAACATGTTCATAACCCAATCACATTTACCCAACCAATGAGGTCCTCGTAGGCCTACCTTTAAGTGGAGACAAGATCATGATGACTTTCTAAGGTTTGACATGATGCCGTTCCAGCCAATCAACGTTCCATCCAATCAATCTTAAGTCCATCATTCCTTTACTTGAAGGATACCATTACAAATTTCGACTTCAACATATATAACCTTACCAATAGGTTCAAGGTTTCACATAAAGGACTCTCTTAACATCATTTAAGGTCACATGTCATTCATACATACAAAGCTAAGAGACGTGAGCATCCTATGTCAAAACATCACATATTCAAATTCATACAAGCATCAAGTCAGGGACACAAGTCAACCAAGACAAGACACCACGTACTTCACCTTACCACATATTACATTCCATTCTACCAACACATAAATATAACCATATCATCTTCAAGTAATCCTATATACTATCATAACATCATCAATGTGACCAATATAGACTTATATAGTCAAGTAGGAATTACCAAAACTCAACCCTAAGACTATATACACAAGGTCAAAGTCATAGTCAAACAAGATCAAGTACATAAAATCAATAGAACACAGATACACATGTACATAGATATGATCATATTTCACATAAGTCAACTAAAAAAATCATAATAATGCTTCAAATAGTGCCGACAAGGCCATGATCATCATATTGCGTACAGTAACGCGGACAAGGCCACATCAATTACACATAGCACCACAACCATAAGTGGACCATACCAATCACAACATAATTGAAGTCTAAATAACATGAAATAAAACGAATTAAGGCAGAATACCCCCACTCCATCTTGCCATTTTGATTCCGAAGCTAAATAATCAAATTCGATACCATAAGGCCCTTACCCATAACCATTAGCATCAATTCAATACATAAACTATAATACTCTTTGAACTCTAAGACAATTAAATATAGATTTATCAATCTAAAACCAATTAGATGTCAATTGAATAAAATTCTTAGATCATTCGAAAGCCCATACAAATCAACACTAGAATTTATAAGCATTAAGTCAATATGAATTCAATAAGCTTAGCATGGAATATATCTAAGATTATTCATTACTCAATTAATAAAATTGAAACAGCCTATATACCATACATATATAATCTATACATGAATCAAAATCCCATAGCAATCTACACATGAATTCATTAATCTTAAAGGATGATCACATAACCCATATTTTAGTCAAATTGAGAGATTTGTGAATTGATATGCTCAAACTTACTTCTGAAATAAGAAGTAGAGTGGTCATATAAAGTAAAGAACCCTACTAATGAGGTTAGGATCGCTCCCACGAGGAAAATAGTTCAGACTTAACTTCAATCTATTATAACTACTATTTAGTCAATTATTTCCTTGGAAAACAAAGACAATAAAAGGGGGGGTTTTATTTCTAAATGAATGAAAATAAATAGCTAAATTAAAGTACACAACTAACAGATTCAAATGTTGGAGTTTAATCAATTAATAAAATTAATTAGGGTTTACATGTTCCCTACAGCTTCCTAACTTTATAATTTTAACTATAACAATTCTTTCCTAGTATCTTTCATGCAAAGTGATAAGTTATGTATTTCTAAATCCTTGGTCCGGCATCTAGAAAATTTCACTCAACACCTTGGTCCGGCTACGTGTTTTGCTATACTAACCCTTACCTTTACCCCATATTAAGCATTGTATTCAATATTTGACTAAGTTATTTCCTCGTACCAATAAATACTAGCCAATTAGATAGTGTACACTAAATATATGTGGATAATTCTTTTCCTATTATCTACCTCCTTTGTCCAGCAAGTAGCATTAAGGCGAGTCCTAACGTTGTCCATCCATTAAAAAGACTTCTAAGCGAAAGAATTATCAATACATGCAAGACACTATTCTAGAATTGATATTTTAGTTAGATTTTATCTTATTATTCACCCATGGTTCCCATAACCCTAGTTATGGAGTTTAGTTACCAATAGTTATAATCACAATATTCATATATATGATATAAGAATTCATGCACTTACTTCAATAAGAAAGAATAAATCTAGAAATTTAATTGATTAATAGACTAAATCACCAACAATCAACTCCAGAGAAGTATAAAAATCCAAAGTGTAATAATTAAAAATAATCACGTCACAAAGAATATAACATTAAACTGTCTAATAACCAAGAGTCTAACCATATGAGAGTCTAACCCCAAAAAACGATGTTTTTACAACTATTTATAAAAAAACAAAACCCTAATAAAAGAAGGGTTCTAATTGTTGGAAATCTATCAAAATGTGGCTGGGTCGACGCACCTTGCGATGGGTCGTCGTGGTCACAACGGGCCGTCATGGACTCCGTCGTCCCATACTTTGCAAATTCTTCTACTGCTCTCTTCATTATCCTCGACGGAAGGTATGACGGATCGTCACAGGCACAACGATCTGTCGAGGGTCTTCGTTCCATAACACTTGAACTCTTGGAATTTCAGTACTGGGACTACTTCTCTGATAATCATGACGAACCGGCAGGACGGACCGTCATTGCTACAATGGTCTGTCATGCATTTTGTAACCCCACACTTGGTCAGACTTCGCCATCTTCTTTCAGTATCTTAAATACGATGCCACCTACGGACAATCACAGGCACAACGAACCGTCATAAGCTCCGTAGGTGGTACTTTTTTGCATTTCTTGCACAAAAACTTCCGCATTCATCTTTAGATAGATTTCCTGCAAATAAAGATAAACTTACATAAAACTTAATACAAAAAGGCTTTTGGACATACACTAAACTTAAGGAAAAAGCAATAAAAATATCGTAAGGCCACGGTATATCAACACCCGCAACTTAAATTCGTTGTTGTTCCTCAAGAGACACACTATGAATCACTAAAAAAATTTTATACAATAGTATCCATGTTTTTCCTTACACAATCCTTTGGCTATCAATCCAGATCAGTCTCATCATATTTATGCATTTATCACTATTAGGCTTGAATTATGTGGAATTATACCATGACACAGACTCACCACACACTAACACCTATCCTCCTCACCGAGGTGCTAATATTTTCGGTATTGCAACTAGTGTCCTCACTTCAACACAACATACTCACTCTTCACATAATTATTTCAGTTTGAGTATAAGGATTACTTTTCAACACTCGCTCTCAGAACAAATTCACAACTCATTCATACATATTGCCATAAGCTTGCCCTAATTTTCACTGCTTTATGTTCGCTATACAACTTTTAGGATCACGATAGGAGTTTCTTTGCTTCTAACATAGGCTCAGGGTGAGGTAGGGTATATTTAGGTATTCTTTAGTGACTTTTTGCCATCCTTGACATACCAGCTAAACATACCACTTTTTATCATTTTATTTCGCCCAGTTTCTCATATTCTTTCACCTTTCTATTTTCCCTTCTTTCTTCATTTGTATAAGTTACTCTCTTCTTTTCTTGCTTGTATTTATTGTAATTTTTTATTTCACTTTTCTTTCAACTGATTCTTGAGTCACTTTACACTTTTTCTTTCTCTCTCTTTGTTCTTTCAAACCCAATTTTCAGAGAATTCCACATAATAGCCACCCTCAAGTAATGGATTTTTTATTAGCTAAAGTACATAATACCCAAAGTTGGGTCAAGGCCATAAAAAGGTTGTTTACTGCATTAGCCACCCTCAACTTATGCTTTTGGCATAAGTTGTGATGGACATGTCCAAGGAAGGACAAGGGACAACACATTATTCCCAGAAAAGATCAGTTGGGGTGAAAAAGAAAGGTTTAGTTTAATCTCAACTCATTTGGATCAAATAAGTAATAATTTCATTTGGTTTTTTTAATTTAGGCTAAAAATGGGTATATTGAACAAGGTCCTATGATCCTTTTCTAATTGTCTATTACAACTTACTTTTAGCAAGACTAAGCAGTCAAGTTCTAGCTTAGTACAAACAGTGGACTATTCAAATCTTCCTCACACTCACTTAACATCTCGTTACTCTACCAAACTATCTGACACCTTGTTCAAATTTTAGACTTAGGGTCATGTAGTGGTGGTGTATCTCTATTCCATGCTTAGAGTCACACATTAGTCAATTACTATGTCTAGTGATGCATCGTTTTCATTTCATCAGGATATCATTTTAGCCATCATGCTTCAGAGTTAAACTATGTACAGAAGATATAGACATGCCAGTTCAACAGTAAAAGTAATCAGTGTCTTGGGGAAAAAGAAGACAGGCAGGAATACCCTAAAAGAGGATAGTTAGTTGGGCTACTTACACTTCACCCTAGCACTCACTTTCCATTTACCCCACCCCAACAAAAAGACATGCAATTGTCCCCAATGCATAAAAAATTGAAATACGAGAGTGGTAGGTGAAGAAAACATGGGGCGCAAAGCGCCGACGATCAGCAAATTGGTGGGTACGTTTCTCCAGAACCCACTACCTCTGTAATCTGGACAGCCTTAGGAGTGTCCTCATTTGCAACAGCACTATCAGCAGTGCCTCCCGCTATGTCCATATTTCTGGAGCTAGATGCCCCATCAGCTAACTCTACAGCCCTCAGTCGACGCTCCTCCTCATTAGCAAGGGAGGCTCTCCTCGCAGCCTCTATATCACGATGCTCCTTCTTCCGTGCTCTAGCCTCATCCTCCTCTCGACCCCTATTCCTCTTGGCATGATGTCGAGGGTGAGGTGGTGAAATCTCAGAAGTGGCGAGTATGGCTGCCATCACTTTGTCCTCAGTACGCTCTCCAGAAGGGGCCTCAGACTCAGTCACCCTAGCCTCTAGGATCATATCAATATTTGTGCGAAGACTCTTGAACGTAGCTTCAATGGTCAACACATCCACCTGAGGGGCTGGCCGGGCTAGCACCCGCAACTCAAAAGCGTCCAAGCACTGATGAACTTCAGCGATCTTCCGCTCTGTGTGCTGAACCATTCTCCGCTCCAAGCGCTCTTCTGCCTCAGTAATAGACCTCTACATCCAAGGCTGGATGTGATGCAAAAGTGTAGCCATCTATGCCCTTAGTTTTCGGACCCTAGCAAGCGGGACTAGAGCGGGGAAAGGGGATGAGCGAGAGGAGCTCGGTGCAGTGCTACTACCCGGGATAGACTCGATTGGGGTAGTGTCAGTGGTTTCAAAAGCAGCCTGCATAACCGTGCGATCCTGTGCTACGGTATCAGCCAGATTGTCACCAAGTGGAGGAAATTCTGCACGGGGCCCTCTGCGTGGGGCCAACTCATTGACCTCATCCCTGATGAGGCCGATGTCAACAGTGCCCAGTGCGGTCTTGAGCTGATCAATGTGCCAGATAAGCACACCTGCGGACCTGTATAAAGAAGATATAATGCACTGGAAAGGGTAAGTATTTGTGACCTTAAAATCCCTATCATGTATGACCGCCAATAGAAGCCAAGCAAAGTCCACCTCAATTCCTGCTATCATTGCCGCCATCAGAACTGCACGATCCCATGTGACTAAATTATCAGTAGATGCAGGGGAAAGGCGGTGGCGGACAATCAACCATAAGAACTTAGCCGTGAAGGTCAGGTTAGCCTTCTTGATGGCTCCCTTCGGCTCGGTTACCCAGTCAGCACCCTCTCCATCAACAGCCAAGTTTAGGTCCATCCACCTCTTGGTGGTCTCTCTCAGCGATGGCTTAGGCAATAATTGGCCATCTTTGACAATTTTCCACCGGTAGTCAAACTCGGTGGTGAGAGCGGTCCATTTGTCATAAACATCCTCGCCATATAGATACCGGCGGATGGTATGCAGGGAAATATCAACCTAAATGCCACATACTTGGACATGCTCCAGTGGGGCCTATTTGACGGGGGCAGCCCGCCTATTAATCTGTGATCTGAGAGCAGCCACATAGAAGGCATAGAACTCTCGGACCAACTCTTAACTATAACGACCCAAAGAATGCGATGTCCACTCCAGTTGGTGAAGTTATTGTGGATCTATGGCACAGTAGGGAGACTTCCCGTAACGACCCTCCTCTCTAAGGTAAGGGTCTGTGTCATAACTTCTTTATCATTAAGAAAATTTGCATTTGAATAGACTTTGATACTGCCCGTTGACACACCACGGGTTGGGCTGGTCGGTAACCGGGGTGAGAGCACGAGTCGGTGAGTCGGGAGTGGATTCAGAACTGTTAGCCTCATTAGACGAGGCATAATGTGCAGCTGTGGCGGGTGCAGGGACTTCAGTAGATCCGGAGACTTCCTCCGACCACGAAACTCCGAATGAGCCATACGGTCCTTCTTCCTTGAGTAGCTAACCCAGAAGGTGTGCCGGTCAGTGTGCGCTCCTCATCAAACTGGGAGGTAGTGAATACGCCGGACGCCACCTTTTTGGGCGTAGCTCTGCCAGTACGTGCATCTCGGGATGGAGTGGAAGTGTCGGGGGCACGTACTTGGGGTCACGCTCATCATCACAGCCAATGAGAAGGCAGGCAGACAGGGCGATAGACTTTGATCGCCCACGTGCGTAGACTCGATCTTGTTTTGGTGTCATTAGAGATAGTACCTGTAAGGAATCAATATTAGTACTAGAAGAACTAAACAAGACAAGCAAAATAACACAAAATAAATAAAAGAGTCAACATGTAATGATATTTCTATAGTTACAGTAAAACAAGACTGACCAGGTGACTATAACAAAAGCAAAGACTATTGCAAGGACTTCTTGCTCAATCACTGTGTAGTTCTTCTAAGCTTCATTTACGGCTTTACTAGCATAATAAATGGGGTGAAGGATTTTGTTCTTTCTTTGTCCCAATAATACAACAAGAGCAACCCAACTAGCATCGCACATCTCCTTAAATGGATTGTTCCAATCCGGAGAAATCATGATAGGTGCTTTAAGACAAGATTCATCAAAACAAAATTTACAATCTTTGTCGAGCAGTTTGCACAATGGATGTGCAATTTTTTAAAATTCTTTAATGAATCTCCGGTAAAAACCTGCATGCCCAAGAAAGCTTATAACACCTTTTACAGAGATAAGTTGGGGAAGTCTCTCTATTACCTCGATATTAGCTAGATCTACCTTTATGCCCTTTTTCAAGAAATGTGATGACCCAAAACAATACCTTCTTTCATCATGAAGTGACATTTTTCCCAATTTAGTACTAAATTGCAGTCTTCACATCTCTTAAGGACCTCAGATAAATTGTTCAAAACACTGCTCGAATGAATCACCAACCACAGAAAAATCATCCATCAAAACTTCTATAGTATCTTCCACCATGTGGAAGAATATTGACATCATACATCTCTGAAATGTGGCGGGTGTATTGCATAACCCAAACGACATTCTCTTAAACGCAAAGTTCCCATATGGACAAGTAAAAGTGGTTTTCTCTTGATCTTCTGGTGCAGTAGAAATATTATTATACCTCGAATATCCATCAATAAAACAGTACCACCCTTTTCCGTCAAGTCTATCCAACATCTGATCCATGAAGGGCATAGGAAAATGGTATTTTTCAATTCATGCATTTAATTTGCGATAATTAATACACACCCTCCATCCAGTATCCGGTCTTATTGGCACAAGTTCATTTTACTCATAGGGGACCACAGTCATTCCCACTTTCTTAGGTACACACTGAACAGGCATACCCAACTACTATCGGTGATCGGATAGATTGCTCCGACATCCAACCACTTAATGATTTCCTTCATCTTGACCTCTTTTATAGGTGGATTTAAGCGTCTCTGGTTATCAATACTTGGCTTATGATCGGGTATGAGTTTGATTTTATGAGAACAAATCCCAGGAGGGATCCCAATAATGTCCACAATAGTCCACCCAATAGCTCTTTTAAACCTTTTTAGCACTTTCACACAACTCTCAACTTGTTGTTCATTCAGGTCTTATGCAATGATTACCGGCAAAGTGTCACCATTTCCTAAGAATTCCTACCTAAGATGAGGTGGGAGATCTTTTAGTTCTAACTTTGGATCCTCCTCTATAGATGGTTTCGCGGGTAGAGACTCGCGATTCTTCATGTCTAACTCATATTTCTTCAGTTTAAACCGAACATCACCTCGATCAAGAGCCTCGACTAATGAATCATACTCTTCAATGCAATCGTTATCAAAATTCATTATCACTGCCGCGAATGCTTCTACACCTAGATGTTCTTCTATTTGTGTCTTAGATGACTCACAAATGTTGTAGGATATAGCAAATACCGATTGGAGCTCACCACTCTGCCTCATGGACCTATAAATGTTAAAGAACACTTCATCATTGTTCAACCGAAATTTCATCTGCCCCTTTTCCATATCTACTAAGGCTCTTCCAGTAGAAAGGAATGGCCTCCCAAGAATAATGGGCACTTCAAAATCGACTTCACAATCAAGAATAACAAAATCTTCCGCAACTATGAACGACTCAACTTTTACTAGCACATCATGGAGTATCTCTATAGGCCTTTTTACTGTTCGATTGGCCATCAGTAGCTGCATTGCAGTGGGCTTTGGATCACCCAAACCCAACTTCTTGTAATTCGGGAGGGGCATGAGATTTATTCTTGTCCCCAGATCACATAATGCTTTCGCAAAATGTAATAGCCCGATTGTACAAGGAATAGTGAACGCACCCGGATCTTTTTTCTTTTGTACCAGAGATCTTAAAGCAATAGCACTACAATGTTTCATTCTATCATCATCCTCAAAAGTGACCGAGCTTTTCTTTGTAACTAGATTTTTCATAAACTTGGCATAACCGGGCATTTGTTCTAAAGCTTCTACCAAAGGGACATTGATAGAAACTTGCTTCAACATTGTTATTAAACGTCGATATTTACCATCCTCGGTCATTTTCACTAATCTTTGAGGAAATGGGGGTGGTGGACTAGGCATGCAGGTTAGCTTTTTTGGCACTTCAGCATATTTTCCAGTGTTATATTCTACTTCACCATTAACCTCTACCACTTTATCAGTATCTTTGTCACCTTTTCCTCATTAGACGACATAGGTGGGTCAATGGTTTTCTTATCACCGCGAGTAGTGATTGCCATAAAATGTCCATCATTTTTCAGACTTTTGACAGTGTTGCTAGTAAGAGTGCCCGGTTGCCGTTTGTTCACAGTTGCAGATAATAGGGCCAATTATAACTCTAGCTTCTTAATCCATATTGCATGTGTATCAACATTCTGACCAATACCCACTAAATCATTCCTCAACTCTTTAGTGTGCTCATCACTAGCATCGAACCTCCTCATCATTTTATGCAACATATCCTCAACTCGCTCCATACTACCTCCTCCATCCTTAGGAGTAACTTCACGATTTTGAGGAGGAACATAGGGCCCATTCCTATCATTTCTATTACCATAGTTACCCCTGTTGAAATTGTTGTCACGGTTGTAATTTCTTTCTCAAATATAATAACCCTCACGGTTATAGTTACCATAGATCCGACCTTGGTTCCTTTGACATTGGCGCCAATTCTCCTGATTATAGCCTTGGGCACTCAGTCCGGAACCCCCCGTCTGCTCATTTACCACATAGGAATCCTCCTCATAATAGCATTCATCATTTGGTGGTGGTGGTTTAGACAAGTAGTTGACTCCATTTATCTTTTCTGCACCCCAAGTGACATGTTTTAACACCAACCGAAGCTCAGTTCTCATCTGAGCCATCTCTTCACGAAACTCATCTGTGGGTGGATTGTGAGTGGATTGCACTGTGAAGGTATTTCTCCCTGTATCTGACTTCATAGTACTCCAAACTTTATTGTTCCGGGAGATTTTCTCTAACTTTTCAGCAATCTCAGCATAAGGACACTCCCCATAAGAACCACCTGGTATAGTATCCAACACCGCTTTATTATTATCATCCTGTCCCCGATAGAAGTATTCCTTCAATTACTCATCATCTATTTAGTGATTGGGGATGCTTCTCAAAAATGAGGTGAATATATCCCAACAACTACTAACAAACTCTCCTGGTACTGACACAAAGTTGTTCACTCTATCATTGTGGTTCAGTTTATTGGAGACCGAGTAGTAGTGTGCTAAGAAAACGTCCCTTAGTTGGTTCAAAGTGAAAATTGAGTTATAAGAGAGCTTAGTGAACCAAATATCAGCCTCTCCCATAAGTTCGAGAGGAAACACTCTTTGCCCTATTACATCCAAGTCCAAGTCAGGCTCCCTACACCGCTTTTACACACTGCCCTTACCTTTTCTATAAGGGTATATGGATCCTTAGAAGGTAGCCCTAAAAACAAACATCTGGCACTGAGAATTTGCATCAGGCTACTAGTTATCACGAAGGTGTGGCCTGGTGGTAGAGGGGGAAAGACAAGTGGACCACCGGAGTCTGCTATATTGTCATAGCCTCTTTAGTATTCTTGGGGCCGTGGGAGCGGGATTTTGTCCCCTCAGTAGGTTTTCACCCCGAGCATCGGGTAACAAGTGACCATGAACATTAAGTGGAGCTGGCATGTTCTAGTTTGGATTATCATAAAAAATACCCAAGTTTTGATTCATTTTGCATAGTATACGCTCTAATTCATGCTCGTAGGGAAACAAGGGTTTTCTTCCTCTCCGTGTATTTGTCATACAAGGAAGATAGTTCTGCAAGAATATAAAAAACAAGAAACAAAGTAAAATTAAAAAATATCAACTAAAATATAGTAATAAGTTTAAGTTAATCGAAAAGCTATAATCCCCGGCAGCGGCGCCAAAATTTGATACGCTCAAACTTATTTCTCAAATAAGAAGTAAGTCGGTCGTATCAAGTAAAGAACCTAAATAATGAGGTTAGGATTGTTCCCACGAGGGAAATAGTTCAGACTTAACATAAATTTATTATTACTACTATTTAGTCAATTATTTCCTTGGAAAACAAAGACAATAAAAGGGGGGTTTTATTTCTAAATGAATGAAAATAATTAGCTAAATCAAAGTAGACAACTAACAGATTCAAATGTTGAAGTTTAATAAATAAATAAAAGTAACTAGGGTTTACGTGTTCCCCACAGGTTCCTAAATTGATAACTCTAACTATAACAATTCTTTCCTACTATCTTTCATGCAAAGTGATAAGTTATGTATTTCTAAATCCTTGGTCCGGCATCTAGAAAATTTCACTCTGCACATTGGTCAGGCTACGTGTGTTTGTATACTAACCCTTACCTTTACCCCATATTAAGCATTGTATTTGATATTTGACTAAGTTTCTACCTCGTACCAATCAATACTAGCCAATTAAATAGTATACACTAAATCTATGTTGATAACTCGTTTCCTATTATCTACCTCCTTCGTCAAGGCAAGTAGCATTAAGGCGAGCTCTAACGTTGGCCATCCGTTAAAAATACTTCTAAGCGAAAGAAATATCAATACATGCAAGACACTATTCTAGAATTGTTATTTTAGTTAGATTTTATCTTATTATTCACCCATGGTTCCCACAATCCTAGTTATGGAGTTTAGTTACCCATAATCATAATCATGATATTCATATATATGATATAAGAATTCATGAACTTAATTCAATGAGAAGATTAAAATCTAGAAATTTACTTGATTAATCGACATAATCACCAAAAATCAACTCAAGAGAAAAGTCTAACAGTCCAAAGTGTAATCATCAAAAATAATCTACTCACAAACAATGTATAATATAAAAGTATCTGATAACCAAGAGTCTAACCGTATGAGAGTCTAACCCCAAAAATGAGGTTTTTACAACTATTTATAAAAAAAACAAAAACCTAATAAAAGAAGGACTCTAATTGCTGGAAATCTGTCAAAATGTCGCTAGGTCGACGGACCTCACGATGGGTCGTCGTGATCACGACGGGCCGTCATGGACTTCGTCGTCCCATATTTTGCAAATTCTTTTGATGGTCTCTTTATTACCCTTGACGACAGGTATGACAGATCGTCACAGGCACAACGGTCCGTCGAGGGTCTTCGTTCCATAACACTTGAACTCTTGGAATTTGGGTACAGAGAATACTTCTCTGATAATCACGACAAACCAGTAGGACGGACCGTAATGGCTACTATGGTCCGTCATGAACTTCGTAACCCCACACTTGGTCAGACTTCCCCATCTTCCTTCAGCGGCTTCACTACGATGCCACCTATGGACCGTCACAAGCAGGACAGACCGTCACAAGCTCCGTAGGTGGTACTTTTCTGCATTTCTTGCTCAAAAACTTCTACGTTCATCTTTAGACTGATTTCCTACAAATAAACAGAAACTTACATAAAAATTAATACAAAAAGACTTTTGGACAAACACTAAACTTAAGGGAAAAGCATTTAAAATATCGTGAAACCACGGTATATCATGAATTTCAAGGGTTCATGGAGAATTTCTCTGGAAAACAACAATTAAACATCAATTTCATCATATATGAACGTTTGAAACCATTTGTGTAATAGCCATGATTTAGAGTAGAAATTGGATTTTTTAGATTTTTGACATCTTTGAAAATCATCTTTGAATTGGCTCTAAGGTAATATCAAGCGGTTGATGAAGAACTCTCATGCCTTAATCGAAGAATCTAAAGCTAATTGAAGAAGAAAATCCATCAAAGACCCATCTTCAAGCTCCATTTTCACTTTGAACTCACATGGAGGGTTTTTGGAGAATGTTTAGGAGGGTTTTTGATTTAAATGCTAGGGTTTAAATCAGAATTTAATCACTTATATACTCTTAAAATAAATTTCAACCGTAAATATGTTTGTATATGAGTTTAAGACCTACGACATGAGTTTCATCCAAAACAAACACGTAAAACTTGATGAAATATACATAGACACACAAGGTCGTTTCAAGGCAAGACTTTCGAACGTCATGGACGTTTGACCTCGAAACATATCGAAACATTACACACTGCCTAAATACACTATAATAACTCATTTAAGGACCTTATAAGATCATGCATCAGATATACAACCACATATGAGGTATATAAGTGACTTAGTCGTCGAACGTCTTGCTCGTCCCTTGACGCTTGACTTCCAATGCACTTAAACTCTTAGAAACTGCCTCAAACTCACATTATAAACCATTTTAGGACATTATACCATCATGACAACAATGTTAGGCTCTAGCTTCACCTAAGTCATTTTTAGGTCTTACTTTTCTTG
Organism: Solanum habrochaites; assembly: GCA_027704765.1. NCBI lineage: Eukaryota > Viridiplantae > Streptophyta > Magnoliopsida > Solanales > Solanaceae > Solanum > Solanum habrochaites. The sequence continues at coordinate 14,455,912 of JAKWJA010002498.1, forward strand.
GCATTACACAAGCATTGGTTTAGGTTGCTTATGTGTGTGGTTAATATCATGTTGGTTTGACTTATAATGTTCTATGTGTGAACTTGTTGAGTTATTAAATATAATGCATGGTTTTGACTATATTATGTCTTTTTAATGCATTAATGATTTTATGCATATGAGTCATACTTAGAACATGTGTTTTGTACTAACACTACAAGAAAATATCTTTTAACGAGAGAAAATTTTGTCGTTACTAGTCAATAACGACTGATAAAAATTTAGTCGTCACCGATTGCTAATATCTCCGTAGTTAAATGCTTACGACCGGACTAAAAATCCGATCGAAAATTTTGCAATGACAACATGAAACCCTATTGTTATAAGTTCTTTCAGTAACCAAATTATCTCTTCGCTAATATTTATTCCGTTCGTTAAAGTGTTCTATTATGAAAATAAATTTCATCAATATAGGTTCTTTTAGCTACTGACTTGTACATATATGTTAATCGTCTCGTAACTTTCAACATTATGAAATACTAATTATTCTTTTGTAGACATTCACATAAATAAATGTAAATACATATGAAAAAATTAACAAAAAATACCACATATGTATAACAACACATCAAAATATCTATTAACAATGTACTGGTACAACTTCTTGACATTATAATTTGTTTACTCTTGAAAAAAGAAAATAAATTATATACAAATTTTAACATGTATAAACAATTCTATGAAAAAAGAGAACTTGTCTAGATCTCTCTTGTGCTTTAACTGGATCTTTAACAATTCAGTTGTTTATACTTAAACTACACTTTCTTCATAGGCAAGTTCTCCGTACTTCAAACTCATTACCTGTTAAAACAATAAGTTCATGTAAGTTGAATAAAAGACTCCAAATAACATAATACCATTTTATTGTATTTGTTGTCATAAATAAAATATTAACCAAGTCCTACGATAAGATATATAGCTGATATTTAGTGATATATCGTGCAAGATTTATGTGAAAGTAAGTAACTTCAGCAATGAAAGAGGCCCGACCAGGGGTATTGGCAATTTGAGGGATTAGGCAGAAACATTGGATAAGTGACTACGTTAATCTGCATGAGGGTATTTGTGAATTTAGCTGTTGTTTTAAGGCTCAACCCATCGTGTCTTCCTTTGCAGAATTATACAAAAAAGGAATGTTTGAGCTCCTGTTTTCTGCTTATTCAATCATTAGCACACAAGACTCAGCTCACTTTCAGGCAATGAGTGAAAGTAATGTTATAAACTATGTGTTGTAACAGAGTTTATGTTGGATTTGGATTCTGAAATGCTTACATAAAGAAGCAGATAGTTATAACATAAACGAAGTTAGACATCATTAAACTACTATGCTTGACTGAATATGTGTTCCATCTGGAGCACTAGTAAGTTTGTCGGCACAAGATTAGGTGTTTTTCTTACTCTAAATGATTGGAGATCTTAGTAGGCCAAATATTATATCAAAAGATTTATTCATGGTATCGATGATTAACCTCTCTTTGCATGAAGTTGAGAAGAGTACTGTTCTTTGAAAGTACTTCTTCATTAAAAGGCATTACTAGATATCAAACAATGTTGAAAAGTCTTATTTTATTTATGTTTTCATTTTTATATAACTAAAAAAACAATCTACATGCAAAACAAAAACTTTTTTGTAAAGGTAAACCAATTATACTAGCACACATACTCAAGCTAGAAGAGAATCCAAGCACATTAAACTCTTTTCAATCTTACAACAAGAAGTTGTGTTAGGAATGATGTCATGTACGCAACCTTATCCCTACCTTGTGAAGGTAATATACTTATTCTGTTATCAAATAATCAATTAATTGGTAGAAATTACCAATTTCTTTGTAAGAGGAAGTCTGCTCAAAATATGAGAATATCTAAGTTGCAGCTCAATATATATTTAGTAGTACCCATAAAACATCAATGAAAGTTACAAATATTGTTGAGGAACTGCACAAGTAATAATTTTGTTTGTATTAAAGATAAGAATGTTAGTTGATCCTACCGCATTTTGTATTAACAAGGATAGATAGATGACATTAACTTTGAAATACATCTATATTATGCAATTCTCAAGTGATATGTATTAGAACACTTGTTGATTCACCATAAATATTTAGAATAAACATTGTGATAAATTGTCTATGGTTCTCCAACAAATGAACTTTAGAAGAAATCATGTTTAAAATATCTCGGCAACTTCATTTTTGATGAAAATCTTTCATATCAAGTTTAAAATTTTTTTACAATTGAATTCTATAAACCAGCTCTCCTTCAACACCCTGCCCAACATTCCTGCTTGATAACAAATTCAGCTTCTGAAATCCTAATTTGCACAAATATACACTCGCATTTTGATCTCTACATACTATCGTATGGTAAATCATGAAGAATATTTATATCTCAAGGTACAAACACATTTCCAAACACCTAAATCACTTTGTATTTATCTCATTTATCAGGAACAAAAGACTTACCTAAATAGGCAATAAACACCATGACATACCATTCATATTAAGTAGTTTAAATAAATATCCCTACATGAAACATATATTTTTCAAGTGCAAAGTAGTAATATCATGCTCGAAATGCACTTCCACAGGTAAATATATATGGGCATCAATTATTCTGATTATAGAAAATTTTTACAACCCATTCAATGACAAAAACACTAAAGAATGATATACCATATTTATAACTGTGAAACCTTAAAAACTAGTCAATGAAATTAAAAAATTAGAAAACCAAAATTACCAAGCAAATGAGATTATGCCAAAAGAAATTAGAAATAAACACAGGAGATATGAATCGACCTAGTACGTCAAGAGTTAAAACTCCAGACAATAGTTCCAGAAATAGTCCTAGAATTAGTCCTAGATGGACACCACCAACTTATTATACAGAAAGTTATCAGCAATCAGATAGAACTAACTCAATATGGAATAGTAGATTAAATAAAAATTGGATACCAAAACCAATAAACGAACAATATAATTTCTTAGATCTAGATTGTGTTATAGATATGAATAAAGCAATATTACTATGGATAGGACATATATCTAAGCAACTAATAGATAACAAAATAAAAACAACAGAAACACCAAGGTATATAGAAATAAATTTGTAGGAACAACAAGATTATGGATAGAAAATCTACCCTTAGAAAGTTTAGAAGTACTTAGAAGTGACAAGAAAATGGAATTATCTCCATCAGCAACAAATATAGATATACTAGATAAATATGAATCAGCAATAAGAAGTGAATTTGGAGGTATGACCACGGATATAAGAGAACAAAACAGAGAAAAAATAATAAATAGATAACTTATGACAAAATTAGCTATATGTAAAATGTGTTATATAGAAGAATACACTTGTGCAGTTAAGGAATACTATTACAATGCAAAATACAATTTAAATGGAGCAAAAGAAATAAGTACAAAAATAATTAAAGATTGGAATGATGAAGGATTAGTAGATACTTTAGGACCTACAATAAATTTTTTACATCAATGGTTAATACAACTATGTGAATCTAGTAGCAACTTGCTACAACTATGGACTATTAAGTACCGTATATACAAAAGTAGGAGAAGAGATATCCAAGATACCGTAACTATATAAGGCCTTTTTACAGTACAAAAGAGTAACTAAAGGAACTCTATTTTTTATAAAGTTGTACTCAGCTACTGCAGCATGCTACTTTTCTAAGAGAAATTATATGTTTTATATAGATATCAATTAAATTCTACAAAAATATTATTGAAACAGAAAAACAGTATTAGGTAAATATTTTACTATAAATAAAGAATAACATACCTCAGAGGTGCTACTGTAATAATTTCTCATAATATTAGAAGGCTTCAAAAAGGGATTGTTTTTTACATCAATTCAAAAAAAATTAAATATAAAAACTTTAACTTTAGAGAATATATTAAGTGAAAAAATTTAAGTGAAAAGAAAAGAAATACTAAAAGCAGAACGCAATTAATCAAGATAAGGTTAAAGAATAAAGCGACAGTATGGTGAAATGTAGACAAAGATTACTTTCGATTTCCAACTACAATTGAAACAAAGTACTAAGTTTACCATACTCACAAACCTTGGTAGAATCCAAATACTATGTAATCAAAGTAAATAAATAAAGAAGGAGAAAATCAATTGAAGAGCAACACAAATTAAGAAAAAGAAATTCGTACACAAGAAGAAACCAGTTTCAGATGAAGAGTTCTGATTGAAAGGATTAACCTAGACAAACACGAACATAGAATTTACTGCATTTAACTGTATTTTAGTTTTTTTATTATTTTCTTTGGACGGGGTATGCATAGTCATAGGGATCTAGGAAATTGAAGGACATATCTAGTTGTTTTTTCTATTTGTCCGATTTTAACGACCAAAAATATAAATATTTTAAGACTCGGATTATCTAATTAATACTTTATCTTGAAAGTTTACTTTAACGACTGGAAATAAACCCAGTCGCGATAAGTATATTTGTATCGACAAAATTTGTAACCCGTCGTTAACAAATTGTTGGTAAAAGTTACATTACCCATATTTCTTCCCTTTTTCCAACATTGAAGATTTCGCTATCGAAGAGCTTCTAGGACACTTTGTAAGGATAATTAGACTTCTTCCTCCAAGTAGTTGATGACTCCTCTAAATTCAAGGATGGTGCCTTAGATCTACCCTAGTAATATTGATATTGTCTAAAGACATTCGTTTCTTCCTTATTCTTGTGGAAATTATTGTATGCCCTATGTGGAAATATGTACTTGTGTAAGGCTATTCCCAAATATTGTACTTCATTTAGATGGTTCAACATACGATGATATTAATAGACTAACTCCTTATATGTTGGTTATGTTAACTAAACGAGAAGCCTATGTAAGCTTCGTATGCGAGGAGTCTAAGTAAACTCCATATGTATATAGTAAAATTAAGTTAGGGGTCTATGTATACCTCAACATGTATAAAATTTCTAATTTTTATTCATTTTTGACCAATGATGTGCAATAATGAATGTTAAGGGCTAGTCTAAATCCTCTTTGAGGACGAAGACGCCGGTTATTACCAGGGTGCTCCGCACTCGTGAAAAACTAGGTGTCTAGCATGAGTTTAAATAATCTTACGATTAATGTCTCACTAAACCACATCAAGTAGAGTCTAGTTCAAGATTGTGAAACGCGCCACAATTATGAATAAGGGGATATGTGATGCATAAAAAAGTCTAATTTTGTTGGTATTGTTGAAGTCGTGCCTCTAGAGTTTTAACTCTACATTTTCTTATCTTGTAATCTTTCTTGTGCATATAGGCAATGAACACAGGAAGGCAGAACGCTCGAAGGGTTGAAGAGGAGAATGAGAATGAGGTGGTTCCCCCTCCGGCTCCTCAAAATAGTAAAATTCCTATTGAAGAACGGGTTATGTCTAGTGTTGAGATAAGGGTGGCCATTCACAACTTGACCTAAGTATTTGATAATCATGGTTATAAGGATGCTAGAGTTCAAGTAAACCCCAATGGTAACACCACCGCATCAAGGATAAGGGATTTCACAGTGATTAATCCACATATTTTATTTGGCTCAAAGGTGGAGGAGGACCCGCAAGGGTTCATTGATTGAGTGTTCAAGTTACTAGATTCTATGAGGTATCTTCTCAAGTAAAGGCAGAACTAGCCGCCTGCCAAGTCAAAGATGTGGCTCAAGTTTGGCATGAGCAATGGAAGGATTAGAGGTTGGTTAGAGATGGATCACTTGGGAGCTTTTAATATGGCATTCCTTGATAGGTTATTCACCTTCGAACTAAAAGAAAGAGAGAAATGCAAGAATTCATCAACTTACGCCAAGGGGGTATGAGTGTGAAGGATTATCATCTCAACTTCACTCAACTATCCAAGTATACTCCTACAATTGTGAAGGATTATAGAGCCAAGATGAACATATTTGTTATGGTTGTATCCGATCTTGTGGTCAATTAATATAGGTCAGCTATGTTGATTATTAGTATGGATATCTCTCGTCTCATGGTTCATGCCGAACAAATTGAGGAGAAAAATCTTAAGAAAGTTTGTCGAGAATTGAAGAGGACAAGGGTTGAAGATGGAAATTCTTCTAATACTAGATTTGAGGTACAAGATAATGCAAGGTTCAAGAAAAGGTTCCCCAATCAAACTCCTTCTACCATTCCAAGGGTCAACAAAGTTAAAGGGTCTACAAAATCCTAAGGAGGAAAAAGGTGGTAGTACTTATGTTGAGAGGTCTAGTCGTTCAAAA